>OY776284.1:9044014-9644014 GCA_963675345.1 Trididemnum clinides | reverse complement strand
AACGATGGTTCGAATTGCTGTGAGAACACTTATTCCTAATGTATACAAAGATATGTGTTGCACTGTGTCCAATTTGAAATCATACATTATTCCAATTTAAAATAGAAAAATTTGCTCAAAAATGTTCACCAGCATCATACGGTACCACACAGCAATCTATTACATGATGTCAATAACCTGCGACCGGTTTTAACCCCATTGGGTCTCATCAGGCAGGTGTAAAAAACACTCAATAATAAACATGCTGAAAAAACAATTTGCCATTGGGTACAAAAAAATGCAATACAAAACAACATGATACATTAATACCTATATCAAGAGGGACACATTCTAGGACACACACACATGACATGGACAACTAGTCACATCGGTAAGCCCTAACAGGGATACAGGATCATTGTCTAGACATCATTTTATAAAATACCGGAATTGCTAGTTGCTTGTTAGCAATTTTTAAGGCGATCTCCTATCAAGAGGGATCTGCCTCCAGCATCAAAGTAAAATAGAAAAATTTGCTCAAAAATGATAAAGCCGCCTTATTTCATCCAGCTACCAGTGGTAGTGAAAACTGCAATAAAATTACTTTTGGGCTTGCGTTGTATGCTGACTTCGACGAAGAAAAGAAGCTACCGTATCCAACTTTGAAAATCGAGGTTTTTTACCAATTTTTCTTCGTTGCAGCCATCAAAACAGCGATCAATTGAGAAATTTAGTTGCCGAGCATCTGGACCACATACATTACTTGAATGATATCTTAGCGCTGGATAACAATCTGTTAAACGAAGTACTAATCAAGCATTTGTTACACCGCCTTTTCCTGCCATTGTACGTACGATCTCTTGCTGATGGAGTGCCAGGAGATGACTCAGTGAGTGAAGATTAGTTAAACTGTGCTTGATAATTCTGCAAATAATAAGTCTATCGGTTAAATTTCAATTTGTATCAGAATGCTTTTTCGAACGCTGGGAAGTCTAAATATAGAACGCTTGTTACATGCGAAATATGGTGCACTTGTGATAGCCTAAAACCATTATAATCTTTGTAAACCGAAGCTAATATCCTATATCAACTGCTGTTTAAAAACTTATACCTTTATTTTATATAGCTTTAATTTCTGCTTCAAGTGTAGTCTATTTACACAAGAGGAACTGGCCTATTCTCGAAATCGCTGAAACCCCAACAGAATGATAAAGAACTGTAGCCGCTGATTGCCGACTTCTGTACTTGATGATGAACTTGAGCACCGCCGAGTTTAAACCCGGTTCCTTGTTTCCAGTTCCTCTGGCACAGACGTTTCTATTGCTGCTAGTGCTATTATGCATGGAAAATTGCCGTAAAGTTCGTTTCCAAACTCTGCTACGTTGCTATCGTGGGGCTCGAACACATGATCACTGACACCACGAACGGCTTTCCAACCCACTTGTCCACGTTTTGAATAGTAGGTGTTTGCCTACATTTTGTTTGTTAATGTCTAATGCCAAGTTCTTCTGTAAATACCCCTGCCTGGCAGCTCACGTAATCATCTTGCTCAATTATGTTTTGGCTTTAAAACTCAAGCTCTGTTGTTAATATTTGTCAATGCAGAAAGTTTCATAACTTGACTTTGCTATTTGTTATGTGCTCTAATCTTTTCTGTTCCATCCTTTTAAGTGCTCTTCGACGCTCGTTATATTATACGATAGTACTTAACATCCATACTACTAAATAGCAAAGTTGAGCGAATATTGTCATATGCATGTTACACTTGCTACTAGTCCAACTCTTTTTTGTCATTGCAAATTGTCCGTAATGCTTTTCCAATGAGCGCTGCAATTTACAGTGCGACGTAGTTACAGCCTTCTCTGTAGCATTTAGCTTAGTTAATTGCGTGACATGATTATGTGAGTAGTAATTGCGTTTCACGCTGATGTTGTTGAAACGATCTATGTGTATTATTTTTATATGTGTATTTTTATAAGTGTATTTTTCCCAGATTTTTGAGCCACTGTGACTTTAATTTTGAATGTATTCTATTAAGTACCACCTCCGACAATACTGTGGTGTTTTGATTGTCTTACTTTAACTCTTTCGCTCCCGCGATCATCGATTGATGATCTCGTGTTTTCGGTGTTTCCCCCAAATTTTGTTAAATTGAGTTACAAAATTAGTTTAGTAAAAAATCGATTTGTGACTTTATTTTTCATCCGATTTTCATAAAATTTTCAAAAGATCACGCTTATTTTCTCTCGCACCGGAAGATGTATAATTTGTGCCCTAATTCTTGGATTTTTATACCCAAAAAGGGTTAAAATGACCAACAACCCAGTTGCAGACGACAAAATCGGCCAAATTCTCAGCACGTGTCAACTACGCTAAAATCAAATTGAGATTACATCTTTACCACAAAACCAAACCCTTCATCATTAACACAGTCTGAAAACTACTCTTTTGGGACATCATTTGACAAAATTTCAAGCGATAATAATAAATTTTACGTTTTTAAATTTCCAAATTTTTAGGGGTCTCAAAACCCCCCCAAACAAATTTGAGTGATAAGTGGATAAAAGTAAATTGAGTGCGTAAAAAATATGATATCTTGCTAAATACCGATCTCATTTGAAAGCTTAGGAAATTTGCTTTCCAGCAATATATAGCTTTAAATAGTTTAGACTAAGTGGTATATGATATTTACTGATCAAAAATGAGTACTGTACATCATGTCAGTTCAAAACCCGCCAAAATTTTTTGACTTACCTTATTATAATTTTTAGAAAAACTACACCCTATAAAAAGATAAAATAAATTGCAAATACTTCACAACTAAAGTCGTCATTTTGTATCAAATTTCCAAGGAGACAAAGACAGAAATACAAGTTTAAAAGCTAACAGAAGTTTGGCTTCTCTAAATCAAAGTTTGCTGTATCCCCCTTGTTTCTCAAGAAATGGGAAGGGTGTAAACAAGCGGCTGTTTCATTATCAGTGACAGCATATTCTATTTAAACTTAATATTTTCTGAATCTTGAAGAAATTCCTTGTTCAAAAATACATAATGTTACATGGTTTAGGCTAACCTCTAGCAGATAATGGCTGATCATATTTTAGGTACTGAATTTTACTACCAAAATTTGGTACCGGTCGGTACCAGTCAAAAAAAAGGTCATGTGCCTCAGAAAATTGCAAATTGTAGAAAACCTAGGCTTTTAGGTAAGTTTTGATTGATGTACCTTGAAAGCTTATTTCCTTAGCATCATCTTGCGACCATTTCTAAAAAAATTGGTAGAAAATAAAATCTCTAGTGATCTTTGAGGTGAGAGTACTACTTTAATTTTGAAGACAAGTACCCCCCAGTTGGGGGGTTCATTTGCATAAAGTTTGCATATTCAAAAAAAAAATTTTTTTTCTATTTGAAATCCTCAAGAAATGTAGATTTCAACGATATATTACACTTAATGTAGAAGTAGACAGCTGAGTAATGATTGACAAACAAACTTGAGGTACATAATTATGATTAATTATGATTGATTATGACAGTTTTTCGCGCTGCCACCTTACGGACATTCTTTTTCGCTTTTCACGCGGGAGCAAAAGAGTTAAAATTTTTTTTGCAGGATCAGCCCATTGTCAGTTCTGTGGTTGCTTTGTTTCTACTTTCTCAGGTAAGTTGTTTGCCTTATAACTGTTTAATTCAACCAATTCTATTTGCACAACAGCGAGTAAAAACGGAACTTTTCAATTAGAATCATACTTTGTATTGACCAAGAATGCCTTGTACTGAAATACTGTTGTGTAAAAGCTGCTCGCCAGAATTGCTCTACGTAGCGACTTATGGCCGCTTATCAATGGCAGTCCGCTTTGTAAATGGTTGAGCTATTTGTCTGCGAGTTGTGTTCATGACTAGTTGGAAACAAACTGCCATTTACCCATGTTCGCCCAATCTCGATTAGGTTTTAGTGTACTCCTGATTATGCTCTTCAATGTTCATCCGTGCCTCTGTTCCGATTATGAGGAGCAAACAGTATCTAATCGCTCTACTAGATTGAAATAGTGAAGCTGCTTTGCCAACCAGTCGTAAGAGGCGACTTTACAATGGTTTTCTTTCAGGTCTTTTTTATTCTTCATCCCGAACCGTTGGTTCATCAACTAGCTGAAGTAATATTCAATCAGAATCTCGAAACATTGATGTCGCCTTTGCAAGGAGAGGTATGGTGCTAGTGATTGAAAAAACATTTTTCTACCATTTATGCGTAAATGAGACTTAGTACGTAATTGATGACGTCAGTTCGACCATATACATCATAAGAACCTGAATCGCTTGCATACCGTGATCTAACAATAATAAAGAAAGTCAATCTTGACAAAAATTGTTCTGATTTTCGTTCAGTGATACAGGAGCGAAGTCGCTCACCCAGCATGACGTAAGATACTACTTTAGGCCACCCACCAATGGTAGTCCGCCTTGTTGGTGGTGGAGCTACCAGTCTGAAATTTGTATTCATGACTGTTTCATAAAGAACTGTCGCCTTGCCTTGGCATGAACTCGATTAGGTTTTCGATGTAGTTCGATATGTAATCGTTTTATGCCGTGCCTCCATGTCAAAGAAGAAGAAGGGGGAGCACAACAACCCAAAGGCTAGTATATGTGTGTCGCCAAATGTTGATGCATTTACTGACACTAATGTATAGATCTTGGCTCTGCTTACCATTTGTGCCTCCTATTACATGATCAAAACGGTGCAAATTTCAAGCGTGATTTCATTCAAGTTGTACTCGTTTTGAGAAAGTAGGCTTATGTAATAAGAATGTTTTTGTTAAAGCAACTTCACGTTTCGGGTGCTAACTGTGTTTTGTGACAATCGAATTGATATTTGATGGTAGCTGCTGGCTCGAAGATTGTAAGGTTGCTTTGCTGTAGGGGTAACTTTCCCAACTTGTTTGTTCATTGATTATTTTGTTTGTTCATATTTTGGGGTTTGTTCTGCATTTTTGGAGTTTGTTCATATTTTGCTGTGGAAACTGCATCGCCCACTGGTTTAATTCGACTGGTTTTGTTTTATTGCATTTTAACTTTCATCCTATTCTTGTCAGGTCTTCGAACCATTCAACGTCCTTCAACAACCAAAGAGCTTAGAGAAGCTTCTATCATCCAAGCACTTGCAAAGAAAACGGAAAGAGAAAAGACCAAACTTCAGAAACCTAGGTACTGCTCAAGCATAAAGAAACAAACTGTTGCAAATTGTTATTATCAATCACCCCAACTCGTAGTAAGTTTCAGGTCTTAACTGGAACCAACATCAATAAATTGATTGCCAACCAAAAACATGCTGGATTTTTTTCGTCAAAATGTTTCGGACATTTGTCCGAAAAGCCTTAAAAAATTTCGGTCAGTCTTTACAAATAGTATTTCCTAGCTGCGCGACTAATAAACTAAACTAAATGTAAGCTAAAGTGACGTAACATGTCTAACGTTGAAAAGCTTAGGGCAGTTTACTTTAACAATACAATCGCCGACTGACGATCTCTTTAAAGTTGAAATCTCATTCTACTCATCAAGAAATAAATCGCAAAATACGGTTTAATGAAAAGCAATGAAACAGCAGCACTGGTAATTAAAATTAGATGCCGGACTTGATTATACCATATTTAAAGCACTTTTTTGTTTCGTTAGAAAACGTCAGGCTCTATCGATTATATAAATATTTATTTCGTTGACTTCAGTCTCTGTGTTGATAGTGCTATGTTGATAGTACTAACATTATACTGTAATGTTAGTGGCACTGTCAACACAGAGACACAGACACACTGTCAGCACTATCTACACAGATTTAATCATAACAGAGCATACGCGTTATGGTTACAAAGTTCTACCCGCTCTCGCTATAATGGTTATTTATTTCACCGCGTTAGTTAATACGGTATTTTGCGCCAATTGTCATCCAAATGGCGATTGAGCATTACTTCGTACTTGAAATCTTGCCATTCGTCACAAGCACTCTTCCTATCCACGTTGTAAAAGTCAGCCAATTACCTGTCACACTTTTTGCTGTTTTTCGAGCTAGTCCCTCGCGCTCCATTTTTGCTTTCAAACATATCGCGATTAAAACTAAACTGTTTTTATATCAAATTCTTCTTTTTTCTTTTTATGATTGTGATAAAATCGGTCACTGCCTTTTAATGATTTCCTTTGATCTGCATTTCATTTTTAACCGTGAGTTGAAAGGAAAAAAATTCCAACAGTTTTGTTTTTATTTATGGCTTGCGATTAAACGGAAGTCGGGCGTTAGAAGAAAAGATATCATTGCAATTTTAAAGCAGCGCAACTTGTGGAAATAGATTTCATAACCAGCCTATTGCTTTTTTGACTAGTTGCTTTTGAATAACTTCTTCCTATCTATCTTTGATTTTTAGCCGCCATTTAGTTTTTTTTTAATTCAAGTTACGGTGGTGCGATTATTATTTGCGATTCAGCAGGAGTCCAGTAATAAAAGAAGTAGTCGCAATGATACTTCAAAAGAAATGTAGAGATCAACTGCATATTCCGGCGATTGAATTTTTTTCAAAATACCGCGGCGCACTTCTCCTCGCTGGCACTTTTAGAATTCAGCCAAGCTGCGAAAAAGCGTCGGTCCGACAAGCCCGAAAGTTGTTTGGAAAGACTTTAAACGATTCATGTTGCCTGAAACCGATTGTCAAAACTACTTTGTGCTTTTTTGTAGAAGTTTTTTAAACAAATTTCGACAAAATGGCTTGCGAAATTCGTTCGCTATCCCTTGATAGCGTTTAAATATTGTTCGGTCATGTTGACCGAAATAGCTCAAAAACTTTCGGACATTGCGCAAAAAACATTGGTCTATGTCCGAAAAAAAAAACCCAGAAAACATAACCCCTTTGGTAGGCATTGGTACTTAAAAAACTGGTAATGACACTTTTCCTTTTTTAAAGATCACTAAATTACTTTTGCAGAGTTCATTAGTTCTGGTGCAAATGGATTTTTAAGGATGTAAGAACCCAAACTAGTTGTAACACCATAAAACATTTTGATCTTTTGCTAGACGTTATTAATCATGTAGCAGTCAGCACCGTATTTTATGAAAAATTATTCAGTAAAACACAACACGTTGGAGTTTTTTCTTTCTCTTTACAGTGTAAATGTGAAAAGTGATTTTTATCTTTTTTCAGTTTCCGAGAGTGAAGGACAAGAAAGTAAGAGCGGTAGTCTCCGGACAAAGTTGAGAGTCTGGATCAAATTCCCATTAGAGCCGCAAGACAAGTTGTCGAAAAAGATCTTGAAGCGTCCAACACACAAGCTCTACATTCCAGTAAGCAGTCGTGTGAATTTTTAAGTACGTGTACTTTTGTATCTTTAAGTAGGTGTACTTTTTCCCCTACACGCACGCACGCGCAAGCCCACCCACCCGCACACACACATACACACACACACACACACATCACATATTGCATCTCAGTTGTATAATCCATTGATTGTGTCTGTGTGGTCGAGTAGATGAAATTAATAAAGATTGAACGAAAGGTCTTGGGTTCAAATCTGTTGATGATGAAACGTTGCTTTGCCCTTGACGAAAGCACTTTGAGACGACTTCTTCGGCTTAGCAGATTCTAATAGGCTGTAAATATCCAGCAGTTTAACCGGAAGGTTGATACGTGGTAACTCTGAAGCAGGTCTGGACTATTGCTCTATTGTTAGACTTGCAGGACAGCGAAAATGGTGATTGCTTGCAGAACCATTGTCCTACTAGCGTCATTTTTGCTGTCCTTCAAGTCAGAAGACAAAACTGCAACAAACAAATATTTTCGGTCTCTGATATTCTTTATCATTCTAAACTCATTGTGTGTTTAACTTGAAAAGCAGTTTCTAAACTAGTTTCGCAAAGTACAGTAAAAATGGTGGCAATTATATCTGTTGATAGAGCAAAACCAACAACATTTAAAGCCAGTGGAAGTGGTTACAGCTACACTATTTACTGACACTTGGTTCTTTACTTAAAGTTAAAAGAAACGTTTACGATTATACATGAACAGCTTGCGTTCAGACCTGTTTGAGAGGTGCGACGGTATTGGCTCAGTATATTTCTATTTCGGCTAGTTCAAGTCATTGCACCAGCTTCAGACAATAAAGTACGGCTGACTTATACAGCATTTTAAAAGTTGGTTTTGCAAAGACTTGCATTTTATTGTCACTTCTACTGCAAAAGCTAAAAGAAATAAAATAGTGCTATTGATAAATCTGCTGAAAACCACTTTCAACCAGAATATAAAAAAGTATGTCAATCGCTTTATTTTTTATACTTTTTATGCAACGTTTTGGATATTTGTTATTGTTAATTTCGAACGTGCTGTAAAGCTGCTCGATAGATAATCACATATTGATGCATGTTTTGGATACTTGCACTTGATTCTTTACTGTTAGTTAGCAGAGTGAAAACGCTACTAGCAGTTTTGTAAAGTGAATCAATTCTTAAAAATCTATGGCTATTGATTTTTAGTTATCGGAAAAAAAATTATTCAAACGTTACTACAGTTGACTCTGATTCCAGGTAAAAACTTAAAATCGTTTTTTTCTCACTGTATTGGTTTGCTGACGGATTTTTAAAAATTTTTTCCAACCAAGCCAAGAGTAGCAGTCGTGTAGATGAATTCAGTCAAACGGTGAAAAATTGAACCAAATTGACAAAAAGCATATTGCCCAAAAATTGCTAAAAGATTTTTGGCACCATTTACTCAACACTGTATTTTGCCGAGTTTATTTTTGGCTCAAAGCCGAGCTTTGTAAACAGGTTTAGTCTGATTTGAGATCGGCCGAGAGCTGTGCTCGTGTGAATGCAGCTTAACAACAAAATGACTCTTACTGTTAATTTTAGTGATTTTTACGTCGAAGATGAAGCGATTATTACGGACTTCAAGTGAGCGGACACCACGGCACAACTGGAGACAGGCTCAGCTATCGTGCGTGCAGTTTTCAACAAAAGATTGTAACAATGTTAAGTGACTTTCTGGGTAAGAAATGATGTTGAACTGTTGTCGAGTTTTTAGACTAAACTCCTATAACAATACTTTTAGTATTTAAATAATTAAGAGCTTATTTTGTGAACAAAACAGAAAATACTTTGTCGTTGTTCTTACTGCTGAAAAAAGACGAATGAGAGAAGCTCATATGGCCACAATATAGTGTACTAGATTGCATACCCCAATGCCTTCGTGTGTTATTATAGTTGCTTATGAAATTGATGGTAAAAACATGTGAAAAGTAAATATTATTCTGAGGTTTGAAAAACATACTTATGTTGAAGAGCTTGAGGTTTTGGAGGGTCACGATCTATGAAAGCAATCACTGCCATCATCAACTCTTCGTTTTCGTATGTCAGCAAATCACAGTTTCTCATTTTGATTTCATGCTGGTTGTTCAAACAAAACAGTGAGCAGGAAAAAAATGAGTAAAAAGTTCAGCCACTACATATCTACTTTATTTTGATGCATCTATAGCATCAATGCCCGTGAACAAGTCAACAACTTTCCACTTAATTGCTTGATGTTGCTTCCGAGAAATCCACTACTTGTTAGAAGCCACTAATCAGAGGAGACCATGGGAACGTGATAGTTTTGTTGTTATCGTTCCGCTGGAGCGTCAATATCACACAAAACCCCTCGATCATTCAAGCGGAGTCACTACGGAGTTACGACCATGAACTCACTTAACTACGTTGCAGAACAAAACATTTTGCTCAAAAAAAAACTTTGTAGTTGACTGAAAAGTAAATTCCGCTATTTTGCAGCGTTAATTGTGCGACTCATCACAGAGGAGGATGGTGGTATAAAGATTGTCACAACGCAAACTTGAATCTACCAGGGATGTATAGGCATCCAACTGACGTTGTAAAATCGACCATGAAGGTAAGTTGAGACTAGCTCGCATACTGTAATACTTGCTTGCATTGATTCTTAAAATGATTTTCTGTAAATAAACTCCGTAGCACAATCGTATCTGTTGTTATTGTGCACGTTCCAGAACATTCCAGGGTAGAATAGAGAAAAGCAATAAATTAGTGATGGGTTATTGAAATTTCAATATTTTGAGATATCGCCTGAGTTAATAGCAAATTGTTTTGAGTACAAAATTAAGATGAAGCCTATAAAGCCTAGATTTTATTTTAAATATTTAATCGGTTCGCAGCGTTGCCAAAAATCTAGTCTTTTTAAAAAATCTTGGACTGTGTCCTTGGATATTCCCCTAGCCTTCCTTAACTCTACTTATATTTTCCTAAACCATTCCCAAAACCTCTGTAGCTCCGTGATGCTGTCTGATAAGATTGGAATAAAAACTGCTACTGATAACAACTGTAATTGTTATCCACAGTCATTTCGAAAATACACGTAAATGTTAAACTTATTACAAATATGCTGCGTGTTGAAAGTTTGAATAACTCTGTTCAGTCAATCAGTAGGCCGTGAGTCAACTAATTTTAATCTCCATGTAATATTACACTAATCAATTGTATCAAAAACAAACAAAATGTCTATTTGTTATTGTGTAAGTACCCAGGAATTGCAAACAAATCCGGTTTGATACAAAAATGTTATCGATGGATTATACTCTTAAGCCATAACCTATCGTAGTAATTCAACTGTAAGTGGTTGACTTCAGGCTACTTGGCTTGTTTTGCCAGGATTAAGGCCTCAAGCAGCACTCAGAGGCACTAGATCATATAAATAAGCTTACAATTACGAAAAATCCGCAAGAAGTGAGCCTATTATTTCACAGCTTATTTCTGTAAGTAAGCTACATATTGATGTATTGGCATCCTCTCACAACTTTCCATTTATGTCAACAGCTTTCCACTTAAACCTTTATGCTTTCAATAAAATTACCGTATAACAGTCTTTGAAATTACTCGGTGCTTCAATAGTGATCAAACCAAGTTCTAACATACGCATGTACTGGAAACAGACCAAAAATACGTAGCCACTGACTTAAAAAACTATTGGGTATACAACAAACAACTCTCCTGTATGCAACTGCACCAAACGTTGAAAAGACTTTTGCTATTTTGCTTAGAAACATCTTAGCATTTCTACTGAGTTTTGGAATAAATATTTGGAGTGAAGCATGGCTTCTGTAAGCGCTTTTTGCAACTCTTGAGCGGCAAACAGAGCACATAAGGCGTTGAAGGCCTGAGGTCACCAATTTGCATACAAAAAAAATGCGTACCATGTAGTGAACAAGTTTACCACTTCGTGTCCTTTTTTGGGGGATACCGACAACTAATTTGGTGCTACTCTATTGCTTTAAATATGCGGCCCTTTACTCATTGAAACAAGCAATAGAGGAAACAAACTGCGGGAAATGTAGCGGCTATGATTTCTGCACCATAACGTTTTTGACTCAATTCCCTTTTCAAATGCGGTAGTATTGCTTTTGCAACATAAATTGGCTACGTCCAAAACATGCTAACTTGTGTCTTTCTTTTATTAAAACCCCACTACATTGTTTTTAATTTTTTAATGCCGTGGATTAGGGCTACTCAACTGGCGGACCGCGATCCGAATTGAGACCTTTTGACTGCTGAGACTGGACCTCAAGTTTCGCATGAGTAATCATAGGTGTAACCATGGGGAACAAACAAGCCATCAGTCTACTGTCAATTTCCATTGATCTGTTCTTTGTACTACGTTACTTTTAAACAAAATAGCAAACATTTTTCGGTGCTAACTGTACATCCTTAGCATTGACTAATGGCACCTTTCAAAAAAGATATAAAAAACATTATGATACTCAATGATTTTCTACTTGCTGATAACCCTCACCTAATATGACTAGACGTAAAGCTGGACCGCCGGTCACCTTCAGGAAGTGTATTAGTATGTTAAAGCTAAAATAAGTGCAGTAAGCAACCTTCTTAAGTCTCTGGCAGGATAAACGTGGGGGGCCAACACATACATTTTGGAAACAGGAGATCTTTCACTTGTTTAGAGTGCACATAAATATGCCTCCCCAGCCAAAATGATTTTTGAAACGATCTGGAAACAAACTGGTTGACAGGATTGATCAACGTAGTCTTCTCATCAAAAAGCATCCCCACAATATGGCGCCGTGTCAAGGTTGTCGAGATGCTAATATTAGGCGAACGCACCATCTTCCCCGAAACTACCAACCAATCTCTCGTTTTAATTCATTCTTCAAATTTTGGAAAGAAGAATACTCGGACAAATCTTCACAGCCTTCGACTCTCTTCTTTGTAACAAAAAGTAGGGTTTTCGCAGTGGAAATTCCACGGTTGATCAGGTTATCAAAATCACGTAATACAATTACTATGCATTCAACAATAAGCAGATTGTCAAAACTGTTTTCAAGATTTTATAATTAGGCTAAATCCGCACCAAAAACCCTAAGAGTCTCAATCGACACAGTTTTGATCAACTAAAAAGGTAACTTTTTTTTCATATTTGTTCTTATTAAACGCTAGTTGGTATGAAGTAAGAAGCATTTTACAGGACACTGCAAACATTTACATAAGAAGCACTCCGAACATTATCTATTATTTAAGAAAGCAATTACTTCAGCTTCATGTTACTACACGTGAACTGCGCAAAACAACATCATCAACTACTTTCTAATTTTCATGCAAAGTTCAGCAACGAGGACACTGTGCCTATGTCGCCTCCAACTGTAGCTGCTTGTTCCGATTGGGCTAAGGAGCTGCAAAGTAGTCGTTTTGGAGCTTTACATAGGAAGTCTAATGATATTTTATTAGGTCAACCGCTAACTTGCCTGAAGTTACATATGTGCGGTCTACTTCCCACCAGGGATTTGTTAGCGATGCAGTAGTTTTGCACAGCACTGCCGTTTATGATCACCTGAAAAAACAACTGAGTAGCTTCTTATATTATTTAGGCAATTGCGATATTAAAAAATGGTCATGCGTCGCCGGAAACTGAGTTCATTTTTACAATGTGCCAATAAGATCAAAATGCCCAAATTCAAAAAAGGTTACAAACGTTTATAATATCTCCTTTCATTCTGATATGCATGGCAACGTATATATATGGGTTGGAAATAAAAAGCCCAGGCATAAGCTTGCACTATTAAATTTAATGTTCTCTATCTGTTCACACTTGTTTTTCCAAGACTGCCGTATGCCACTCCTTTTGGGCGGTCATTGCTCCAAATAATTGTCGCAGTGTAAATCGTTTCCACGAGAAGCATTCGGCCACTTATCGCACTCGTTTCTCTACAAACCTTCTGTGCGCCAGTTTGGTCACCAAAAGTGCCGATATCATCAGCAAAACCATCTACAACCTAAATCCTGAATCCATTTTCCTGAGTGCCGAACCCTCTTTATCTTTTCTACCATGAATTCAATTCTTGGTAAATAATTTCCCGTCTCTGGTCGTAGATGTAGGGGAGGTGTGGAGCTCAAGGTCTTTAAGGAAATCCCAATTGGTAGTGACCCTCCACTACAGTTTTTTGTTTGTTGCATTTGCCGTGTAGCATATTTCTCTTTTTTAGACGGAGAAATGTTGTGATCAAAAGTAGGAACTTGGTCAAAACGCCTTAAAAATTGAATTTCAGAATCAAACAAATCTTATTTAGATGCGTTCAGAAAGTTAATGGTTATTGTAGACTCATCAAGATTCTCAGAAGCATCGTGTACTCGAGCTCTCGGACCCACTAATGATTATCCCAAAATACTTTTGACTGCGTAGGGTTATCCAGCATTTCCACGACGTTCTTCCATCACCCAATAAGCCTCGGACGTGTCTATACTTATTGTCAAAAAAACCTCGCCCTCAAAATCAGGTAAATGCAAATCTTGTAAATGTGATCAAGCGCATATCTCTGAAGCAGTGAGTGCCGGGTTCGGGTCCACCGGAAGCTTACGAACAAAACGCAAGTTCTGCAAAAACAATTTTTTCTTGCTAGCGAACCTACTGTTAAACTCATGTTTTTGCCATTTCGAGATACCGATTGCTACTAACCGTAGTAAGAAAACCTTGTCTGCTTCCCCCGTAACTCCCAAGATGTTCAAGAGTCGATCAACGCACAGAGAGGTTGTAGAACCTTGGTTTCAGAAATGCATATCTCAGCACGGATTTTGAATTGAACTCGACGTACACTGGAATAGCATTCGAAAACACTTTGCCGCTAGGTGGCCCAACGGAGACTACTAGAAAACTTGCACCGTTAGGCTGTGTATCAACAGAATGATCATTGGATGAATTATTACCTTTTGAAGGGTTGACGTTTGTTCGTTCATCATGGGGTAGAAGCAGATGGTGCTTCTGATTGTAACCGACCTTGGTGCATTTTGCTTTGGAATGACAATGTTTAGAGACGAGACCTACTTTTTTTCAGTTATTGCGCAAACGACGTTGCCGCATAAACGGCAATCGCTCTTTAGCAGTAATTTGCAAGAAATCCAAGCATTTTCAAAGGACGTGTTTAGTAGAGTTGCAAAATAAGCATTTTAGAAGGCTAGCATTTCTCTTTTGGCCCCATACTAATGTGGAGTGAGAGACCACCCTGGGAATTGAACATCATTTTCACTTTTGACATAGTAGCATATGAAGACTAACATATAAAGACTAGCACAGGGGTGGGAAAACTACGGCCCGCGGGCCGCATGCAGCCCTCGAGAGCATTATGTGCGGCCCGCGAACACTTTTTGAAACTTTGCCATTTGGAAATAAATACGACAGGGGGATTGACAAGGCGCAAAAGCGACGGTGTCCTAAAAAGAATAGTAATCGCCTCTACCTTAGACGGAAAATGCATCAGAGCCTACAATTGCCCCCAATCAGGCAGTTACCCAGTTACCGTCTACGAAAAGGTGAAGACATTTTTTTTTTTTTAGAGACACCACCGATTTTGCGCGCTGAGATATCATATTGCCAGAAGATTTCGCAAAATTGTGATCTAATGCAATTTCTTCTATAGCATGCAGCTGTATGAGACAACAAGCCCTGGCCCTCGACCACCCTCGAAATGGTCAATATGGCCCTCCGGCTAAAAAGTTTGCCCACCCCTGGACTAGCATGTGAAAACTGTGAAGACTATGCGCATAGCATATATAAGCGTAAAATATGAAGACTTTGTTACTTCGGCTTCGTGTGCAATAAATCTTTTTAGATCTGTAAAATTAGGTTTATGACCATCCTGTTCAATGCTTAAAGCGAAGCCATTACGATTGAATTGCGAATGGCAGCCTTTGCACAATTTTTGCTATGTTTTGACAACAATTCAAGTCCGAAAAGTAATTTAAGTGCTCTAGCGTGGTATTGCACTCTTCTAGTTTTTGCGCTAATTCGAACGATGCCTTGCAATTGTCATTTTGATAGGTGGGTCTTTGAGTAAATTAGTTATGTAAGATTTAGCAATTACATTCCACTTGCCCTAAGTTTCGTATAAAATCTTTAACTGTAGACAATATTTTATTATCGACTTAGCTTTACCAGTGCAGTGTTGAATAAGGTTAAGAAGTTTTACTTTATCATCGCTTTCGATGGTCTCTATGGTGCATTCAAATACTGGCATGAACTGTAGGAATGTAATTGATTGCCATCAAATATGTATAGCTTCAGTATGGGCTTAGGAGACAGAGCTGATGCTGCCCACATGCTTGCAGCTTTACTCATCAATGCACGAGGTTGAGCAGTAGAATCCTGAAACAAAATCTTTGGTTTAATTTGCTTTACGTCAGCCATGGCCATAGTCGATCGAGCAACGGATTTCACGTCGGTAGCACAACGTGAAGCAAGCAATTTAGCGCAATTTACTGCTATTTTAGTGCAATTTATCGATCAAGCAATTTAGTGCCTCTCGCTGGTGTTCCAATCTAAGAGTTTCTCGTTCTCGTTGTTGCTTCAGCTTCCGCTCATAGTCTTCTCGTTGCTGCTAAATATCAAATTCGTTTTCCTGCGAATCACGCTCTTCCTGTAAGTGGCGAATACGTAAGCGCGCGATTTCTTGCTTTGCAGCGGTTTTAGCCAAAAGCAAGCTACTACGAGACGTGCTATTCCAGCCACTCAATCGAGCTACGAATAGCTGATACCAGAACGCTTGTCGCGGCAGGGGCGTCGGTATCACGACGAGTTACCTTCGCAAGCCATTCTGCAGTGTTCTTATCGAACCGAGCATTTTCGGAGTACTGACGACTCAGATCGCTCGTGAGGAATTCTCCTTCAGACGACTCCTCATGGTTTATGATGGATTTTTCTAGTAAAGAATAAGTGTCGTTAGTTTCACACAAAAGCTTGTTTGTCGATTCAGAATCTAACTCATAAATTGAACGTTATGGTAATTTAAAGATCTTTTCGACTTCTACTGCAATTTTTTTATCGTTTTTATGATGCTTCGTTCATTTTTAGTTTATACCTAGAGCGGGCTATATGACACTATCATTAACTGCTAGTTTCTTTAAAATTTTCTCCATGTTCTGTTCTTTTCAAAATCAAATTAGAAAAACAAACCTATAAGACAAGTTAAGGCAAAACCAGCATGAGAACAACGATTCCATTCATGGATATAAAGCTTAGTAATTTCACTGCGTTCCATGTGTATGTGAATAGGTTTTATGCAAAAACAAACACAGTTATTTTAAAAGATATTATAATATTTTGGCGATAATGTTTATGCGTATCCTCGTAACTAAACTGAGCAGCTAAACCTGAAAACGTTTAAACAATTGCTTCGTATTTATCTCAAACCAAAGCTTCAAATAAGAGCCGGCAACAACAATAAAAAATATTAATAATATATTGCAACAACAGCCGAGTTCCCGCAAAACGATCAACTCTTTCAAAAGCAACACAAATGAGCAAATAGTTGAGCAGAGTCGCTCAGAGATGTGAAGGGAAACGTAACAAGAAAGCAACAGCCAAATTTGATCCAAAAACCATTTTGGTAAAGCCGCATTGACTAGTTTAATAAAACTTGCGAGGGTATTTTTGTCATAATAAAACTGTTTTGTGGGCTTATCTGACGATAATATTTGCGCTAATTTAGCATGCACACCCCAGCTTTAGTGTATCGATTTACAATGGCTATTATTGACAGGTTGTAAAAGGTAGCAAATTATTAAAGAATACTACAATGATTGGCAAAGCAAAACAAATAAACTATGGCTTGAATATCTTTCCAGGGGCCTTAGAACAATTGCCTCATGCATGTCGCCTACGCTGTTTCCTTGTAAATGAAGCAACAAACAAACGATCTATTCAGTTTCCACGAACTAACGCGGAAACTGGAAGGTCTACTAAATCGTTTGTGGCCTGAATTCAAGCAAAAAAGTTTGTATTGTTTGCTGTGCAGAAAATTCTTACTTGTTTGCTCGCTTCTGCAGTTACAATGAATTTGCTGCCAAAGACTTACAAAGCTAGACTTCTAATTATTTCATCGTGTGGAAATTTAATAGAAAAACCGAAAAAATATCATGTATTTGGATTGCAATGAAACGCCACAACCAAGTCATCGACTGTCAACACTAAGACAGCATCGCGATACTGTCATATTGCAGCCTATTATCCTGACTTTGTTTGCTGGAAACAACGATACAGTGAACCTCGTTTATCGCGGGGGATACGTTCCAAAAATAACCCGCGATAGGTGAAATCCGCGAAGTAGTCAGCTTTATTTTTCTGTTATTTTACAATGCAATACTGTACTGCAGAATGAAACAAAAAACAAAACCTCTTTTCAGGCCCAAAATGTGTTTAAGAAATAGAAATATTTACGTTTTCTAACAAATAACTATAATAGTTTAAAGAACGGTGTTGTAAAACAATGTTTTTTATATAGCAATGAATACAAGGTAGGAAAAAAAGCACTGTAAAAAATTCTGCGAAGCCGCGATAGGTGAAGCGCGATATAGCAAGGGATCACTGTATACCTATTTTGTTCTTGCTGAGGCTAATCGTTGGTTAGCTGTTGGCAGTGCTGCAATGCAGATTCGCTGATAACATTCATCGGGCAATGAAACTAATAGAAGTTGGCAGCCGGTTTACGAACAACTTTATGGATGAGGAACTCCTCAACCTTACAGCTCGCTACGATTTTTTTTCCAATTATCAATGTCGAACAAGATATTTTTAATTACTTCCTACTGCCCAATGACCAGGATACACATATGATTTTGATAAATATTACGGTATTGTTCGATTTTACTTTAAAGCACAAATTTTCAAAACCGCACCGACTGTTTCCCATATTTTGCTCACTGTTTTACAAAGCTCATATAAAGTTGCATATATCTATTCATCTTTAACGCAATTTGAAATCTGATTCAATAGCTTGTGAGCTATCAAATCGCCAGCATTCACTTTGCATTTTACTGAAAGATAACTTTGGAAAGACTTGGACAAAAAACGCTATTTTTATATATTTAGCCAAGTTTATCAAATCTTTGGACGAAGACGTTATACTGGACAAAACCACAATTTGGACAACCACGCTATATAAAAAAACGGCTTATTATTTGGCGTAGCTCACAGCTGACTAGAAGCAAGGCAGTATAAAAGGGCATTTGGTATTGCCTAATGCGATAGTTATCAACCGGGTACAAACTTCTTACACGAGTAAGAATTTTACAGTTTTACGGTAAGAATTGCTTATTTCGTGGTTTACAAATAAGAAGATTCACATTATTTTGGTTTGCTGCATTTAATGAAACACTTGTGTTTCAGCATTCAAGTAGTCACAAATACAATGACCAATGAAATAATGACATAGTTTAATCTTATAATTCAAAGGTTTCATTGCTGCACGACGAGCAAATTGGGCTGCGACGTAAAATTCCATGATCCGAGAAAGGATTTTGTGGTAAGCAGTGGTTGTCACATCTACCAATTTTAACTAATAAGTCTTAAATGTTTGAATTAATAACATGTAAAATATTGCTTTCATAGTATTCATTTCCAAAGAAATGGTCTTCGCCTTCTTTTTTGGCTAAAAAATGCAACCACCCAGTGTTTCAAGGCTCATTTGTGCCTGCAAACAGTTGGGATCACACAGTTGGAATTACAAACTCAGCAAACTCAAATGATTTTGCACTAGTTTTAATTTGGCTCGCTTGTAAAAAAGCATGCACGTCCCAGCTTTAGTGTATCGATGTTACAATAGCCATTATTGACAGGTAATAAAAGGTAGCAATTTATTAAAGAATACCACAATGATTGACAAAGCAAAACAAACAAACTATGGCTTGAATATCTTCCAAGGATATAGACGACATGCATGAGGCCATTGTTTTTTCGAGGGGTCTTAGAACAATGGCTTCATGCATGTCGCCTACGCTGTTTTCTTGTATGAAGCAACAAACGAACGATCCATTCAGTTTCCACGAACTAACGCGGAAACTGGAAGGTCTACTAAATCGTTTGTGGCCTGAATTCAAGCAAAAAAGTTTGTATTGTTTGCTGTGCAGAAAATTCTTACTTGTTTGCTCGCTTCTGCAGTTACAATGACTTTGCTGCCAAAGATTTACAAAGCTAGACTTCTAATTATTTCATCGTGTGGAAATTTAATAGAAAAAGCATGAAAACATCATGTATTTGGATTGCGATGAAACGCCACAACCAAGTCATCGAAAATGTCAAAAAATATATATTGTCAACACTAAGACAGCATCACGATATTGTCATATTGCAGCCTATTATCCTGGCTTTGTTTGCTGGAAACAACAATATACCTATTTTGTTCTTGCTGAGGCTAATCGTTGGTTAGCTGTTGGCAGTGCTGCAATGCAGATTCGCTGATAACATTCATCGGGCAATGAAACTAATAGAAGTTGGCAGCCCGTTCATGAACAACTTTATGGATGAGGAACTCCACAACTTTACTGCTCGCTACGATTTTTTTCGAATTTCCAATGTCGAACAAGATATTTTTAATTACTTCCTATTGCCCAATGACCAGGATACACATATGATTTTGACAAATATTACGGTATTGTTCGATTTTACTTTAAAGCACAAATTTTCAAAACCGCACCGACTGTTTCCCATATTTTGCTCACTGTTTTACAAAGTTCATATAAAGTTGCATATATATAATCATCCGTAATGCAATTTGAAATCTGATCCAATAGCTTGAAGGCTATCAGATCGCCAGCATTCACTTTGCATTTTACTGAAAGATAACTTTGGAAAGACTTGGACAAAAAACGCTATTTTTATGTATTTAGCCAAGTTATCAAATCTTTGGATAAAGACGTTATATCTGGACAAGGACACCATTTGGTTAACGATGTTGCAAAAAACCTATCTGCGAGGCAGTATAAAAGGGCATTTGGTATTGCCCAATGCAGTGGTTGTGAACCGGGTACGAACTTCTTGCACGATTAAGAATTTTACAGTTTCAGGGAAGGAATTGCCTTGAATCATGGCTTACAAGCGAGGAGATTCACGTGACGTGCAACGTGCAACGTGACGACATCAATGCAATCAAACTCACAGCGGTGCTAAACATTCCGAAAGCAGGGCAAGCTTGGATAAAACGGGCATGTTTTGGTTTTTCGAGAGGCACTTTTACTTATGATGACGACAATATTTAGGAGATTACATGATAGCCTGCATCACAAGTTCAACTTTACAAAGAATGCCATCTTTGCTAAAGAAAGAACTAATGACCCTTCAACGCATAATTTAATTTTTAAAGGAAAAATGACGTTTGTTGTCATAAAGTTGCAATAGCTACCAGTCTAAAATATTACTACAAAACTTTGAAAAATTTATAACAATTTAGGAAATTTTTAATTAAGTTTTGATGGACCAAACAAAAAACTTTATTTAATCTAGCTAAATTAACATAACAGAATACATTGAAGCTTTTGGTCCCCTATCGGGGACGTCATCAGGGCTAAATAAATAAACTTGTTAGTCCAAAATTAAATTTAATTGGATATTATGGTATTGAACACTATTTACTAAATTAGTTACGTTTAAGCACTGCACCTCTCAATGAAACGCGTGCAGAAGCAGCTTTGCTCTTTGTGAATGACCAAGTTTTATGTTTATGGATGGCTTAAGGCGTTTGATTAGCAACGCTTCCATTAGTTCAATTTCTGTGTTAAAACAGCACTTTATTAATAATGTGAAGTTTTGCTCTGCTGGCGTTGTTTCTCTACAGGCTTTGCACTGATCGCCATGAAATTTGATGGCAGAGTTAGATGAACTTAGATTATTGGAAAGATAGCTTTCAATTCTGATGAATAGTCGTCATAGAGATGTATGCCGTGTTCTTGTCGCAAGAACAGGTATATTGATAGACAACATTCGAGGAGAAAAGAGCGGGTGTTAGAGGAGTCAGCAGGTAATTGTCGGTTATGATTTTGAAACTTATTCTTAAACTTATTTATCACATCTAGGGTGAAGGATATTGGGTAGTCGTTCCATTTAAATAAAAAGGTAAAAGAATTAATTTCAGTTTTCTGTAACGAACCATTTGAAGAATATTCATCAGCACGATATAATAAGCAAGTAATAAGGTCTCGTTTCCATGACAAAAGTGCTATGCTGTTAAATGTAAGAGTGCATCAGTAAAAATTGGTTTGCGGTATACACTGACATTGAATTCTCCGTCGCAAATCGTTAGTTCGACATCAAGAAATGGTGGTGAGGGACCTGAGGCCTCCTCACATGTGAAACAAAGGTTGGGGGCTGGTTGTCAAGCACATTTAAGAACAAATTAACATCGGTTGATGAACTGAAGATGGCAAGCACATCGTCCACATAACGTACATAAAATGATCGATGAAACAAAAATGTTGATCGAAAATTTACTTTTTAATCATTCCAAAACACCAATTGAATAACGTATGGCCTAAAGAGTTACCCATAGCTACTCCATCAATTCCCAAAAATAATTTGCCGTTATGAATGAGCATATCTTCAATACTAAGGCTTAAAAGTTTTTTAAAGATGTTTTGCGTAATTGGTTTTTGGAATGTAGAAAATGTAACTCAAGGGCGACATCACTTGAGAATAATTTATTCACAATGTCATCTATTCTAAGGTCAACTGAAACGTTGGTGAAGAGGCTAGTGACATCGAAACTTACTAGTTTTACATCATTTGCAGGTTTAACTTCTTTAATCTTGTTAATAAAACTTAAAGTTGAAGATAAAGAATAGCTATCTGGGATATAAAATTTAATTAAAGAACCGAGCCATTTTGCAAGATTATGTTCAGGCGTTTAAACCATGGAAGTGACTGCCTGAGTAAACATTCGGTTTTATGAGTTTTGGCTTTACCATAAAGACGGCCAGGTACACTGTCTGAAAGTAACATAATAAGTGACAGGATCAACGATTGGTTTAATATACGTTGTAAGGTAATATTTAATACTATTAGTTTTTTGATCCAAGGGCAGATTTGTATTATTCGAGTAAATTATTATCAAGATTAAAGTTAATTTCTTTAAATTTGGTTGGGTCATCAACTATTTTGTCTGTCTTTTTAAAGTAACATTCAGAATATAACACAGCTACGCCATTACTTTTATCAAATTGGCAAATTTTAATAGTTTGATTCCGGGATAGTTTTGAGAGGCAGTTGTGTAGAGCTTGGTTGTATCTTGATCGACATTGACTTGTTGAAGCTCGTAGAAAAGCTGAAATGGCAAATTTATTTCATCTTTAAATTCATCGTCTGGTGAGACTTTGTGGGCCTTAAGTAACTTACTAGTATAGCTTTCGACTGTAGAATTCAATTTTAAAGTGTCAATTTTGAAGTGTCGACTTCTCTCGAGAGAATGTGATGTTTAAAGTCGAGGTATATGTTTGGATTATCAAAACTCGGAAGTAAAATTCCTTCTCATCCAAAAGGAAATTTAATTAAAAAAATGAATTCAAAATCTGATTTTTAAAAAATGTTTCTACTCCCTGCGTGCAAACACAAACACAACACGATAAAACACTAAGTAAAAAAATGCAAAAAACAACACAGAAACAGGCGCAAAACTTTACCGGTATACATCACTTTTGCGTTCCCCCATTACCTACAACATATGCATAGTTCCAAAACTATTAACCAGCGTTTATTGTTTTTTGACTACTTAATTAAGAATTTTTTTGTGATTATGTTTACTTTAATATGCTGCAGAAAACTCTAAATGAAACTGTTTTCGATTTTAAAAACGAGATAATTAACTTCAAATTAAATGAAAAAGTTCTGAACTACTAATGGTGGACTGTTGAGAATTTTGGTTTTTTGTTTTAGTTTTTCATACAAAAACGCAAATAAATATAAAAAAAAGTAAATTTTGTCATACTTTAAAAGTAATTTTTGCACCAAGATTTGAAGCAATAGTTTTAGAAAACTATGCAGAACTGTTGATGGAATTTTTATTTTAATGGTCAAACAAGTTTTGTGATTGGAGTGGCTTTAAATGTAGTGGAAACGAGATTTTACATCATTTTATAAGTAGCAGTTCCCGACCTATGGTCTTAGTCTGAGGCAAGTATTTAACCTTTAATAATTATCATCTAATATCCATGCCACATTTTGAGAAAACGTTAAAATTTTCAACCTGTTACACCGACGACGGCTAACCTAGACTGAGTGAAACCTCTTCAGACTCATTACTCCAGTGATTCTCATACGAATGATTATTGGTGGTTCGTGAGGAATTTTCAAAGTCCCCGCAACAACCTTTAGTTTTTTAGATAGAGACTAACTTAAAGTGTTCCAATCATTAATTAACAAAAGAAAAAGGCCATTATTATAAATAGAGAGACAAAATGATGAAAATCTTACATCACCCCAAAAAAGCAAAACAGACCCACTAGTTAAAAAGCTTTAAAACCACTGACTTAACCGAGGTTTTATGGGCTATCTATATATTAATAGTCACGAGTCACTGTTCCATTTTAATTTTAAAATCTTGATGCCTTGGCATTTGATGGCGCTACATGCTGAAGCTATAGGAAAATATGACGTAAGTCGAGCCACTTTTAAAATAAGATTTTTCAGAAAAGAAAACTTTGATGGGTTAAATCAGATATAATGCCGGGTTTGTTTCGGATCATTTCATCTGCTCTTTGGGGTGAGTTGATCCTGAATGTAAAGTAAGTTAAGCGACATTGGGATAAGTTGATCCACATTGCTTTTGGTAGTTGGGATACTAACGAACTTACTAACAGTAATCGGTTACGCTAATGTATAAACATCAAAAACCACAATTACAAGAATTGATATTTGGCAAATGTTACTGTGTCTAACTCGGAAGTGTCACTAAAACAAGAACAGCCTGTTAATTTACAGTAAACTACACTTACACATGGTTTTCAACAGTATAAATCAAACTGTTCACTTGAAGTTATGCTTTTTTAATAAGCGTGAAAACACACATTTTTAGCGCAGCCGACCTGCGCCTCCATTCGTAAAGACTGCAAAGACAAGAAAAGTTTTTGACAATGTTTTTCTCAAAAAGAAACATTCGACTATAATGTCGAGTATTAACAGGGATTACTTATCGGATCTGCTGTAATTGTAGTCGTCATTTTTATCTTTTATATATAAATCATTACTCTCTATTACTACACATGGGGTGAAAACTGGACATGAAATAAAGTGACCAGAAGAACGATCGATGCTTCTGAACTATAATATTGAAAAAGCCAGCTGTGCTACTTGGACTGCTGACAAAAAAAAATACAAGGTGTTTCAAAAAAGTGTCATAGTTTAAGATTTTTCCTGTGTTTTTTATTTTTAACATCAAATGCTATTTTCTTTAGATTTAAGCAAATCAGTAGATGACAATACTAACTAAAAAATAAAATTCCCTTAACTTCAGAAGAAAATCATAATTCCAGTGTGACAAAAAATCTTGTATTCAGGTCCGTCGTCAATTCCGTAAAAGGTTTAATGTCAACACACGTGATGAGTTTGGCCGTGAAGACTTGTGGAGAGATGTGAACTGCAACTTTATCCATACATTACATCGGTACGACATACGAGGTGTGTCCGAAAAGTAACGAGACTGCAACCGCTGCTCGCTTGCTTCAATGAATTTTGACAAATTTATTGCGTCGGACGTCAGCACTGTCAAGGCACTGTCGCAGGGTGAAAACAAGTTCATTTCCCGCGCTTTCTGATTGAAACGTCTTTTTCTTACTGAAAACTTGAAAATGCGCAAATTGTGTGCGAAAATGGTTCCAAAGATTCTCTCCGAATACCAAAGACAACAAAGATTCACTGTTTGCCAAGACATTACCGAGCGTCTGGAGGCTGAACCAGACTTGCTCAACTCTGTCATAACTGGGGATGAAACATGGGTATTCGAATACGATCCAGAAACGAAGAGACAGAGTCGTGAATGGAAAAGTTATGGATCTCCAAGGCCAAAGAAAGCAAGGAAGTCGAAGTCAAAAGTAAAAGTGATGCTCATTGTGTTCTTCGATATTCAAGGCATCGTTCATTTCGAATTCCTACCCCAAGGCCAAACAGTGAACCAAACCGTCTATAAAGAGATTCTTCGGCGTCTCGTAAGATCAGTGCGTGACAAGAGGCGGAGCCTTTGGGAAGCCAACGCATGGGCGCTCCATCACGATAACGCTCCTGCTCACACAGCCCTGAGTATTTGTCAGTTTCTTGCAGAGAGGAACTTTGCAACTTTGGAACACCCTCCATATTCCCCCGAACTGGCCCCACGTGACTTTTTTCTCTTCCCAAAGATCAAATCTGTTCTGAAGGGAACCCATTTTTCTGACATCGATTCCATCAAAAAGGCTGTGACGACGGAGCTCAAGAAGATCCCAGAAAATGCCTTCCAAGAATGTTTTGAATTATGGAAAAAGCGAATGCACAAGTGTTTACGAGTGGAAGGGGATTACTTTGAAGGACTTTGACTTTGGTATATTTCAATATTTTTCAATAAACTTTTATAACAACAGTCTCGTTACTTTTCGGACATACCTCGTAATTATAAATTGAAGATAAACAAATAAATTAGTCGTGTATGAATGGTCAAACCCGAATTGGAATGCACTTCAGGCTGAATTAACCAAGTTTGGTTCTGTGATGAAGCATACTTTCACATCAATGACTCAATTACAAACTACAACAACATCTTCTGGGGTACTGAAATAACGGAGGAAATCACGTAGAAAGGCAACTGTTTTAGTCAGTAAAAATAAATAGATTCCAATCTATGCTCAGATGGCTGAGGCCAGTAAAGAATGACTCATTTATAAATATTACTGAAGGGAAGGAAGTCGTAAAGAATTGAGAGTTGTGGAAAGGGACGATTCATATGCATAAATAAAAATCACAAAAATTGTGTATTAGATATTGCTGCCATTTCTGTGTTACTATCCAGAATTATGTAAATTATTCCAAAATGGCAAATAGTGCGATTAAGTTTCCTAAATGAGGTCTGATAACTATTTCAATTTTACTCATGTGAAAATTGGTCTTGCTGCTGAAAGTAAGATTTTAATTGTTTGAACATCTCTCCTGAGAAAAACTGATTATTTGTTTATCTACAGTGAATGTTTCTTATTATTTTGATTTTAGTCGAAAATCTTTGGACTGCGAAAGATCTTTGAATTACAGAATTACCCCTTTATTGGCAATTGTTTAAATGTTGTTTAAAGTAGTTGTTTTTTTTGTATTGTGAAATTGTACCTTTTTCTTTTGTGACCACGTGACTTGATGTGCTATATAGCTGTTGGTTGCCAAAGTTCTGAATCCATTTTTTGAAGTTAGCTGTCGAGAAGTGAAGTTGGGCTTGAGAGTTATGCCCCTAGATTTAACTTGGATAGGTTTTATATTAAATTTTTGAGATTTTCTCTAGTCTCGCTTTTTCTGGATGGAGCTTTAATAAGATATATAATCAATAACTGAGAACTAAATTTGACTGCGGCAACCTCAACATAATCAAGCTCTTTTGCTCCCGCGATCATAATACGATGGTTTTTACGCCTATACCCTTTCGCTCATGCGAGATTATCATATGATGATTTTTTCCAAAGTGGAAAAAATTACTTTACTTAAAAATTGATTTGGACTTTATTTCGCAACCCTTTTCAACAGTTTTTGTTTAAATTAAAGGTTATTTTAAAGCAAATCTGATAATATTTTACTTATGCCTTAACTATTTGTTTTTATACTGAAAAAATTAACCTATATTACCTGTAGTCGAACTTTTTACCCCGTAAAAATTTGTAATCTAGTATAAAACAGTAAAATTTGATATATAAACAATGTAATAATCTGCCAACAGTTAATATCTTTAAAAAGCTTAGGAAATTAACTTTTTGGCAATATATCATTCTAAATAGTAAAGGCTTAGAATTATTTTATGATGGTGGATAAAAATTGGTAAGCATAGACACTTTTTATTTTTTGTTGAAAAATTTTCGGATGGTGTTTCAGAAAATTGTAATTTGTAATAAACCAAAGTTCTTTGGTGCTTTAGGGCTATTTTTCCTTAGATTCATAGTTATTTAGCGGTCTGTACTTAAGTTTTCAAAAAGATTGTTTGATAAATGAAGTCCCTGGAATTTTTTATTAATAGCGAATACCAAGTAAAAAACTTCCTACACCAAAATAGAGGGGAGTCAGCACGGTCCTGTATTACCATTAGCAACTACATATTTCTCTTAAGCTACATATCATCTCAAAGTTTGAGAAATTTGCTTTCCAAAAAAGAAATTGATGTGTAGTTAAAGCTGAAAGTTATTTTATGAGGATTAATGAAATTGGAAAAATTTCGTAGGCCTAATCTGTTTTCAATAACAGTCAAAATCACTCAAAATTTGGGTTTTTGGATTTCACAAAAATGCAGTTTCTAGGAAAACTAATTACTCTGGTAAATTTTGGCTATTTTCCCTAAGATCCATGGTTATATATATAGCAATCTGTATCTAAGTTTGCAAAAGATAAATGAAAAAATGAAATCTGGAATTTTTGATAGATAGCCCACACCGAGCAAAAAAATGGATTTCTACAAAAAAAAGAAGGGTCAACGTGGTCCTGTATCATTTTTAGCGACATAATATTCCTCTCAAACTACATGTCATCTCAAAGCTTATAAAATTTTCTGTCCGAAAATGTAAATTGTTGCATGGTTTAGGTTGAGAGTTATTCCACAATGACTGATACGTTTGGTTAATTTCGTGGGTCTAATCTGTTTTCAATAGCGGTCAAAAACACTCAAAATTTGGGTTTTTGCAAATCTCCAATTTTGGGAAAACAAATTACTCAGGTAAATCTTTGTTGTTTTTCCTGAAATCCACGGTTATTTAGCTGTCTGTATTTAAGTTTTCAAATCGATAAATCAAAAAATGAAATCTCTGGAATCTTTCATAGATAGCTGACACCGAGCAAAAAAATTTGTAATTTTTTTGAAAAAAAGAGACGGGTCAACATGGTTTTGTATCATCTTTAGCAATCAAATGTTCCTATTAAACTACATATCATCTAAAAATTAAGAAATTTTCTTTCCAAAAATATAAATTGTTGCATGGTTTAGACTGATAGTTATTCTATAGCAATCAATGAAATTGATAAATTTTATTGGCTTAATCTGTTTTCCATATCGGTCAAAAACACTTCAAAATTTGGGTTTTTGGACTTCACATATCTCCAATTTCTAGAAAAACTATTTACTCAAGTAAACTTTTGTTGTTTTTTGCAAAATGCATGGTTATTTAGCAGTCTATATCTAAGTTTTCAAAAAGATTGATCAAAAAATAAAGTCTCTGGAATTTTTAATAAATAGTCGATTCTACAAATATTATTTAAAGCAAAAAAATTAGTGATCCTTCTATAAAAAAGGTAGAAGGTCAGCATGGTTCTACATCATTTTTATCGACCTAATATTCCTCTCAAACTACAAATTATCACAAAGTTTAAAAAATTTGCTTTTCAAAAATATATATTGTTGCATGATTTAGGCTGAGACTTATTCTGTAGCGATTGATGAAACACAATATCTGTAGTAGCAGCCCAAAACACTCAAAAATTGAGAGTTACAGAAAAAGTATTCCCTTTTAAATTTGAAATCGTGTTTATGCGATTACACAGCTCTTTTCTTTGCCCTGCATTACGTTACCACGGAGCTGGTGTATATTAAACGTTTTTTATAGATTTTGTGATAAGAGTACTCCAGGTAAGAACCTGGTACCTCCAACAAAAAGGAGGGGTTCTGTTTCACCTTTCACAATAAAATATTAGCTTTTAGCGTTATATTATCTGAAAGTTAGAGTAATTTCCTTTTCAAAAATATGGTATAATACATATTTTAGGCTAGATTTTGTTTGATAAAAAGGCTAGACTACATGATAAACCCTAATTTATCTTTGGTACCGGCCAAACCTCCAAATTTTGGTGCCAGATTTCCTAAAATTCCAAATTGTAAAAAAACCCTCTAAAAATATTAAAACACTTTTTAAAAATTTTCCCACTCTTATGTTACGCTTTTTCAAGTTACCAAGAAAAAAATGCAAACAAAGCAGTTTTTATTGACTTTGACAGGCGGGTTAAAATCAGTCAAAATAGCTCTTTCTCAACAAAAAGGAGGTGGGGAGGAGTAGCTCATGTTTCACCTTAAGCAACAAAATAAACTATTTAAACTGCTATATCATTTGAATCATCAAAAACCAGTTTTTTCAAAGATATGCAATAATTAAATAGGTGGTATAAGGTAAGTTATTTTATACCAATTGATGAAAAGGGTAAATGCAGTAGTTTCCATAACCTACAGAAAGACCAAAAATTTGTTCTTTGGTAATTTTTAACTGTTTTTCGTCGAAAGCATGATTCTTTTGCATCATCTAGCGGTCATTTTCAAAAAAATTATCTACAAGTGAGGTTTTTAATACTTTTTGAGCTTGGGGTAACATGGTTTTACCCAAACAAAAAAGATATATATTTACCCAAACAAAAACAAAAAAGATAAAAAAATAAAGATATTTTTGTTTTATTTTGATTCACAAAATATTGTTTTTAGAATACATATCAAGAAAATTGGGATGAAATTACTTTTTCAAAAATATATTACATTAGGTAGTTTGATTTAATCTTTATTTCATTTTGATCAATCAAATACTTGTGGCTGGGTCTCAGAAAAGTAACAACTGTAGGAAAACTAAGTATCCTTGGTACATTTTGACTATATTTCCTTTAAAGCATTGCTCTTTAGCATGATGGGTCTAAATTTTTGAAAAGATACATCAAAAAATGAAGTCTCTAGAATTTCTTAAATGCATATGATTGAAAAGATTCGATAACTGCTTCGCCAGAGCGAAAAAGCTAAACTAGAACTGGTTGCAAGAGAGTTGTAAGGCTTTTTGCCAGTTCAAAATGGCAGACTCGATTATTCTGACGATAATTGCCGGAGAGAGCCAGACAAAAGCGTTGTAGTTTTACCACACTGCTTCAAAAAAAATGCAATAAATCCGACATATAAAGATTTTTCAAAACTATTTTTATATTTTTTTTGCATTTTTGTTATCAATTTGATTATACATTAATTTGCTCGCATACAATCTGCTTTTGTCAATACAGTTGCTGAAAAAGCAAAAAGGGCAATATCCTCTTATAAGACAAACAGTATAAAAGGTTTGTTTAGGCTGAATTCTCCAGTGCCCTGCACAAAACAGTTATCATGTAAAATTATAATTTCAACAAATATTTCTTAAATTTGCTTAATAGCGCTTCTATTATCAACCATTTTATCATACCCTTTTGCAAAAGATTTCATTTCATCTCCCACATTTCATCATACCCCCACATTGCAAAAAATATGATGAAATGGTCATTAATAAAAGCATTATTAAAGCTTTGCACCACCCATAAGTTGTTTAAATTTGCTCAAAAACACTTATTCTTATTAAAATTCTGTGAGGTCTAGATTTTGGATGGAAGGGGAGCCTTTCTTCCATATCTTTATCAACCAAACCAATGTAATAAGCAATACCTGGTTTAATATAATAAAGTTAACGTAACCAAAAAATCACCGCAGCTTCCCTCTCGGAACTTCGTCAGGGCAATATAAATCTGAAATTTCGGAGGTAAATTTAAATTTCATAAAATGAAGTTCTACTCCAAGAGTAGTATTGCTTTAACAATGCACTTCTTAATGAAACACATACGGAAGCGACTTCGCTCATTGTCAATAACCGAGTTTCATTTTTAAGAATGGTTTAAAGCGATTGATTGGCAGCACTTCCATTTGCGTAGTTTCAGTGTTTAATCGGCAGTTTTTTAACAATGTTAAGTTTTGTTCTGCTGGCATTACTTTTTCGCAGGCTTCGCACTGATTATGCTGAGATTTGATGGCGGTCTTGATGAACTTTGGTAAATACAAAAATGGTTTTCAATTCTTACGAATAGTTGTCTGGCGTCATAACAATATATGACGTCTTCTTGTCACAAATACATGTATACTGGCAAACAACATTTAAGCAGAAAAGAGCGGGCAGAAAATATTTAAGGGGTGAAATATAAAATTATTTTAATAGTTTAGTAAGCTATTTTTATATCTGTGTCCAGTCTGTCGCGCATCAATGCAGCAATAACCCCGCCAAGTTTAACAGATCGGCTACCAATGTAAGAATGAGTTAAATAAGCATTTAGGTAAAGGGTATTGTTAGAAGATCGGTAAGAGATTGATGGTTATGGTTGATAAATTTGTTCATAAAATGGTCTATTAGTAACAAAATAAATGGTGTTGGGTGTCTGTTCTGTTTAAATAAAGAGATAATGAAATTGATTTCAATTTTCAGAAATGAGTCTTTCGATGAATACGAATAAGCATGGTACAACAAACAAGTATCAAAGCCTCGTTTTTAGGACGAAGGAGCTATGCTGTTGAAATGCAAGAATACACATGTAAAAGTTAGTTTGCGGTGCACACTGATATCAAACTCCCCGTCACGAATCCTTACTTCAACATCAAGAATTGGTAGTGAGTTCCTGGGGCGTTCTCGCATGTGAAACAAAGTTAGGATGCTGGCTATTAAGCTTATTTGCGTCTGTTTGTGTTTCACTCAAAAATGCTGAGTTAAAATGACAATACTCTCGTTATAAATCATCAGTTCTGTAAAATTCAATTTATCTTCAAAGTTTCAGAATTATATTGCCCTGATGAATAGCTGCAGTGTTCTTTTTGTTAGTTTCTTATGTTAGCTTTATTGTGCTGAACTAGCCGTCTTTGTAGTAATCTCACACAGGGGCCAAATCAGTAGCGTCGAGCTTAAGAATATCAGTTTAGCCGGCTGACGTGATAAAATCTTTATGTCTTTTTTGACATAATTATTTCTTATTTTCAAAATGGAAGATAGAATTTTTTAAGCCATAAACATTTTTCGGTTGGCTTATAGCTGCTATTTTGTCTTAAAATGTTTTCTAGTCTTTGTCAACGTCTTCATTACTTCTTTTTTATGGCATAGGCGCACGTAGGGACTGGACGTGTTTGCAATCGAAACAGAAAATAATATGACAAACTGTTATTTATTCATTTCATTGAGCGCATGGAAGCATAATCTCAAACTGGCATAACATTGAAGTAATTGATTTGTTGGTACAGACATGAAGTATTAAATATTAGGGCCGCTGTTTCGCAACTGTTGGTCCATTTTTTGATTTAAACCTCTGTTTGCGCGTGTATTACTTAGTTTGGGCATAAACCCACACATAGGTGAGTGCACCTTTCGAAAGCAAAAGTACAATTTTTTGAAAGTAAATCAAGTAAAAAAAGCATTATGGGGCGTTGCGTATACCCGCTGTATTTTTTCCACAGACTTTTTAGTCTCTGGCAACGTGTCATTTTCCCTAGTTTCAACACACGTTTTTGTAAATCATCTTCCCTGTCACATGACGCGTCATATAGAAAAGTACTTTAAGCAAAGTTTAAGTATTCGAATTCGCCACAAAACCGTTTTATCAAACGAGAGAAAACTTCAATTGTTTTAATATTATAGCACAGGGGTGGCCACACTTGATGTCTTAAAAAGCCAGAAATAATAAGGGCCAACATTAAAAAGCCTCTACGCAAATCTAAGATTGAAATGACGACATTTTTTAACCAAATAAGCGGATAATATTTGGCGATCATTATTTTTAAACTCCAAAATTACGCATGTGTAGCCAGCCCTGCAAAATCATGTTTGTCATATGACTATATTTTGTGTTCCTCCCACATGACACCAATATGACAAGTTTGCTTCCTTCTCCATTCTTAAAAGTGTCATAAAATATTTGAACGGTATGAAACTAACTTCCTGCAATAATTCTCATGAAAAGTCGCTGATATATTCAAGTTTGCCACATTCTACTTTACAGACAGCTACCAATAAAGCCTTTAATCGAGTACCTACACAGTCAACAGTTTTTAAGAAAATAAAAAAAGAAAACGTGTAATCCAGCGTGGATTGTGACGTCATCTTACATTCCTAAGGGATGCAGTGATATCAGAGTAAAAAATATTGGCCTATTGTTTCAGGTGGCTGCACCGGCTTTGCAAAATATAGTTCTAAGTGGGTTTTGGCAATGGTTATATTGTTGGCACTCGCATTTTAGCGGCCAATTATAGAGAACCGGTCAACAAATACTATCGATTGGTGCGAACATTTAATTTTCAGTGTGCGCTCTCCTTAGTTTTTTGTTACCCATGACCCCCACCAGTCTACATTCGTGTTATGTAATTTGAGAAAATTATTGCAATTCTTTCTTCTAAACAATCCAATCTCAACTCGATGAAAAGAAAAATAACCCAGCCTAGAATCCAACCTATGAATATGTCGTTCAGAATTTTCTTGTGTTCTTTCTGAAGTCAAAGCACAGGTTTTAGTAATATGATAGCGTTTAACATCGAGACGTCAGCAAGCTTCATTTTGTCGCTCAAGCATGTTAGCATGCAAAAAGTGGCTTGCAATTAATCGTTATGGTGACGTCACATAACAAAGGAAAGTTCCATAAAAGCGACAAGAGAAAAGTTATCAACTATTTAAACATTCTCAGAAAATCATCGCTTGTAGACATATCAAATATTAGGCCCACGACTTTTTCGTAATAGTTGGCCTGGCAGTATTTGTGTGTCGTAAATCTATAAATCTATGAAAATCATTTCAGTTTTCGGAAATTCTTGCCACCGACTTGATGTATTGTTTTTGTATTTCTATTAGCTAGGCCTTCTAACTTACTTAGGAAAACAGTTTTCCCTTTCATGTCTTTTTATAGCCCAATTAGGTCATATTTTTGCTTAGGTTTTTATTCATAAACACTTTTTTTGTAAGCAAGAAAAAATGTACGTAGAGCAACAAATAACAACTTCAAAATGTTATCAAAAATATTTGAAATATAGCATTGACGAAATACAAGATCGTTGAGGCAGCATCTTTGCTATTGTTAAGGTCTTAACACTACAATTACCGTCTTTTCAATCTACCTAATATTACAACGAGCGGTCAAAATGAACGTTTGCTTAATTACTAAAAAATGCTTAATAACTAGGCATTATTTTATGTCATTAGTTTGTTAGACACTGTCGTGTTAGACCTAGTGATGTCTTAAATTATTGTAAGTGGGACTTTAACAAATCCTAAGCTTCATTATGTCTTGGAATAAACTGCATACTGTAGGTCCTAATCTAGAAAATAAATTGTAGGCTTTTAACTTTTTTTTAGCTGCGTTTTTGTTAGTACGTTTGGAGCTCGTTATCTGCCTCTCGATTTTGAAGAATAATTAATGCATTTCAATTTTGCTTTATCCTTAGCAACCAATCTAAATCAAATTCGGCTGTGTTTGATTTAAAATGCCTAAGATTTATCACCTAACGCTTGCGTTGTAGTAGCCTACTTGCATCATTACTTTCACTGTCTCACTGCCAAAGTCGACAAATTTACATGACGTTGAATCAGTTTTCTGCACATTATTAATTGCAGTCTCTAAATTTGATTAATTAAAAAAAACCTTTACCATGTAAGTCGAACCAAATGTGTTTAAGCCAACTCCTGATCAAAGCGTAACATAAAAACATAAACGTAACACTTACTTTTGCATGAATAGAGGAGTAACAGCATTTCTGTCTCAAAGAAAGGTTAAAGACCTGTGTTTCTTTTAGAGATCGATATTTTCAGAGTGGTGTTTTCCTATCTGCTCCAAATAAAGGTGAAGACCATTTTTTTCAAATCTATACTTTTCAAAAGTGAGTATTTTGCCCAGTTTTGAAATTTCTATAAAAGGCTGAAAAGAGTGTGGAGGCTTTAGCCATCAGTCTTTGTCTACTTATACTGCTTGCTTAGGTTTATATATACAGTATATAGCTTTACCCTTATTTATTTAATTACCTGTGCCCTAACTCCGACCTCCCTACTTTGATATGAGAATTGGTTTTACGAACAGTTAATCAGTTGACAACTATCTATTCCTTGTTTTCTTTATGCTTGGGGAGGGTGGAACTAATTCAAAGCTGTGGCTGACCGTCATGAGTACTGCCTAAAAATTTTTTTGGGGGTCAAATATACTGTATACTTATAATTTTTATGCCTCTACTTTAATTTATGGTATTTTTCAAAGAAGGTAATCAAGTTGCATTTGTTGTTTTATCATTTACGTATAGTTACTGTAAAGTATAATTCTGTGTGGTGTGGTGTCAGTGTGTGTATGTGCGTGCGTGCGTGCGTACGTGTGTGTGTGTGTGTGTGTGTGTGTGTGTGTGTGTGTGTGTGTGCGTGTACTTTAACTTTTCTGGAATCAATACACGTAAAAACACGAAATTGGCACGACTGACTACGACTTTGAGTTGCCACAAGAGAATTAGTGGCATCATGATGATGTAGAAACTGATTTCCAGATTAGTTTACCTACTGATATTCTTTACTCTAACATTATTTTTTGGGGATAGGCATTTCTTCTTCACCCATTCTCTGGCTTCCCTATCCCGCGACCAAAAACCTTGCACATGCTAAAAAGAAAGGTAACAAAGAAATCGAAAAAATTTGTGACTGGACCTTGCGTTTAATCGCCTACTTCTGCAAAGCATCTTTTGCTTCGGCACTATTTCACAACTCTGATTTTGGGCTTTTTCCCTCTCATATAAAAAAAAATGTGAAATGATACGACTACTTGAGTAAAACTATTTTTGATGTGTGGACTAAGGAGATCTGGATTATGGTCACTTTGGCGTCCACCTACTACTTTGAAATAGTTTATCTCTTCCTTTTATTACTGTAAATAAAAGAAAACGATTGAATATTTGTGAAATGATCGGCTGTTTGTGAGTAAAAGCCATTTTGATTTCATTAGGGAAGATAGTTAATGAAATACAAAATTTGATAAATAATCAAAAACAATAGGTCTGCAAATGTCTGAAAATGAACGAAATATATTTGTTTAAAAAAGGGTAATAGATGTACTAGGATCGAGTGCAAAACATTTGGTGTGGATATGCCTATTTTGGAAAAACAGGAATTATAGCATATAGATGCGGCCAAAAAATTTAATGTCATCAAAACATAATTACAAAAGGCCCTGCACCAAGTCGTCAAATATATCTAAAACTAAATAGTTTGTTTCTGTGATTGTAAAAACGACCACCATTTTGGCGCTTATCTCCAAGGTTTTGCCTTTCCTTTCTTACTTATGGGAAAAAACGGATAAAAGTTTAAAAAATAGTATTTTGTATATGAATTAGACCAGTTTGGGAAAAAGTTTAATATAATTAGGATTAGGATTATAGCAGCTTGCTTCATATTTATAACAACTTTTTGTTTCTGCCTTCAAAAATGTGGCAGTCGGCTGAATTAGTGCTTTTTATCATAACTAATGGGCAGCCTGACTTTTAAAGGCGGCTGAGCCAGTTAGGAATAGGGGTTTTATAAATTTGAAAAGATCAACACAAGAAATATATTGCCAAGCTTGCAGAAGAAGCAAAGCTGTGAGACCATTATTCTTCAGAATTATGTTGGCTTATATATAAACATTGCTGCTCTGTGTAATAGCCTGAATGTAAAAACTGTTTGATATTTTGTTGGACCCCTTCTCCTCAGTCCTGATGAAAGCATCTCTGACGATCAAACACTTTTTAGCCTACTCATAAAAAAGTGGAGATAACACAACATGTAGTTTGGTTGTATTCAACGCTATTTTACTGTAAACCATCATTGAACCATCATCGCAATATTGCTACAGTATATTACTTAAGATATAAAAGTTTTAAACAGAGTTGTAGGCCAGAATTTTTATTTGCAGCAAAATGACTAACACTAATCTTTAACAGAATTTTTGATAAAATGCCAAACATTTTCTCGTTTAAACAATTTTCCATGAAAAAATTTTTAAAATGATTTTGGAGAGCAGCGACATGTCCTCCTTCCTCTTAATTTCTATACGCTCCTGGTTTCAAACACAGTTTAGAAGTGGCAAGATGACATGAAATACAATCGTTTCAAAATAGAATGTCACTTGTAGCTGAGGTGGGTATATCGACACTTCATCCTTGTAAGCAACCATCAAGCATTTAAAACACAGCGGTAGCAATTTTTCTTTTTTCCTGATTGAGCTGCAAAGTAGTTGCGCCTACTACAAAGGCAATTAATCTCGTTAACTTTATCATTGTAGAATTTGCATCATATTTCTGATTAAAGTCTTTAATGTTTGTGATCACGATGAACATGCTGAACACATGCATGGTGGCGATGCTTTTGTTTGCTCCTTTGGCCTTCTCCCAACAATGTCGTCAAGTGACTGTCTGCAACGAAGAAACTACCAACTTGATAAAGAGTGATAAGGGCGATGTCGGATCGCCTGGTAAGGCCGGCCCAGTTGGAAGTAGAGGTCCAAAAAGAAAAGCTGGAGGAGTTGGTCAAAAAGGAATGCAAGGGGAGTCCTGTGCTTTGGGCTCATTTGAAAGTACATTGATGAGTAAACTTGCAGGTAAATTTATTTCATTGAAAAATGTGCAAGCAAAACTTCAATCTTGATTTAGTATAATGGAACATTTGTCATGAGTTGAATGCATAAATCAACTACTCATGTATTTTATTAACGATGCCATGACGTTTTTAGCGATAAATTGCTCACAGATATTGGCAACAATTGACTAGTGCTGTTTTGTTTACTTCAGTTTCTCTCGTATTAAAACATATAGTCCGCTACATTTGCGGTCATTATAAAATTACTTAATGAGTGTTTAATTTCAGTGTTAGAAACAATGTTGGTTCCATCATCTTGTCTTTATTCGTCAGTTTACGGGAGGCAGACTCTTCAAACAGGCGAGGAAGCATTTTGCGACAACGGTTGGACTGTAAATAGTTTCTTGAATTTGTCAAATTATGTATTAACAAATTTAATTATCAGGTTTTTTGCTGAAAAATTACATGCATGAGTGGGCATATACGTATTTTTATTAGCTTGTCAATTTTTACTTCACTTTACAAACTTGTCAAGGCACTCTACACCTACCAATCTAGCAGAAGTCACTAATGAAACTGCTGCTGCTCAAACATTCATTTTGATGCATTGTTCCTATGTAATGCCCGTTCAAAATATAATTGAATCTATTTTCGTTTGAACAATGATATCACCAATTGCATTGCTCATGGCTCAGTAAAATAAAGTTTCTTCCCTCTAATAAAAAAGTCAGTAGCCCAATTGTGGCTAGAAACCAAGGTCATGATAGGATGAGGAGGTAGGAATAGGGCCTGTCCAATTGTCGTCCTAACCTGTTAATTGTAGCAGGGCTTACTATCAACTAATAAATAATTCAAAATTCCGTTTGCTTTCAAGATTCAAAAAAATTTACAAAGTATAGTGCATAATGTTATAAACATACAGACTACATGCATAGTCGGCTCTACCTTGTATGTTGGTGTACTACGTTCTTGTAATTATGGGATTGGAAAAGTATTTTTATTAGGAGGGCTTTAAATAAAAAAAACATTTGCTGCAACATTGAGGAGCATTGGAATTTATGTCACAGATTATAACTAACGTCATTAAAGCTTTTCGGGCAAATTTAATCAAAAACCCATCGCCCAATGCGATATGAAAATTTTGAAGGTCCCCATCAGAAAAAACAAAGTACTTTCAACAAATGTTTTCACAAATTGCTTTGCATAAACTCTTAAATTAGTGTATATTGATTTTAGTACTGTAAAGAAGTACTATAACAAAAGTGCCGTCCGGGGTGGAGCATCGAAAGCCAGCACCCCACTTGGTCCATGGCAATTACTCATATTTGCATACTTTTTGCAATTTTCCTCCAAATCATTGCAAAAAAACTTCTTTTTAGAGATCAACTAGTTTCGAGCCACTTTCCAGGTTAATTTCGCAGGCGTGATATCATTTTTTTTGTGGAGATCAAATATTTCAGAGAGGCTCGCGCCTCTCAGTTTAACAGACACCGACCATGAAATAATGCACATATGTAGATTTGCAAAAATGCCGCGCACAAACTAGAGCTGCTCGGGGCAAACAGCTCTCCATCCCTCATTTCCTCTTGGTATGCTACTTGTTGTATGGTAGTTGATTATGTAATTGTTGAGTGAAGCACAATCAGGGAAAGAGAATTATTTGTAAACATTTTTATTTTCTAATTAAACCAGTAGTAAATTTGTGTGTCTATGTTGTATACTGTTTCGTATCAAGTCAGGTTGCTCTAGTTTTCTGAGGTTGACTACTATATCTATTAGTCTCATATTGTCTGCTCTAGAGTCCATACTCTATTTAATTACACATACCAGCATAGCCACACGTAATATATACTTTACCCAACTGCTGGGACCCAACGCCACAGGAGGGTATTTAACGCCAAATCAAAGGCAACAACAAGGAGATAACTTCAAAACTTGCAAATCACACACGTGGTAGCCAACTCGATGAGGCAGGCTCGGAGTAGAAGGGATGGAACAAAATAATTGGTCGGCTTGTCTGGTCTCGTCAGTCTTATGTACGGGGATAACATTTCATGACATTTTAATACTGGAAAGCCATTGAAAATTCGGCTTTGAAAAATTTGTGTGGTGCCCTCCCTTCTCTGATGTTCTAAGCACGGAGCCTACTTATTTTGCTCAATGGTTATCCAGCTCTGCATTAACAGTAGATAATATGGAAAGTGTAATGTGTTTAAACAATAAAAAATTTCCCCTGCTTTCACTACTAATGGGCAGAGAAGGACATTTTCTGTATGTCCCTTCAATCGTGATACCATGATCTCAGTAAGTAGTTGTACCATTTACTCAAAAGCCATTTGTGTGGTATGTTCTAATAGTGCTGTTGCTGTTCATGATTTCATCCACAGGACAGTTCAAAAACAAAGCATGTATTGCTCCTTCTGCTTGTCTGATACTTTCACTTGGTGCTGTGTCCAAATCGATACTCTCATGATTTTTATTGTGATATATCCAGTTTTTACATGATACTGTGTGTTTCTACAATAGCAGATATAGCTTGTGCTTTAAAACAGTGCTATTTACTGATTAAAATATTCAATAAAGCTCATAACCACTTGATATTATTATGCTAAATTAGCATAATACAGATGAGAGAGAAATGAACAGTAAGGCTAACTTGCACAATGTTGCATAATAAATGTGTGGGGAAAAACTCTAAATTGATGCAGGTTAAAATTATTTGTATCACCTCATTCTAGTTTTTTATTTCGATTTATTTATATTGTTCAGTTCGAAAAAAGAACTAATTTGTACTTTTATACCCTAGACGAAAATAGTTTCCAGCATATTATGAGTACCGGTAATTACATTCTAAGTAACAGCTTGATATTACATTTGTTTTTCCTTGCTGTGCAGGGCTTAACCGTTGCTGGTTCAGTGTATGTGTTAGCTACTATTTACTAGCATTCAAACCAGACTTTCTTGAAGCAATGTTATAGATTCCGCATGCCTTTCCCGACAAATTCCAGCCGTGTTTTTGCCGAGATTTGACCTATCGATTTTCTGTTCCAATGTTGAAAATGCCTGCCACTACACTAAGGCAGCTACTTAATTGTTCTCCACTACACCATGGCGGTTGCTGGCTTACCACTACTGCACACACGACAAATTGCATTCTCCAGATAGTGGTGTGGCCAGAAAACAATTTAAAAAGACATCCAACAAGAAATTATTTAATGTGGGACTAAAACTGAAAAAGGTTAAAATTTTTGTAATTTTATGGGTTTCTGTAATTTTTATAGATATTTGGAGCATGATCCCTGTGATTCCCAACCCTTTATACACCTTTATCCTAGACTTCTGAAAATAAACTGAGATAAATAAAAATACCATTCTGCTTCATTTGATTACAACTTTAATCTTTTGCGATGAAAATATTCTAAGTCATCTGCAATACATAATTTTTGTTTCCCCTTTCCCCTCCCTTTATAACATTGGTTTTCCATTTGGTGATGGGTTTTTATAAAAATTTCAAAACGAGATTTTTTAGCATCTTACAATGACGTATGACATAGAAATCTGTTCTGACAAGAAAATAAAATTTAAACCTTCTTCTATTTACACCACCATTCAGGTTGTATGATATTTATTTTATTTGTTAACATACCAGTTACACATGATATTTTTGTTGGATGTGTTAACGCTTTCTTATTCTAAGGTATTTCAAAGACGCCTCAGTGGAGATTTCGATTTCAACCGAAATTGGACTGAATACAAACAAGGCTTCGGTGACTTGGACAAGAATTTTTGGCTGGGTGAGCTGTCATTGTTACATCGTTAATGTAATTAAGTGTAAGTTTGTATGGCCAGAGTGATTGTATATTTGATCCTCGCAAAGATATGGACAATATGTTTTTGCTAAACTGACCTTTATGAGACAAAACCTTCCAAGCAATGGTGGCAAAACTTAATCCATTTGCTGAGTTTAAGGTTATTGTATCAAGTTATGGCTTGATTTAAACTTCTTTTCTCAAGTAACGAAAATAAAAGTAGACATAAAGATGTCAACAATTTACCAAAAACTGTCTAAGCAAAATACAGTTGTTGACTTGTAATTGGCTGAAGGCTTTAGATAAAGCGTAGCTAGAGCTTTTTACATGTTGGATATAAACTAGGTCCATAAAAGTGAAAATTCTGTCAGCACCCCATAAAGTCGAGTCATTTGTGAATGTACAGCGGATGATGCAGATGCAATGCCTCTACCATACTGCTAGAACAATAGTGTTGTCATTTTGTAAAGCATTGCGCTTAAAATCGAGGCCCTTAGACCCCCATTTTATAGTGACCATATACTTTTTAAAAAATATCTACGCATTTCCTCGTGTTTCAAAAAAGAACAACAGCAAATAAAACGGAGTAGAAATTGGTACACCCGTACTTTAACAGATACACCAACACATAACAGGCAGTCACAAGATCAAAGTAAAAAACAAGACTTTACTAAACCTTGAAATAAAAAACAAAAGCTTAAAATCCAAACGGCAATTTGTAGGCGATTCAGGTTCTTAACCAGTGATCGAATGATGATGCCATCAACTTCGCTTTATCGGCTCAAGTTTAATCGAAATACCCGCCTAATCGGAAAATAAATAACCAGTTCCAAATTTATTTTATAAAAATTTTACCTGCTTGTTCCTATCACTACTACGCTTGGACGGATCATGCCATTCCTACAGCTTATATTTACCAACGTTTTATTGCTTTTTTCGTTTGTTTTCTTTCTCATCACCGGTGCAATTTTAATATGTGATATGATGCATCAGTAGAAGATGTGGGCAATTTACTACGTTATTGCTAAGCCATCTTACACTATAGACTACAGACAAACAAACGTTTCGAAGCATTGTCAAATCTAATGATAATAATTAGCTTTTAAATCTTCAAAATTTTGAAAAATCTTATATGCTTGTTACGGAGAATCGCTTAGTAGATTTTCAGTTCTTCAAAATTGGTCCAATGACTTTCCACAAACTTTCTTTTGACTGCAGTAACAGCTGACCGAAACGCTGCGTTCAAAAAGGTTGCTTGATGCTCCTTTTAATAAGTATGTTTTTCAAAAATTAAGAAATTTCAAAATAGCCACCAGCTTAACAATCTGAAACTAAATGTACATATAAAATAGAAATAGATAATAAATTATACAATTTCAGGTTATGAAATTTTAGGAGCTTTTTTAGTTTTCAAAAATTTTCTGTTTGAAGAGGTATGCGTCAAGACCAAAACATGTTGCTGAATGTGTTTGTTTAAATTATTACGTAGACGAGTTTTGATATAATACAAGATTTCAATCATGATAAATGGAGTGGTGCTTTTAGCGATTGTATAGCTTTTTATAGATGTTTATTTAAGTGTATCTTTATTAGGAGAGCAAGCAATAACATATTGTTTTGCTCTAAATCAACAACTATCTGTGTTTTACATCATTTATGCTCCCTCCCTTATCAGTGCTTTTATTTGACATAATTCTAACGATTATAATAATGATTGTTTTGCAATATTGAAGGTCTTGACAAGATTCGCAACCTCATCAAAGACAAAGGATGCAAACTACGAGTTGACATATGGGAAACAGATGACCTTCATTCATACGCTATTTACAAGTACCATCATACAATTAATATCCTAGGCCTTTATTCAATGACATATGCAGAATCCACCAGAAGTAATTACAGTGGACGTCTTTTAATGTAATCACGGATAATGTTATCAATCGGTTAATATTATCGGAATTCCTGATCACCGCCCGAACGTACAATATGCATTACAAATATGCCGCTTACTGTAATCAGTACATCGGTCATTGTTATCAATCTTTTCCCAAACGTAGTGACTAACTTTGTTAACTTCCAGCGTAAATGCCCAGCTCTGATGATTAGCGGCCTGAGAAAGCTATAAATATCAGTGCAAAATATATCTTCTGAACAGGAGTGCAAAATAAATCTTCTGAATTTGAACTGCATTATGAGTATGAGTCCTTTATAAATGATTTGCTGCGAAAAGAGATGAAGCAGCAAAGCTGGACGATTTCCTAAATAAATGATGTATTGTACAGTGTCTATTGTAAGTTTTATTGTTAGTTAAATATTTCATTTATTTAGTTTTATTTTTGCGACATCTAATGAATGATAAAACGGCAATTTTCATTTTTTCGGTTAATGTTATCAATCGGTTATTGTTATCATATTTGGTGTTAACAAAAGTGATCACATTAAGCAGCGTCCACTGTACATGATTTTATTGCAGCATTATCAATGTACCATAAAAGAAATGAGCATTTGCCATAAAAAAGAACTTGGAAAGGGCACAGTTATGTTTTTCACAACACACAACTTGATGTTTATTGAAGCTCTGTGTGCTTTATATAAAATTCAATGCATTTTGCTAATCTTTTATGAACTGTTTGCTAATCTGTCAGGGACTGTTTTGTCGGAATAAGAGTTGGCCAACGATACCTTTTGATGAAATATCCCGGAAAACGCAATCGCGTTCAAGGTTTACGCGATTAACAATAGTATTCTTCAGATTCTCAGACTCCCAGTAAACACAATTATGCTGATTGAAGCCGCCGTTAAGTTTAAAAATTGCCTCATCGCACCACAAAACGTAGTCGATGTCCAGCTTTCTTCGGTCGATCATCTACAGAAACTGCTCACCAAATTCGACCTGTTTGTCCTGGTCGCCATGATCAAAGGCGTGGTTGAGGTAGAGATATTATGGCCGATAATTCTCTTGCCTCAGCATATTTCACTTCGAAGATTTTCCATTTGATTAACACCCACTTTGGCAAGTAATACTTTTTCCCAGCTTTATTGCGTTTTGTTAATGCGGCGTCAATTTTTCTGCATTGGCTTTATTGAAGGAAAAATGGAGGACGGTCCCCTAGTTGAAAATTTTACACAACACCTCTCAAAGTAGGGAAGTCATGCATCCCCTCAAAAACTCGAAGGTTTTATGCGGGTTTCTAAAAATTCAGTTCGTGAAGTAAATACAAAATAAAATCAAAATGCAATTTGATATTTTACATTTTTTCATCGCTACATACTGAAATAAATTTTATTGTTCAGGCAGGTAATCTTATTGAAATGTAAATTGCAGATCAATATCGTTATTGCATCACAAATGTTCATTTTTCAACATTATTACTGATGGAGTACAACACAAAAATGTAGTAAGCAATTTTCAAGAAGATTGTTTTTCAAAGTTACATTTGCTCTCTAAATCTGCGAAGGCGTGTCAGCGTATTCAAGACTAGCCATGAATGTGAATGGATTAATTATCTTACTTCTGTGGATAAAGCAAAAGCTTTGTGTGACTCTAAGACAGTGTGGTCCATTTAATTTTGACCCACAAGCCACTTTACAAGAACATGACGATTTGCGGGCCACCTCAAACAAAATGTCACAAGATCAAAAATTAAACAAGAAGAGATTCAGATTCACAAGTTCTTTACACAAAGAACAGATTCACGAGATTAGAAAAAAACAAACGGCAAAGATAAGCGAGTGCGAAAAATAGCCAATTTATTTCAAATCTTTATTAATGGAATGCATTGATAGAGATTTGCATGAAATTGGCTACTTTTTGCACTATAGTTTCTATATCAATATCGATGCTAGTGGTAGCAAGTCGGAGGCAATTGTCCAGTTGGTTTGCCATTCGATTTCTGTTTCTAGATTTGTTCTGCTTCATGGTAGAAAATATACTCTCACACATATGTGCTTTCAAACATTGAGTGCATTTTTAGTGCGAAATTTTTTAATTTGGGAAATTTATCTTAGCTGACTAATTTCCAGAATCTCTCGTAGATTTCGTTTTTTCTTGAAAGCAAGAATAGGTTGCACTAAAGCTCATAGAATTCGAGCTGAAATTCTGGTAGCTGTGTCTCCACACTAACATCCATAGGATTGTTATACAAATAGAGATTAGGTTTTAATCTATCAAAATTATTAAATCAATTCTCTAATTCATGAGATAAAGCCTCAATATCGTCCACAAAATGAAAGCATTCTACTTTTACATCATCTGCCAGAAGCTCGTGTAAAAAATCGAAGCATGAAAATCATTGTTTTCTAAACATGTATCAAACAGGCGCAGTTTCATTTTGAAAGCTTCAACGTGCCCAACTAAATGTGAAATATTTGATTCAGGGTTATTACTGTTCATCGCTTTTGCGCCATCAATTACACTACAATACATGAACATTTTTCATAACTTCCATAATCATAAAAAATGACTCGAGGGCAGCATAAATATTTGAGCCCTTTGTACCTTCATTCAAGAAATACACTTTGACTAGTTTGTCTTGCGCAGTAAAATTCTCATCAACAGTGCTTATGAATATAAGTAGCTCACTTGTGTCATTTATATCCGTACTCTCATCCAGTGCCAATGAAAACTATAAACAGTTTTCTACCATACTCTTAGTTTTAATCGTACATTTTCACCGAGATCACTTATACTTCTCGTAATAGTCTGATGAGATAGTGATACAGTTTCAAATTTTCTGGCAATCTCGTCTTACCCAAACACATGTGCCATTTTTATCGCACATTGTTTTATCAACTCGCCATCCATTATTGATTTACTTTTTTTTAACAACATCAGAGCGATTTCATACGCTGCTACTGTACTTGTTGTTTGTGGTTTCATGAAACTACTTAGAATGTTCTTCTGTTTCTGATATTCCTTTTAAGACCATCAGCAATATCAATTCGTGTCTTCCCATAATATTCTTCATACACAAAATGTATTGCATTTGTGTTGCGTTTCATAACGTTGCTTAACATTATATTCCTTCACCAATATAATTACTTGCTTGCAAACCAGACATGATGGCTTGCCATTATTTTCCATCATAAAATAGTTTTCCAACCACTTTTTTTTAAACATTTTGCCTTCGTTGGCAAGCTTTGTCTTCTTGCTTGTTTCCATTTTAATAGTGTGTATATCCTTTCCAGCAAATTTAGAATGTTTTCAAATTATTTTTTCGACTATGGTTAAAACTTTAATTACCTCTTTCAGATTGTAGTAATGCAAGAGATAGCGATGCACTTGGCGAACTGCAGACAGTGACGCTGTTTCGACCTATCATGTCTTTTCAGTGCAGTTGGTGACCAATAAGAAGCTAGAGGCTTTTAATAACGCATAGCTTAGACCGTCACACTTGTGGGACCTACTATAATACTGAGTTCACTGTAATCGATGGTTTGTCACGAGGTTGACAGACTGACAACGTCAGACTTAGAATTCCCGGTGCTCTTGAGCAAATACAGATATACACTACATGAACGCTTACTTTTCGACACATATTCACGCACATCAGTATTCGTGAACGCTTACTCTTCTGAAAACTAAAGAATAAAGAACACGGAAAGTTAGAAATGTTTTCTCTGTTGTTTATTCTGAACACAATCCAATACTGTCATTGTAAGGGTTAACAGTGCAGTACTGCAATCATGAATAATGTACTGTACAACAATTACAACCCTAAGATACACGAGACACAGTTAACAAGGTGAACGAAAATGGCGTGATTATGCGCAGGCAATCAGCGATGTGATTCGCAGCCAATCAAAAAATATCTTTTTGAAGAAATACCGCGATGCACTGAAGCCGCGAAACTTGAACCTCGAAGTAGCGAGGGAACATTGTAATCGTCATAAGTACATTTTTTGATACCCAAACAAATCAAGTTCAACCGAGCTATTGAAATTTGATCGAAAATCTCTTCATGCCGGCAATCAACCCATAGTTTCGTAGAGTTGAAACAAGATTTTTCCCTTACCAGTGCAGTGGTAAAAAATGTGACCTGTATGTTTTTCAGAAAAGTAGGCCAGTTTACAAGTCAACAAAGATACCACCTTAAACAAACGTTCTGAAGTTCTTTTCAAAATGCAGACGTGAAGCCAAATTCAAATTAAGTAGCTTTACACCTAAACACTTTTGTCTTGATTTCAATATGTGCATAACTTTCACTACTTCTGTCTGTTACGTCACAATTATCGATTATACATTGTTTATCATCATACACATATCAGCAGTTCGGTTTCTATGTCAGATTTGTGACAATAACTGGTTTCATATTGAATTGTTGTCATCAATTTTTCGAGCCTTGCTGTGTTGTTGTTCTGATGATTACCGGTTTGTAATCGTTGCGTAGTGTGTGTCAGATCTCCTGATGATCACATTTTTGTGTGAAACAGACTGTTGAGAATAGAATGTTTTCATAACTACCGATTCAAATTTTTTTGCCATGATGCATTCACTATAGTGAAAAAAATGAGCTTGAGTGGTGTTTACTGCAAAAACGATGAGATGGTTATTATATGAACACAACTGAATATTTATGTTTTTGGATCAATCAATAACAATTTAAAGCAGTGAGTTTGCGTTTCAATGATCTCCGAGAATGAATGGCAAAAGCATCGCACGTTTAATTGAACAATAGTAGTCAGCTAGCATGGCAGTATTCCCCGGCCCTCGATACCTTGTTTGCATTTTACTAACATCCTGACTTGCTCATCACTCAGATCACCCAAATTGGCGGACATGCAGTCAAGATTCAGGTATAAAATGTGAAGCTTGATACTGATGTTAGCGCTTACACCTCGTAAACTGCTCCGTAACTCTGCCACAATCTCTTTGTATTAGACTGCTTTTCTATTTTCCAACACATTCTTGATTGCTTCCACAAATGCACTCCAAGCACTGGACTCTTTTTCATTAATGGAATTTGGATACTCACAATCGTTTATTGATTTTCTTATCTGAGGCCATCAAAAATACTAGCTTTTAATTTTTCTATCATTGATCCCGGAAGTTTGGTGCAAATATTTTTGAAACAGTCTCCATTCTTTCTGAGTGCTTTAGAAATTGTTTCCTGATACCCAACTTGATATGAAGGAAAAGTGAAATAATTTTAGATTTTTCCACTAGAGGGTGAGCTTGAACATTTTTCTCACCAGATATTGATGATTCTCTTGCAGTCCAATCTTGTTTATCCAGTGCTGGGCTCTAGCTATGCTATCCCACATGCATAGAAAGCACCAAAACTTTGTATAGCCACACTGCAATTCAAATAGAAATTCAACCATTTTTAAATCAGCTCAAATGATCCAGCTGTGTTTGTAATATAAAATTGTTTCCAGTACAAATTTAAATTTGCTATGTTTTAATATGAGAGCTATTGAATCCTCAAGAGTAATAGATCCAAAAGCGTTACCATTATGCAAAAGAAAATATTTTTAACTTATTTTATAGCTATCAATAAAAAGTCACCAATTGTTAAGATTATATTCAAAGACTCCAAGCTTTTTTAGGAGACCTTCAACGTTGTTAGAGTAAACAATATCATTTTCTTGGGTGAAATATGAGAAGAATACTTCATGACGTTTCCGGTGAGAGTATCCAGTTTTAAAAGATTTTTTTTTCTTTAAGCCTTAAAGCCAGCAACTTAGAACACTCTTATAAAAAGATTCAGATATCTTTCCAAGTCATTCAGCTCTCCTTGGGAGAAGTTGTGGGGATAAAAAAGATAGGGGAAAAATGATATTACAGAGCAGCTTGATTGGATTTTGAGTTGAACACCCAAGGGCGTCATGTAGTAACACAATCTATCGATTGATTGACGAGTCAAATAAATTTCGGTCATCATTATTTTTTCTTGGTTGTAATAATAAATCTTCATTAAATTTATGAAGTGGACAACAATTGAATTAGCTGATCTAAATTTTCTTTTATCAAACTGCGTGGTCGTAGTGTCAGTAACGTTCTGCGTATGTTCTTTCTTCCACTTTCTGATGACAGCATCTATCTATCAATAAAAGAAAATTTTGTTTGTATTATGTCTATTATTAAGCTGCTGAACAATCCACAAACAATATTTCTAATATTTGTCTGATTAACTGACTTCTTTATTTGTATTCAATCGTAGGTCTAATGAGTACCTTTGCATTAGAATGGTATAGATTTAAAATAGTTCTATTTCGGCTAATGCAAGTCATTGCACCAGCTTCACACAATGAAGTATGACTGACATGTAAAGTATTTTAAAAGTTGGTTTCGCAAGAATTCACATATTATTTTCACATCTACTTCTACAATAGCTAAAAAAAATAAAATAGTTCTATAGCTTGCTAAATCTATTGAAAACTACCTTCAAATAATACACCAAAAATGTATGTAAATTGCTATACTTTTTGTACTTTTTTATGCAGGATTCTGGATATTTAGTATTGTTAATTTCGGACGTGCTCTAAAACTGCTCAATAGATAAGCTCACATCAATGCAATTTTAGGCGTTTTGCACTTGTCCATTTCTAACTGCTACTGCTGCTAGCTAGTTTAGCAAAGTAAAAATACTACTGGCAGTTTTACAGAGTGAATCAATTGTTAAAAATCTGTGGCTATTGTTTTTTTTACCGGAAAAAAATTTATTCAAGTCTTACTACACGTTACCCCTAATTAGTGGCGTACGAAGGGGGCTCCTATTCGCGCGACCCCTTCTAGGAAGACTTAAACGTTATTTTCAGCCATTATTTTGTAACGGCAAGTCGCCATCTCCTAATTCAGAAATTAGAATAATGATCTCCAAAAAAAGTCTCTGCGCAGCCACCCTCCTGTGAAATTTGCAGAAAGTCATTCTTGCGCACCCTCTCAATAAATTTCTGCAGGTAAGAACTAAATACATTTTTTTCTCACTGTTTATCGGCCTACTGGTCAATTTTCGAATAATTTATTAATCAAGCCAAGAATATTGGTCGTGTAGATGAATTCAGTCAAACGGGAGAAAACTGAAGCAAATTGAAAAATATATTGACAAAAATTGCTGAAGGTTTTTGGCACCATGCACTCAACACTGTATTTTGCCGAGTTTATTTTTGGCCGAAAGCCGAGCTTTATAAACAGGCTTAGTCTGATTTAAGATAGATCGAGAGCTCTGCTCGTGTGAATATAGCTAAACACCAAAAAGACTCTTACTGTTAATTTTAGTGGTTTCTACATCGAAGATCAAAGCGACAACTACCGGCTTCAAGTGCGCGCATACAACGGCACAGCTGGAGACAGTCTGACACATCACAATGGCATGCAGTTTTCAACAAAAGATCGGGACAATGACATCCACTCTAGGTAAGAAATGATGTTGAATTGTTGTCAAATTTTTTCTTCTAAACCCTTAAAATAATAGTTTTGATATTTAAATATGTTAGAGCTTATTTTGTGAACAAAACAGATAATAATTTGTCGTTGTTCTTACTGCTGAGAAAAAACGGTTACGAGCAGCTCATATGGCCACAATATAGTGTACTAGATTGCATATCTCAGTGCACTTCGTGTGTTTTTAGAATTGCTTTTAAAATTAATTGTAAAAATATGTGGAAAGCAAATATTTTTTGAAGTTGAAACATATAATTATGTTGAGAGCTAAAGGTTTTGTGAGCGTCATGATCTATGAAAGAAATCACTGCCATCATCAAATCTTTGTTTTTGTTTTTGTATGCCAGCAAATCACTGTTTCTCATTCTGATTTCATGCTGGTTATTCAAACAAAACAGTGAGCAGGAAAAAAATGAGAATAAAGTCTAGTGACTAAATATCTAGTTTATTTACTCATTCCGTTGATCTTGTGATGCATCGATAGCATCAATGCCCTTGAACAAATCAACGACTTTCCACTTAATTGCTTGATATTGCTTCCAAGAAATCCACTACTTGTTAGAATCCACTAATCAGAGGAAACCATAGGAACGTGATATTTATGTTGTTATCATGTCACTGGAGCAACATCATCACACAAACCCCTCGATCATTCGAGCGGGATCACTACGGGGTTACCATAAAACGATGTTACGACCACAAACACGCATATTTTGCAGCGCGAATTGTGCGGATTATTATGAAGGAGGATGGTGGCATAAAGACTGTTACCACGCAAATTTAAACAGCAAACCAGCATCGATGAGATGGACTTACCCAGGTCCACTGGGTAACGTTATAAAATCGATGATGAAAGTTCGTTGTGACTAGCTTGCATGCTGTGGTACTTGCTTGCATTGATTCTTACGACGATGTTGTGTAAATAAACTATGTAACACAATCATATTTGCTATTGTAAATGTTCCAAAACATTCCAAATTAGTTTGGAGAAAAACAATAAATTAGTGATGGCTTGTTGACGTTTTAATGTTTTGAGGTTACCAAAGTTTTTAACAAATCGTTTTGAAAACAAAATCAAGATAAAGCAAAAATTTATATCAAATTTAAAATCTAGTCCTTTTAAAAAGTCTCGGACTATGTCCTTGGATATTCTCCTAGCCCCCCTTTAAATCGTATTTATATTTTTTTGAACCATTTAAAAAACTTTTGTGTTTCCGTGATGTTGTCTGGTAACGTTATAAAGAAAACCATAACTGCAATTGTTACCAACAGTCATTTCGAAAACAAACGCAAATGTTATAATCTACTAACACTTTTGTTGATCGTGTTTTCGAAACGTCAAGTTTTCCAAACGTTACTTATACGTGCGCTGCGTTATGTGTTGTTGAGATAAAGTGCTCAAAGCAATATTTTATAATTTTCGCGCATGTTTTACCAGCAGTGTTGCCAGATTTTCTTGAAGTTTCCAGCCCAACCGGAACTTGAAACAAGCCCAAAATAGCCCAACGCTTGTCTGTTAAAAAATAGCCCAAAAATTGGCGAAAAAATGGGCTCAACCGACGTTATATCTAAAGATTTCTACCCGTTTAAGTGTACAACACACCGTTTGGAAAGTGATGACCCTTATTCTTTGAAGGTCAAAAATTGCCGTTGATCTCCAAAAAAAAGGTCATCACCACCTGGACGTTGCCCTCCAACCAAACAAATATGGTCGTCCACTTCCTTACCGTGTCATTTACACATAAATGGGGTGGAATTGTTGGTTGCAATGTCGGTTCAGCCCATTTTTAGACTGGCAAATTTTATTTTTGCGATCTTCTTTGCCCTCACTTTTTCTGGATGGCGCTTTGATAAAATATATGATCAATAATCGAGAACTGAGTTTGGCTGCTGCAACAGTAACATATGGATTTAGTCTTGGACTAGTTACAAGAGAATAATAAGGCATTTTGTCTATTTTTATAACTTTTTGCATTTCTTTTTATCTTTTTAAGTACACATTGATTTGTTTTCATACAAGGTGCTGCTTTGTCAATATACAGGAGTTGCCGGAAGAGCAAAAATGGCAATACTCTCAAAAGCAAACAGTATAAAGCTTTGTTTGGGCTCAATTCTCCAGTGCCCTTTGAAAAACAGTCATTGTGTAAACTTATAATCTCAGCAAATATTTTTAAATCTTAATTAATAACGCTTTCATTAACGACTATTTTATCATACTTTTTGAAAAAAATTTCATTTTATCTCCCACATTTCATCATGCTCCCACATTGCAAAAGAGTTTAATGAAATGGTCGTTAATAAAAGCATTATTGAAGTTTTGTACCACCCATAGATTTTTAAAATTTGCTTAAAAACACTAGTTTTTATTAAAATTTTGTGAGGTCTAGATTTCGGATGGAAGGGAGCTTTTTTTCCATATCTTTATCAACCAAACCAATGTAATAAGCGATACCTAATTTAATATAATAAAGTTAACGTAACCAAAAAATCACTGCAGCTTTTCATTCCCTCTCGGAACTTCGTCAGGACGATACAAGTCTGAAATTTTGGAAATAAAATTAACTTTCATAAAAATGAAGTCCTATTCCAAGAGTAGTATTGCTTTAACACTGCACTTCTCAATGAAACACGCACAGGAGCGACTTTGCTCATTGTCAATAAACTGAGTTATATTTTTAAGAATGGTTTAAAGCGATTGATTAGCAGCACTTTTATTAGCCTAGTTTCAGTGTTAAATCGGCAGTTTTTTAACAATGTTAAGCTTTGTTCTGCTGGCATCACTTTTTCGCAGGGTTCGCACTGCTCACGCTGGGATTTGATGGGGAGTTAGATGAATTTTGGTAAATACAAAAATGGCTTTCAATTCTTACGAATAGTTGCCTAGCGTCATAGCAAAATAAAGCGTGTTCTTCTCACAAGAACACTGGTAAACAACATTCGAGCAGAAAAGAGCGGGCAGAAAATATTTTAGGGGTGAAATATAAAATTATTTTAATCGTTTGGTAGGCTATTTTTATATCAGAGCCCAGTCTGTCGCGCATCAATGCAGCAATGCTCTCGCCAAGTTTAACAGATCTGCTACAAATGTACGGATGAGTTAGGTAAGGATTTAAGTTAAGGGTATTGTTAGAGGAGTCAGCAAGAGATTATTGGTTATGATTGATAAATTTGTTCATAAACCGGTATATTACTTATAAAATAAGTGGTGTTGTGTGTCCGTTCCGTTTAAATAAAGAGATAATAAAATTGATTTCGGTTTTCAGCAATGAGTCTTTCGATAAATACGAATAAGCACGATACAACAAACAAATGATAGTTTCGTTTCAAGGACAAAGGAGCTCTGCTGTTAGCTCCAAGAGATGGCCCAAGAGTACACCAGTAAAAGATAGTTTGCGGTACACATTGATGCTTCAGCATCAAGGATAGGTAGTAAGGTCTCTGAGGCGTTCTCGCATGTGAAACGAAGGTTGAGACCGTGGTTAATAAGTATATTTGCTTCTGATTGTGTTTCACTCAAAAATGCTGTGTTAAAATAACAATACTCTCATTATAAATCATTAGTTCTGTAAAATTCAATCTATCTTCAAAGTTTCAGAATTATATTGCCCTGACGAATAGCTTCGATGTTCTTTTAGTTAGTTTCTTAAATTAGCTTTACTGTGCTGAACTAGCTGGCTCTCTAGCGGTTGCCCCCAGGGCCCACATCAGTAATGACGAGGTTAAGCATATTAATTCAGCCGATTGACGCAATGAAAACTTGATGTTTTTGACATTGCCAATTCTTATTTTCAGCCAATTTTTATTTTTGAAACGGAAGATAAAATTTTTTGAGCAATAATCATTTTCCGATTGGTTTATAGCTGCTATCTTGTCTTGAGATGTTTTCTAGTCTTTGTCAACATCTTGATTACTCTTTTTCCGGCATAGGCACACGTAGGAACTAAAGTAACGTATTTGCTATTGAACTAACGTGTTTGCAATTGAAACAGAAAATAACTTGACAAACTGTTATCTATTCATTTCGTTGAGCGCATGGAAGCATAATCTCAAAGTTGTGGGATGGTGTCGAAGTAATTGATTCGTTTGTACAGATATGAACTATTAAAATTTTCACAGGACTCAAACTCTAACTTGAACTCGCAAAAATAAAAATGTTGAAATCGAACTTGAACTCGTAAAACAAGCTGAACTCGAACTCGAACTCGAACTTAAACTCGATATATAAATCGATCGAGTTCGCAGCCCTGGTTCGTGGTCGTAACATCGTTTTATGGTAACCCCGTAGTGACCCCGCTCGAATGATCGAGGGGTTTGTGGGATGTTGTCGCTCCAGCGATATGATAACAACATAAATATCACGTTCCTATGGTTTCCTCTGATTAGTAGATTCAAACAAGTAGTGAATTTTTCGGAAGCAATATCAAGCAATTAAGTGGAAAGTTGTTGACTTTTTCACGGGCATTGATGCGATCGATGCATCACAGGATCAACGGAAAGAGTAAATAAACTAGATATTTAGTGGCTAAATTTTATACTTATTTTTTCCCTGCTCAAGGTTTTGGTTGAAAAACCATCATGAAATTAGAATGAGAAACAGTGATTTGCTGACATATAAAAACGAAAAGTTGATGATGGCAGTGATTTCTTTCATAAATCGTGGCCCTCCCAAAACCTCAAGCTCTTCAACATAATTATGTTTTTCAAACATCAGAAAAATATGTACTTTCTACCTACTTTTACAATCAATTTCAAAAGCAACTTCAAAAACACATGAAGCGCAATGAGGCGTTCAAGCGCTAGTACACATTATATTGTGGCCATATGAGCTGCTCCTATACGTCTTACTGGATTGAGCGAGTAAACCGCCACATTCAAAATGTAAATTGCAAGTATCAATTTTTCCTATTCAAATGTTAGGTACAAAATTAAGCAAACCATCCTAACATACCAGTGAAAACAATTTTTGCAACTGCAACACACAGATAGAATTTGAACTTTGATGGAAACATCCAAATCGGCCATCTGTTTATTATTCACTTCACTTCTGGGCAATATATGAATACGTCTTCAAACTTCTTCAAAAATTAAGGTCATTAAATCTCAGAAGATACGCACCTCTAAAACACTGAGGAATCTTAAATATGATGTCAATAACTGATATTTAATGATTAGCTTAAGTTCGTGAAGGACAAATAGAAACAATCAAGCAAGCCTCATAAAGCTGCTTTCATCGGATTCTGATTCTCGGCCAGTAGATCGGGCAAAAAGCGAAATGTTTTAGGCTAGATCAGGCAAAATCGGAGCAGGCGTATTTTGATTGTTGGCAGAGAATCCTAGAAAAGTCGGACATTTGTTTTAGCCAGTTGTAGTCGGTTTGTAGAAACTCATTTTGTTGGTTTTCACGATGTATTATTCAGTTCTGTTGTAGTTATCACACGTATCAAATTCACCATCAAGTGCAGATTTGAATAAAAAAATTGAATTTCCCCGCCAGATCGCATTGACATTGCTAGTACTTATCCTAATATTGCAGAGTAGCTAGATGGGCATGATTGCCAGATTGGCCTTTTTTTCGTCTGGCCACCCTGTTAATGAGAATTGGAATTGAATACTCAAGGTGATCATGTAATAACAAAACCTAGCGATTGATTGACTAGTTAAATAAGTTTCGGTCACCATTAGTTTTCCTGAGCTGTAAAACACAGTCTTGATTAAATTTATGAACTGGTGATCAATTGCATTAGCTAATCTAACCTTTTTCAAACTGCGCGTTGGTATAGCCAGAGATCTTATGCGTGTGTTTTTTCCTTTATTCTCTGACAACAATATCTGAGCCCTACTAGGCCTTATTATTATTTTCTGACGTGCTATAAAGCTGCTCGATAGATAGACTCGCATCAATGCATTTTTTAGACGTTTTGCACTTCCCAATTTTTTGCTGTTAGTTTAGCAGAGTGAAAACGCTACTGGCAGTTTTCAGAGTGAATTAATTCTTAAATATCTATGCCTATTATTTTTTTGAGACACAAAAAAGTTATTCAAGTGTTAATACAGGTTGGCCCTGATAAGTGGCGTACGCAGGAGTAATCCTATGTGCACGACCTCTTGCACAAAGAGTCAAATGTCATTTTCATTCATTATTTGCAAAGGTCAATCTCGCCCCACATCAAAAAAGTTTTAAACGTGAGTTTTAGCTATTATTTTTGTAACGGTAACACGCACATCTCCTAATTTAGAACTTACAATATTGATCTCCAAAAAAACGTTTTCTGCACGGCCACCTTTCTGTAAAATTTGCAGAAAGCCATTCTCGCGCACGCCCTCAATAAATTTCTGTAAACGCACCGGCTCTCATTCAAAATAAAAACTTAAAATTGCTTTTTTTCGCTGTTTATAGGCCTACTGGACAATTTTTGAATAATTTCCCCAACCAAGCCAAAAATAGTAGTCGTGTAGATGAATTCAGTCAAACGGGAAAAATTGAACCAAATTGAAAAAATATATTGCCCGAAAATTGCTCAAGGTTTTTGGCACCATTTACTCAGCTCTGTATTTTACCGAGTATATTTTTGGGCAAAAGCAGATCTCTATAATCAGGTTTAGTCTGATTTGGGATTAGCCGAAAGCTGTGCTCGTCTGAATGCAGCTTGACAACAAAAAAGACTTTACTTTTAATTTTAGTGATTTTTACGTCGAAGATCAAAGCAACATCTACAGACTTCAAGTGAACGCATACAAGGGCACAGCTGGAAACTGGCTGAGATCTAACAATGGCATGCAGTTTACAACAAAAGATAGTGACAATGATGAGTCACCTGGGTAAGAAATAATGTTGAAATGTTGTCAAATTTTTCTTAAACTTTAAAACAATACTTATGATATTTAAATACTTTAGAGCTTATTTTGTGAACAAAACAGCCAATAATTGTCGTTGTTTTTACTGCCAAAAAAAGACGCAATTTTATCTTCCGTTTCAAAAATAAAAATTGGCAATGTCCAAAACATCAAGTTTTCATTGCGTCAATCGGCTGAATTAATATGCTTAACCTCGACGTTACTGATGTGGGCCCTGGGGGCAACCGCTAGAGAGCCAGCTAGTTCAGCACAGTAAAGCTAATTTAAGAAACTAACTAAAAGAACATCGAAGCTATTCGTCAGGGCAATATAATTCTGAAACTTTGAAGATAGATTGAATTTTACAGAACTAATGATTTATAATGAGAGTATTGTTATTTTAACACAGCATTTTTGAGTGAAACACAATCAGAAGCAAATATACTTATTAACCACGGTCTCAACCTTCGTTTCACATGCGAGAACGCCTCAGAGACCTTACTACCTATCCTTGATGCTGAAGCATCAGTGTGTACCGCAAACTATCTTTTACTGGTGTACTCTTGGGCCATCTCTTGGAGCTAACAGCAGAGCTCCTTTGTCCTTGAAACGAAACTATCATTTGTTTGTTGTATCGTGCTTATTCGTATTTATCGAAAGACTCATTGCTGAAAACCGAAATCAATTTTATTATCTCTTTATTTAAACGGAACGGACACACAACACCACTTATTTTATAAGTAATATACCGGTTTATGAACAAATTTATCAATCATAACCAATAATCTCTTGCTGACTCCTCTAACAATACCCTTAACTTAAATCCTTACCTAACTCATCCGTACATTTGTAGCAGATCTGTTAAACTTGGCGAGAGCATTGCTGCATTGATGCGCGACAGACTGGGCTCTGATATAAAAATAGCCTACCAAACGATTAAAATAATTTTATATTTCACCCCTAAAATATTTTCTGCCCGCTCTTTTCTGCTCGAATGTTGTTTACCAGTGTTCTTGTGAGAAGAACACGCTTTATTTTGCTATGACGCTAGGCAACTATTCGTAAGAATTGAAAGCCATTTTTGTATTTACCAAAATTCATCTAACTCCCCATCAAATCCCAGCGTGAGCAGTGCGAACCCTGCGAAAAAGTGATGCCAGCAGAACAAAGCTTAACATTGTTAAAAAACTGCCGATTTAACACTGAAACTAGGCTAATAAAAGTGCTGCTAATCAATCGCTTTAAACCATTCTTAAAAATATAACTCAGTTTATTGACAATGAGCAAAGTCGCTCCTGTGCGTGTTTCATTGAGAAGTGCAGTGTTAAAGCAATACTACTCTTGGAATAGGACTTCATTTTTATGAAAGTTAATTTTATTTCCAAAATTTCAGACTTGTATCGTCCTGACGAAGTTCCGAGAGGGAATGAAAAGCTGCAGTGATTTTTTGGTTACGTTAACTTTATTATATTAAATTAGGTATCGCTTATTACATTGGTTTGGTTGATAAAGATATGGAAAAAAAGCTCCCTTCCATCCGAAATCTAGACCTCACAAAATTTTAATAAAAACTAGTGTTTTTAAGCAAATTTTAAAAATCTATGGGTGGTACAAAACTTCAATAATGCTTTTATTAACGACCATTTCATTAAACTCTTTTGCAATGTGGGAGCATGATGAAATGTGGGAGATAAAATGAAATTTTTTTCAAAAAGTATGATAAAATAGTCGTTAATAAAAGCGTTATTAATTAAGATTTAAAAATATTTGCTGAGATTATAAGTTTACACAATGACTGTTTTTCAAAGGGCACTGGAGAATTGAGCCCAAACAAAGCTTTATACTGTTTGCTTTTGAGAGTATTGCCATTTTTGCTCTTCCGGCAACTCCTGTATATTGACAAAGCAGCACCTTGTATGAAAACAAATCAATGTGTACTTAAAAAGATAAAAAGAAATGCAAAAAGTTATAAAAATAGACAAAATGCCTTATTATTCTCTTGTAACTAGTCCAAGACTAAATTCATATGTTACTGTTGCAGCAGCCAAACTCAGTTCTCGATTATTGATCATATATTTTATCAAAGCGCCATCCAGAAAAAGTGAGGGCAAAGAAGATCGCAAAAATAAAATTTACCTCTGTTCAGTCTTGGTCCACAACTCTTGAAACCCATCTTCATTTCGCGACAGCTAACTTCGAAAAATGAATTAAGAACTTTGGCCACCAGCAGCTATATAACATTCCAAATCACGTGATCATAAAAAAAAGGTGGAATTTCACAAAACAAAGACAAGCATTTTAAACAAAATGCAAATGATTAACAATAAAGAGTCAAAGATTGTCTCAAGTCCAAAAACTGTAGATTAAAAACGAAATAATAAGAGAGTTTCACCATAAATAACAGGCCATCAGTTTGTTAGCAGGAGGAATATTCAAACAATCAGAAACTCATTTCAGCAGCAAGACCAATTTTGACACGAGTAAAATTGAAAGAGTTATCAGACCTCATTTAGGAAACTTAATCGCACTATACACCGTTTCGGAATAATTTACAAAATTCTGGATAGTAACACAAAAATGGCAGCAATATCTAATACGACATTTTTGTAATTTTACCGCATATAAATTGTGCTTTTCCACAACTATCAGTCTTTCAGGACATCTTTAGTTTAACATTATTTATTTTAAAAGCATCTTTTACAGAACATTTCATATTTCCTTAAAATGAATATATTTGAAGCAAAGATCATATCATTTCAGTTAAGCATAAACAAATGGTGCTCCATTCAAGTTTAAACAATATTTTGCATGTAATTTTTTTAAACAAATTCTTTGTTGGTTTATATTTCCAATCTGTGAGCCATTGCAGTTGAGACAAGCCTTGACGCGAATGGCAAGTTTGCATTTACTTTTCCTTGGTGTCTCAGGTGTAACTTGCTGAACATAGTTAGACACATTGTATTTTCTCTCATCCACTGAAGAAGGACTGTCAGCAAACACAGATGTTTTAATAGCTGCCGACAGTCAAAAATTCAATGGATTAAAATTAGGGCTGTTTGCGGCCGATTCGTAATCAGCTGCCAAAAAATGATTTGAAGTTTAAACAGTTAGTGTAGATATGCAATGGTGTTTTGCGCAATATGAAGCGGGGTCCCATTCTGCATGAACCATGTTCAACATAATTAATCTAAAATAGGAGTTGCATTGAGATCATCATTAAACTGTTCAATAACCTTCCGGTAACATTCAGCATTGGTAGCGACGGTTTTGCCTTTTTTCTCGAATCAATAAAAGCTAAGTAGCCCCTGCTTTTCATTTTAGGTCATGAAAGCTGTGACTTTAGGTCCCTTTAATCGCCTATTTGTGATCTCCTCCGTTGATTCAGTGACCCAGAAAATGTTATTATGTTTGTTAATTAAGCCATTGCAGTGGAAGTGCGCTTCATCAAAGAATTAGATTTGGTTAATTGAGTTTAGAAAATTAGCACTACAAAAACGATAAACACAACATTTTAGTTTATGTTTTTTCATTACATTTTTTGCATTTTACATCGGTGTGTTTGCAAACAGCTGCAACATGTCTGTCAAGATCTTTCGCTCTTGTAAAGGTCTTGAGACACGTTTCACAAACATTTTTCTCCATTTTCGAATGGGTGCATTGACTCCTGCTTGGAATTATTTAACTCCATGTCACGTGGTTAAAACCCAGAAAAAATGGAAAGATTTTGGAAAAAGTAATTTCTCCCTGTGAAGTGAGCCTCAAAACCGTGACTTAATATGTAATCGGTCAAATGAGAGGGAGATAGGAGATGTGGGAGGTTTTGATGCGATTCTAAAGTTACGTTGCAAAGACGCATTTCTTAGTGCTGATTTTTGGAAAAATCTAGAAGCAAACTGTTTGTGATAGGTTTTAATTTTTTAGATATGACGTGAACACCTCCGCAAGGCCGATGCTTCCACGTGCTAGAGTTCGAACGCAGTTTGTCAATAATATATTACCAAAGATTTCCATTTTTAACCGGTTAAGTGCGTATGACGAGATATCTCGTCATGGGAAACTCCCTCTTACAGTGCGTATGACGAGATATCTCGTCATGGCAGGTTCTCACCACGTTGTACTCGATAGATGCGGTATCTTGATAATATGGGAGTGACGAGTTATGCCGTCATCGTGTTAAATGCATATACTCGATCTCTGTATCTGAATAATCTGGACTTTTGTGGTTTTAATCAAAATATTTCAATGTTTTTCTTAAGCTTCCATTTTTTCTGAAAACTTGAAATCACTGTTTTTGTCAGTTATATTCAGCATTCACAACTTCTGATTGTTTGTTTATCTTGAATTTCAATTTATAACTTTTAATGCAATACACTTTTGTTGATGTAGTCGTGATTTGCTTCACGTTTCTATGTTCTCATGCTTTAGCGATGCGATGGTGTAGTGCAGGCCTGCACAACATACGGCCCTCGAAACGGTTTCATGCGAGCACGTGATCTTGAGTCAAATCACTTTTAAACAATCCATTTGTGTGTATTGTTTCTGTATATCGGGCATTGTTAGTTGTTGCCATTTCAGTGATTGTCTGATGCTATTGTCAATTGTGAGTGTTCGTAAAACAGTGCTTGCGTGTTTATAAGTATTTTCAGTTTATTTGTCAGCAATGAGCATGTTGTTAGCAATGAGCATACTGCAATGACTGAAAACAGGAGAAAGATTGAAAGTGAGGGCAGAGTGTTTAACTCAGAATGGACAAATAAATGCTTATTTACAGTAGTAAACTCAAAAATATTGTGCTTAGTTTGCCGAAACGTGGTTTCAGTTCCTAAAGAATATAATCTGAGATGCCCACTTGAAACCAATCGCTCGAATTTCGCTGAATTAGATACAAATAAAAAGAGCCTTAAAGCAGAAAGTTTACTTGCCAATCTTTGCTCCTAACAAAACTTTTTTAAACTTCCGGGCAATGAAAATGCTAGTGCTACCAGAGTTAGCTTCAAAATTTCAAGGGAAATTGCTGCTGTGGGAAAGAGTTTGCAAAAGGAGAGTTTACCAAAAATGCATGTTATGTGCAGTGTCTTTAATCTGTCCAAAGGAGGGTTTCAAAACGTAAGCCTTTCACGCACAACTGTACAACGAAAATTTTAGGATATTGCGGAGAATATAACTGAACAGCTATGTCACAAAACAATGGAATATTCTTATTATTCTTTGGCTATTGATGAAAGTAGAAATTCTACTGAAATGCCACAGCTTTTAGTGTTTGTAAGAGGTATTGTATCTGAGGAGCTTGGTGGTATTCAGTCTATTCAAGGTTGGAGTACTGGAAAAAACATATGCAGCGCTGTTATAGATCGTGTTACTAAAAAGCTCTCCAATGATTAAAAAAATTTGGTTGGATTGTGCACTGACGGTTGTCCAGCTATGTATGGAAAAACAAACGGAGCGATAACTTTTCTACAAGAGCACATTGAAAGAAAGATTATTATTAACCACTGCATTATACAAAGACAAGTTTTATCAGTTTTAAAATTTGACCATGTGATGTTGGTTGTTGTTTACGTTGTTAGCTACCTCCGAACTAGGAAACTAAATCACCGCTTATTTAAATCATTTCTTGAAGAAGCTGATTCAGAATATGGTGACGTGGTGTACCACACCGATGTGAGATGGCTTAGCCGTGCAAATGTACTACAGCGGTTCATTGCTCTGAAACCTGAGATATCAAAATTTTTGGAAACGGAACCCAAAGAATTTTCCGAGCGAGACGATTCTTCTTGGAATGAAGATTTCTTTTTTCTTGGTGACTTTACTTCTCATTAAAACGACCTGAATATTAAGCTTCAAGGAAAAGGAAAACTGATCTTTGATCTTCCTGGTGCAGTAAACGCTTTTAAAGTAAAGTTAAGATTTTTCAAAAGTCAACTTTCAAAAGAAATGTTGACACATTTTCCTATCTGCTTAAAACTTATTTTTTCGGAGAGGCATTTAGCTATTGGAATAAAATATGCTGAACAAATCGAAGCCCTCATTGAAGAATTCAACAACAGACTCACTCTTTCCACTAAAGAAAAACTGCATTTAAAAATTATTGTGAACCCAATTTTAATTGATCCGGAAGAAGCAGCTTTACATTGACAAATGGAACTTATCGAATAGCTGGCTTCCTTTGTATACAAAAGTAAACATGGAGAAAGCAGTATGCAAGGCTTTTACAAGTGTTTGAACAAATAAGGGTTCAAAAATTTGCTTAATTTGGCAAAAAAGATGTTCAGTTTATTTGGCAGCACTTACAAATGTGAACAAACGTTCTCAGTGATGAACTTTAACAAAAACAAACAGCGTTTCTCGCTTACTGATGGGCATTGAGAAAACATATAAAAAATGTTCCAGCATCGTATCTGATTATGGTGTGCTTGTTGCCAACAAAAGATGTAACATTTCACATTAAACTTCTTTTTTGAGTGTTGTACTTACTATAGATTTATTGTCGATGCTTACAATCACCTTACATTTGGATAATTTGCTAATACTTGTCCTTTCTGTGAGAAGATTATTGTTTAAAAAAAAAAGCTGGAAAACGGTTACCAGCCCAAATAAAAGATAAATGGAACAAATTCATGATAAGTTTTTCTAGCCAATAAGTATTAAAAACAACAATAAGGTGTTGTAGTACGATGGTGATGAGTTTTTCTTTTTTGTCGTTTGAGCTATTTGTTGTGAGCTTTTGCTGGAAGATGTATATGTAGGCTACACTGCGTCAGCGCTCACGCTCGGTTTGCGAGTCTTCAGTTAGATAAGGGGCCACAGGACGGGTAGACCGCTTGGCCCCACCATCTGTCTGCCACATAAAGACGGAGGTATCCCATAAAGTGTCTTGGCCAAGGACACAACAAGCAAGCTTGCCTGCTTGTTCTCCACACTATCCCTATTTTGCTGAGCGCCAAGCAGGAAAAGTGTGAATACCATTTTTAAAAGTCTTTTGGTATGACTAGACTTGGGAAACGAACCGTAGGTCTACCGATTGCGATGCGGACGCTCTAACCACTACGCCATCGCGCCGTTAATGATTGTTTTATTTTGTTATTTTTACGTTTTCGACAATGACAAGGCGTTCAAGCCTCATCGGCGGCATTTACGTTACAACAGCGATTGAATGCGGCCCGCGACAAATAGTTCCTTGTGGATATGCCCCTTGTACTGTTTTGAGTTGTGCAGGCCTGGTGTAGAGGTTAGAGCAGGGGTTTCCAACCAGGGGTGCGAGATGGTCATTCAGATTTTTGTGTTGATCTAAAAAAAAGATCAATTCATACAATTTCAGCCGAGACTTCAAAATTGGCCCACATTTTGGCCCAGGACAGGTTATGAATTCGTCACATGTTAAAATACTTTAGATGTGCCAAAACATATCAAGATATTTTGGGGGTGCGGGCCATTACAAAAGTTGGGAGCCACTGCTCTAAAAAGAGGGTTGGTGGCAGGAAAGGATCTGTCATGTGATAAAAATGCAGGTATCTGTTGTGGCAACCCCTAATCGTAAATAAGCCAAAAGAAAAGAAGATTGTTCTCATGTTTAAAAGTGGCAGAAAACCGCGAAAATACAAAAAAATATTAGCTATGACGCCATCAGTGACGTCATAGTCATGACGTCAGTTACTATTTGCATTTTCAGAAACAGAAAATTATGCTAAAGAAATCAACAACAGATTGTTTTGTCCCAACTCCAGTAGATAAAACGTGAGAGACGACTAAATTTATCCACCCAAAATTGCCTAAAATAATTACGCACTGTACGGTCGACCAGCGAAAAGAAAACTACGCCCTTAACTGGTTAAGATAAAACATGAACGCCTTCATAAGGCCGATGCTTTCACTCGCAAGAGAGTTTGAACGAAGTTTGTCAATGATATAAAACCAAACACTTACGAGTACTTGTATTTGTCTGAGATATTAGATAACGTTATGCAAGGTTAGTGAATGGTTGGAAGGTTCACACCGACATAAACCACAAACATTATCTTGAAAACAATTTAGTGTGTATTGCAAACAATGCACCCAACCCAATTTGACGAGACCATCCCTAGACGCGTTTCGTCCTCTTGGACTCCTCAGCAGGGCCTGTCCCGTCCCCCAAACCAAACCCTTTATTTGCAATTACATAAACTCGTTTTCTTCATATGCAAAAGCAACAAGCGTCGGACAAGCGGCGCAAGCATGTTCATGGCAGATTGCAAATAAAGGGTTTGGTTTGGGGGACGGGACAGGCCCTGCTGAGGAGTCCAAGAGGACGAAACGCGTCTAGGGATGGTCTCGTCAAATTGGGTTGGGTGCATTGTTTGCAATACACACTAAATTGTTTTCAAGATAATGTTTGTGGTTTATGTCAGTATGAACCTTCCAACCATGTCTGAGATATATTATCAAGAAGATCCTTAGACACGTTGCGGAAGTTTATGTCTCCATTTTATAATTACTGTGGTTACGGTAGGAAAAAAAATAGCGCAAAAAAATTGATGGTTTAACGAAGTTCGCAATTAAACTGCGATTATTAGTATTGTTCCTGGATGGCATCCTGAAGGAGATATTCTGAAGTGGAGGTACAACACAAAACAAATAAAATCATTTCTATTTGACCATTTGAAAAATACAACACCAAAAAATACAAATAAAATCATTTCCATTAAACCATTCGAAAAACAAAACACAGCACCAAACAAATAACATTATTTTCAACCGACTAATCGCGGGCCGCACTTTGGCCACCCCTGCTGTAGACGATATCGTTTAATGAAAATACAATCGGAGGTTTGGGGACTGTGCCCCGGCCGCTAAACTAATTTTTCTGTTTTACATAACTGCAAACATTTTCAAGTATTTTTGCTTTAGAGATGCTGATAGAAATTTCTGAAATGGCAAATTTGGAAAATTTTCCGATGTTTCATGAACAGCAACAAATGCTTCGATCATTGTGGCCTGAGTTAATTGTAAACGAAAGTCGGGACACTCGATGTTGTAACAAAAAGCGGTCAGCTTCTCTTCACAACACTTTTGCAATAATTTGGTAGAATCAAAATTTTATAAGCATGTTTGCTGGTTCCAAGTGGTTACGATCGATAGAGAGCGTCTTATAAGCGAGAAACAAAACAACAAAGCGAGTCCTACAGACGCGAGGCTTCCGAAGAAAGCAATGCTATTGAGAGATATATATTTAAATTTACAAAGCCATCCCTGGACGCGTTTCGTCCTTTTGGACTCATCAGCAGGGCTTGCCAAGGGCCGAGAGGTCCCCCAATAGCATCAACGTTGACCATTATAAAACAGACTAACACAAAAAACAAGACTTACGTACCGTTTACTATTGAGCGAGGTTCGTTTTGACGTAGTTCTAGCCGCTCGACCATAGAGTAATACTGATATCCTTATGCGAAGTTGATCACACAAGCAGTGATTATGCATAAAAAGGTCTTCCAAAGGTTACACACCAAACGCGGTACCTCAAGGCATAGCTGGCAGCACGCGGTGCATGGCAGCAAAAAAATCGGCGCGCGAGGAGGCCAGATCCAAAGGCGCAGGTTCGAATCCCTCAGGCACGTCGCCCCAGCGTCGATCCTCAAGAACGCAATGCACGCGCAACGTGAAAAGGGCGCTTAACTAATTTCGGTGGGTCCCATTTTTTAAATAATTACAATTTCACAAATCTCATGCGATGTTTCGCAGCTTATTTTAAGCAGCTCTGTAAATGCGACCACGTCTACCCCAACCCATCAAATCATTGACAAGGGTATTCTGCGAGACAAACGTTTTTGAACATGCCCAGGTGTTTTTGATGCCGTCTCTAACCTGCAGCATGTTTGCCGTAACATTGAACATCACTTTGTAACAAGAGGAACAGCGGTTGTGTCAAGGGCTCCACAAAAATTAGCTTTGTTTTTCTCCAGAAAAATTTGCCTTTATCAAACAAGAGGTTAAACAACTATTGAAGAGCGGCATTGTTGTACCATCCTTGTTGCCTTATGCAAGCCCTATTCATTTAGTACCAAAAACCTGGAGATTTTTGTATAATGGGCAATAATAGAGCTTTGAATAATATATGCAACCAGAATGTTAGTCTTCGCTTTATGTAGCGGATTTTGTAGGTATCGCTCTGGGCTTCATTATTTTTAGCAAATTCGACTGCTATCAGGGCGATATCTTTATTGCATTGCCACAACTACAAATGTTTTACAAATCAGGTATCAAGTAAATTTTTGATTTTTGCTTTGATTATGTTGACATTGTATTGGTGGCTTCCTGTTATTAAGAAGAGCAGAAATCCCACATAAACGAGTTAATGCGACGCTTTGAACAATATGGGATAATGCTCAACAAAAACAGATGCGTGTTCGATGTCTCTGAGACATAATTTCTATTTCACTTAGTGACTAAAGAAGGTATTAACCATTTCTTCTGAGAGTGAAAGCAATTGACAAATTTTTATTCCTAAAAATTTTAAAGAGTTACGTAATTTTTTAAGATGGTCAATTATTATCGGCGTTTCATTTCCAACTGCGCCAACAATTCACGCACTCTCATCGCCCGACAAATCAAACAAAAAGCCGATTGATTGGACAACAAAACACCGCGGATTCATAAAGATTGAATGACAGCTCGGCGCCTCAACTTTGCTTAGCTATCCTATACCTAATGCAGCTGCAGCTATTTTTGTTGTTACCAGTGAGACAGGTTGTGGTGCGGTTTTGCAAGAGAAGCACGATAACGTATAAAAATCGCTGGTATTTTTTTCTCAAACTTTTTCACAAACCTAGAGGCGTTATTCGATGTTTGACCGAGAACTTCTTGCAATAGCCCTCCCAATGCGTCACTATCGCTATTTTGTTGACGATCAGCAATTTGCTGTATTTACCGATCACGCTGCTCTATGCCACGCCCTTTTCATGTATTTACGTCATTTGTCTCCCCGACAATCGCGTCATTAAATTAAATTTACCAACAACCTAGGATACATTAAAGAGAAAGATAATTTTGTTTCACACTATTTGTCTCATGCAGTTGGGGCAGTTTTCGGACAACAGCCAGCAGCAGATTTTTTAGCCATGGCAGCGGCCCAAGCTAGCGATCGCCCCCACACTGGCTTCCGAACAGGAAACCACTCAATGCAACTTGAGAAGCGTCCAATTTCAAAACATCGCGTTTCACTTCGAGGTGATGTGTTTCAGGGAAGTTTCCGACCCCTTGAAACAGAAAGTTTCCGTAAGCAGGTATTTGTGACCTTGCATTCCTTTTCTCATCCTGGCATTAAACACAATAGAGAGTTAACATCAAGGAGACTTGTTTGGCCCGGCATGAGTTCTGACATAAAACGCTGGCGCAAGGCATTTGCCGTATAGCATATCTGTCTTCCCTAAACAGAGAAATATTGTGATCACAAGTAGAAACTTGGTATAAACGCTTAAAAATTGAATTTAAGAATTCAACAAATCTTGTCTAGATGCGCTTAGAAAGGTAATTGCTATTGTAGACTCACCAAGATTCTCAGAAGCATCGCGTACTCGAACTCTCGAACCCAATAAAGACCATCCCAATGTACTTCCAACTGCATAGAGTTCTTCAGCATTTCCACGATGTTCTTCCATCACCCAATAGGCCTCGGGTGTGTCAACACCTATTGACAGAATGACATTGACCGAACCGCGCCACCAACTTCAGGAAAATGCAAATCTTGTATATGTGACCAAGCGCATTTCAAGATACCGATTGCTCATTAACCGCTAAGAGAAAAACCCTTGTCTGCTCCCTGTAACGTGCAAGATGTCCAAGAGTCGATCAATACACAGAGAGGTTGTAGAACCTTGGTCCAGCATTGCATACGTCAGCCGGATTTTGAATCAAACTCGAGGTACATTGGAAGAACATTCAAAAACACTTTGCCACTAGATGACACAACGGAGACTCCTAGAAAACTTGCACCGCTAGACTGTGAATTAACAAAATGATCATTGGATGATTTATTACCTTTTGAAGGGTCAGCGTTTGTTTGTTCATCACGGAGCACATGGTGCTTCTGATTGCAACCGACCTTGGTACATTTTGCTTTGGAATGACAATGTTTAGAGATATGACGTACTTTTCCACAGTTATCGCATAAACGACGTTGCCGCATAAACTGCAATCGCTCTTTAACAGTAATTTGCCAGAAATCTGAGCGTTTTCAAAGAATGTTTTTAGTAGAGTGGCAATACAAGTATTTTGGAAGATTAGCATCTTTCCTTTGGCCCGATGCTAATGTAAAGAGAGAGACCACCCTGGGAATTGAACTCCGCTTTGACTTTTGACATAGTAGCATATGAAGACTGTGAAGACTATGCGCATAGCATACGTTTTCATATGCGCTAACATATGAAGACTTTGCTATGTTGGCTTCGTTTACAATGAATCTTTTCAGATCTGAAAAATTGGGTTCATGGCCATTCTGTTTAATGCTTGAGGCGAAGCGGAGTCATTGCGATTGCTTTGCGAATGACAGTCTTTGCGCGATTTTTGTTATGTTTTGACAGCAATTTAAGTCCGGAAAGTAATTTAAGTGTTCTAGCGTGGTATTGTACTCTCTCCAGCGTGGTATTGTTCTCGTTGTTGCTTAACGACCAATTCTTTTTCTGCGAATCATGCTCTTCCTGTAAGTGACGAATAAGTAAACGCGCGATTTCTTGCTTTGTAGTGGTTTTAGCCAAAGCAAGCAACTACGAGACGGGCTACTCGAGCCACTCGATCGAGCGCCGAAAAGTTGATGCCATAACGCTTGTCGCGGCAGGGGCGTCGGTATCACGACGCGTTACCTTCGCAAGCCATTCTGCAGTGTTCTTATCGAACCGAGCCTTTTCGGAGTGCAGACGATTCAGAGTGCTCGTGAGGATTCTCCCTTAGACCACTCCTCATGGTTTAAAATAGCTTTTTCCAGTAAAGAATAAGTATTGTTATTTTCACACAAAAGCTCGATCAGTGATTCAGGATCGGCATCTTGTTCGATCAGCGTTTCCAGCTTTCACGTACAAACTCGACAGTTTCTTATTCAAACAATCAAAATCATTACCCGTGAGCTCCATCAAGACACCAAAAATTGTTCCAACAATAGAAACAGAGCCTGAGTAGAAAACTATATTACAGTAACTTGTGGCCTGATATCTAGCCTAATGATGTCTTATAGAATCACGCGTACCACAGGTTTCACACAGAGCATGTAATTGAAATAAATTCAAAATAAGGGGGTTACGAAATTGATTGTTAAATTGAAGAATTTAGACTCCGATACAATGTCGTACGGTTTTCTGTAAAATAATTAACACACATAACACAAATACACAAACTTAAATTCACTGAAATACTCAAGTACTAAAGCTTGACCGGAAATCAGACTCAAAAAACGATGAAACACTCTTTGTAAGCGTTCAGATAACAGTAGCTTACAAGTCAATCAAAAAGTAATTCAGTCAAATTCCAAACCGATTACGAGTAAAACACGGTCAGCTATATTTGAGAGATAACAGCAATTAATTAAAGAACAATGATTATCATGGTTAAAGACTTGGTCCAAAAAGGCTATGACATTATTTAGAAGTCTATTAATAAACGACGAGGCGTGCGAAAAACAACGTCAAATGAGGAAACATCGTATAAAGTTAACACAAGTGTTTTTGAAACCCTCTCTATCCGTGGCCTGTTTGCCGTAACATTAAGCATCACGTTGTAACCAGTGCAACAACGATTGTATTACGGGCTTGTCGTTGCTCTTCTAAAGAATTAGCCTTTGTCAAACAAGAGGTCAACCAACTATTGGAGAGTGGCATTGTTTTATCGTCCTGATTGCCTTATGCAAGCCCTATTCATATAGTACCTAAAAAACCAGAAGATTTTTGGATGATGAACGATAATAGACCTTTGAATAACGTTAAGCAACCAAATCGTTAGTCTTTGTCTTGTGAAACAAATTTTGTAGATATTGCTTAGGACTAATTTATTTTTAGCAAATTAGACTGCCACCAGGGCAATATCTTTATTGTATTCGCGCAACTACGCATGTTTTATGGATCAGGAAACGCGTGAATTTGATTTTTTGACTATGTTGACGTTGTATTTCTTCCTGTTATTTCGAAGAGCACAAATAACTAGTTAATGCGACGCTTTGAGCAATATGAGTTTATACTTAACAAAGACAAACGTGTATTTGTGTCTCTGAGATAACAATTCTAGGTCACCTAATGGCTGTAGAAGGTATCAAACTACTTTTCTAGAAAGTGAAAGCAATCGATAGACTTTTATTCCCTAAAAATCTAAAAAATTTACGTGTTTTTTTGGGATGATTAATTACTATCGCCGTTTTATTTCTAACTGCACCGACACTACGCAAACTCTCTATGCCCTCTTATCGCCCGACAAGTCAAACCAAAACCTGATCAATTAGCAACAGAACATCGATAGCATTCATAAAGATTAAATGACAGCTCAGATCCTCAATTTTGCTTAGCTATCCTATACATGATGCAACCAAGTTATTTTTATTGTTACCAGTGAGACAGGTTGCGGTGCGGTTTTGCAAGAGAACCACGATAACGTGTGAAAGTGCTCATATTTTTTCTCAAACTTTTTTGCAAACCCAGAGGCGTTATTCAACGTTTGACCTTGAACTTCTAGCAATACTCCTCCAAATTCGTCACTATCGCTATTTTGTTGATGGTCGGCAATTTACTGTATATACCGATCACGCTCCTCTGTGCCACGTCATTTTCACGTATTCACGTCATTCGTCCCCCCTCCAACATTCTCGTCATTTAAATTTCATCTCTCAATTTACAAGCGATGTGCAATTCATTAAAGAAAAAGATAATCTTGTTTTACATTGTTTGTCTCGTACAGTTGGGGCAGTTTTTGGAAAACAGCCTACAACCTAATTGTTAGCCACGGCAGCGCTCCAAGCTAGCGATCGCTCCCTTACAGGTATTCGAACAGGAAACCATTCACTACAAATTGAGAACCCTGCAATTTTAGAACATGGCGTTTCACTCCGAGGTGACGTGTCTCGGGGAAGTTTCCAACCCCTTGTACCAGAAAGTTTCCGTAAGCAGGTATTTGATATCATGTATTCCTTTTCTTATCCTGGCATTAAACACAGTACGGAACTATTATCAACAACACTTCTTTGGGCCGGCATGAATTATGACATAAACCCTGGCGCAAGGCCAGCATTCCTTGTTAACAGTTGAAGGTGTGAGTACATACAAAATATTCTTTTTAAAAGTTCAAATGGGCTTCTTCTAAATTCGCCCATGTTCATGTTGATATAGTTAGTCCGTTTTTTTCTTTAAAAAAACATTGTTACATCCTAACCATTATTAATTGTTTTTCGCGCTGGCCCGAGGCTATTTCTTTTCCGGCTATCACAGTTCAGTCTGTGGTGGACGCGTTGGTTGCATTTTGTGGATCGCTACAGAGCACCAGAGATTATTGCCGCTGATATAGGCAAGCAGTTTACTTCTACTCTTTCGAAAGAATTATCGAAATTTTTGAGGTGCAAGTTAATTTACACCACTTTGTATGACTCAAAGGCAAACGGAGTCGTTGAGCGTTTCCACTGTGTCCTGAAGGCAACTTTAAAAACCTACAATAACTTATATCCGATTAATTTTTTAACTTGGGTTAGGTCTTACTTGGGATTCGCTCTATGGTTAACAAAAACAATCCCTATTCTTCCAGCGAAATGTTATGTGGTGCTTCTTGACGCTTAGCACGCGAGTATTTCAATGAATTCAAACTGCCGTAGTGCATACATATCCACCTTGCGCTGTTTTATGAAACGAATGCAACTTGACAAGGCTCGCGTCACCCTCAATAATCTCATAATCTACGAATCTTCACCCAGACTTATCATCTTGCTCGCATATGTTTGACAAAAAAAATGGTGTTTAATTCCCTCTAAAACGACTTTTTTGTGTCCTCCATAAACTGGAAAAAGTGTTTACTCTCAAACTGGAGGAACATTGATAACGTATGGATAGACCGTTTGAAACCAGACAAAATGTTAACTGTCTTAATACTGCTGCATTAAAGACCAATTTGTTGAGCAATTGGCCACCAGATGAGAGTGTTGCTTTCGTTAATAGTCCTCTTTCTTCAGGGCACTATTCATCTGAGGCTTCAATTGCTGCACCACTTTTTGCATCACCTGCAACATCACCAATCACCTCGGGGCAAAGTCGGTAATTAGTAAACTGTGCACAGTTTTCTAAAACAGAAAAAATTAAATCATCGTGAATTTTTCTCTCACATATCTTTTTCTTTTTCAGCTGATGGCTTAATTATTATTGCCAGCCGTTATTTATCAGTGTTCGGTACCGCTGTGCCTCACCAATTTGTCAAAAATAAATTTTTTGTATCGCAGCCCGGTAAATGCATCAAGCATAACCTGTTTTGAATACATACCTGTCGGAATACCATCTATTCTCCAAGTAAGCAATTTCTTCTGCTCCATGTTGCTGCTTGTAAAATGTACAAAAGCACATTATCAACAACTTTCTATTTTTTGTCGCAATGGTCAGCAACGAGGACCCTGTGCCTATGTCGCCTCCATCTGTAGCTGCCTCTTCCTATTGGGCTAGGGAGCTTCCAAATAATTGTTGTGGAGCTTTCCATAAAAAGCCTGATGATATTTGGCCTGCCGCAAACTAGCCTGAAATTAAATATGAACGGCCCACTTTCCACCTGGAATCTATTAGCAAAGCAGAGGTGTTGGGCAACACTGCTTTTTATGATCACCTGAAAAAACAATCGAGTAGCTTCTTATATCAATTAGGCAATTGCGATATCAAAAAATAGTCATGCGTTGTCGGAATCAAAGTTCGTTTTTGGAATTAGCTAAAAAAATCAAAATGCCAAAAATAGCAAAAATTAAAAACGTTCATAATATCTCTCTTCGTTCTGATGTGCATAGGAACATAAACTGGTTCTAAATAAAAGCCCTAGATATAAGTTTGAACTATCAAACTCAATGTCCTCCTTCTGTTTACACTTGTCTTTCTCAAGAGTGTCGTGTGCCACCCCTTTGAGATGGTCACTGTTCCAGATAATATGTCGCTGTGTAAATTGTTTGCGCAAGAAGCATTTGACCTCTTATCCCACTCGTTCCTCTACAGACCCTCTGGGCGCCAGTTTCGTAACTGAAAACGCCGACATCGTGAGCAAAACCATCAACAATCCAAACATCGAAATCCATTTTCTTGAATGCCGAATCGAATCATTTTTCTTCTATGTATTCTATTTTCGGTAAATAAATTCCCTGCTCGGTACTTTCTGTCTTGATAGGTCGGATCACAGCTGCAATTACAGTTGAAAATTTATTCACCAAATCAACATGTATCCCAGTTAATGCCACTCTTTTAAAAAGAATGAAATAAGTTAAATATTTATTGTTTAGCCCCTTATTGCAATATGTGGATCATTAAACGTTACTCGGGTAGAACAACAATACGGAGATGGCAATCTCTACGAAGGTGGCAACTCGCTAGAGCCGTTTATCCTTGGTCGTATTCTCACTTTTTAAATAAATAGTAAGTTCCATGCATTCCAAAATTACACTTCAACCCATGCGGATACCAATATCTATACTCTTTTCCCTCACCTGGCACCCTTGAATGCATATTACGTGGCTCCTGATTTTCAATCATTTGTAAATTTTTTACCATCATTCAAGTTTGGCATCAAAGATGTTAACTCTGTGTTACAAGCTCTCAGAGAGGCCAATTAGATGCGTCACCAGCTCACTAAATTGTTCGAAACTATCCCTGCATCCACTGCCTCTGCGAACCCTTCTACATTTTTGGACTCCACTGCAACAGCCTTAAAACATTTTCTTTCCAACGATTTCCGCCTGACCAATCTCTTTTTGAGCGGGTTCGATTTCCAGTCTGACCAATGCCTTCTTGAGTGGGTTCGATTTCCAACCTGACCAATCTCTTCTTGAACGAGTGCAATTTCCTGCCTGGCCAATCTCTTCTTGAGCCAGTTCCTCTTCTTACTTTTTACTCTTAGCTTTATCTGGGTTTTTATCCTAAACTTTTGGACTTTTCAAGTTTTATTGCCTTGTGCCTGTTCCGCAATTTGGAAAAACTTCACACCCTCCTGCTAATGTTTGAAATTCGTTTTTTGTTTGAACGATTTCTGAAAATGCCAATTCTATCAAATCACCATTTTTAAAAATCTGGGAAGAAGATCTCTAGTGGTAGCTCATGATTCTAGCTAGACTCATGTAGTGGGAAGACTGAAAATATTTAATTGAAAAATTAAAATCTATTCAATAGGATGATCACGAATATTTAGCGTAAAACCAAAATGATTAGACTGGTTTAGGTGTGCAATTAAAATTTTCGAAAGGAAGGAGCTAAATTTCTGTTACTATAATCAGTAATTTTGCTGTTTCAATTCTAATTAGCTCACAGGTTGACGTAGTCTACTTTAATCGATAATGGGCCTACAGATAATATATATTACTGCTCGTATTTTGTTTGCTCAACTAATATCCATTTTAATGCTTTTGACCTTGGCCTAAAACAAGCAAACATGATAAAAACTGCAAAAATCTAAACGTCATGCCTTAAATTAAATCCCAACTTTGCATATAAGCTTCATGCTCTATTGTACACATGTATTACACAAGGTGATTAAGATCACTGTTAAGTGATAACTTGGAACTTGACACAAATACACAATTATAACCGTTATAGTTTATAACAACACAAAAGTAGCCAAACCAAAGTATTAGAACTTGCCGCATATTCACTCAAAACACTGTCATCGTCAACTGATCGTTTCCAGTAAATTTAAAGCAAAACGATACCGGTCAACCGTTGTTCTCTTATTATGGACTTCCGACACGTTTTTAAAAGTCGCATGGTGCTAAAAGTACGTTCACTTGGTAGCGTTGTCAACATATTAAGCAACTTGCGAACATTTGAGAAAAGGTCCAGGGGCGTATGCAGATATTTGTTGAGGGAGGAAATGCGAAAATAACTTTTGCAAAATACACGGGACGGTCGGGGAAGACCTTTTTTTGGAGATCAATATTCTCAATGCTATATCAGGGGGCTGTGTTACTGGAAATGACATTTAACATTTTTCTGAGAGGGTCGCAAGTATAGGAGTATCTCTCCTTATGCCACTGAAAAGGGTCTGCATTGCAAGTTTTCAAAGCATCAACTGCGTTTGTTGAGAAAATGGCAATAACCTGTTTCTTCCACTTTTCTTTTCAGCGCATAATTTCTGGAACAGTGAGAATTGTGATGACAAACATCATGCTCATATAATTCCAAACATTTGTCTGTTTCCAAAGACGATGTCATTGTCACACTGTATTTGAGTATCACATTCCTAAGACTTTGGCAGTTTATTTGTTGGTATTCAAACCTTTCAGATATTTGCACCAACAAATGCTCTGAATATGGTACATAGATAAATCGGGGATAAATAACTTTCTACATCAATAATAATTAGATAGAACTCTCGGTGATTTTGACGATTGGTTCTTATCGGAATCATTACCAGAATTTTGACACAAGTTTCTGACTTTTGTGAATGTATTCAGGAGAATCCTCACAATTCTTTTTACGAGCTAATGGCATATTTTTAATTTATTCATTGGTTAAAAATATGTTAAGTTGCTTTTTTGCAACATTTTTGAAAGTGGCAAAAGTAACCCAGCAAATCTTATCCTGAAGGTCTTCAAGAATTATGCTAAACTTCAACTGGTTTGATTTTTTCCCACTCAACTATGAGTTAATAAAAGTTGATACATTTGGTTCTGGATGAGGTCGTATGTTCAATTGCTTTGTAGTTTCATAGATTGCATTGTTTTCAGAAATACACATTTGGCGCTTGTCTTTCAAGTATTGCGAGGCAGACTGTGTTGTGCACTGAAGTTGAGCGAAAATTTGTTTACTACTTTGATCTACTTTTGTAAATGGCGCGTTTCATGCGATGTAATACATTTTACACCAGTTTTATTTGTGTGTCACGGTATTGAAGGGGAGGTAAGGAAACCAAGTTATTAGTTCCATTTCGTTGGAGATATATACTGTAAATTCAAGTTAAGATTTTTATATTATTTAAGTGGAAGTAACATGGCTAATGAATGTAAGCTTTTAGCCCCCTACCACGATTGCACCTTTTGACTAGATGATTAAAATGACCTTATAAGAATGTTTTATGATTCTTCCAGTTATGATCTTGTTCTATGAATCTGTACTGCATGGACCTTGACTTTGTCGTCTTGCTTAGTTCATATTTATAGCCTTATTTCATATAATCGTCCACATGTCACGTGATTTGTGCCTGCAATATATAATGTGCGCATCGCTCGCTTACTATGTTTAGTGCGGCTTATTATCATTGGTAATACGTATCGTTGAATATTACAGTAGATTCCGCTTACCTGGCTCACGAATAACTGGATCATTTTTTCAACTCCCGAACCACATGTGCATTTTCAAGGAAAATGTACGCCGCGTTTCTGAATCACTGGATCACTTTTTTCGTACAACTGGATCACTTTTACACCGAAACTTACAGAAATATTTTATAATTCGCACGGCACGTGTCTCAGTCATTGATCACGTGCTGAAACAAGACTGTGCCACGACTAAATTGCGTTTTTTTTTCAGCGAAATAATACAGTATTTTAATAAATAAATACAGTATTATTGATTATTGATTCTCATTTCATTATTTCTTTTATAACTTGGCTTTCTTTGGTCACTAAATAAAATTTAATCGTTTTTTAAATGCAGTATTGTATCTTTTCGGCTAACTGGATTAAAAGCCCTCAGCCCAAAGTGATCCAATTAAGCGGAGTCTATCGTATTATTCTGTAATTTGAAATCACTGTAATTATCATTAATAAAAGGAATACTTTCTGGATTGAGTAAGGATTTCGCTATTGACTGAGGAACTAGAAAAAATAATTAACTCAGGACAATCTCTTTTAGGAAGTTATGCGCTCAATATACCTCGCATCAAATTGCCTTTGTCTGTTTTTAGAGTGGTTAATCGTTTGCATTGGTCAATTTGCATTCATTATGTTTTATACGTGGACAGGGGCGCATTCAGCAAAGAATTTTCAAAATGCAGTTTTTATTCAAGATAAAAAAAATTAACACTTCCTAATTTTTGCTTATTTTCTTAATTTTTTCGTTAATTCTAACAAGTTTGAAGTATTTCCGGTGGGAAAAATTGCCCACTTTCCTTCTCCTGAGTACTCTCTGTACTCCCTTGCTCTTGGATATCTAATTAATGGAGATCGCATGCAGAATGACATTGTGAGAAAGCAAACTATGAAGTTACTTTTAAGTGCATTGTATAGTTAAATTAAGTTTATTATGGTTGTTGACAGGAAGAAAATAGCTAAAACAATGAGAAGCTTATACTCCCTCTGAATAATTTCACAAATATTTTTTATTCTTTCTTTTTTGTGTCTCAAGACATAAATATCACAGTACTGTTGGAAATATTAAAACACTACACAAATCAGACAGATATTTGATCATATTTTTACGACTAGTTACTTTAAACGCATTGTAAATTGATAAATGATGCGGCCTTGAATATCTCTCAGCAGTTCTTACACACGCTGTGGCATTAATTCAACAAAGTTCAATTATGCTATGGCAATTTCAGACTCCCGGTTTTACACTCGGATTACTGCATCTATGATCTTTTTCATGGTGGTGAAATCCATCTAGTGTATTCGCTTATTAATGATGCTTCACAAATTTTCAATCGAAATAACATCCGTTGCTTTTCCACAAAATCCAAGCACTTTGTTACACTTTGAAATTCTTCAAACATTTTGTAACTTTTTTGGATAAATGTCAAGTCCTTCTGACCATGTTGAAAAATATTAATGACATCTAAAAATGCTCGTAACATCTGGAATGGCTTTTCTTCGTGACGGTGAGAATTTATCATTCTTTCAACGGACGTCATTTTATTTAGCGCCATAACTATATTGTGATATCACAACAGTATTGATTACATCACAACATGTCTAGAATATTACTGCAATTCATTTTTTAAGTACTTAAATCTACCAACATACATTAAGAACCAATCTCTAGTCCTATATATTTTCACTTATGTATCAAAGTCAGAGTTTCAATTAAGACAAGCAACAGCAAACTAAGCGTAGCATTAGGAACATCGATGACTAGTGACAATGTCGTTTTCAAGCCATTGCCACCGTTGCGGCCGCAATGGGCCCACCGCTTAAGCAACTAGGCGCTTGCAGAGATATAAGTCTAGAAATATTGGCAACACAAAACTGTGAAAGTTGTTTCAGTGTCTAAAAAGTTACTTTACAATGATCCTTTGTTTTTTGATTAAATTGCTTGATGTGGCTTATTACGAAGTTGCTGATATTGATGATTTCGCAAAGCTATTGCATACAACCTCCTTGTTGTAACATAAGCATGCGCTGCAAAGCATCCATTTTTTATTTACATCATTTGCATAAATAGTGAGGATAAAGCAGGTCAAGTAAAATGTTAAAAGAGTTTAATTCAATAAGTGATACATGATTAAAATTCTGATTTTATTGTTTCTACTTAGTTTCTCTGGCTAGTCTAGCTATTCCCTTGACTATTTAATTTGCTAATTAAGTCGTTTGTGGAGATTATATCAGCAAACCGAAGGTCAAACTTTCTCCGAGCTGCATCGAGCGGAGAAGAATAATTAAGCCGCCTACCAAACGACTCGTAAGAATCGGGTAATGGGACCCCCCAAGCGCCAACGACAAGCCGCTTGGTTGAAACGGAATTTGCTGATATTTCAAAGTTCATGCTTGTACCGAAACATCAAATGTTATGTTGCTAATATATAGAAACAGATAACATAAAATCAAATGAGCCATTTATTAGTGCCAACTTTGCTAACACAAAACAAATTTGGTATTGATACTTTTATGATAATTTACCATCGGTGACAGCACTTAAAAAGAAATTTGATACAAAAGTAATTTGTTAATATCCACCTCTAGTTAGAATTTGTTGGTAATTTCTTTGTTATGCAAATTTGATCCAATTCTTTTCAAAAAACGTCGTAGTTGATTGTGGAATTGAACGTTGTGGCAATTTAAAGATCTCTTCGACTCCTATTACAAGCATTTTTTATCGTTTTTGTGATGCAACAATCATTTTTAGGTTTTCGCTATAGTGGGATGCAGGATATTACCATTAACTGCTAGTTTGTGTAGAGCTTTTTCCATATTTTCTTTTTCAGACTCAAAGTAGAAATACAAACTTTCAAGACAAGTTAAAACACAACAAGTGCGGGAAAGCCGTTCCCACTTCTGAATATAAAGCTTAGTAATTTCACAGCTTTTCATGTCTATATGGTTAGATTTTACGCAAAAAAGCTCCAAACCATATTTTGGCAATGGGCAGTTCCATGGTTAAATGAAAATAATTTTATTTGTTTTTTTTGGTGTTGTATTTTTGAAATGGTCAAATAGAAATGATTTTGATGTAAGAGGCTAGCGATGCACTTAGCAAATTGCAGACAGTGACACTGTTTCAACCTATCAGATCTCTTCAGTGAAGTTGGTGTTGTACCTCCACTTCAAAATATCTCCTTCATTTGGCCATCCAGAAATGACACTATTCATCGCAGTTTGATTACAAACTTCGTTAAACCATCATTTTTTTCCTATCGTAAGCAGAATCATTATAAAATGAAGATATGAACTTCCGCAACGGAATGTTTGAACTTCCCCAATGTTTGAACTTCCTTAGGATCTCTTTGATGATATATCACAGACAAATACAAGTACTTGTAAGCGTTTGGTTTTATATCATTGACAAACTGCATTCAAACTCTCTTGTGAGTGAAAGCATTGGCCTTATGAAGGCGTTCATGTTATATCTTAACCAGTTAAGTGCGTAGTTTTCTTTTCGCTGGTCAACCGTACAGTGGGTAATTACTTTAAGCAATTTTGGGTGGATAAATTTAGTCGTCTCTCACGTTTTACCTACTTGAGTTAGGACAAAACAATCTATTATCGATTCTTTAGTTTGATTTTCTGTTTCTGAAAAACTAAATATTAACTAGACGTCATGACTATGAGGTCACTGATGACGTCATAGCTAATATTTTTTGTTATTTTAACGGTTTTCTGCCACTTTTAAGCATGTGAACAATCTTCTTTTCTTCCGGCTTATCTCCGATTAGGAGTCGCCACAGCAGACACCTGCATTTTTATGACATGGCAGATGCCTTTCCTGCCACCAACTCTCTTGTTAGAGCAGTGGTTTCCAACTTTTGTAATGGCCCGCACCCCTAAAATATCTTGATATGTTCTCACACATCTAAAGTATTTTAACACGTGACGAATTCATAACATGTCCCGGGACAAAATGTGGGCCAATTTTGAAGTCTCGGCTGAAATTGCATGGGTTGACCTTTTTTTAGATCAACACAAAAATCTGAATGACCATCTCGCACCACTGGTTGGAAACTCCTGCTTTAACCACCACATCATAGCCTCAGTAAAGCATGAGAACAATAGAAACGTGAGGCAAATCACGACTACATCAACAAAAGTGTATTGCATTAAAAGTTATAAATTGAAATTCAAGATAAACAAACAATGAGAAGTTACGAATGCTGAATATAACTGAAAAAAATAGTGATTTCAAGTTTTCAGAAAAATGGAAGCTCAAAAAAAACATTGAATTATTTTGATTAAAACCAAAAAAGTCCAGATTATCCAGATACAGAGATCGAGTATATGCATTTAGCATAATGACAAGATAGCTCGTCACTCCCATAATATCAAGATACCACATCTATCGAGTACATGTAAGAGGGAGTTTTCTATGACGAGATATCTCGTCATACGCACTCAATCGGTTAAAAATTGAAGTCTTTGGTAATATATCATTGACAAACAGCGTTCGAACTCTTGCACGTGGAAGCACCGGCTATTCGGAGGCGTTCACGTCATATCTTGAAAATTGAAGTCTTTGGTAATATATCATTGACAAACTGCGTTCGAACTTTTGCGCGTGGAAGCATCGGTCTTTCGGAGGCGTTCACGTCATATCTTGAAAATTGAAGTCTTTGGTAATATATCATTGACAAACTGCGTTCGAACTTTTGCGCGTGGAAGCATCGGTCTTTCGGAGGCGTTCACGTCATATCTTGAAAATTGAAGTCTTTGGTAATATATCATTGACAAACTGCGTTCGAACTTTTGCGCGTGGAAGCATCGGCCTAACGGAGGCGTTCACGTCATATCTTGAAAATTGAAATCTTTGGTAATATATCATTGACAAACTGCGTTCGAACTTTTGCGCGTGGAAGCATCGGTCTTTTGGAGGCGTTCACGTCATATCTTGAAAATTGAAGTCTTTGGTAATATATCATTGACAAACTGCGTTCGAACTTTTGTGCGTGGAAGCATCGGCTATTCGGAGGCGTTCACGTCATATCTTGAAAATTGAAGTCTTTGGTAATATATCATTGACAAACTGCGTTCGAACTTTTGTGCGTGGAAGCATCGGCTATTCGGAGGCGTTCACGTCATATCTTGAAAATTGAAGTCTTTGGTAATATATCATTGACAAACTGCGTTCGAACTTTTGCGCGTGGAAGCATCGGTCTTTCGGAGGCGTTTACGTCATATCTTGAAAATTGAAGTCTTTGGTAATATATCATTGACAAACTGCGTTCGAACTTTTGTGCGTGGAAGCATCGGTCTTTCGGAGGCGTTCACGTCATATCTTGAAAATTGAAGTCTTTGGTAATATATCATTGACAAACTGCGTTCGAACTTTTGCGCGTGGAAGCATCGGTCTTTCGGAGGCGTTCACGTCATATCTTGAAAATTGAAGTCTTTGGTAATATATCATTGACAAACTGCGTTCGAACTTTTGTGCGTGGAAGCATCGGTCTTTCGGAGGCGTTCACGTCATATCTTGAAAATTGAAGTCTTTGGTAATATATTATTGACAAACTGCGTTCGAACTTTTGTGCGTGGAAGCATCGGTCTTTCGGAGGCTTTATTTTATATCTAAAAATTAAAACCTATCACAAACAGTTTGCTTCTAGATTTTTACAATCATCAACATTAAGAAATGGATTTTTGCAACATACTTTAGAATCGCATCGAAACCTACCTACATCTCCTATCTCCCTTTTTGTTTGATCAGTTATGAACCAACACAACAGGTACTTTTGTCTACATTAAGTCACGGTTTTGAGGCTCACTTCACATGGCGCAATTACTTTTTCCAAAAATTTTCCATCTTTTCTGGTTTTTAACCACCTGACATGGAGTTAAAAAATCCTAAGCAGGAGTCAATGCATCCTTTAGAGAATGGAGAAAAATATTTGTGAAACGTGTGCCAAGACCTTTAGCAAAGCGAGAGATCTTGGGCAAGATGTTGCAGCTGTTTACAAACACGCCGATATGGAATGAAAAAAATGCTTCAAAAAATTCAATTGCAAAGAATGCAATGAAAAAACAAACTAAAATGTTGTGCTTGCCGTCTTTGTAATGCTAATTTTTTAAGTTTCATTACCCAAATCTAGTTCTCTGATGAAGCGCACTTCCACCGCAATGGCTCAATTAACAAACACAATAACATTTACTGGGGCACTAAATCAACGGAGGAGATCACAAAAAGGCAATTAAAGGGGCCTAAAGTAACAGCTTTCATGATCTAAAATGAAAAACAGGGGCTACTTAGTTTTTATTGGTTCGAGAAAAAAGGCAAAACCTTCACTGCGAATGTTACCAAGTTATTGAACAGTTTAATGATGATCTCAATTCAACCCTTATTCTAGATTAGCTTTGCAGAACCTGGTTCATGCAGGATGGGACCCTGCTTCATATTGCGCAAGACACCATTGTATATCTACACCAACTATTTAAACTTGAAATCATTTCTTTGACAGCTGATTATGAAGCGGCCGCAAAAAGCTTTGATTTTAATCGATTGGATATTTGACTCTTGGCAGCTATTAAAAGGTCTGTGTTTGCTGACAGTCCTTCTTCAGTGGATGAGAGAAAATATAATGTGTCTAACTATGTTTAGCAAGTTACACCTGAGACACCTAGGAAAGGTCAGGGTAAACTTGCCATCCGCGTCAAAGCTTCTCTCAACCGCAATGGCTCACAGATTGAAAATATAAACTACAAAGAATTTTTGAAGAATATAAAATACAATTTAAAAAAATTATATGCAAATATTGCTTTAACTTAAATGGAGCACCATGTGTTTATGCCTAATTGAAATGATATAACCTCTGCTTCAAATATGTTCATTTTAAGGAAATACGACAGTTTATGGTTTCCTCAGAAGCCATTAAAACTATGACACCTTTATTGAAACACCTGTATTGCAATTACGATTCAAATCACGCCTTGTTCAATTATGAGAGCAAGATTTTCCAAACATGGTCTACGATATTTTGGACACATAATGAGAAACAAGTCATTAAAAAGAATTGACTCTGTTACTTGTCACAGTCATTAACCCTTTGAGGGGCATTAGCAACCTAGCCATTTTTTTCATTAAAAATGCTTGTTTTGATGTTCATTATACTTCTTTAAATCATTTTCGTAACAATTTTTGAATTTCTTTTTTTTGTTTTGTTTTTATAATATGTAACACATATGTTACATTGTCCCTCAAGGGTAAATCTTGCAAAAATTGGCCGTTTTCAAGAAAATGCTTCTAAATTTCACATGTGCTTTACTTTAATGATTTTAATTACATAATCAGTGCGAAATGCAACAAATATTAAACACTGCTAACAATTACTTGAAATGGGTATATGAATAATAGCAAAAATAGGTGATGTATTACACATCAAGAGCAATGTTATTTTACACGTTTTTGACAACAGCATTAGCAAAACTATATGGAGCTCATACAAGTATTTGACGTTATTTGCATGGACAAGTATCCACCTCAGCATGTAAAACTTAAGGTGTGTCATTATGGTGCATTTGAAACCAATCACGCCCATTAGCATAGCAGAGATGGATCTTGCACTCAACACACTTGTTGTTGGTCAAGTTCTGCAATTTTCTGCGAGTGCACAGTTTGCACCTCTGTCGCTTTATATCTTTGCACATTGTAAGCTGGGTTGTTCCACAGGAGTTGTTGGTGTACTTGGACCTTTTCTCATTCGAAATGGGGGCCATTTGCAAGGCTCGTTTTCTGTTGCAAAAGTTTGCAATCAGCGAGCGTGCAATTATTCTCATGAAAAAGTTTTTGCATCGACAACATCTTTCTCATTTTCTTGAAGCTGTCCAAAAATAATGTGGGCATTGTTGATTGCAATGTCAATTAAGTCATGGACAATTTTGAGGTAGTATTTATACTTCGACTTGTGATTATACTGGTAGGTCGCTTTTTTCTGATCCATGATATCAACTCTGCCCATATAGCTGTTATATTGCTTCACAGCAGCAGAACAGCTAACTACCTCACTTGTGCTGGATCCTTTCTTCTCTTCACATTGTGCAATGAATGCACAGACAAAAAATTTGAAAGCATCTGGACTGGCTTATTGTCCATCCACTTAACGTAGTGAATGTTGTTGGCTTCAAAAGCCACAACATCTCCTCGTTTTATTGACTTGTCACATGGAACTTGTGGAGCCTTTGGCAAATGCTTTCGATTGGCCCTGACAGTTCCAGCATTTAGAATGTTTTGTTGTGACAGCTTCCACTGCAGCAGAGGGGAATTAAAAAATTGTCCATATATAGTTGGCAAAAAAGGCCTTGGATTTTTTCAGTTAGTTGGAGGACAACACTTCACCCAAACCGTATTCAATTTGGCCAGACTTATTTTCCTGTGTAGAGGTCGTACTCATACAAGTATCCAGTTTTTGCCGCACATCGACACCACGGTTTGAATCCTCATTGAATAGGTTTCCCCTTCACATAGCCTACTGCCTGAGAATGTTGTAGCCTTTGCACTCAATCATGCACAGAAACTGCGATGGAACCATAGCTGCTACGAAAGAAGCATTAAAATGGTCCAACACTGGTCGAACTTTAAATGTTCTGTCATGAACTGAATCTGATTTTGGTTTCATGAGGTTATTGTCATTGAAATGTAAATATGAGCGTATTTCCTCAAACCGTTTCAATAACATTACTTTTGCAACATAAGGAACACCAAGATCAGATTCAGTAGACCAGTAGTCTCTCATACTGGGAAGAACATGATATTCCAGTACCACATTGATTCCAAATAAAGCTTTTGTTTCTTCAGCTTCAATGTGAAGGATATGATCTTTCTACTGACTATAGAGTTTTGTTTGGGGATCACAATTTCCTCAATAAAGTTGTTGAAGTTGGCAACGTTTTGAAAAATCTCATATGGAGTTGCCTCACATGTTGCTGGCAGTAATGCTTTATCATAGTCAGTGCTAATATGTGGAGTGCACTGATCACTGTTTTGTTTAGCAATGCTTTGATTTTCTTTTTTTTCATTCAAAATTTCATTTAAAACTTATATTTTGTTATGATGATGATGTTGGTGTAGTACGATGATTACTTGATCCACTGGAGCATGGCTGATAATTTAGTTTCCTTTCGTGGTTCAATAATCACTTCAACTGGATCAGATTTAACACCAACTATTTGTTCTTCTACTGCAGTTACATCATTTCCTAAAAATCTTATATCTTCTTCATCCAGTACTAATGCATCTTCAGTGTCACTATTATCACAAAGCAGGAGTTGTTGAATTTCAGTTTTATGTAAATGAAAGTATCTTTTAGACCAGGGGTGTCAAACTAGCGGCCCTCGCAGCCTTTCAATGAGGCCCGCGAGACGATTTTGAAATTACCAATGAATATCGGCAGTGTTGCAACCAATCATCGTTGAACAAACGTTTGAAGCCCAGATCACAGGCCACACTTGGGAGGTACAAATTTTTATCTTCCTTTTTTTTACTTGGAGATCAATTTTACTTTGGGCTACATTACAGAGATCGTTGCCCAGAGAAGTGGTGATCTCCAAATCCCAAACTTCATGCAGCCCTCGGCACAATTGCTCATATATGCAATGTGGCCCCCAGAAGCCCAATAGTTTGACACCCCTGTTTTAGACCTCAACGGCATTGCAATAAAAGTATTAAGTGATTTCAATAAAAGTTAAGATTATTTTACAGAATACAAACAAACAAAAAAGTCAGCCTAGATCAAGTTTTAACCTATCATTAAACACAAAAAATATTTAGGTATTTGCTGCAAAGTCAGTTAGTAAAGCACAAAAGGCATCATCACTGCAGTCTTCAAACCAAAGTCTATTCAACACAAAATCAAACAGTCATGCAAGATTTTGCTTTTAATATTTTGTTTTTACATGATTATCTAATGACTTCCTAAAACAACAAGATCTATCTTTGCAGTATCATCAAGTGTGAAAATTTATTCCTGAGGGACAATGTAACATATATGTTACATAAAAGAAAATTAAAGATTTACACCATTAAACTCTTGTTCAATTCACCACCAAGATGGTTAAGCAAAGTAATACTCTTTTACAACATAAAAACACAAAAAAATATTTAAAAAAGCAATGCTTCGACTTATAATTTTAGCTTCAATATTTACCTATAATATTTGCCTGTGCACTAGTAAAGTTTATCCAAAAAAATCCCGGATGTTGAAGAAATATTTACCAACAAATTTCATTTTCTGTTTAAAGAAGCTTTATAGATGAAAAAACAAAAAAACTTTAAAATATTTCCCTTCTTTTACATAAATATTCGCATATAAAAACATGTAACATATGTGTTACATTATCCTTCAAAGGGTTAAAAATAAGTAGAACCCGATCCACGCTCAGGTGGTTGCCTTCAGTAAAGGATGACTCTCAAATGAATAATGCTAAACTAAAGGAAGTCATGAGGAATTGAAAATTGTGGAAAGGGACGATTGATATGTGTTAAAATTACAAAAATGTCGTATTAGATCAGTGGTTCCCAACCTTCATAAAGGCCCACACCCCTAAAATATCTCAATATGTTCTCGCACCCCTAAAATATTTTAACATGTCCAGGGCTGGAGCGATTTTAAAGGCTAGGCTGAAATTGCGTGTGTTGACCTTTTTTTGGAGATCAGCATCGTTTCGGGTTGAATTGAAGGTCGCGCACAGCTTTTTGGCCAAAGTCGGGACGCTCAGTGTTAGATCTTTTTTTTTTTGGAGATCCACCCCACCGACAGGACGCGATCTAACACTGAGCGTCCCGAGTTTGGTCAAAAAGCTGTTTTGGGGAACAAACCAATCAAATGACCAAGATGTATTGCACTTGTCTTTACTTTATCCTTACTTTATCTAAATGATCATCTTGCACCCCCTAACATGCTGCCTCGCACCCCTAGTTGGGAACCCCTGTATTAGATGTTCCTGTCATTTTTGTGTTACTATCCAAAATTATGTAAATTATTCCGAAACGGTAAACAGTGCGATTAAGTTTCCTGAATGAGGTCTGATAACTCTTTCAATTTTACTCGTGCGAAAATTGGTCTTGCTGTTGGAAATGAGATTTTAATTGTTTGAATATTCCTCCTGCTAAGAAACTGATTGCCTGTTATTTATGGTGAAGCTCTTTTATTATTTCGTTTTTAATCTACAGTTTTTGGGCTCGAGACAATCTTTGTCTCTTCATTGTCAGTCGTTTACACTTTGTTTAAAATGCTTGTTGTCTTTGTTTTGTAAAATTTTATCTTTTTTTTATGACCATGTGATTTGAGGTGTTATATAGTTGCTGGTGGCCAAAGTTCTAAATTCATTTTTTGAAGTTAGCTGTCGCGAAGTGAAGATGGGTTTTGAGAATTGTGGACCGAGATTTAACTTGGATAAGTTTCATTTTTGCGATCTTCTCTGCTCTCGCTTGTTCTGGATGGCGCTTTGATAAAATATATGATCAATAATTGAGAACTGAGTTTGGCTGCTGCAACAGTAACATATGGATTTAGTCTTGGACTAGTTACAAGAGAATAATAAGGCATTTTGCCTGTCTATAATGACAGATCCGATCATTCTGATGATAATCGTCGTAGAGAGCCAGACAAAATCATTGCAGTTTTGACTCATTGCTTTAAAAGAATGCAATGATCCCGTCCTATGAAGCTTTATTCAAACATTTTTATAATTTTTTGCATTTTTTTATCTTTTTGAGCACACATTGATTTGCTCATATACAAGATGCTGCTTTTGCCAAAATAGTTGCGGAAGTGCGAAAAGGACAATCACCCTCTCAAAAAACAAACAGTGTAAAAGGTTTGTTTGGGCTGAACTCCTTGGTGCCCACGAAAAACAGTCATCATGTAAAGTTATAATCTAGCAAATATTTCTTAAATTTCTTAAACAACAACCATTTCATCATATTTTTTCAAAAAGATTTCATTTCATTTTTCACATTTCATCATACTAACACATTGCAAAAAAATATGATGAAATGGTTGTTAATAAAAGCATTATTGAAGTTTTGCACAACCCCTAAATTGTATAAATTTGCTTATAAATTCTGTGAGGTTTAGATTTCGGATGAAAGGGAAATTTTCTTCCATATCTTTATCAACCAAACCACTGTCATAAAAAATATCTGGTTTAACATAACAAAGTTAACATAACAATAAAATTACCGCTGCTAATTATTCCTCCTCGGGGACTTCGTCACGGCAATAAAAATGTGAAATTTTGGAGGTAAATTTAAATTTGATAAAAGTGAAGTCCTATTTCAAGAGTAGTCTTGGTTTAACAATGGACTTCTTAATGAAACACGCACAGAAGCGACTTCGCTTCATAACAATAACTGAGTTTTATTTTTAAGGATGGTTTAAAGCAATTGTAGCAGCACTTCCATTAGCCTAGATTCAGTGTTAAATCGGCAGTTTTTTAACAATGTAAAGCTTTGCTCTGCACGCATTGCTTCTTTGCAGGCTTCGCACTGATCACGCTGGGATTTGATGGCGGAATTAGATGAATTTTGGTAAATATCAAAATGATTTGCAATTCTTACGAACAGTTGTCTAGCGTTATAGCAATACATGGTGTGTTCTTGTCACAAGAACATGTATACTGGTAAACAACATTCAAGCAAAAAAAAGCGGGTAGAAAATACCTAAGAGTGAAGTATAAAATTATTTTAACAGTTTGGTAGTCTATTTTTATATCAGTGCCCGGTCTGTCGCGCATCAATGCAGCAATGCCCTCGCCGAGTATAACAGATTGACTACCAATGTATGGGTGAGTTAGGTAAGAATTTAAGTTAAGGGTATTGTTAGAGGAGTCGGCAAAAATTGTTGGTTACGGTTGATAAATTTATTCAAAAACTGGTCTATCACTTACAAAATAAATGGTGTTGGGTGTCCGTTTCGTTTAAATAAAGAGATAGTGAAACTGATTTCGATTTTCAGCAACGAGTCTCTCGATGAATACAAATAAGCACGATGCAACAAACAAATGATAAGGCCTCGTTTCAAGGACAAAAAAGCTATGCTGTTAAAATGCACCAGTAAAAGTTGGTTTGCGGTACACACTGATATCAAAATCTCCGTCACTAATCGTTACTTCAAGATCAAGAAATTGTAGTGAGGTGCCGGGGGCGTTTTTGCATCTGAAACGAAAGTTGGGGTTGTGGTTATTAAGCATATTTGCTTCTGTTTGTGTTTCACTCAAAAATGATGTATTAAAATGAGAAGTTCTGCAAAATTCAATTTATCTCCAAAGTTTCAGAATTATATTGGCCTGACGAATAGCTTCGGTGTTCTTTTTGTTAGTTTCTTATGTTAGTTTTATTGTGTTGAGCTGGCCGGCTCTGTAATAACCGTCCCCAGGGCCCACATCAGTAACGTCGAGGTTAAGAACATCAGTTCAAAGGACTGACGCAATAAAAACTAGGTTTTTTGACATTGCCAATTTTTATTTTCAAAATATAAAATAAAATTTTTCGAGCAATAAACATTTTTCGGTTGGTTCATACCTGCTCTCTTGTCTTAAAATTTCTCTAGTCTTCGGCAACGTCTTGATTACTCTTTTTCCGGCACAGACGTACGTAGGGACTGGACATGTTTGCAATTGAATAGGAAAATAGTTTGACGCACTGCAATCTATTCATTTTGTTGAGCGCATGAAAGAATAATCTCAAAGGTGTTTGATGGTGTCGAAGTAATTGATTTGTTTGTACAGATATGAACTATTAAATATTAGGCCCGCTGTTTTGCAACTGTTGTTACATTTCTGTAATCTAAACCTCTGTTTGCGGGTATATTGTTTAGTGACGGCATAAGCCCACAGATAGGTAAGTGTACCTTTCGAAAACAAAGATACGATTTTTTGAAAGCAAATCGAGTAAGTATTTTTTCCACAGACTTTTAAGTCTTTGGCAACGTATCATTTTCCCTATTTTCAACACACGTTTTTGTAAATCCCCTTTCCTGTCATGACGCGTCATATAACAAAGTACTTAAGCAAAGTTTAAGTATTTGGATTCGCCACAAAACCGTTTTGTCAAACGAGATAAAACTTCAATTGTTTTAATATTATAGCACCGGGATGGCCACATTTGGTGTCCTCAAATGCCAAAAATCATAAAGACCAACACTAAAAAACCTCTACGCAATTTTAAGTTTGAATTGACGACATTTTTTGTCCAAATAGGCGGATAATATTTTTAGCAACCATCATTTTTAAACTTCAAAATTACGCATTTGTAGCCAGCCTTGTAATAGCATGTTTGTCATATAACTATATCTCGTGTTCCTTCCATATGACACCAATATGACAATTTTGTTTCCTTCTTCAGCCTTAGAAGTATAATAGAATATTTGAACGGTCATAAATTAACTCTCTGCAATGATTCACATGAGAAGTTGCTAATTTATGTGATTTTGCCACATTCCACTTAACAGGCAACTACCAATAAAGTCTTTAATCGAGTTCCTACAGTCAACAGTTTTTAAGAAAATAAAGAAAAAATGACGTGTAATCCAGTGTGGATTGTGACGTCATCTTACACTCCAAAGAGTGCAGTGACATCAGGGTGAAAAAATATTGGCCTGTTAATTGATGTGGCTGCGCCTGCTTCGCAAAAAGTAATTCTAAGAACAGAAACAAAACTTAATGTGTTTTGGCAGTGGCTATATCGTAGGCACTGGCTTTTTAGCTGCCAATCCTAGAATACCAGTCAACGAATGTTTTCGATTAGCCCAAACATTTAATCTTCAGTGTACGCTCTTCTTACTTTTTTGTTGCCCAGGCCCCCCAACAGTCTACACTCCTGTTATGTAATTTAAAAAATTTACTGCAATTTTTCCTTCCAAACAATGCAATCTCAGTTCGATCAAAAGGAAAAGAACCCAGCCTAGAATCGAACCTCTGACTATGTCGTTTAGAATTTTCTTGTGTTCTTTCTGAGCTAAAAACACAGGTATTAGTAATATAATAGTGTTCAATACCGAGATGTCAGCAAGCTTTATTTTATCTTTCAAGCATGTCAGCATGCAAAAATTCACTTGCAATTAATCATTACGGTGACGTCAAATAGCAAAGGAAAGTTTCATAAAAGCGACAAGAGAAAGGTTATCAACTATTCAAACATTCTTAGGAAATCATCGCTTGTACACGTAATAAATATTACCCCACGACTTTTTCGTAACTGTTGGCCTTGCAATATTTCTGTGACGTAAACCTGTGAAAACAGTAATAACAGGTTAATGTTGTTCGGCTTAGGCATGGCAAGTAATCTTCCGATGTTGAAAGTATAGTTTTTTAAGGGGGAATCTAGTAAAAATACACTATGGGGCGTTGCCCATAATTGCTATGTTTTTAAAAAGGACCTTGAAGTCATTGGCAATTGAAACCGCCAACAATTTCACAGACTTTGATCCGTTCTGCTGTAACAGGCAGCTACCAAAAAAGATTTTAATGGCGCTTCTAAGAAAAATAGTATTTGTAAAAATAAAATGAAAAATATATTGGTTCACGTGACTTCGCGGGCATCATTTTACAAGTAGTTCCAAGAACAGTAATTTAACTTGTTTTTTTGACATTATGATATAGTAGTTCATTAAATTGACATATTATAAACTACCTTCTTTGGTTTAAAAGTGTGGAAGACTTTTATGCTTTTAAGCTGTTTTGACGGAAAAAGCAGAAATGTCTGCCATATGGTGCGATTTGACACAGCGAGACAGAGCGAGGATATTTTCGTTTGATTTCTTGTTAAACTTCTTCAAGGCCCTGCTGGCTACGACTTATGTTTGATACTTTCTTTTTCCTATATAGACGTGCCCATGGCAGTGGAAATATAAAAACCTTGCTATTCCCCAATGGAGATAGTATTTTCTGAATACGTATTCAAATGGTAATCATCTTTGATTATTTCCTTCAAAATATATGACTTTACAAACAATCATTTGTTCTTTCAAAAAGTGTAAGAATGTGGGAACGCACTCAAAAATGATGGTTTCGCCAAAATATTGGTCATTTTGAAAACGAAAGAAATGAGATGTGTAGTAATAAGCCTGCTTCCACAATTTGGTTCGTTCCTTTGACATTTGTAATTGTGACAGTAAGTTATTTGGCTTAAGAAGATTTTAGACTTACATTTTAGTCGCATCTATCTGTTAAGTTGTCTAATGGATTTGTGTTGAATGGTGACAAGTGATGAACGTCTTGAGCTGAGTCGGCATAGCGAGTGAAAAAAATCAAAGTCTTAAGCTCCATTTACAGCGATAATTAACAAATCGTATCTTTAGTTTGTTCAATTATCTTTTCATCACTACGATTCGTCGAGCTACTTACAAATGCGCTAAAAATTTAAACAAGCAATTGCGTGCAAGATTGAGTTGTTGCAAGTATCGAAAAGTTAAGTTCTTTAATCTTGTGAATAAAACTCGAAGTTGAAGTTAAGGAATTGCTATCGGGGATATTAGTTCAATTAAAGAATCGAGCCATTTTGCAAGATTATGTTCAGGCGTATTAACTATGGAAGTGGCTGGTCTAAGTGAACATCTGGTTTTGTGAGTTTTGGCTGTACCATAAAGACGGCCAGGCACACTGCCTGAAGGTAAAAGGTGTAAATAGATGACAGGATCGACGATTGGTTTAATATACGCAGTAAAGTAATATTTAATACCATAAGCTTTTTTGATCCAAGGGGCAGACTTTCATTCTTCGAGTGGATTATTATCAAAATTAAAATTATTTCTTTGAATTTGGTTGGGTTATCAACTGTTGAGTCTAACTTTTTAAAGTAACACTAAGAATTCAATATAGCTATGCCATCACCTTTATGAAATGGGCGAATTTTTATAGTTTGATTCCGGGAGAGTTTTGAGAAAGAGTTGTTTAGGGCTTGGTTGTATCTTGTTTGACATAGAGTCGTAAAAAAGCTGAAGTGACAAATTTTAGTTCATCTTTAAATTTATCGTCTGGTGAGACTTTGTGGGGCTTAGGTAACATACTAGTATAGCTTACCACTGTAGACTTCAATTTCAAAGTGTCAATTTCTTTCCGGAGAATATAGTGTTTGAAGCCGAGGTATATGTTTGGATCATCTAAATTTGAAAAAAGTTTCCTCTTATCCGAAAAGAAATTTAAATAAAAAAATAAATTCAAAATCTATTTTTTAAAAATGTTTCTACTTCCAGCGTGCAATCAAAAACACACAAACACAACATGATGAAACACTAAGTAAAAAAATGCAAAGAAAAGAAGAGCAACAGGCGCAAAACTTTACCGGCACACATTGCTTTTGGGCTTCCTCCATCACTAATAACATATTTTTGGTCCCGGGACTATTAACCATCGTTTATTGTTTCTTGACTACTTAAACAAAAAAGTTTTTTTTATGATTAAGTTGGGTTTAATATGCTACAGAAAACTCTAAGTGAAACTGTTTTCGATTTTAAAAACGAGACAATTTATGTCAAATTAAGTATAAAAGCTCTGAATTACTCGTGATGAAGTTTTTACTGCTGAAAATTTTTTTATTATGGTTTAGTTTTTTTATACAAAAACGGAAATAATTTTAAAAAAGTTAATTTTGGTCATAATTTAGAAGCTATTTTTACATCAAAATTTAAAGCAATGGTTTTATACAGAGCTGGTGGTGCAATTTTTACTTTAATGGTTAAACAAGTTTTGTGGTTCAAGTGGCTTTGAATGAAGTAGAAACGGGATTTTACATCATTTTTATAAGTAGCAGTTCCTGACCTATGGCCTTAGTCTGAAGCGAGTATTTAACTTTTAAAAATTACCATTTAATATCAGAGCAAGATTTTGAGAAAACGTTGAAATTGTAAACCTGTTACACCGACCTAGACTAAGTGAAACTTCTTGAGACTCATTACTCCAGCGAATCTCATACGTAGGATTATTGATGGTTCGTGAGGAATTTCCAAAGAGTCCGCAAACAGCTTTAGTTTTTGAGATAGAGACTAATTTCAAGAGTCCCACTCACTTATCACCAAAAAAAAAAGACCACTATTATAAACAGAGAAACAAAATGATGAAAGTTTTACATGACCCAAAAAAACAGAACCACGAGTCGAAAAGCTTTAAAACCACACCTAACCAAAATTTTATGGGCTAATCATGTATTATAATTAGTCACATGTCGCATTTCCATTTTAATTTTAACATTTTGACGTCTTGGCACTTGTTGGCGCTACATGCTGAAGCTATAAGAAAATATATGCCATATTTATCCTCCATTCGCTTTTTTGTGAATGGAGGATAAATATGGAAAATAAAAAATATAAAAAATGACGTAAGTCGAGCCACTTTTAAAACAAGATTTTACAAAAAAGTAGACTTTGATGGGTTAAATCAGATATAATGCTCGGTTTGTTTTAGCTGATTTCACTTTCTATTTGGGGTAAGTTGATCCTGAATGTGAAGTAAGTTGAGCGACATTGGGGATAAGTTAATTCACATGGCTTTCGGTAGTTGGGCTACTAACGAACTTACTAACAGTACTAGGTTACGCTGATGTAGAAACATCAAAAACCACAATTACAAGAATTTGATCTTTGGCAAATGTTACTGTGTCTAACTCGCAAGTGTGACTAAAACAAGCACAACCTGTTGATTTACGGTGAGCTACACCTGCACATAGTTTTTAACTGTTCACTTAAAATTATGCTATTTTAATAAGCGCGGAAACATACATTTTTAGCTGAACTGCGTCTTCATTCATAAAGACTAAAAAGGTAAGAAAAGTTCTGGTGTAGTGGTAGTCATTATTTTTATCTTTTATATATAAATTAATGTTCTCTATTACTACACATGGGGTGAAAACTGGACATCAAATAAAGTGAACAGAAAGACAATCGATGCTTTTGAACTATAATATTGAAAAAGCTAGCTGTGCTACTTGGACTGCTGACATAAAAAATACAAGGTGTTTCAAAAAAGTATCATAGTTTAAGATTTTTCCTGTGTTTTCTATTTTTAACATCAAATGCTATTTTCGTCAGATTTAATTGCATCAGTAGATGACAATACTCACCGAAAAATTAAATTTTTTTTTACCTCAAAAGAAAATCATTTAATTTTGGTAGGACGAAAAATCTTATATTCAGATCTGTCGTCGATTCTGTAAAGAGTTTAATGTCAACTCACGTGATGCGCCTGCCTGTAAAGCCTTGTGGAGAAATGTGAACTGCAACTTTATCCATACATTACGTCGGTATGAGATCACTATCAATTGAAGATAAGCAAATAAATTAGTCATGTATGAATGGCCAAACCCGAAGTTGGAATGCACTCCAGGAAGGATCAACCAAATTTGGTTCTCTAATAAAGCATACTTCCACATCAATAAAAATGAATAAAACCCGATCCACGCTCAGGTGGCTGAGACCAGTAAAAGATGACTCTAATATTAATATTGCTGAACTAAAGGAGTTGAGAGGTTGTAAGGAATTCGTAAGGAATTGAGAGTTGTGGAAAGGGACGATTGATACGCGTTAAAATTACAAAAATTATGTATTAGATATTGCTGCCATTTTTGTGTTACTATCCAAAATTATGTAAATTATTCCGAAACGGTAAACAGTGCGATTAAGTTTCCTAAATGAGGTTTGATAACTATTTTGATTTTACCTGTGTAAAAGTTGGTCTTGCTGCTGAAAACAAAATTTTAATTGTTTGAATATTCCTCCTGCTAAGAAACTGATTGTTTGTTTATTCATAGTGGATCTCTTTTATTATTTTGATTTTAATCGAAAGTCTTTGGACTGCAAAAGATTTTTGAATTTCAAAATTACCCCTTTATTGACAATTGTTTAGCTTTTGTTTAAAATGCTTGTTTTCTTTGTATTGTGAAATTGTACCTTTTTCTTTTATGACCACTTAACTTGGTGTGCTTTATAGTTGCTGGTTGCCAAAGTTCTGAATCTATTTTTCGAAGTTAGCAGTCGCGAAGTGAAGTTGGGCTTGAGAGTTGTGCCCTAGATTTAACTCGGATAAGTTATATATTATATTTTTGCAATTCTCTCTGGTCTCGCTTTTTCTGATGGCGCTTTAATAAGATATATGAGCAAGAACTAAGATTGAGTTTGGCTGCTGCAACCTCAACATAATCTGTTCTTTCGCTCCCGCGATCAACATATGATGATTTTTTCAAAAGTTGAAAAAATTACTTTACTTAAAAGTTGATTTGAACTTTATGTCGCAACTGATTTTGACAATTTTTTTTTAAATTATGGTTTATCTCAGGGCAATTCTGATAATGTTTTACGTATGCCTTAACTGTTTGTTTTTGTACTAAAAAAAATTGACCTATATTACCTGTAGTCGAATTTTTTAACCCCGTCAAAATTTGTAATTTAAAGCAAAACAGTAAAATTTGATATACAAACAATGTAATAATCTGCCAACTGTTTATATCTTTAAAAAGCTCAGAAAATTAGTATTTTAGAAATATATAATTCGAAATAGTTGAGGCTTAGGATTATTTTATTATAGCAAATAAAAATTGGTAGACATGCACATCTTTCATTTTTTGGTGGTATTTTAGCAAGTTGTAATTTGTAACAAACCTAAGTTTTTTGGTACTTTAAGGCTATTTTTCCTGAGATTCACAGTTATTTAGCTGTCTGCATCTAAGTTTTAAAAAATATTGATCGAAAAAAGAAGTCTCTGGAAGTTTTGATAGATAGCGAATACCCAGCAAAAAATTGGAAATTCCTACACCAAAAAAAAGGGGAGTCAACATGGTCCTGTATCACCTTTAGCAATCAAATATTCCTTTCAAACTACGTATTTTCTGAAACTTAAGAAATTTGCTTTCGAAAAATATAAATTGTTGTGTAGTTAAGGCTGAGAGTTTTTCTGTAGTGATTGATGAAATTGGTTAATTTCGTAGGCCTAATCTGTTTTCAATAACAGCCAAAAACACTAAAAACTTGGGTTTTTGATTTCACAAAAATGCAGTTTCTTGGAAAAATAAAGTACTCTGGTTAATTTTGGCTATTTTTCCTATAATCCTAAGGTTATTTAGCTGTCTGTATCTAAGTTTTCAAAAAGATAAATCAAAAAATGAAATCTCTGGAAGTTTTGTTAGATAGCCGACACCAAGCAAAAAATTGGTGTTTTTCTACAAAAAAGATAAGGGTTAACATGGTTCTGTATCATTTTTAGCAACAAAGTATTCCTCTTAAACTACATATCATCTAAAACTTAAGAAATTTGCTTTCCAAAAATGTAAATTGTTGCATGATTTAAGCGTAGAGTTATTCTATATTGATTGATGAAATTGGTTAATTTCGTAGACCTAATCTGTTTTCAATACCGGTCAAAAACACTCAAAATTTGGGCTTTTGGATTTCACAAATCTCCAATTTCTAGGAAAACTAATTACTCTGGTAAACTTTTGTTGTTTTCCTAAAATTCACCATTATTTAGCAGTCTATATCTAAGTTTTCAAAACGATAAATCACAAAATGAAGTCTCTAAAATTTTAAATAAATAGTCGATTCAAAAATATTGAAAGCAAAAAAATTGGTGATCCTCTTCCAAAACAAGGTAAAGGGTTAACATGGTTCTGTATCATTTTTAGCGACTAAATATTCCTCCCAAACTACATATCACATAAAAGTTTTAAGAAATTTTTTTCAAAAATATAAATTGTTTCATAACTCAAGTTGAGAGTTATTTTACAGTCATTGATGAAGCATGATATCTGTAGTTATCTAGTACCGCCTTAAAACACTCAAAAATTCAGAGCTATACCTCAAAATATGCAAATTACAGAAAAAGTACTCTCTTTCCAAATTTCAAATCGTGTTTATGGATTTACGCAACTCTTTTCCTCGCCTTCTATCATGCTTCAATGGAGCTGGTGTATATTAAACACTTTTTATAGATTTTGTGAGATAAAGCACTCCAGCTGAGAATCTGGTACCACAACCAAAAGAAAAGTTTTGTTTCATCTTAAACAATAAAATATTAGTTTTTAGCTTTATATCATCTGAAAGTTAAAGTAATTTCCTATTCAAAAATATATTCTAATACCTATTTTAGGCTAGGTTTTGTTTGATAAAAAAGCTAATCTACATGATAAACCCTAAATTATCTTTGGTACCTGCCCAAACCCCCCAAATTTTGGTGCTAGATTTCCTAAAATTCCGAATTGTAAAAAAGAATACCCATAAAGAATATTAAAATGCTTTTTAAAAATTTTTCCACTCTTTTATTACGTTATGTCAAGTCACCAAGGAGAAAATCCAAACAAAGCACTTTTTATTGACATTGACCAGCGGGTTATAATCAATCAAAATTAGTTCTCTCCCAATAAAAAAAGGTGGGGAAGAGTAGCTCATGTTTCACCTTGAGCAGCTAAATAATTTATTTAAAATGCATATTGTTTGAATTAGGAAAAAAACAATCTGTTTAAAGATAGGCAATGTTAGGCAGTGTAGGCAAAGAGTTATTTTATAACGATTGATGAAAAGGGTAGATGCAGTAGCTTCCAGAACCCCCGAAAAGGCCAAAAATTTGATATCTGGGCTTTAAAAAATTAAAAACTGTGCCAAAATTTTGTTCTTTGGTGATTTTTAACTGCTTTTCGTCGAAAGCATGATTCTTTTGCATTATCTAGCGGTCATTTTCAAAAAATTTATTGACACGTAAGGCCTGTAATACTTTTTGAGCTTGGGGTAACATAGGTTTTCCCTCCGCAAAAAAAGGAGGAAATGATGTTTTTGTTTTATTCTGAGTCACAAAGCATTGTTTTCATAATAAGCATCACGCAAATTAGGATGAAATTTATTTTCAAAAATATATTACACTACGTGATTTGATTAAATCTTCATTTCATTTTGGTCGATCGAAAGCGCAATTTGAATACACATCTTCTTGTTCTGGCCCAAAAAAATCTTAAAATATCAGTGGCCCTTGGTCTCGGAAAAGTAACAATTGTAGAAAAACTAAGTAACTTGGTGAATTTTGACTATTTTTTTCTTAAGAGCATTTTTCTTTAGCATGATGTGTCTAAATTTTCGAAAAGATATAACAAAAAAGAAGTCTCTAGAATTAAATTTACAGTACCTTATTTTGAATGTAATTTACTTTTCCAAAAAGGAGGGAGTTAATTTGCATAAATCATATTCTTGGACAAAAAAATTTTCTGTGATCAGCATGTTCTAAATCACAATGAAATTTCTTTTACAACGATAACATGATCGATATAATAGCCAATTGCCTAAATCCGGTGAATGATATAGGTAGAGATAATTAATCGTCTTTTTATGCATATTAGCCGTTTTTTTGCATATGATTCAAAAGATTCGAGGACTGCTTCGCGATAGCAAAAAGTTAGACTAGAACTGGTTGCAAGAGAGCTGTAAGGCATTTTGCCACTTCATAATGACAGATTAGATCACTTTGACGATAATTGCCGGTGAAAGCCAGACAAAAGCGTTGTAGTTTTACCACTCATTACTTTATAAAAATGCAATAAATCTGATTTATAAAGCTTTTTCAAAACTATTTTTAAAATTTTTTGCATTTCTTCTTATCTTTTTATGCGCTCATTATTTGCTCACATACTAGCTGCTTCTTTTGTGTAGGCAGTTTTCAGAAGAACAAAAAGGGTATTCATCTCTCAAAAGTCATATAAAAGTTTGGTTTGGGCTCAATTTTTTGTGGCCTCCGGAAAACAGTTATCGTGTGAGCTTATAATCTCAGAAAATATTTCTTAAATCTAATGTATAAAGCCCAGTTTTGTCTGTGTGTCTGTGTGTCAATCTGTCTCAAGTCCTCCAAAATTGCTGGGTGTACAAACATCAAACTTGGCATGATTTCAAATATATGTTAATTATGACGTCATGTGACATTCTAAAGACATAAAAGTTGTTGAAGTTTGGTAAATCGGGTACTGGCGTTCGTTTGTACCAAAAACCGCTTTCTTCAATCCAAAAATGCAAGTTTTAAAAAAATTATCTTGAATTATGACATCATCATGATGTTACTAAGCTCTTTATGACACTCCTTCTAAGACGTTACTTCATATTAATTTGCCTACAGTAACGAAAAAGTGATAGGTAGCGATCCTAATAATAATGGCTAAAAACGCATTGTGAGGTCGTAATGTTAAATGCCATCGCAATGCTTGCCACTACATAGTGAAAACAACAGCAGGCAGCAAAATTATCCACTACCATTTTGATAGCAAACATAAATGGTAAAGCCCATTACTGATATTTGTAATTGAAAGGATATCAGTACAAAACACTAATCTTCATTTAAAAGTAGGGAGAGCTGGATTGGGGGCAAAGTTGAATGTAATAAAGTCCCTATTAAAACATCAAAATTAAACAATAATAGCATCAATCTGTAACACTGGATTAAAGCCTATATTTACGAACTAAACTAAACAGGCTAGCCGTACAAATATAGCCTTGCTAGTGGTCGATTGCCAACACTTACACAGTGAAAAATTAAGAAAGCTTGAATTGGCAAATTATGAATAGATAAAAGTGTATCAAGAGCTCAAAAAATTAATTCAAATGCTCTATGCGATCTGCTTCTAAGCAATTTGATCTTACTGCCGTAAAATATTGTGATGAGATCGGCTTTGAAGTTTTCTGTATTATTGACAGAGTAGATATCTGTCACAAACATAATTGCCCATTTTGAGAATTTATTCCAAAATCTTGGAAATTTCAAGTCACTTGGGATTTTGTTTGCTAAATGTCTTGGAAAAACTTTGGGATGTGTATAAGCAAGCTTGGTAATTTGGTAGAAACTTGAGATTATTTTGGTCGTAATACTTGGCGAAACTATTTGATTTTGGTGCAGAAACCCATAATTTTAGGATTTGTGAAAAAAACTTGAGTGAGAAGGTTTTATTTCGATTTTTAGAGATTCCACAATAAATGTTGGGATTTTGTATTGGATAAAAAGTGAAACCTTTACTTTATTCTTTGGAGAACAACATCACAATGAGTAGTATTTTCTGCATTTTTGGGAAATTGGTTGTGTGGCATATGACCCACCAAAACATTTTAGAAACCTGACAGTTTTTACTCAAAACCTGGCAGTTTTGAGAAATTTGAGACCATGTTTTGGATTTTAACACATTTCAAATTGGCAGCATTGGACAAAACCAGTGCAAGTATAGACGGCGAAAAGTTTTTCTAAATGTTTTTCATAAGTGCACACACACATGACCAACGTGACGTTTGAACGCCCGATCATTGTCACCACAAAAATTGCTACCACCCACTTGACTACGCTACAAATACACTGGATTATATCGATGAATTCTGCCCAATTGCTCAATTATTCTAGCAACTCGTTGGGATATCAACAAGGCTGGTGAGTGTTGAAGAATGTTGAGAATGCTGGTGAGGTATCACCATATTTAAAAATTCACATTTTTCAAAATCACTGCTCAATGAAAAAGAGGCGTCGGTTGCTGCTGACACTTAGATTTTTTATCAATTGTAAATCAAGAAAAAAAAATGGGTAAAAGAGAGAAAACAAGTCTAGCAAAGATTGAATTTAATACGACAAGTCTTACGATACTGCCAAGTTGTCCAGCTTATGTAATTAGATATATGCTATTGAAAAAAGAGTTTACTTTACAGTATGTTTCAAAAAGCAAATGTTGCTAAAATAAAATTAGATGTGGTTTAAACCAAAAGCACAGCTTACAAAGTATTAATTTTCAAATGTTTCTTGAAGGATCAACTTTGTTATTTAAACAAATTTTTATTTATTCCTGATCCAAAAAGTCGATTCCCATAACACGATTATTTATATTTTGTTGCTGGTAAAGAACTTTAATATAGCTTTGAATGAAGCCGTTTTCCAAAATTTTTTTTGACCCTTGTAAATACTGGTTGCGTCAAAAGAAATAATCTACCGTCTGAATTCTGGTGATGTAAAAACTTGTTCGCTCTGAGTCTTCTTTTGGTTGAAAACTTGTTCACTAATAACATGATACTTTTGCTGCGTTTATAATTATTATTTTACGTTAGTGTTAAAATAACATCTAATTGACTATTTTTGTAAACAAAACATGCTTCCTGCGTGGACTATTTTGTTCTGCTCTTGTCTTTTTATTTCCTCTGCCCAAGAATGTCGACTTGTGCCTATTTGTGATGAAATGAGGATTTCCGGGGGAAGTGCATCTAGTATTAAAAGAGCAAAGGGATCCCAAGGATTCGCAGGAAAAGCCGGACCTCCAGGATTACCTGGTCAATCGATAAAGGGTGATAAAGGTGATCCTGGCAATTGCAGTGCTACATTGAGCTTATTAATGGCAAAACTTGATGGTACGTGAGTTGTTTAGCTGAAAGATTTTTGGCCATTGTTGGTTGTTGTTGTTTGAAATTTGGAAACGTGTTTTATGCACACAGCGTAGCTCATTCTTTGTTCATTTTAGTTTGTATTATTTGAATTTTGCTTGGCAGCATCAATTTGAAAGATATATTCAAGAATTTACAAGCAGTTCCGGTTGTTTGTTGATTTGTGATAATCTTAGATCAAAAACAACAACCTAAAAGTTGTTGTAAAACATGTCAATCAGAATTTGATGTTTCAACATTGCTTTCAACTAAACATACGCTCTTTTGTTCGCACAATAAACAACAGAATTAATACATACTAATATTTTTATAGAAATACGCATTCAAATTAGGCCTGCGTCATGTTTAACATCTTCGGTGTTTGGAGCACAGCAATTACGTTCTGGAGAAGAAGCATTCTGCGACAACGGATGGACAGTGAGTATGTGTCTATAGGCCGACTAATAAGGGAAGAGTATTCTTCACGCAAAAAGACACCAACAATTTATTTGAAAAGGCAAATACAGTTTTGGACAATGAATATTTGGTTACTGTAAGTGTTCCAGCGTCGATTTGATGGAAGCGTTAATTTTGACCGACCTTGGAAAGATTATAAAGCTGGATTTGGATACTTCAGTGGAGAGTTTTGGCTGGGTAAGCTACAACCAGCGGTTGTGTTAAAGCCAGTTCATCACTACAATCTGTATTTTATAAATGTAAAGAGCTTTATCGAACTTAAAAGCAGATACGAGATTTTTGAAATACGATGGAGTAGTTTTTTGGGATGTTGTTTATTAAATTGCTTGTATAAATTCTTGCTTGGCTCAATTTAATTCAAAGTTCAAATTGACCAATAAAATGTCGGTTCTGAACTAGCTGATAATTTTTTGATAAAATCTTTGGCCAGGGTTTTATCAAATGTCTAATAAACATTTCAAAGTTTTTTATTTTGATTTTAATTTTTCTCGAATAATTCAGACTAAAAACAGACAACTCATCATTAGGCAACTTATTGTTAAAATCTTTGAGTTCAAAGTGTTTTTGGAAAATAAAGATCGGGAACAAGGAAGCAGTGACAACAAAAAATTTTTTGTTTTTGTTTTGCAATGATGATGTTTTCTTAAAGGTTTAGAAAAGATTCATTTGTTGACAAGGATGAAAGCATGCAGACTTCGTGTTGATTTATGGTCTTTCGATGATGAACAAGCTTTTGCTGAATACAGGTAAAAACAATCAAAATATGAGCTGTGTAGCATATAACGCCTGTGTTTGCTGTTTAGTATTTGTATGTAAAGTCAACGAAATCAGCGGCTGCGTTTGTTTCGCAGAAACATGACTACCAGGTCCCCAAACTCAAAAATCTCTGGGCCAAACGTCTCTACATGTAGTTTTGATTGATCGTCGATTTTACAGTGTCAGTAGTTTCAGAAACCTATTATTTTTTGATTTGGCATGTAGACTTTCAAAAACCTTAAGCCTATGAAATAGTTTTAAGAGAAGCCAGGAACATTGAGAAAGATGTGCTACTGTACCCTTATACAGTATATCTCCAAGCGAAACACTTCCCTACATGGCGAGTGGGCCAAATTTTTTTTGCTACTTTTTATGTGATTAATTAAGAAACATAAATGACTCCTAACCGCCATAAATTTCATTTCCACATAGCTGCTCATGTAAAAATATGTTTGGATTTACTGGGAATGATCTTCTATTCAGTGATAACGGATACGGTTTATTGAGATGCAAGTGCTCTGCTTCAGGACCAATTGCCGTAATATCTTTTCTGTAACTTTATTAAAGATCCTTCTCAAAACCATTTAAAATGTTCAAATGTTACCCGCACACTGTAAAAAATGTATTTTGTTTGTCGAGCTAAAATTGCAAACTATTAAAATAATGTCGCAGTTAAACTTGTCGTTGGTTCTTTGACATCCATTTATTATTTAATGGAGGTTTATGACATCATAATTAGCTAATTGCGATTACAATAATTTCTTAATTTGTCATGAATCACAGAAAAAACTCATAAATGACAATCGTAGTCGACTTAACTTCTTGATGATGCAACCTTTCGTGAGCAAATGCTCTTTTCGTCAGGCAAAAAGAGTGGGAGATTTGTAAATAAACTCCAATTAATGCAAATAATCATGGCAATAAAAAAAACGTAAGATATGTGCACGCTACGATATCGCAAAACATTAAGTTTGAAAAAAGGGAGATAAAAAAATAAAAGAAAAATGTGCACAAACATTACCACTTCATACAGCAATCAGCCAACGTAAATTGAACGTGATCTTGGCCGTAAAAGCTGCTAGACCAGGTTTCAGATAAAACAAAACAGGTCAAGCTCAATGCTTAAACTTGCTTTACTAATATTTACAAACAGTCTCCAATCATCACTCTCATTTTCATATGTAAGACCAAGCTCATGTATCAGCCTATCAACGTTTATACTTTTTCTTGCTGACATTTACAAATTTAGTGAGACACAATAGCATTCATCAACCAATAAATTTTTTTTAGATTTATAGCCCTACAGCATTTTATGCAGGTATTATGCGGTCATTTGCAGCGCAAAGCTACACCTTTATACTTCATTGTTCCTTACTATAAACTAAATTGCATTAAGCGGCATTTGGATCAGTTGCAAAAAGCTTGTTGTTCAGTGCTATCACACTTAAATTTTTGCTTGAATTTCTACTTGCATTTACAGTTTCACAAACATGGTGATGTCATTATTATGATGTAATAGTTATTTATAGTTATTGGTTTAGTTCAGTTTAAATTTAGGTTTTTTGTTTGAAAACGTAGTACAGTTGTTTAAGTAGCAGTTTCCAAGTGTTCATCTCATTTCCTAAAATGCAGCTTTAGTACTCGCTGAAATACTGTGAGAACGATATTTTTGAAGAAGTCTAATATCCAGTCAGCAAATTCTTTTTTGTAAATCTTGTAGTTTATATTGATATTCATAATTTTCAATCTTTCTCAGCAGCCGTTTTCCCTATTATACCAAAATTCCTTGCATTTTCGTAATTTAGGCGATTGCATTTTTGACAATAATCCTACACCCCTTTTAGGGCTTACCAATGTAACTTGTTGTCCATGTCATATGTGTGTGTTCTTAAATGAGACTCCCGTGATATAGGTATTGCTGAATCATATTGTTTTGTATTGCATCTTTTTTTGCACCCAATAGCAATTTTTTCACCATTTTTATTATTGAATGTTTTTTTACACCCGCCTAATAAAACCCAACAAGGTCGAAACCGGATGCGATTTATTGATATAATGTAATAGATTGCTGTAGGGTATTGTATGATGTTGGTGATCATTTTTAAGCAAAATATTTGGTAATGCTTTGTTGCTTTGCAAAGCACAAGGTCTGCCTTTTGGCTCGTCTCGCGAGCAGTTCATGTTATTTTACAATTTATTACTCTGCCGTTTCGAGTGCCTGGTCCTTTCAAATAGCTTTTGATAAGCTCCCACGTACAGAAATCTACTGCTAAATATTGCAATTCAAAATCTGAGTGCTCGAATTGAGTTGTGAACAACAGATAAAATTTTGTTAATGTATACTTCATAAAGCAGTTTTAGCCATTGCGTCTGCTTTATGGAGATGAAGCTATCATCTGTATAATCTTAAAAATTCTATGCCAAATATTTATCTTTTATTATCACCTCCTACACATAATCCTGGTTTGACGCCAGACTATATGTAAATTCAAAAGCCAATCTCCTTTCCTGGGGCTGGCAATATGTGATTCTTGGTCCAAACAATTAGCTTAAGGTATGCTTGCTGCTTCCTTTCAGCTTTTTTATATAACATACAAATATCTTGCACACAAATTTAACTAAATCATAGTGTGAGCCTGTGGTCTGCCTTTTTCCTCGTCGCGGGCAAAAAGTAAATTTTGTAGGATCTTGGCTAGCCGAGTGAAATTTCTTCTGGCAAATTTGTTGATTTTATGGTTTGTTTGGAATTAGTTTGTGTTAATTTATGGCATTTTCAACCCATTTATGTAACTTGTAATTTAAAAGTCATACAGTATATTGAACTTTAAAATATCACGTTTGTTTAGTTCGTTTTTTTCGCTTTTTCTCCCTAAAAACTTGATTCAGCTGCAGATCAGTCCAAACCAAACTAGTAATTAAGAGTGCAGTCGGATGAGAACGCCGTTTCTACACTTTTTTTGACGTGGAAAAGCGTTTCCATATAATTTTGATAAAAGATCCCAGCTTTGCATTAGGCCACATCACCCCAATAAAGCAACATCCTATTTAGATTGTAAAGCACAGGCAGTAGATTAACGTATGCAGTAGAAACATAGTCGTATGCAGTAGAAACATAGTCGTATGCAGTAGAAACATAGTCGTATGCAGTAGAAACATAGCCGTAAAGATGTACATCGTACTCTTAGTTTGTGCTATTAAAAGTTATTGCAAAGTATTGTCGTGTCGTTTCAATTCGCTCAAGCAAAGCAGATTGAATGCTGGCAGAATGTCAACGCTTATACATTTTCACAATTACATTTGGCTGGATTGCAGGATCAAATTCGAAATTCATCGAAAAATTTATGGTTAGTTGCCTTTTCACTCTTAGTATTTTCAATTACAACCCTGCTAGTAATAGTTCATAAAAAACTACAAAACCAATTCATTGATAGCATAGCATTAGTGTAGTACTTAACTTTATGCTTCAAACTTTTCGAAGTTTAAGTAACATGCTGGCTGAAGCCATGGGTCGTTAACGTTGCCAGAAGCATATTTGAGAAGCCCGAAAATTGGGAAATTTTCGATCCCTCAATTCTGTTTGACAATTTCTATCAGAGGTCGGCATGCTGTAGTCATTATATTTAAATACACCTTTATTCTTTTATTGGGCTAAAGACATTCGAGAACCTATCTCTTTGTGTTACGAGCTTTCGTCTCAACAAGCCGACTTCTAATCTTGCTGCATAGCACATGCTATATTTAGCCACACTTTATGTGCACCATTAGCCTGCAGTTTTAAAATGTGATTAAAGTTTACAAAAGAACTGTATAGAAAAGTTTTTAGATCAGCGGCTTGTAATCGATTGTTGTAACTCGAATTGCAACCAAAATTATCTCGTAACAGAGGTTACAAAATCAGTTTCCGTCACAAATAAACAAAAACTTCCTTGGGAAGAAAAAGAACGACAATGGAGACAAATTTTTCGTTTAAAATAATTTTCTTGATATTGCGTCAAGATATCTTGCAGTTTCAGCTTTGAAATTTGGTTTTAGTATTTAGTGTATGAAGTGCGTATAGAGTTGAGGTTGTATCAATACCTGACTTAAAACATATTTTAAAAGCAAATCATCACCTAACTTGATTTATTGTGTAAGCAAAACGCATTTTTCACATGTTTCAACAACTGTTTTTTGTAGTAAAGCAGACTAAAAGTGCATTGAAAACACAAATATCTTACCACCAATGGGAAAAAGTTATGTGCTTTGCGTATGAGCAAATTTAGAGTCAAGGAAGCGATGCCCCCGAATTTCTTGAGTCCAATAAAAGAATAAAGATATATTTAAACACAATGGCAGCAACATGCCGACCCCACATAGAAAATTGTCAAACAAAATTTGTTTGCGGTATCCAAGTATTTTTGGCTCTGTCGAAATTGTTTTCCTGCGACATTGATGACCTCTGGCTTCAGCCAGCATGCCACCTAAACTTTACAAACTTTCAAGCATGAAGTTGAGTGTCACACCAATGCTGTTCTATCAATAAATATACTTTGCGAGTTTCCTATGCAGTTTGTTACTTGTTTGGTTGAGATTAATCTGCGACTAAATCAAGTTGTTAGGAAACAAACAAGGAAGGAAACAAATTAAAAATCGCACGCATTATCGAAGTAAATTCCTGACTTTCAAGTCATGAATTATGAAAGCGCGTTAAATAGTGCCCCAACATGGAATTAAATAACGCCAGAAAAACAGAGAAGTGTACAATTTTTCAGAAGAAAATTAGGTCGGCTTGCCATGATCCTGAGAATTTTACTTTTGACCTGCGACTAGGAAAAGTTTTCTGACCTCAGCTGTAACACATTATATAAATAACTAAGTAGATGAAAATTGTACAACAAAAATGCACCAAAGGAAAAACGTACAGAACTCAGATAAAATCTTACCAATTGACATATTGTTTTTCAAGGAAACAGCAAGATAGCGACATATCAATTGCATGTCAAATAAAATGTAACATTTCTTTTGTTTTCCATTCACAATGCCTAATACTAATGCTTAATCGATTTGTTCTCAGAGTGTTTGCTGTAGAAAATGAAGCCGATAACTACCGACTGCATATAAATGGATACAACCGTAATAGCACTGCTGGGGATAGTCTTGAAGCTCATGATAGTACGCAGTTTACAACAAAAGATAGAGACAATGATGAGTGAGCTATAAATAAATTTGTTTGATTTTCGTAGATATCGTTGAAATTGTTATGCGCTCAATGACATATCAGACCGTATGAGAATGAATGTGCTAGCTTCCTAGGGCGTTGAATCCGTACTGTGTACTCAAAAACACACAAGTTTATTAAAGTCAATCTTGATAACAAAAAGCAGGGCCGAATTTAAAGAGAGGGCAAGGGGTCCGTTGTTAAACTGTTGTTTTTGAATAGCACAGATGATACTCAGCCAATGACTCTTTCACTAAAATCAAACAGTAGCATATTGTCGATACTTCAAAGTTTGTAATGGATATTTTTTTAAATGTATCAAAAACGCCAACAAAAATTATTGGCAGTTCCTATTTTAAACAATTTCAATATTCTGATTTTCCACAGTTCTTGAGTTGTAAATATCGCTAAGTGCCAGATCAGGTTTATTTTGCATATTAGGTCCGCTTATCTTTTACTTTTAATTCTTCTTTCAAAAACAGCAAAAATTCTATAAAATTTTTTAAGGTCTAGAAATTATTTTTTTATATTTTTTTTAGAAACCTATATTGGTTTATTAATTCTAAAGTCTCTATTTTTCTTAATTTATTAAATGATGTTTTTGTTGCTTCTTGCAGTGCGGTTCATGATGATGCTTGGTGATTTGGTGAAATATTTTTTATAGATATGGCAACAATTGTGCTGCACTGGCCGATCGAGAAGGTGCTTGGTGGTATACCAGCTGTTTTTATGCTTCTCTTAATGCTCCATGGGGTGAGTCACAAGGAACCTGGAAAAACATTGTTTGGTATCATTGGAAAGGTTCAGAAGAAGCATTGAAAGCAACGACGATGAAACTTCGTTGCGACTGAGGAAATTGAACGTCGGAAGAGTCACGTGTTTAATGCAAATTTGTATACTACCATTTCTTTGAATATTCAGTCTCAACGAAGTGTAAATTTTTTTATCTTTTCAGAGTAATGAAATCAATAAATCATCGTTGTTAGTCACCAAGTCATATTATACTTGTTATGATGCTATTTTATTGTTGTTGCAGCAGCTCATATGTTTCTCTTGATATATTTTAAAGTCAAGCAGTAGTACGTCAGTTTGAGAAATGGCAAACCAGATAAAAAAAAAGCATCTTTTAAAAAATCATATAAGTTGCAACTCTTTAAAATTGGTTTATTCCCATTTTTAAAGAGATAGATATTTCCTTTTAAAATAATTCTAGTTCTAGAAGCAATAAAAGTGATATTGTTTTGTTGGAATAAATTATCAAGTACTTTTATGCTTTAAGTGTGTAAAATCTGTAAAAATTTAATTAAGTTGGAAATTAATTACCAGGCATAGTTAATAAACGATATTTTTCTCTTAAAAACACAAAAGTATGTTGCATAGAACTTTTTACTTTTCACTGTGTAACAACTTGCGACTTTTCACAAAAAGTTTTAGAAGCTCACAATTTCCCTCGAGTTCTATATGTAAGTTACGATTAAACAGATTGGGTTAACTGAGATTATTTAAAAGCTTGTGTCTAAAAAAGGTGTATATCAATATTACATGTAACTTGAACAACAAACAAGTGTGTGAATTCTAAAAGTTATTATCTTGAAAATAGTATGTATACGCCAAAATGATCTGCGTTTAAAAATTTTAGCGGAATAAAAACAAACTTGATAAGATAAAGGTAAACAGATTTGCAAAAACACCAACTGTAAAAATGCTTCCTCCACTACAAGACGCAAGAACCGTTTTGTTTAACAATTAAATGATTTATAGACAATTGTTTTTCCAGATTTTAATCATTACAAACCAAAATAGCTTTCGAATTTCTAATCTTTTATTTGAATTGCTGTGCATAACCGTCAGTAAATTCATTAACTTTTAGAATTTGACTTACAGAAAAATCATTTCATGTACTTTAAACAACGATTCAAAAATGCCACACTCATGACTTTTAAACGCTTGGTTACTAAATATTATAAAAACTGTCCGCTCGATGGCGTTGCTCACTTTTCACGAAAGCAGTCTTTACTGTATAAAAATTATTTGACGGTAAAGTATTAATGATATATAAGTTATTTTTTAATGTAAATTATATTTTATTCCTCAACCATGACGTCTCGTGGCGATCGATTTCTTGACAGCCCTTCTTATTGCAGTTGTTGTAGTTTAGTAAGAATATCTCTTTAGTTTACAGAACATCTGTATTTTCAAAACTGATTCAAGACATCTAGAAAAATACTGACAAATGAGAGTTATGAAGTAAAAAGAAGGAAATGGAATTGGAAAGAAATAAAAAACAGGAAACCAGTAAAGAGTCAATATCTCGTACTAAAAGCTGGAGGTCCTGAGGTGCATATTGTATGCTTTATGATTTTATATAGGTAAAGACAATGTATTTACAAAAGATTTTGTTGATGTCGAATGTTAATGTTGATGTCGAAACTTGGAATACTTGTTAACGTCAAGCCACAAAATTAAAAATGTATTCCAGCTGCTAAAATATGTTATACCAACTAATTTTATTTATATACTTTTAACATAAACGGTTGCAACAAAAAAAAATATATACCAACAAAAATTGAATGAGTCAATGAACTTAAGTAGAATGGTTGCAACATTTCATATCCCACTATTTCATGAGATACAACCAAGGGATGAGCGCTGTTGACCTTTTGGACTGTTTCATCAGTCAATATAGGTCAACCATTCACACGAAGAAGTGGTGTTACCCTCTCTTCCTCAACTGCATCAACAAGGTTCGTGCAGCAGCGTGGAGATTGTACGCGATTCTTCAACGCAAATTTACCAATTAGATTTTACAAGATCTGTTGTGATTGGATTGCTTAGGAACGCGGTGCGCCCTGAAACAGCTCGAGCTCTAAAAAGCGGCCAGCGAATTGCTGACAAGCGTATTTGACAACACCAACCAGTTGATTGCGTGAAGCAGGGCCGCTGTGTTTGGTGCAAGAAAAACACAGCAAGAGAGTGCTACGAGTGCAAGATACAATTACACGTCAATTACTTTTTACCTTATCATGCAACCGTTTAAGAAGGATGCAATCACTCCATCTTATTGAAAAATGTGCAATAAAAGCAAATTTATTGTAATAGTTTGCCTACATTACAATAAATTTGCTTTTGTAGCACATTTTTATACCATTGAAATATCATGTGCTATAAGAGCAAATTTATTTCATGTACTATAAAAGCAAACTTATTGTAATTGTTTGCCAATATTACAATAAAATTTGCTTTAATAGCACATTTTTTAAGTGGTCGCAAAAAGAGTCTACAAGCAAAAAAAGCCATCAACGTTTTTGGGCATAAACAGCCTTTTAACATAGAAACAGTCATACATTGCATTAGATATTCATTTAATTTTTATAAAATTTTGTTGAAAAAATTAATTTCATTATTAGCGGTTTGAAAAAGATTTGATAAAGCCAGCGATTCATTTGTAGGTATGGCGGTTTGGTTATGTGAGGAACACGCTACATGACGCTTCAGCATAGGCATTGGACATATGTTCCAAAGTTGGAACAAATATTTCAAACAGATACTGCTAAGCAAAGAAACATGACATCAAAACAAAACTTACACATACATAATTGTAAATGTTCAAAAAAGAGTTGCATTAATAAAAGTTCAAAATTTGTTTTGATGACGTCACTGTCTCCTTCTAAAAATTGAGGCTTAGAATAGGTGTTAGCTTGCGAAGTGTAAGAATTTATAACAGCAAAACTTATGACGTCATCATAATTTTTATAAAAAACTAGTTTAAATTCCAAAATAAAGATATAAAAATAACAGTTTCTTGATGTTACATGTATGCAATCAACTGTAAACATTTCAAGTTATGTTTCAATAGTGGAACAATTTTCCAATATGGGTAAAGATAATATTGTTGTGCTTAATTCTTAAAAACGTGAAAATCTCTCCATGAGTTCTTATTCTTCAACGCTGATATAAACGTTATTCTAGATTTTGATAATATTTATGCGATAATATTTTTGCGATAATGTTTATGCGTATCCTCGCAACTAAACTGAGCAGCTGAACTTGAAAGCGTCAAACAATCGTTTCCTCGCATTTATCTCGAATCCAACTCTTTAAGTAAGAGCCGGCAACAGCAATAGATAATAATATATTGCAACAACAACCAAGTTCCTGCAAAACGAACAACTCCTTCAAGCGAGACAAATGAACAAATAGTTGATCAGAATCGCTCAGAGATGTAAAGGGAAACGTAAATAGAGAGCAACAGCCAAATTTGATTCAAAAACTATTTTGGCAAAGCTGCATTGTCGAGACTAATTAATTTGCAACGGTATTTTTGTCTCCATAGAACCGTTTTGTGGACCTATTTGACGACAATATTGGAGCTAATTTCCTACATCTTGCCAAAGAGTGGTGCAGTAACTGACATGTTTTTTGTAAAATCGCTTAAACTGCCAGCCAGTCTGGACGAATTTTAAGTCATTATACATACCGGTGGCCGATGAAATAATGGCTTAGCTTAATCCTATAGTTCAGAGATGTGCAAACAAATGTCCGAGTGCTAAATGTGGCTCGCAACGTAAAATTCTATGGTCGGCGAAGAGATTTGGTGGCAAGCAGCAGATATCACATCTATTAAATTGATTTGTAATTAATAAGTCTTAAATGTTTGAATCAATAACATGTAATATCTCGCTTTTAAAGTATTCATTTCCAAAAACATGGTCTTCGCCCTCTTTTTGGCAAAAAAATGCAACCATACAGTGCTTCAAGGCTTATTTTTGCCCACAAGCGGTTGGTATTACAAACTCAGTTAGCCCAAATAATTTTCAACTAGTTTCGATTTGCCTTGCTTGCGAAGTAGCATGCACGTCCCTGCTTTAGTATGTCGTTTTTACAAGAGCCATTATTGACAGGTTGTACAGTTAAAAGAAGCAATTTGTTATATAACACTACAATGATTTCCAAAGCAAAACAAATGAGCTGTAGTCTGAACACCTTCCGAGCGGTCTCAGAACAATGGCCTCATGCATGTCGCCTACGCTATTTCCTTGTGAATAAGGCGACTAACAAACAATCTATTCAGTTTCCACAAACTAACGCGGAAACTGGAACGTGTACAAAAATCGTTTTTGTTCTGGATTTCAGCAGCAAAGTTTGTGTTTTTTCTTCCTTGCATGCTCGCTTCTGCAGTTGCAGTGAATTTACTGTTTCATCGTATGAGAATTTAATAGAAGAACCAAAAAAATATCATCTATTTGGATTGCAATGAAATGCCACAACCGAGTCATTGAAAATGTCAAAACATATGTTTTCAATACTAAGACAGCATTGCGTTACTGTCATATTGTAGTCTACTATCCCGACTTCGTCAGTTGGAAACAACAATACCGTATTTACTCGTTTTGTAGCCCGGGCCCTTATTTTTTTCAACCAAACTCACTACCGGGCCCTTATTCAAACGGGCCCTTATTCAAGCACCGGCGCTTGTTATTTTCAAAGTAAAATTATGCACAAAAATTATCGTTGAAGACAAATATTTCACGACATTAATCCTTTTTCCTTGTCAATTTATTCACGTCAAACGCAAATTATTCACGTCTTAAGAGTAATTTCCTCATATTAGTTTATATTATTAACAGTTGTGACACAAGCGCTTCTTAGCTGCTTCTTATTTCCTATTGTTCTCTACCACTGAAAAATCAGCTTTTACATCGGGCGGCTATTCAAACGGGCCCTTAATCAAGATCGGGCGGTAAAACGAGTATATACGATATACCTATTTTGTCCTTTCTGAGGCAAATCGTTGGTTAGTTCTTGGCAGTGCTGCAATGCAGATTTGCTGATAACATTCATCGGACAATGAAACTGGTAGACGTTGGCAGCCCGTTCGCGAACAACTTTGTGGTTGAGGAACTCCTCTACTTTACAGCTCGCTATGATTTTTTGTTCCATTTCCAATGTCAAACAAGATATCTTCAATAACTTCTTACTACCCAATGATCATGATACACATTTGATTTTGACAGACATTATAGTATTGATCAATTTTACTTTAAAAAACAAACTTTCAAAACCGCACAAACTGTTTCCCATATTTTTCTCATTGTTCTACGAAGCTCATATACAGTTGCACATATGTCCTTATTTATAAACCAAATCGAAACCTAGTTCAATAGCTTGTGAGCTGTCAGATTGCCAGTATTCACTTTGCATTTTTTGGAAAGATAACTTAGGAAAAATTTGGACAAAAAACGCTATTTTTATCTATTTAGCCAATTTATCAAATGATTGGACTAAGACGCTATATCTGAACCAAGACACAATTTGGCAAGCGATGTTACATAAAACCTACCAGCAAGGCAATTTAAAAGGGCATTTTGTATTGCCTAAAGCAATGGTTACCAACCGGGTACGAATTTTTACACCGGTAATATTTTTACACTTTTAGATTATTTGGTATTGCCATATTTCATGGTTTCCAATGAGAAGTTTTGCATTACTTTGATTTGCTTCATTTAATGGAACATTTGTGTTTCAATATTATTTCATGCATTTGTTTAGCTTGGATTGGTTGTCTTGCAACGTGACGTCATCAATACAATCAAAATCACAGCGATGCTACGCATCCCGAAAGCACATCAAGCTTGGATAAAACGGGCATTTCTGAAATTTTTTCGACGGGCACTTTTACTTAAGATCACGACAATATTTAGGAGATTACATAATAGCCTACATCACAAGTTCACTTTACAAAGAATGTCATCTATGCGAAAGAAGGAACTAATGGCTCTTCGATCCATGATAATTCCTAAAGCAACAATAATTTTTGTTGTCATAAAAGTACAATAACCACCAGTCTAAAATATTACTGCAAAATTTTTCAAAATTTATAACAATTTACGAAATTTAAAGAAGTTTTGATGATCCAAACAGAAAACTTTATTGAACAAAATTAAATTAACATAACAGAATACACCGAAGCTTTTTGTCTCATCTCGGGGACTTCATCAGGGCTAAATAAATATATTTGTAAGTACAAGATTAAATTAAATTTGATATTGTGGTACTGGACACTATCGACTAAATTAGTCACGTTTTAGCACTGCACCTTTCAATGAAACAGGTGCAGAAGCGACTTCGATCCTTGTGAGTGACCGAGTTTTATATTTAGAATGGCCTAAAACGTTGGATTAGTAGCGCTTTCATTGGCTCGTTTGGGGTTAAAACAGAACTTTTTTGATAATGTGAAGTTTTGCACTGCGGGCATTGTTTCTCTGCAGGCTTTGCACTGATCGCGATGAGATTTGATTGCAAAATTAGATGAACTTAGATTATTGGAAACATGGTTTTCAATTCTGATGAATAGTCGTCTAGTCGTCATATCGATGTATGACGTGTTCTTGTCGCAAGAACAGGCATATTGATAAACAACGTTCGAGCAAAAAAGAGCAGGTAGAGAAAATTTAAGGTTGAATCACGAAAATACTAAAAACGTTTGATAAGAAATTTTTATATCAGTGCACAGTCCGTCACAAAACAATGCAGCAATGCCTTTTCCAAATTTGGTGAATGAGATACCAATACATGGGAGAGTTAGATAAGATTTTAAATTATAGGTATTGTTGAAGGAGTCAGCAGAGAATTGTCAATAATGATTGTTAAATTTATTCTTTAACTTGTTTATCACATTTAGGATGATGAATATTGGGTAGCCGTTCTGTTTAAATAAAGAGATAATATAGTTAATTTCAGTTTTCACTAACAAATCATTTGGAGAATATAAATAACCACAATGTATTGAATAAGTAATAAGTCCTCGTTTCCATGACAAAGATGCTATGCTATAAAAGCGCAAGAGTACTTCGGTAAAAGTTGGGTTGCCTTATACACTAACATTGAATTCCCTTCGCAAATCGTTAGTTCGACATCTAAAAATGGTAGTGAGGGGCCTGAGGCCTCCTCACATGTGAAACGAAGGTTGGAGGCTGGTTGTTAAGCACATTTAAGAACAAATTAACATCGGTTGGTGAATTGAAGATGGCAAATGCATCATCCACATAATGTACATAAAATGATGGATAAAACGAAAGATGTTGATCGAAAATTTACTTTTCAATCATTCCAAGCAACCAATTTGCTGTCGTAGGGCCTGAAGAGTTACCCATAGCTCTTCCATCAATTTGCGAAAATAGTTTACCGTTATGAATGAACGTACCTTACGTACCAAGTTTAAAGAGTTTTTTAAAGATGTTTTGCGTAATTAGTTTTTGAAATGTAGAAAAAGTAACTCAGGAGCGACATCACTTGAGAATAATTTTTTAGCAATATCATCTACAGTAATTCAAGGTCAATTGGAACGTTGGTAAAGAGGATAGTGACATCGAAACTTACTAGTTTTACATCATTTGTAGGTTTAAATTCTTTAATCTTGTCAATGAAACTCGAAGTTGAAGGTATAAATAGCTATTGGGGATATAAGGTTTAATGAAAGAATGGGCCCATTGGGCAAGATTATGTACAGGCCTATTAACCATAGAAGTGACTGGTTTAAGGGGAAATCTGGTTTTTTGAGTTTTGGCTTTACCGTAAAGATAATCAAGCACACTTCCTGAAGGTACAGGTTTAAGTAAGTGACAGCATCAACAATTGGTTTAGTATTCGTTGAAAGGTAATATTTAATCCTATCAGCTTTTTTGATCCAAGAGGAAGACTTCGAGTGGATTGTCATCAAGATTAAAGTTGATTTCTTTGAATTTGGTTGGGTCATCAACTATTTAGTATAACTTTTTAAAGTAACATTCAGAATTCAATACAGCTACGCCACTACCTTTATCAAATTTGCAAAATTGCCGATTCGATAAAAGTAATGGCGTAGATGTACTGAATTTTGAGTTACTTTAAAAAGTTTTGAAAGTTTTGAGAGGCAGTTGTGTAGCGCTTGGTTGTATCTTGATCGACATCAACTTGTTGAAGCTAGTAAAAAATATAAAGTGGAGAATTTTAGTTCATCTTTAAATTCATCGTCTGGTGAGTGTTTGTGGGCCTTAAGTACTGTAACTTACTAGTATAGCTTTCAACTGTAGACTTCAATTTCAAAGTGTAAAATGTAAAAAAAATAAATGCAGCGCAAATATATGTAAAAAAATTTGTCACACTTTAGAGGTAATTTTTGCATTAAAATTTAAAGCAATGGGTTTAGAAAACTACGCAGAACCGATTGAGCAATTTTTACTTTAATGGTTAAACAAGTTTTGTGGTTCGAGTGGATTTAAATATAGTGGAAACGGGTTTTTACATCATTTTTGTAAGTAGCAGTTTCTGACCTATGGCCTTAATATGAAGCGAGTATTTAACCTTTAATATTTGCCATAAAATATCAATGCAGCATCTTCAGAAAACGTGAAATTGTATACCTGTTACACCGACTTCCGCTAACCTAGAATAAGTGATACTTCTTCAGACTCATTACTCCAGTGATTCTCATACGTAGGATTATTGGTGGTTTGTGTGGAATTTCCAAAGAGCCGGCAACAACCATTAGTTTTTGAGATAGAGACTAACTTTAAGAGTGCCAATCACTTATCATCAAAAGAAAAAGACCACTATTATAAATAGAGAGACAAAATGATGAAAGTCTTACATCACCCCAAAAAAGCAAAGCAGATCCATCAGTTAAAAAGCTTTAAAGCCTCTGACTTAATCAAGGTCTAATGGACTATCTATGTATTATTGGTCACGAGTGGCGATTCCATTTCAATTTAAAAATTTTAATGTCTCGGCACTTGATGGCGCTACACGCTGAAACTATGGAAAAAGATGACCTAAGTCGAGCCACTTTTAAAACAAGATTTTACAAAAAAGTAGACTTTGATGGATTAAATCAGATATAATGCTCGGTTTGTTTTCGCTCATTTCACCTGATCTTTGGGGTAAGTTGATCGTGAATGTGAAACATGTTGAGCGACATTGGGGATAAGTTAATCCACATGGCTTTCGGTAGTTGGGCTACTAACGAACTTACTAACAGTACTAGGTTACGCTGATGTATAAACATCAAAAATCACAATTACAAGAATTTGATCTTTGGCAAATGTTACTGTGTCTAACTCGCAAGTGTCACTAAAACAAGCACAACCTGTTAATTTACAGTAAGCTACACCTGCACATAGTTTTCAACAGTATAAATCAAACTGTTTACTACAATTATGGTTTTTTAATAAGCTCCAAAACATGCATGTTTAGAATAGCCCGGGTAGTTTTCCATTTGTAAAAGCTAAAAAGACAAGTTAAGTTTTTGACAATGTTTTTATCAAAGAGAAACCTTCGGTTATAATGTCGAGTATTAACAGGGATTGCTTATCAAATCTGCTGTAATTGTAGTCATCATTTTTATTTTTTGTACATAAATTATTACTCTTTATTACTACATATGGAGTGAAAACTGGACATCAAATAAAGTGAACAGAAGAACAATCAATGCCTTTGAACCATAACATCAAAAAAACCAGCTGTACTTCCTGGACTGCTGATATAAAAAATACAGAATGTTTCAAAAAAGTGTCATAGTTTAAGATTTTTCTGTGTTTTCTATTTTGAACATCAAATGGTATTTTTGTCAGATTTAAGTAATTTAGTAGATGACAATACTAACTAAAAAATGAAATTCCTTTCATCTCAGTGGAAAATCATTTAACTCCGGTATTGCAAGAAATCTTATATTTGGGTCCGTCGTCGATTCTGTCAAGAGTTTAATGTCAACACACGTGATGCGCCTGGCCGTAAAGCCGTGTGAAGAAATGTGAACTGCAACTTTATTCATACATTACATCGGTAAGACATAATTATCAACTAAAGATAAACAAAAAATTAGTCATGTGTGAATGGCCAAACCCGAAGTTGGAATGCACTCCAGGCTGGATTAACCAAATTTGGTTCTCTGATGAAGCAAAATTTCACAATAATAACTGAATTATCAACTACAGCAACATCTTCTGGGGCACTGAAACAAAGGAGGAGATCACACAGAAAGACAACTGTCTTAGTCAGTAAAAATAAATAGAACCCGATCGAAGCTTAGATGGCTGAGACCAGTAAAAATGACGATAATATTAATATTGCTGAACTGCAGGGAGTCGTGGGAATTGAGAGTGGTGAAAAGGGACGTTTTCTATGCGCTAAAATCAAAAAAATTGTGTATTAGATATTGCTGCCATTTCTGAGTTACTATCCAGAATCATGTAAACTATTCCGAAACGATAAGTAGTGCGATTAAGTTTCCTGCAAGAGGTCTGAAAACTATTTTAATTTTACTTGTGTGAAAATTAGTTTTGCTGCTGGAAATAGGATTTTAGTTGTTTGAACATTTCTCCTGCGAAGAAACTGATTGCCTGTTCTTTTATAGTGTAACTCTATTATATTAATTTTAATCGAAAGCTTTTTGACTGCGAAGGATCTTTGAATTACAGATTTACCGTTTTATTGACAATTGTTTAGATTTTGTATAAAGTGCTTGTTTTCTTTGTGTTGTGAAATTCTACCTTTTTCCTTCATGACCACGTGACTTAGTGTGCTATATAGTTGTTGGTTGCCAAAGTTCTAAAACCATTTTTGAAGTTAGCTGTCGCTAGGTGAAGATGAGTTTGAGAGTAGCACCCATAGATTTAACTTGGATAAGCCATATATTATATTTTTACGGTTTTCTCTAGTCTCACTTTCTCTGGACGGCACTTTGACAAGATATATGATCAATAATTGAGAACTGATTTTGGCTGCTGCAACCTCAACATAATCTAGCTCTTTAAATCCTGCGATCATCATATGATAATTTTTGTGCCTATACCCTTTCGCTCCCGCGAGATCATCGTCTGATGATTTTTTCCAAAGTAGAAAAAATTAATTTAATTAAAAATTAATTTTGACTTTATTTCGCAGCCGATTTTAACAATTTTTGTTTAGATTAAAGATTATTTTAAAAAAATTCTGATAAAGTTTTACTTATGTGTTAACTATTTGTTTTTATACTGAAAAAATTGACTTATATTACCTGTTGTCGAATTTTTTACCCCCCTAAATTTTGTAACCTGGTATAAAAAGTGCAATTTGAAAAAATGTAATATTCTGCCAACTGTTAACATCTTGAAAAGGATCAGAAAATTAGCTGTTTAACAATAAATAATTCTAAGTAGTAAAGGCTTAGGAATACTTATTAATAGCTAAAAAAATCGTAGTCATACCCCTTTTTCATTTTTTGTTAAAAAATTTTCCGATGGTATTTGAGAAAATTGTAATTTGTAACAAGACCAAGTTCTTTGATGCTTTTGAGCTATTTTTCCTAAGATCCATGGTTATTTTGTTGTCTTTGTTGAAGTTTTCAAAAAGATTGATAAAAAAAATGAAGTCTCTGAAATTTTTGATAGATAGAGAATAACAAGCAAAAAATTTCGTATTTTCTTCACCAAAAATAAGGGGAGTCAACATGGTCCTGTATCACCTTTAGCGACATAATATTCCTCTTAAACTACATATCATCTGAAAGTTTAAGAAATTCACTTTCCAAAAATATAAATAATGGCGTAGTTAACGCAGAGAGTTTTTCTAGTGATGGATAAAATTAGTAAATTTCGTAGGCCTAATCTGTTTTTGATACCAGTCATAAGCACTCAAAAATTGGGTGTTTTGTACTTCACAAATCTCCAATTTCTAGGAAAACTAGTTACTTTGGTAAGTTTATGCTGTTTTACCTAAAATCCATGGTTGTTTTGCGGTCTATATCTAGGTTGTTTTAAAGATAAATCAAAAAATAAAGTCTCTTGAATTTTTGATATTTAGTCGACCCTAAACATATTGAAAGCAAAAAATTGGTGATCCCCCTACAAAAATAAGAAAAGGATCAACACGGTCCTGTATCAGCTTTAGCGACATAATATTTCTCTTAAACTACACGTTATCCAAAAGTTTAAAAAATTCACTTTCCAAAAATACAAATTGTTGCATTGTTTAGACTGAGAGTTATTCTGTAGTGATTGATGAAACATCATATCTGTAGTTCTGTTTAGTACCGGACTAAAATCACTCAAAAATTGAGAGCTAGATCTCAGAAAATGTATATTACAGAAAAGGTATTCCCTTTCCAAATTTGGATTCATGTTTATGCATTTACAAAACTCTTTTCCTCGGCCTGTATTAAGTTTCCACGGAGCTAGTTTTCATCAAACACTTTTTATAGATTTTGTGAGGTAGAATACTGCAGGTGAAAATCTGGTACCCCCAACAAAAAGCAGGACTTCTGTTTCATATTTAACAATCAAATATTGGTTTTAAGCGTTATATCATCTAAAAGTTAAAATAGCATTTTTTTCAAAAATATATTATAATACTTATTTTAGGCTTGGCTTTGTTTGATAAAAAGTCTAGCCTACATGATAAACTCTAAATGAGCTTTGGTATCGGCCAAAAACCCGCCTAATCTTGGTGCCAGATCTCCTAAAATTCCAAATTGTAAAAACTAATACTCTTTGAAAATATTAAAACACTTTTTAGAAATTTTCCCACTCTTATATTACGTTGCATCAAGTTACCAAGGAGAAAATGCAAACAAAGCACTTTTCATTGACTTTAACAAGCGGTTTATAATCAATTAAAGTTAGCTCTTTTCTCACGAAAAGGGGGTGGAAAAGTACCTCATATTTCACTTTAAGCAACAAAATAATCTATTTAAACTGCATTTTATTTGAATCAGGAAAAATTCTTTTCAAAGACAGGCAATATTAGTTGGTATAGGCAAAAAGTTATTTTATAACGATTTATGAAGAGAGTAGACGCAGTAGCTCCCAGAACCCCCAAAAAGGGACCAAAAATTTGATTGCTGGACTTCAAAAAGTTGTAAATTTTACCAAACGTTTGTTCTTTGGTAATTTTCAACTGTTTTTTGTCAAAAGCGTGATTCTTTTGCATCATCTAGCGGTCATTTTCAAAACATTTATCGACAAGTGAGGTCTGTAATACTTTCGAGCTTGGGGCAACATGGGTTTTCCCAAACAAAAAAGAAGGGGATAAAAATGTTTTTGTTTGATTTTGAGTCACAAAATATTGCTTTTAGAATAAACTTCTCGCAAATTGGGATGAAATTTCCTTTTCAAACATATATCACACAACGTAGTTTGATTTAATCTTTATTGCATTTTGATCGATCAAAAACGCAGTTTCAATACACATTTTTTAGTTCTAGCTCAAAAAAATCTTGAAATATCTGTGGCTCTGAGTCTCGGAAAAGTAACAATTGTAAAAAAACTAAGTAACTTTGGTACATTTTAACTATTTTTTCTTAAGAGCGTTTTCCTGTAGCACGAAGTGAAAATTTTCAAAAAAACACAACAAAAAAAATGATGTCTCTAGAATTAAATCTACAGTACCTTATTTAGAATATAATTTACTCTCCCAAAAAGATGGGAGTAATTTGCATAAATCATATTCTTGAACAAAAAATTTTTTTTACCGTGATAACATAATCGATATAATAGCCAAAGTCCTAAAACCAGTGAATGATCAAAGTAGAGATAATAATTAATCGTCTTTTTATGCAAATTAGCCGTTTTTTTGCATCTGATACAGAGGATTCTAGGATTGCTTTGCGGGAGCAAAAGAGTTAGACTAGAACTGATTGCAAGAGAGTTGTAAGGCACTTTGCCGATTCATTATGACAGATCCGAACACTTTGACGATAATTGCCGGTGAGAGCCAGACAAAAACGTTGTAGTTTTCTCACCCATTGCTTTAAAAAAATGCAATAAATCCGAATTGTAAAGCCTTCTCGAAACGATTTTTTAATTTTTTGCATTTCTTCTTATCTTTTTTATGCACTCATTAATTTGCTCACATACTAGCTGCTATTTTTGTCAAGGTAGTTGCCGGAAGAGCAAAAAGGACAATCACCCTCTTGAAAGACGTATAAAAGTTTTGTTTGGGCTCAAATCTTTAGTGACCTCCGGAAAACAGTTATCGTGTAAATTTATAATCTCAGCAAATATTTCTTAAGTCTAATGTATAGAGCACAATTCTGTCTGTGCGTCCATCTGTCTCAACTCCTCCGAAAGTGCTCGCGTTACAAACAACAAACTTGGCATGATTGATCACCTCCTGAAGGTGAGTGTCATAAAGGGCTTAGTAACATTATGATGTCGTGATAATCAAAGATATTTTTTAAAAACTGGCATTTTTGGACTGAGCAAAGCGGATTTCGGCGTAAACGAAAGCAAGCACCCGACTTACCAACTTCAACAACTTTTATGTCTTTAGAATGTCACATAACGTCATAATTAACAATTATTTCCAAATTTGTTTTCTGAAATTACTCAAAACATACTGATCGTAGAAACGCGATTAAAAGCTTTTTTTCGGAAATCTTAGCGAGGTGCTTTGAATAAAATCAACTCTACAACAATTTAAGCTTAATTGGCAATGCAACAACAGATTTTCTACATGAACATTTTAAGTCTTCTAAACATGCTTCTTGCTTGTTTTCGGCGCTCTTCAACTTGCTCTATAATGACATAATGTTGCCTGGCACAATTAGCATAATCTTTTGCTAGCAAAGATCATCATTTGATGATTTTTTTCCAAAATTGCAACATTTTTACAAAATTAGTTTAATTAAAAACTGATTTGTGTCCTCATTTCTTGATCAATTTTCAATGTTTTTAAAAACTGAAGGATATTTCAAGCCAATTTCAATATTATATGAGAGGTACACTTACTATTAGTTTTTATACTTAAAACGCCGAACCTTAAGACTTGTAGTGTAACTTACTTTATTCTCCCAAAACAGTAATAAGTGATAAGTTGATTAATAACATGTTAGTTTAATGTATAAAGATTCGCTTGAAAACTGCAGAAATTTGCTTTCCAGCAATATGTTGCTCCAATTACTGTAACATAAGGTTAAAAATTAGTTTGTAATGCTTGATTAGAAATTGGTTGCCATGCATTGTGTTACATTTTTAGTTGAACAATTTTCCTACTAAACCCAAGAAACTTGCAGTTTTCAAAAAAATGTTAGTTTTTTGAACAACTTTGACTATTTTTGCTTGCAAGCATGGTTTTTTGGCATTGTCTATCTAAATTTGCAAAAACATTTATCAAAAAATAATGATTTTAAATCTTGTAAAATATAGCCTACCCGTTAAAAACACTCTAAATTGTGGTGCCTTGACTTCACAAAATTGCAATTTCTGCAAAAAGTTAAGTTGTGTGGTACATTTTGAATATTCTTTCTCAAAAGCATGAATCTTTGACATGATCTATCAAAATTTTTAAGAAGATTTATCCACAAATAAGAATGAATAGATGTTGGGTATTCGTTCCGTTTAAATAATAAGATAATGAAGTTGATTTCGGTTTTTAGTGATGAGTCTTTGGATGAATATGAATAAGCATTATGTAATAAACATGTGATAAGGCCTCGTTTGCAGGTCAAAGATGCTATGCTGTTGCAATGCAAAAGTACACCGGTAAACGTTCGCTTGTGATGCATTCTGATATTAAACTTCCGGTCGCGAATTGTTACTTCAACATCAAGAAATGGTAGTGAGATGCCTGGGGCTTCCTCGCATGTAAAACGAAGGTTTGGTGTGGTGGTTATTAAGCACATTTGCTTCTGCATGTGTTTTATTAAAAAATGCAGTTCTAAAACCTTAATATCGATTTATTGAGTTATAAAGGCAATCTATTAAATAGATCTCGCTTTCTATAAACTTTTCGAGTGGTACAACGCATAAAACGACAATACTCTCGTTATAAGTATTCAGCATTGAAAAATTTAGATTTACCTTCAAACTTTAGATTGCCCTGACGAAAAGCTTTGGTGTTCTTTTTTGCAAGCTTTGTTCTGTTAAATTATCCGGATCTGCCGGCGTCACCCGCAGGGCCAACATCATTAACGTCGGGGTTAAGAATATCAATAAATAATTGTGAAAATAGTAAAAAAACTTGATGTTTTTTGACATAGCCAATTCTTGTTTTCAAAATGGAAGCTAAAATTTTTCAAGTAATAAACATTTTTTGGTTGACTCATAACTGCTATCTTGTCTTAAAATTTCTATTTCCGGCTTGAAGGTACGCAAGAACTGAACTTGCTTGCAATTGAAACATAAAACAATTTGACGTGTTATTATCTATATATTTCGTTTAGCGCAAGGAAGCATAATCTCAAAGTTGTGGAATGGCGTTGCAGTTATTGATTTGTTTGTACAAATATGAATTAGGCCCATTACTTACGACATTTGGTAACTGTACAACTATTAGGCCCATTACTTACGACATTTGGTAACTGTTGGTCTATATGTATTTTTGTGATCTAAACCTCTGGTTGCGCATGTATTGCCTAGTGATGGCATAGTCCCACACATAGATAAGTGTACCCCTTTTGAAAGCAAAAGTACTACTTTTCAAAACAAATCGAGTAAAAGAGATTTATGGAGCGTTACCCATAGCCACACTGTTTTCCCAAAGATTTTAAAGTTCCTGGCACCCTGTCATTTTCCATATTTTTAAAACACGTATTTGTAAATCCCCTCCCTTGTCATATGACGCGTCATATAAAAATAGAACTTAAGCAAAGCTTAGGTACTTAGATTCGCCACAATCTGTTTCCTCAAACAATTGAAAATTTAATTGTTTTAATATTATAGTGCAGGGGTGGCCACACTAGTTGTCCTAAAGAGTCTAAAATCATAAAGACCAACATTTAAATTGTCTTGGATTTTAATTTGATTGGACTTTAAATTTAAATTGACTTTACATTTTTTAATTTAAATTGACAAATTTAAATTCACGCTGTTCTAAGTTTAAATTGACAACAGTTTTTGCTCAAATAGATGGATGATATTTTTTTGGCGATCATCATTTTCAACCTTCAAAATTACGCATATGCATCCTTCCACTTGCCACATAACTTAACGTGTCACACAACCCTACACCACATCACTGCTCATAAAAACAACATGAATCAAAATATCAGTATTGAAATACCCAAAAGCCGCATGCGGCTCGCAAACCGCTGTTGTTAGGTAATAGCATGTTTGTCATATAACGATATCTCTTGTTCCTCCTATATGACACAAATATGATAAGTTTGCTTTCTCCTCCAACCTTGGAAGCATCACATGATATTTGAAGGTCGATTAACAGAATTCCTACAATAATTCACATAAGAGTCGCTGATTGATTCGATTTTGCCACATTCTACTTTAACAGGCAGCAACCGATAAAGCTTTTAGTCGTGTTCATTAAGTAAGTGGTTTTAGAGAAAATAAAGAAAAGAAAACAAGCAAACCAGCATGAATTGTGATGTTATCTTACACTTCAAAGGGATGCAGTAACATTACCGTGAAAAATATGTCGATTCAGGTGGCTGCGCCGGCCGCATGCAATAAATAGTTCTAAGTACAGCAACAAAACTTAATGTGTTTTGGTAGTGGCTATATTGTAGGCACTGGCTTTTTAGCTGTCAATCTTAGAATACCAGTCAACAAATATTATTGGCTAGAGCAAACATTTAATCTTTAGTTTACACCCCGTTTACGTTTTCATTACCCAGACCCCCTAGCATTATACGCTTCTCTTATGTAATTCAAAAAAGTTACTGTAAAGCATCCTCCAAATAATCCAATCCCAGCTCGAGCAAAAAAAAAAATAATCAAGCCAGAATCGAACCTCTGACTATGTCGTTTAAAATTTTCTTGCGTTCTTTCTGAACTCAAAGCACAGGTTTTAGTATTATAATAGCGTTCAACATCGAGTCGTCAGCAAACTTTATTTTGTCGTTCATGCATGTCAGCATGCAAAACGTTGCTTGCAATTAATCAATATGGTGACATCACAGAGCAAAGGAAAGCTACATGAAAGCGTCAAGACAAAAGTTGCCGACTATTTAAACATTCTAAGGAAATGATCGCTTGTACACGTATTAATATTAGGCCAACTACTTTTTGTAACTGTTGTCCTAGCAATATTTGTGTGATGTAAATCTGTAAAAACAGAAATAACAGGTTAATGTTTTTGGCATAGACATGGCAAGTAATCTTTCGAAATTGAAAGTACCGCTTTTTGAAGGGAAATCTAGTAAAAAAACACTATGGGTCGTTGCCCATAGTTGCTGTATTTTTACGAAGGATCTTAGAAGTCCTGGCCAGGGCTGGCAATTAAAATAGCCAATAATTTTAGAGATTTTTATCAGTTCTGCTTCAACAGACAGCCACAAGGTTTTGATGACGTTGTTACGGAAAATAGTATTAGTGAAAATAAAGAAAAGAAAATGTACAATCCAGCGTGGATTGTGACGTTCATCTTACTCTTCAAAGGTGTGCAGCAACGTCAGGTAAAGAATATATTGGTTCACCTGACTACCACAAGCAGTTCTAAGAATAGTAATTAAAACTTGTTGTTTTGACATTATGATATAATACTTTATCATATTGACATATCATAAACTACTTCCTTTGGTTTGGAAGTGAGGAAGACTTTTGTACTTTTTAGCTGTTTTGATGCAAAAAACAGAAATGTCTGCCATGTTGTGCAATTTGACACTGCGACGTTGTTTTCTTTTGATCTGTTGTTGATCTTTCTCAAGGCCCTGCTGGCTACGACTTATGTTCGATACTTTCTTTTTCCTATATAGACTTGCCTATGGCAGTGGAAAGATAGGGATCTTGCTATTTCCCAATGGAGATAGTAATTTCTGAATACGTATCCAAATGGTAAACATCTCAGACTATTTCCTTCAAGATGCATGATTTTACAAACTATCATTTGTACTTTCAAAAAGGTAAGATTGGGGGAACGCATTCAAAAATGATGGTTGCCCCAAAATAATGGTCGTTTTGAAAACGAAAGAAATGAGATGTGTAGTAATAAGCCTGCTTCACAAATTGGTGCGCCCCCTCTGACATTTGTAATTGTGATAATAAGTTATATTTGGCTTGAGAAGATTTTAGACTTACATTTTAGTCGCATCTAACTGTTAAGTTGTGAAATGGATTTGTGCTGAATGATTACAAGTGATGAACGTCTTCAGTTAAGTTGGCATAGCAAGTTAAGGAAAAAGTCTCAAGCCCCATTTACAGCGATATTTAACAAATCATATCTTTTCTTAGATCAATTATCTTTTCATTGTTACGATTTGTTGAGCAACTTACAAGCGCGCTTAAAAAATTAATCGCGCAGTTGCGTGCGAGATTGAGTTGTTGCAAGTATCGAAGAGTTAAAATAGCAGTATGGTGCAACATAAAACATTAAGCTCACCTGCATGTGGGCTTGGCGAATCGCAACAACGAAACCATAAAAAAACAAACAAACAATACGAATTGTTAATTATTGCTGTAAACGGGGCTTTACTCGCCGGCGGAAAGTGCTTAAAAGAAATTGATACCTAAAAGTTCGAACTAAAAATTAAAAAACTTTTGTTAAAAAAAGCATGCTTACAATGCTTTAAATGATGGCTGAAGAAATATTCTCTTCGTGTATAGTGAATTCAGCTCAAATCAATTTATGATTTGTTTTATGGAAAGCACATGGTTACTATTTCCAGAAAAATCTCGGATCGTTTTTAGAAAGCCCCCGCCACTTGCAATATGCACCTATTAAGTGTACACTGGAGGGGTTCTTCCGTTAGGCTGGCAATTCCTGATACTTGCACTCCCAGTGTACACTCCACTGTACATTCACATGCCGGATCTCCCCCTCCAGTTTACACTTAATAGGCGCCTATTGCAAGTAGCTGGGGCTTTCTACAAAAGATCCAAAATCTTTTAATGTCATTTATACTATAAATAGGTTATGAGAAAATAAGTAAAAACAAAATGTGCAGCCAAGCGTTGATCGTGATGTCATTTTTACATTTAAATCGGTAAATGTATTCCCTCTTGCTAAGTTGGAAACTGGCTTTTGTTTGAGCGAAAAATCTTTTCTCTTCCTCAGAAACTGCAAATTTAAAAACAATTTAATTTTTGTTTTGACGTTGTCGTGACGTCAAAAACACTCACCCCAAGACAATGATCAATCGCGTCAAATTTCATGTTTGCACGTCCTGCAGTTTCAGAGGACCTAAAGCGAACGAACAGACACAACTCTGCTTTGCACTATAGATACTTGTTAAGTACTGCTTATTGTATTGGTTTGGCTGATAAAAATCTGCGAGGCCTCTAAAATAATCAAAAAAGTCAGGAATAAAAACGTAAATTAAGACAAAAAACTTTGGCCCGACGTTCCCAGAAACTTTTGCTGACTACATCATTTGAATCTATTTTTTTTGGTCAAATTTTAAAGAACATAAAGTTTTAAGTTTTTTGTTTAAAAATAAAGAGCTTTACTCACATCGAGCCACTCAAGTTTCAACTACTTTTAACTATTAAGGGACGTTGCATCAAACGCTAAAAGCAACAATAAAAAAATGTGATCAAGTAGAGCTAAAAGAAAAAGTAGTAACTACTAAAGTAATTAACTTAACAAATCTTCTTCAAACTCTTTTCGAGAGCTTTCTGAAAGCAGGAAAATCCTTTGAAATAGTGTCTCCCGGAAAGGATCTTTTTTATGTGGACGCGATTGCTCACATCATACACTTGAACCTGAACTTGTTCAATAATGGTCCTTACCAATATCATATAATGTTTCCAAAAGGGTCAGAGGGGAGAATGAATACAGTCACATTGGTGTTTTATTGGGGAAAATGGGATAAGGGAAATCGCTATGACACAAACTTTCTATTGTATTTAAAAAAATTAAAGTTTTCCATTTTTTGATTGAACAAGATGTGCGACAAATCCGAATAATTGAAGTTTTCTTGAGTACTTTTTTTGATATGACGCGTTCATGAGGGGGTGGAGGAGTACAAAAACGTCATAATTCGTCACATGGAGGAAAGGGAGATTTGAAATCAAACAAAAAGCGTCACATGACTGTAAACGGCATCTAACGCAAATTAAGCTAGAAATTAGGAAAAATGTTGGCAACTTCAAAAATATCTTCTCGCATTTCATGTAGTGCGAGCGCTTCAAACTTAGAAACATTGGTTTAGAAAGATGTAGAAAAAAACTGCTCAAACTAATGAAAATACTTTCCATTTTTACTATCTACGAGGCATGTTGTTTGATTTGGGACTATTTTTACTTTTACTCAAAAAAAATACCTGACACTACTCTTTAATTTTACTTGAAAATTGTTTTGACTAAGTGAGCAAACTTTTACTCAGGATAGAATGTTAGGCTACTTTGACCACCTCTGCTCATCTTCAATCCGGGCAACAGCTCAATCATTCCCATGCCCGTCGTTAAAAGTTGACTGAAATCCTTCTTCTGTCACAGTTTAAAGTTCATTGAATATTTGTGAAATTATTGAACTATCAGTTTGTCAGTATCCAAAATGAAGGGCGAGATTTTGAAGGGCACAGCGTTAATTTTTCTCAACGTGTTGTTCCATAGTCCGAACATTTACAAACTTTTAATTTACGACCCACTATTCAAAAAATAAATTTTTGAGTCCACCTAACTCTATATGTACTTTAAAGTACTTGCAAAAAAGCGCAGTCAAAACAAAACAGATATTGTAAATGTTAAAAATTTGAGACAAGACATGTAGCAAATTAAATTTTGAATGAATTTCGTGACCAATTGAAATTACGTGAAATTACTTTCTATTACCCATTATAGTGAAATTACATTCACAACCCATTATAGTGGGTCACAACCCATCGTTTGACAACTGGTGTCATACTCAAAAAATCTGCGTTCAAAAATTTGCTGCAGCAGGTTGCTGTTGCAAAAGTCTTGCTTGTTCATCTGTTTTTTTTTCTTCTTTTTTCAAAACGAACAAAACTCATAGTCAATGAGTAAATGAAGGTGACGCTTTTGTCAGGTAGCATCAATACTAAATCTCACTTCATAGTTTTCCATTTTGAAAAGGTCGCTGAACATACAGTAGCACCGGTTCAACTTACTTCATCTTTCCGCTTTTTTCAGAACAATCTTATGACAAAATCTGCAATCTAGACTGAATTCAAAAAATGTTTTTGTTTCAGTTTTTGGAAATTTTTGCCACTGACTCGTATTTTTTTTTTCTGTATTTATATCAGCTAGACCTTCTACTTAGGAAAAGAGTTTTTTCTTTCATGTCTTTTAATAATCAAATTAGATTATATTTTTTGCTTAGATTTTATTTATAAACATTTTTTTGTAAGCAAGTTCAAATATACGTAGAGCAACGAATACCAAGTTCAAAAATGTTATCAAAAATATTCAAATTGTAACATTGACGAAATACCAGATCGTCAAGGCAACATCGCGTAAACGTTTTGCACCTGATGCCAGTTGGCCTTTTAAGCTACTTTCATGTAAAACCGTTTGTTTTGTGTGGGTTTCACAAAATGATAGGCCTAGTGCTTGCTTAGGTTTCTTTTTATATAACTTTACCTTTAGTAATTTTATTATCTATGCCACTAATTCTGACCTCCCTACTTTGATATCAGAATTACTCTTACGAACAGTTTATCGGTTTACAACCATCTATTCTTTGTTTTTTCCTTGCCTGGGGAGAGCGGAACAAATTAAAAGCTGTGGCTGACGGTCAAGAGTGTTGCATGAAAATATTTTTGGGGGGTCAAACATACTGTATACTTATGGATTTTTTGTGACTCAACCTCAATTTATGGTATTTTTTGAAGATTTTAAACAAGTTGTAGTTGTCGTTTTATTCGTTTATGTATATTCCCTGTGAAATGTAATTTTGTATGTGTGTGTGTGTGTTTGTGTGTTTATATTTGTGAGTGTATATGCTTTATCTTTTCTAAAGTTACTAGACGTAAAAACACGAAATTGGTGCAATTGACTACGACTTTGAGTTGTCATAAGAGGATTGGTGGCATCATGATGATGTAGGAACTGAACTCCGGATCAATTTACCTACTGATATTCTTTACCTACTGATATTCGGGTATAGGCATTTCTACTCTCCCTCTTCCATAGCTGCACTACATTGGGACCAAAAACCTTACACAACCTGAAACGTGATGTTACAAAGATATCACGAAAGATTGTGAGTGGGTCTTCCGCTTAATCGCCTTTAGCCGCTTAATTAATCTGCAAAAGAATCTTTTGCTTTGGCAGTATACCACAACTCTGATTTTGTGAGTATTCTCTGAGTATGCTCTCTCCCCATTATACTTATTTAAAGAAATAATAAAATTGGTAAAATGATGTGACTTCTTGAGTAAAACTATTTTTGATCTATGGACTAAGGCAGGGGTGGGCAAAATACGGCCCGCGGGACACATGCAGCCCGCCAAAACTTGCAAAAACTTTCATTCTTTACTAATTCAATATGACAGGGGTGGCCACACTTTCCTTACTAAAGAGCCAAAAACGATAAAGGCCATTATTGGAAGAGCTGCTACGCAATTCTTAGTTTGAATTAAAGCATTTTCCGTCCAAATAGAGTTCATGACTGTCGTGTTTCAGTAGAATTTTTGTTCTATCTCAATCTTAATTTACTTCTTAAAATTGAGGCAACGTATAGTATCGCTCGAATGGTTGAGTCTGGTTGCAACTAAATAGCTAGGAAAAGATTAGCTTTCACTAAGATACTTTAACCCACGCACTTCTCAATCACGAACAGAGCAAATATATTCACAAACCACTTTAAAACTTCGAATTCCTTCGCTTGTCAAATACAGAAACCAAAGCAGTTTAATATACAGGGTGGGCCGTAAATAACGCACCAAAGATTTAAAATAAATTGTGATGTGAAATAATGTAAATATCTTTTCTTTGTTTATGGAATAAATTATTGTTTATAATTATTATATAAAATATTTATATAAAATAATTATATATAAAATAAAATATAAAGTATAAAATATTGTTTATCGATAAAGTTTATGGAAATTTTGAACGTCGACTGGAATTGTGCATCAACGCAAATGGCGAGCATTTTGAGCATTTGTGATTGTACCAGCGTGTACGTGTTTCTCTGTTCATTTGTTAAGTTTTGTTTTAATAAAAACGTTTGTTATTATTATCTGAATTGTTTTATATGCTTTGGTGCGTTATTTATGGCCCAAAACGTTTGTTATTATTATCTGAATTGCTTTATATGCTTTGGTGCGTTATTTATGGCCCACCCTGTATAAATATCAGACTAAGCAAAACTAAAACGACCAAAATAATCGCTTAATTTCTGTTACAAAAATCACCACAAAACAACGCCTTTTTACTGCACTCGACTATCCCTACTGACTATACTCTGAATTACACACACTCTCTCTCTATGAATAAATGAAAAATCTCGCCGCCTTATATATACGACTGGAAAATAATCTAGAAAGGGCTAGAACATCACGTGACACAGAAAAAAAATACCGTTAATAAAGTACGTAATCGGAAGTAACAAAAAAAAAGAAAAATCTTCGAGAAGAAACAAGAATTAATAAAATACACTGGAACTATTCACATGGTTAGCCATTGTGATGTCAGAAGAGGCTGTGAGGTACAAATCTATTATTAACTGCGAAAGAAAAATAGGTCTTTTTCGAAAACAGTTTGGCAAGTTTAAGGCTTCATACAATTCAATTTTACAAATAAAACGAGCACAGCAAAATAAAACAATAGATTACAATAACTATACAAGCATAAAAATTATTCTTTAAACGCAAATTTACTTATTCGTGACAATGACCTTTTTTTATTTTTTAGAAACCAACATTTTCATAGTTTTGAAATAAGATATTGCGAGAAATTATTGCAAGATTTTAAGTGCTAACCCTCGGCCTACTCTTGAATGGTCAACATGGCTCATCCTTGGACTAAGGAGACCTGGATTATGGTCACTTTGGCGCCCACTTGCTACTTTGAAATAATTTATCCAGTCCAATTATTTAAAAAAGGGGACGATTGAATATTTGTGAAATGATCGACTTCTTGGGAGTATGAAGATCGGGATTCGGAAAATAGTTAATGAAATATAAAATTTAATAAAAAATCAAAATCAATAGGCCTGCAAATGACTAAAAATAGAGGAAATATATTTGTTTAAAGTAGCGAATTAGACGTACTGGGATCGAGTGCAAAACATTTGCTGTTGATATTTCTCCCAAAGCAGGAACCATGGCACATAAATGTGGCCAAAGAATTTGATGTCATAAAAACATAGCTACAAAAGGCCCTGCATCAAATCGAGAAAAACATGTATATTAAAAACTAAATAGTTCATTTCTATAATTGTAAAAACGACCGCCATTTAGGCGCTCATCCCTAAAGTTTTGTCCTCCCTCTTTAATTTATGGGAGAAAACGCACAGTTTGAGAAAGAGTTTAATATGATCAGAATTAGAATCACAAAAGTTTTCCTTCTATAAATAACAACTATTAGTAAATGCCTTTGCAAATTATATCGGTAAATCCGGGACAGTTGGCTGAATTAGTACTTTTTAACTCAACATAACTAATGGGCATCCTGCCTGTCAACGACGGCTGAGCCAGCTAGGAGTAAGAATTTATAGATTTAGAAAGATCAACAAAAAAGTATATTGCCAAGCTTGCAGAAGAAGCAAAGCCATGAGATCGTTAGTCTTCAGAATTATGTTGGCTTTTTATGAAAATTACCTGTCCGTGTAATAGCCTAAATGTAAAAACTGTTTTGTTGGACCCCTCCTCTTCAGTTCTGATAAAAAGATTTATGACAATCAACCACTTTTTTTCATGAAAAGGTGGCAATAAGCCAACTTTTAGTTTGATTGTATTCAACGCTATTTTACTGTAAACCATCATTGAACCAACATTGCAATATTTTAGCTGAGGTGGATATCCTCGACACTTTATTCTTGTAAGCAACCATCAAGCATTTAAAACATAGCGGTAGCAGTTTTTCATTTTTCCAAATTTAGCTAAAAGTAGTTGCGCCTACTACAAAGGCAATTGATCTTGTTAACTTTATCATTGTAGAATCTGCATCGTATTTTTGATTAAAGTCTTTAATGTTTGTAAACACGATAAACATGCTGAGCACATGCATGATGGCGATGCTTTTGTTTGCTCCTTTGGTACTTTCCCAGCAATGTCGTCAAGTGACTGTTTGCAACGAAGAAACTCCCAACTTGATGAAGGGGGATAAGGGCGATGTCGGATCGCCTGGTAAGGCCGGCCCAATCGGAAGTAGAGGTCCAAAAGGAGAAGTTGGAGGAGTTGGTCAAAAAGGAATGCAAGGGGAGTCCTGTGCTTTGGGCTCATTCGAAAGTACATTGATGAGTAAACTTGCAGGTAAATTTATTTCATCAAAAAATGTGCAAACAGCTCTTCAATTTTAGTTTAGTTTAATAATGAAACATTTGTCATGAGTTGAATGCATGAATCAAATAAACATGCATTTCGTAAGTGATCCCATGACGTTTCTTGGCGATAAATTGCTCACCATTATTGTTAACAATTTATTAGTGTTGTTTTGTTGAGTTTCTGTCGTATTAAATCATATAGTCCGCTACATTTTAGTCATGACAAAATCACTTGACCAGTGTTTATTTTCAGTGTTGGAAACAATGTTGGAAACAAAGATAGAAACGAAGTTAGAAGCAAAGTTAGAAACAATGATCAATTCATCATCTTGTCGTTTTTCGTCAGTTTACGGGAGGCAGACTCTTCCAACAGGCGAGGAAGTATTTTGCGACAACGGTTGGACGGTAAATAGTTTCTTGAATTTATATCTACCAATATCTACCAATCTAGCAGAAGTCATTAATGAAACTGTTGTTGCTCAATTATCCATCTTGGTCTATCGTTTCTGTGTAATACTCGTCCTTCAAAATTTTTCTGAATCTATTCTTGTATGAACAATGATCTTACCTGTTACATTGTACCTGGCTCAGTAAAAAAAAAGCTCCTCCCATCTAATAGAAGAAAATAAATAATTAGTAGTTTTTGCATATTTTTTCTCCTATATCCAAACATATGAAGTAAATATTAGACTTATGACAAAAAAAAATTAAAAATAGACACAACGTTTTGACGAGAAAAGTCAGTAGTCCAATTGTGGCAACAAGCCAAGGCTTTCACTGGGAAAGGAGATAGGAATAGAGCTTGTCCAATTGTTACCCTAACCTATTAATTGCAGCATGGCTTGCTATCACCTAATAAATTAATTTAAAATTCCTTTGATTTTCAAGATTTCAAAAATTTAAAAAATATAGAGCATAGTGTTATGAACACACAAACTACATTCATAGTCGAATATGTTTTTTTTATATCCACGATATTTTGATAATATTAAAGATATCCAAGCGTTTGGACGAGTTTTGAAAAAGATAAAATACAATAAAATACACCAAATAAAACTGAGTAGAAATTGGCATACCCGGGTTTTAACTGATACTCTAGAACACAACAGACCGTCAAATCATCAAAGTGAAAATAAAACTTTACAAAACCTTGAAATTAAAAAATGAAAACTTAAAATCCAAACGGCGGTTGGTACGCGATTTAGGTTCTTAAACGTGTGATTGGATGATGATACAATCAACTCCAATTTATCGGCCCAAGTTCAATCGAAACACCAGTCTAATCAGAAAGTAAATAACCGGTTCTAAATCTATTTTTCTAAAAGTTTACCTGCTTATTTCCATCACTACTAGTTAAGACGGATCATATTATTTTTCGGATATGTCATTGAAAGGCAGTCGAATTACAGCAGATAATATGTAAGTGTGATTTGTTTTAGCAATGAAAGATTTCCTCTGCTTTGCTAGTAATAGGCAGCGCTGGAAGTCTTCTGTATGTCTTTTCAATAGTGATGCCATGATCGCAGTAACTACCCGTACCATTTACTTGAAAGCCATCTGTATTTTATGTTCTAATTGTGCTGCTGCTATTCGTGATTTTATCCACAAGGCAGTTCAAAGACAAAGCATGTATTGCTTCTTCGGCTCTTCTGATACTTGTTTCATTTGATGCTGTGTCTAAATCGATACTTTCACAATTTTCATTGTGATATTTCCAGTTTTTGCTTGATACGATCTGTTTCTGCAATAGCAGTTATAGCTTGTTCTTTAAAATAGTGCTATTTGCTCATTGAAATATCCAATAAAGCTCATAACTACTCGATATTATTATGCTAAATTAACAAATTACAGATAGAATGAGGGCAGTGGGGTCTGTCATACCATAAAACCTCTAACTAGCTTAGCTCTGCAGAGAAATGAACAGTAAGGCTAACTTTAACAATGTTACATGATAATTGTGTGGGGCGAAATTCTAAACTAATGCAGGTTTAAATTGTTTGTATCACTTAATACTAGCTCTTTATTTCGAATTATTGATATTGTTTAGTTCAAAAAAATAGCTAATTTGTTGTTTCATACCCCAGACGAAAATAGTTTCCAGCATTTTATGAGTAGCAGTTATAACAGTCGAAGCAATAGCTTGATATTACGTTTGTTTTTTCTTGCTGTTCAGGGCTTAGCCGATGCTGGTTCAGTGTTTGTGTTACCCACTATTCGCTAGCATTCGAACCAGAATTTCTTGGAGCAACGTTATAGATTCCGAATGTCTTTCCTGACAAATTTCAGCCATGCTTTAACCGAGAATTAACCTATCAATTTTCTGTTCCAAAGTTGGAAATGCTTACCTCTGCACTAAGGCAACTTCTTAACTGCTGTCCGTCAAACCATGGCGGTTGCTGACTTACCACTACTGTACACCTGACAAATTGCATTCTCGATACTAGTGGCATGGCCAGAAAACAATTTAAAAAACATCCAACCAGAAATCATTTAATGTGGCACCAAAACTGAAAAAAGTAAAAGTTCTTTGTTGCTTTCAAAGTAATTTTATGAGTTTCTGTAATTTTGATAGATATTTGGGGTATGATCCCTATGACGCCCCACCCCTGGATACACCTTTATCCTAGACTTTTGACATTAAACTGAGATAAAAGAAAATATTATTGTACGTCATTTGAATACCTTAATCGCTTGCAATGATAATTATAAACAATAGCATCTTAGAATGACCTATCGCGTAGAATTTGTTGTCCTCACAATTTAAGCTTTTACCCAGAAATTTAAACCTCTTCCTATTTACTTCAGTATTCTAATAGTTAGAAAATTTATTTTATCAGTTAACATACCAGTTACATATGATATTTTTGTTGGTTGTGTTAATACTTACTTATTATAAGGTATTTCAAAAACGTTTCACTGGAAATGTCGATTTCAACCAGAATTGGGCTCAATACAAACAAGGCTTCGGTGATTTAGACGGGGATTTTTGGCTGGGTGAGCTGTGACTGTTACGTTGTTAGTGTGACTGAGTGTAAGTTCGTATGGCGACAGTAATTGTGAGTTTGATCCTCACAAAGAATTGGTTAAAATGACCTTTATGAGACCAAGCCATGCTAGAAGTTTTGCTGCTGAGTTTATGGTGATTGTATCAAGTTATGGCTTAATTTCAACTTCTTTCCTTTAATAGCGAAAGTAGAAAGTAGACCTAAAGATCTCGATAATATGCGAAAAACTGACAGAGCAAAATGTTGATGACCTACAATTGGTCAGGAGCTTTAGATAAAGTGTAGATGCTAGGATACTGCTAGAACAATAGTGTTGCCATTTTGTTTAGCATTGCACTTGAAATCCAAGCCCCTAGACTCATCATTTTCTAGTGACCATATACTACCCCAAAAGATATCCACGCATTTCCGCGATTTTCGAAAAAGAGCAGCAGCAAATAAAACGGAGTAGAAATTGGCATACCCGGATTTTAACTGATACTCTAGAACACAACAGACCGTCACATCATCAAAGTGAAAATAAAACTTTACAAAACCTTGAAATTAAAATCAAAATCATAGCAGTTAGTTAGTACTCGATTCAGGTTCTTAAACCTGTGATTGGATGATAATACAATCAACTCCAATTTATCGGCCCAAGTTCAATCAAAATACCAGCCTAATCGGAAAGTAGATAACCGGTTCTAAATTTATTTCTCTAAAAGTTTACCAGCTTGTTTCCATTACTGCTGCGTTTAAAATGATCGTGCCATTCCTACAGATTTTATTTACCAACGTTTTTTGTTTTTTTATTTGTTTTCTTTCTCATTATCGGTACAACTTTAATATGCGATATGATGCATCAATAGAAGATGCGGGCATTCTACTACATTATTGCTAAGTCATCTTAAAGATATACATGTAGGCTACAAAAAAACAAATGCTTCGATTCGTCGTCACATCTCATTATAATAATTAGCTTCCAAATCTTCGAAATCTTCAAAAAACTTTAGACGCTTGTTCCGGAGAATCGCTTAGTAGAGTCTTTTCAAATTGTCTATCCAAGTCTTTGGGTCATTAGTCAGCTTTTTCTACCGGGTGATATCAAAGTGAAACAGTTTCATATGCTATTTTATTGATTTTGGAAAAGTAGTGAAGGTGATCCAAACAAGCTTACCCAACGGAATACTTTTTGGACGCCTGCATCGGGAACCCTGTGGACACGTTTAAACGATCTGGAACATCAACTGTTATAAACATTATCAAAAACAAAATTTACTGCTGTTTTTGAAAATTTGCTACCCACATTTTATGAATCTACCTATCAAATCGGATCAAAAGCTTTGTTCCTAAAATGATCCAATTAAACAGAATCAGGTGCATTTGCAAACTTCCGGAATTAAACAACAAAGATGACATTAACTGGTCAATGTCTTTAGTTGCTGAAGTACGTGATCAAAGAAGATAATTTTGTCATTGTCTGGTTGAAACAAAAACTGTAACGTAATTCTACCTCAGCTGCATTGATAAAAATGACGAAAACGAGCATTCTGCAAAGCGACTTAAAACAGAATGACAGCTACTCAATTTTACAAAACGACACCATAAAAAAGCTTCCATCTGCATTGAAGCTAGAGCACTGCTATAGAAAAGATGTTTGTATGTGCATGAATTTCTAGTAAATAGTCGATAGAGTGGTCTAATGATTTTCCAGAAGCTTTCTTTTGACTACAGAAATAGTTGACTGAAACGTTGTGTTCAAAAAGGCTGCCTGATGTTCTATTAAATACTTAATCATGCCAAACACTTATTAAACATATTTCCTTTAGAATACAATGGTGCTATTTCACTTGTTTACGTCATGTAAAGACATACTTGTTCAAAACGATTATTGCTTTATTTATCCAAGCGCAACAAACATTATTTTTAGCAAAACAAAGCAGTACTACTCTATGATTATACTTCAGATATTTGTGGGTTTATCTTCTACAGCAAGGGTGCTCAAAGCTTTTACGTCTTGACGGGCCGCAAAAGAGCTTTGTTTCTGAGGTTCAACTGACCTAAATTAGGACTACCATATTGCGCTTTTAACTCATAAGTTTTGAAAAAATTAAGTAACTATTGGTTCACAATTTCATCCTTATGCTTTTGTGTATCAGCAAGCAACTGTTTCGTATTTTTTATAGCCAAGAAATTTGAAAATAGCTACTAACTTAACAACTGGAAACTAAGTATAAATACAAAATAAGAATACATAATAAACTATACAATTTAAGCTCATAGAAATTTCAGAGTTTTTTAGTTTTCCAGCATTTCCTTTTTATAGAGATACCCGTCGAGAGCAATACATGTTCATGAATATGTTTGTGTAAATTATTACGTAGACTTATATAAAAATAAAGGATTTCAATCATGATAAATGGAGGGATACTTTTATCAATTACATGCTTATCATAAATGTTTACTTAAGTTTAGCTTTATTAGGAGAGAAAGTAATAACTTTTTGTTTAGCTCTAAATCAACTACTATCTAATTCTAGTTGTGTTTTACATCCTTTACGCTCCCTCCCTTCTCAGCGCTTTTATTTGACGTAACGCTAACGATTATGTTAATGATTGTCTTGCAATATTGAAGGTCTTGACAAGATTCACAACCTCACCAAAGACCGAGGATGCAAACTACGAGTGGATATATGGAAAAGAGAGGGCAATCATTTGTACGCCATATACAGGTAAAACTTACAATAAATATCCTAGGCCTTTATTCAATGACATATGCAGGGTGTGTCATAAGCAATTTTATTTATTTACGCGTATGAGCTCATGCTCTGTTTGCATGTCCTTCGTCAGACTGGGCCACCACGACGGGTAGACTGCTTGGCCCCACCATCTGTCTGCCACATAAAGACGGAGGCGTCCCGTTAAGTGCCTTGCCCAAGGACACAACAAGCAAGCTTGCCGGCTTGTTCTCCACACTATCCCTTATGTGCTGAGCGCCAAGCAGGGAAGCTGTGAATACCATTTTTTAAAGTCTTTTGGTATGACTCGACAAGGGAAATGAACCCCAGGTCTACCGACTGCGAAGCGGACGCTCTAGCTACTACACCATCGCGCCGGTTGGTGTAGCGGCGCCGATGCGATGGTGTAGTGGTTAGAGCGTGGTCGTAGCGGCGCCGATGCGATGGTGTAGTGGAACCGGCGCGATGGTGTAGTGGTTAGAGCGTCCGCTTCGCAGTCGGTAGACCTGGGGTTCATTTCCCTTGTCGAGTCATACCAAAAGACTTTAAAAAATGGTATTCACAGCTTCCCTGCTTGGCGCTCAGCACATAAGGGATAGTGTGGAGAACAAGCCGGCAAGCTTGCTTGTTGTGTCCTTGGGCAAGGCACTTAACGGGACGCCTCCGTCTTTATGTGGCAGACAGATGGTGGGGCCAAGCAGTCTACCCGTCGTGGTGGCCCAGTCTGACGAAAGACATGCAAACAGAGCATGAGCTCATACGCGTAAATAAATAAGCAATTACATAATTAAATAACAACATTATCAATGTAACGAAGAAGAAATAACCAACTGAAACACACAAACTAACAAAGGGTACAGCTAAGCTTTTCGCAACACATAAACTAATGGTTATTGAAGCTCCGTGTGCTTTTCGTAGAGTTCAATGCACTGTCCTAATCTTTCAGGAACTGTTCCGTCGGAAAAAGGGTGGGCCAACGATACTTTTTGATGAAATAGCCCGCTAAACACAAACGCGCTCAAGATTTACGCGATTAACAATAGTATCCTTCAGATTCTCAAACACTCAGTAAACACAATTACGCTGATTAATGCCCCCGTTAAGTTTAAAAATTCCCTCATCAGACCACAAAACGCAGTCGATATCCAACTGTCCTCGGTCAACCATCTAAAAACCTGCTCACCAAATTCCACCTGTGTGTCCTGGTTGCCATGATTAAGGGCGTGGTGGAGGCAGGGTTGGTACGGTCGATAGTTCTCTTGCCTCAGCATACCTCACGCTCGCTTGTGACACGCCAAGTTCCGTGCATAGTTTTCAAGATGACTTCTGAAAGCTCTATGCCATCAAGGCCACTAGTTCGATTCGATGCTCTGCCATTCTTGCCATAACTGGCCAATCTGAGCGTGAAAAATTTTTCACTGGCCAATGGCATTGGAATGGGGGACAGGGAGCAATTGTCGTTTTTTTAATCAAAAAAAACTTTCAATTATAAGAACGTATTATGACTAAGCAGTGGCTTGACTTTCAAGAAAGAATCTAAGCAAATTTTCCATTTGATGAACACCCACTCTGGAAAGTAATACATTTTCCCAGCTTTATGGCGTTTTGTTAGCGCGGCGTTAAATTTTCTGCATTGGCTTTATTGAAGGAAAAATGGCGGTCGGTCCCCTAGTAAAAATTTTACGCAACACCTCTCAAAGTAGGGAAGTCATGCAACCCTTGAAAAACTTTAAGGTTTTGTGCGGATTCCTAAAAGTTCAGTTTGTGAAGTAAATACAAAATAAAATGCAATTTCATTTAATACTTCACATTTTTTATCGCTACATACTCAAATAAATTTTATTGTTCAAGGAGGTAATCTTATTGAAAAATAAATTTGTGGATCAATGTCTTTACTGCATCATAAATTTTTGTTGTTCAACATTATTACTGGTGGGGCTACAACACAAGAAAGCAGTTCAGGATTTTCAAGAAGATTGTTTTTCAAAATAACATTTGCTCTCTAATTACGCGAGGGTATTCAAGCCTAGCCATGAATGCAAATGGATTAATAATCTTACTTCTGTGGATAAAGCAAAAGATTTGCGAAGCTCTAAGATATCTCTCACACGACAAATTTGAAAAGCACTGTTTAAGAAGATTTAATTCTATAATTGCCACTCGGTAGTTACAAAAACATTCTATTCCCAACAGTCTGTTTCATGCAAAAATGCGATCATTAGGAGATCTGACACACACTACGCAACGATTACAAACAGGTAATTACCAAAACAATCATACAACAAAGTTCGAAAAATTGATGACAACAATTCAATATGAAACCAGTTATTTTTACAAATCTGACATGTAGAAACCGAACTGCTGGTATGCGTATGATAATAAACCATGATTGGTAATTGTGACGTAATACACAGAAGTAATGAAAGTTGAGACACATTAAAATTAACATAAATGTATTAAGGTTTAAAGCTACGTAATTTGGATTTGATTGTACGTCTGCATTTTGAATGGATTTCAGAACGTCTGTTTAAGATGATGTCTTTGTTGTCTTGTAATCTGACCAACTTTTCTGCAAAGCATAGATTATATTTTTTACCACAGCACTGGTATGTGAAGGATTTTGTTTCAAAAGTCAGCGCAGCTATGGCTTGATTGCCAGCATCGAGAGATTTCCAATCAAATTTCAAAAACTCGGTAGAATTTGATTTGTTTGGGTATCGGAAAATGTGCTTATGAAGAATACACATCTGATTTTAAATTCAGTTTTAGAGCAGCCACAATAGATTTTTTCGGTCGTGTTTTTGCTATCAATTGATGTAGCCGGTAGTGGCTTGTTGCCATTTGCTCCGTTGCTTTGGGTCACTGTAGCTTGATACACTATTGCCGTTAATCACCAGAACAACAACACAGCAAGGCTCGTAAAATCGATGAAAGCAATTTAATATGAAACCAGTTATTTTCACAAATCTAATATATAGGAACCGAACTGCTGGTATGTGTATGATGATAAACTATGATTGATAATTGTGACATAATTCATGAAAGTTAAGTACACATTAAAATTAAGACAAAAGTCTTAAGGTTTAAAGCTACGTAACTTAAATTTGGCTTTACGTCTGCATTTTGAAAGGATTTGCGAATGCCCAATTGATGTAAACTAAGGAACTGACAACGTCAGACACATTTAATTAACTAACAGCGTCAAGTGCACTGTATCTCACCAACTAAATCTAAAACTAGATGTACAGTGTTCCCTCGCTTATCGCGTGCGGTTAATGCGTTCCAAACCCCGCCGCATCAACCGCGATAAGTGAAAAACCGCAAAGTGGCGATACTATAAAATTCCCGGCGTCTTTGGGCTAATACAGATATACAGTACATGAACGCTTACTTTTCGACATATATTTATGCGCATCAGTATTCATGAACGTTTACTCTTCTGAAAACTAAAGGATAAAGAACTCGGAAAATTAGAAATGTTTTCCGTTTTGTTTATTCCAAACACAATCCGATACTGTCATCGTAAGGGTTAACAGTACAGTACTGCAAACACAAATAATGAACTGTACAACAATTACAACCCTAAGATACACGAGACACAGTTAACAAAGTGAACAAAAATGGCGTGATTATGCGCAGGCAATCAGCGATGTGATACGCAGCCAATTAAAGAAATTTTGTTTTTTTTTAAATACCGCGATGCACTGAAGCCGCGAAACTTGAACCGCGAAGTTGCGAAGGAACACTGCAATCGCCATAAGTACACTTTTCGATACCCAAACAAATCAAATTCAACCGAGGTTTTAAAATTTGATCGAAAATCTCTTCATCCCGGCAATCAAGCCATAGTTTCGAAGACTTCTGAAACAAGATTTTTCCCTTACCATTGCAGTGGCAAAAAATGTGATTTATGATTTGCAGAAAAGTTGGCCAGTTTACAAGCCAACAAAGGCACCACCTCAAACAAACGTTCGGAAGTTCTTTTCAAAATGCAGACGTAAAACCAAATTCAAATTACGTAGCTATAAACCTAAACACTTTTGTCTTGATTTCAAAGTGTGCATAACTTTCACTACTTCTGTCTGTTACGTCACAATTATCAATCATAGTTTGTTTATCATCATACGCATATCAGCAGTTCGGTTCCTATATATTAGATTCGTGAAAATAACTGGTTTCATATTAAATTGTTGTCATCCATTTTTCGAGCTTTGCTATATTGCTGTTTTGGTGAGTACCTATTTGTAATTGTTACGCTGATTGATCTCGCCGTTAAGTTTAAAAATTGCTTCATCTGACCACAATATGCAGCCGATGTCCAGCTCTCTTCGGTCGACCATCTAAAAAATTACTCACCAAATTCCACCTGTTTGTTCTGGTCGTCATGACTAAGGGCGTGGTTGAGGCACGGTTGGTGTGGCCGATAGTTTTCTTGCCTCAGCATATCTCACTTTCGTTTGTGACACGCCAAGTTAAATGCATAGTTTTGAAGATGATTTCTAAAAGCTCTGTACCATCAAGGCCACTAATTCGATTCGATGCTCAGCCATTCTTGCCATAACTGGCTGATCTGAGCAAGGGAAGTTTTTTACTGGCCAGGGGCATCGGAATTAGGGGACAGGGAGCAATTGCTACATTTTTAATTTTGAAAACCGTTCAATCATAAGTACATATTGTGACCAAGCTGTTGATTTGATTTTCATGAAATGATCTCAGCAAATTTTTCATTTAATTTACACCTACTTCTGGCAACATATCTTCTTTTTCTTTCGGCTTCTCCATATTCGGGGTCGTCAGATCGCAAAAATATTTTCCATTTCACCCGATAGACTTCGTCTCCCTCCTTAGCTCTCACCCTTTTCATGTCTTCTCTCGCCACATCCATCCACCTTCTCCTTTGCCTTCCTCTTTTCCTTTTCCTCTACCTGGCACCGCCATCTCTATCATTGTTTTCCCACGTAGCCATCTTCTCTTCTTTTCACGTGTTTCTACCAGCGTAATTTTGCATTCAAAAGTACTTTTCCCAATTTTTTGTGTGCTGTTTATGCGATGTTAAGTTTTTTGCATTGACTTTATTGTAGGAAAAATGAAGGGCAGTCCTCTAGTTGAAAATTTTATGCAACGCCTCTCAAAGTAAGGAAATCGTGGATCCCTTAAATGACTCGAAGGTTTTATGCAAGTTCTTAAAAATCAGTTCGTGAAGTAATTATAAATCAGAATACAATCTCATTTAATACTTCAAATTTTTTTCATCGCTAAATAGCGTAATAAATTCATTGTACAAGCAAAGTATTCCTATTCAAGAGTAAATGGTGCATCAATATCGTTATTGCATCATAAATGCTCATTGTTCAACATTATTACTGCTGGGGCTACAACGCAGAAAAGCAGTTAGCAAATTTTAAGAATGACTTCAAACTTACTATTGCTCTCTAATTACGCAAAGGTTTGTCAGCGTATTCAAGACTAGTCATGAATATAAATGAATTAATTATCTTACTTCTGTGGATAAGGAAATACTTGCGGAACTCTAAGATATCTCTCACACAGACAAGTTTGAAAAAAGCTGTTTAGGAAGATTCAATTTTATAATTGTCACTCGGTAGTTACAACAATATTCTATTCTCAACAGTCTGTTTCCCACAAAAACACAATCATCAAACGTTCTGATACATAGTGCGCAACGATTAAAAACAGGTACTTATCAAAACAACAAGACAACAAGGCTCGAATAATAATCGATGATAGCAATTCGATGTGAAACCAGTTATTTTCACAATTCTAATATTTAAGAACCGAACTGCTGGTATGCGTATGATAATAAACTATGATTGATGATTGTGACATAATAAACAGTAGTAATGAAAGTTAAGTACACATTAAAATTAAGACAAATGAATTAAGGTTTGAAGCTACCTAATTTGAATTTGGCTTCATGTCTACATTTTGAATGGTTTTCCAAACGCCCAGTTAATGCAGACTTAAGGAACTGACAACGTCAGACACATTTAATTTATCAGAAGTCAAGTGCATCTACCTCACTAACTGAATTCAAAACCAGATGTAATCGCAATAAGCACACTTTCCGATACTCAAACAAATCAAATTTAATTGAACTTAACAAATTTTTTTGGAAATTTCTCAATGCCGACAATCAACCCATAGTTTTATGGACTATTAAAGCAAAATTCTTATCATACCAGCGCGGTGGTAAAAGTGTCACCTATGCCTCGTAGAAAAGATAGCCATTTTCAAGCCAACAAAGATACCAATCCAAGCAAAGGATTTAGAGGATACTGGCACACCAATTTTAAATAAACTAATCAACTTAAATAGTATTGCTCAATTTTATTACAAAAATCTAAAATTTGAAAAGCTTTTGCTGCATCCTGGAAGCTTTGTCAGTGCTATCTCATTCTATGAGAAACTTTGAATAATATTTGTATTTGAGCAAGATCGCACTGACAAAGCTGCCAGCAGGCACAGAAAGCTTTGCAGATTTTAGATTTTTGTAATAAAGTTGAGTAATACAATTTGAATTAATTACCGTATTTATTCGATTATAAGATGATTTGCTTATAAGACCATTTGCTTATAAGACGGGTCTCATCTTCACCTGGGAAATTTTATATTTACCATTTTCTATCTCTGTAAACCTCGCCTACAAAACGGGCAACCCAATTTGAGCCCGAAATTTCGAGGAAAAATCTCCGTCTTATAAACGAGTAAACACGGTAGTTTGCTTAATACTTTTGTCTTAATTTTGATGTATACTTAACTTTGATCAGTTCTGTCCATTGCGTCACAATCATCAATCGTGGTTAGTTTATCATCATACGCATACCAGCAGTTTGGTTCTTAAATATCAAATTTCTGAAAATAACTGGTTTTATATTAAATTGCTATCATCGATGTTTCGAGCCTTGTTGTCTTATTATTTTGTTAATTACCTGCTTGTAATCGTCGAGTACTGTGTTTTAGATCTCTTGACGATCGCATTTTTGCGTAAACAGACTGTTGAGAATAGAATGTTTTTATAGCTACCGAGTGATAATTATAGTCAATGCTCTGCTGTTGGCATTGAGCACTCTATTTTGATTTACTGGCTTATGCTATCACATTGGTAAGATTCATTTAAAAAAAAACAATCATTGAATGAAAATATCCAATTTATTTTGCAAAGGATACTTTCGGTAAAATCATATGTATGAGCAGTTGTTCTTTCTTGATCAACGCAGATTATTATGAAAAAATAACTGGATTGAGCGAGTAAATCGCCACATTCAAAATGTAAATTGCAAGTATCGGTTTTTCCTATTCAAATGTTAGGTGCAAAATTAAGCAAACCATCCTGGTGAAAACAATTTTTGCAACTGCAACACACATACATAGAATCAGAAACTTTGATGGAAACATCCAAATCGGCCATCTGTTTATTATCCACTTCATTTTTCGGCAATATAAGGATATGTCTTCAAACTTCTTCAAAAATTACGGCCATTAAATCTCAGAAATGCTGATACGCACCTCTAAAAACACTGAAGAACCTTAAATATGATGTCAATAATTGATGATTAATAATTGGCTTAAGTTTGTGAGGAATAGTGTGACTATATTTTCATTACCAAAAAGGACGACATTTTTTGTTAATAATTTTTATCAGCTCTACAAGTTGTTCTGCAAGGCTGGGAAAATTTTTCTGGACATTTGTTGGACACTGACCGCTTTTGATACTTAGTACAAATACAGCAGTTTATTTTTTTAAATTATGATGCCAATGAACAAAAAAATGTAAATCGGACAGCTTTTTTATGCTTTGAACTGTCTGCATGCATGTCTATACCAAGTTTGCCTTTATTTGCTACAGAAACAAAAGTTCCGTAGCCACAAGTAATGCATTCTGCTTCGAACTCATCTCGTCTTTTTCTAAAAAAATGGATAATTCTTTTAAAGTTCTTCAGTAAACTATGATTTTCTTTTTGGCATATCGCATTTATTTTTTAGCTCTTTGTTTTATTTTTCAAAAATCACAGAAATGATAATTATAAACAGTTCAGCTGAAAATATTCTTTGATTTTTTAAACTAAAATAAATGTGTACCAAAATGGTTTCTTTGAAATTAGGTCAATCGACCAGAACAACAACGCAAAATTTATCTCCGTATCTCCGCTGCGTAAAATACAAGAAATGCGGCGTACAAACTAACCGGAATTTCTACCGTTTTCCATGTAATCTTACTTTTTCTAACCTAAAGCAACAGTCAGTTTGAGGTAGACGTTAGGAAACTCCCTTTCATCATTCCTTACCAGTTAAATTATCATCACTTGAACTAATATGCAGTGACATAATTTTTAATCACGGAGTAAACGTAAAAAGGGAATTTTTAAACGACTTTGAATGACCAAATTTGTTTTTAATAAAAAGGAGGACAAAAAAGACATTTTTGAACATCCTGGGAAGACCAATTACTTTTTTACCAAAAAGGAGATCATGTCCTCCAAAAAGAGGACGTATGGTCACCCTAGTGAGGAACAAATAAAAGCAATCAAGCAAGCCTCATAAAGCTGCAATCATCGGATTCCGATTCTCGGCCAGTAGATCGGGAAAAAATCGAAATGTTTTGGGCTAGATCAGGCAAAATCGTAGCAGGCACATTTTGATTGTTGGCAGAGAATCCTAGAAAAGTCTGATATTTGTTTTAGCTAGTTATAGTCGGTTTGTAGAAACCCATTTCGTAGGTTTTCAAGATGTATTAATCAGTTTTACCGTAGTTACCCCACGTATCAAATACACGATCAACGAGCAAATTTAAATAAAAAAGTTGAATTTCCCGGCCAGACTGCATTGACATCGCTGGTGCTTATCCTAATATTGCAGAGTAGCTTGATGGGCAGGGTTACCAGATTGGCCTTTTTACGGCCAAAAACCAAAAAAATTGGCTTTTTTTTAAGCCTTTGTCTGGCGAATTGTTATTTGTTTTTTTTTGGCTTTTTTTAGTTTAACGTTACTATTGGTGCAGAATTGATATTTTAGCCAAAGTTTGGTTTGTAGCAACACCAGGCATGGTCTTGATTAATGAATCGTGTCTACTCACCAATTGTGCGGTGTGTATTTGACTTGTTTTGCATTAAGATAGACTATATGTTAACGATTTTTACCAAACCATACCACTAGATCCGCACAAGTGTATCCAGATTGGCTATTTTTCGCCAAAAGTAGGCTAATTTTAAGAATACTTGGTGGGTTACACGCTTGCGCTTTTTCGCTTCCTCGTGCATTGCGAAAAAACTGTCTGCAAGGTGGCAGTGCAAAAAACTGTCATAATTTGTCATAAATAATTATCATAAAATACCCCAAGTTTGTATGTAAATTATTACTCTTCTGTTTACTTCTAAATCAAGTGTAATATATCGTTGAAATCTTTATTTCTTGAAGATTTCAAATACAATAAAAACAAAAAAATATTTTTTGTTTTAATATCGTAAAATAGAAAAATTTGCTCAAAAATGATCACCAACATCATACCGTACCATACAGCAATCTATTACATCATGTCAATAACCCGCGACCGGTTTCGACCTTATTGGGTCTCATCAGGCAGGTGTAAAAAACACTCGATAATAAACATGCTCAAATAAAACAAATCTGCTATTGGGTGCAAAAAAAATGCAATAAAAACAACATGATACAGCAATACCTACTGTATATCATGGGGTCTCATTTAAGGACACACACACATGACATGGACAACAAGTCACATCGGTAAGCCTAATAGGGGTGTAGGATCATTGTCAAGACTTACCATTCCCTAGAATATAGAGGTTGCTAGTTGCTAATTAGCATTTTCAAGCCGATCTCCTTTTAAGAGGGATCTGCCTCCAGCATCACACTAAGGTAAAATAGAAAAATGTCATGTGTGTGTGTCCTTAAATGAGACCCCCATGATATAGGTATTGCTGTATCATGTTGTTTTTATTGCATTTTTTTTGCACCCAACAGCAGATTTGTTTTATTTGAGCATGTTTATTATTGAGTGATTTTACACCTGCCTGATGAGACCCAATAAGGTCGAAACCGGTCGCGGGTTATTGACATGATGTAATAGATTGCTGTATGGTACGGTATGATGTTGGTGATCATTTTTGAGCAAATTTTTCTATTTTACCTTAGTGTGATGCTGGAGGCAGATCCCTCTTAATAGGAGATCTGCTTGAAAATGCTAATTAGCAACTAGCAACCTCTATATTCTATTGTTTTAATATGCAAATTTTATGCAAATTAGCTCCCCAACAGGTGCTGAGTTGTCTTCGAAGTTAAAGTACCCTTACCTCAAAGATCACTACAAATATTATTTTTCAACCTATTTTTTTAGAAATGGTCGCTAGATGATGGTAAGGAAATAATCTTTTAAGGTATATCAGACAAAACTTACCAAAAAACCTAGGTTTTTTACAATTTCAACTTTCTAAGGCCCATGATCTTTTTGTTAACCGGTACTAATCGTTACCAAAATTTGTTCGTTAAATGTAGTATCTAAAATATGATCAGTGATTATCTGCTAGAGGTTAGCCTAAACCATGTAACATTATGTATTTTTGAACTAGGAATTTTTTAAAATTCAGAAAAAATCAAGTTTAAATAGAATATGTTGTCACTAACAATAAAACAGAAGCTTGTTTACACCCTCCCATTTGTTGAGAATCAAGGAGGATACAGCAAACTTTGATTTAGAGAAGCCAAACTTCTACTAGCTTTTAAACTTATATTTTAGTTTCTGCCTCCTTGGAAACTTGATACAAAACGACCAGAGGTGGGCACTTCCTCAAATCCACAAATTGCGGACTCCCGTTTTTATTTGCGGATTTGCGATGAAAAAACTGAAATTCACCGCAAGTCCACAAAGCAATAGGCAGTGTTTCATGTTTCGCTGTAAGATCTGTTTGGGAAGTGGATGACCTTATTTCTTAGGTTGGAGGTTAACATCCGGGTGTAGATAACTTTTTTTCTTTTTTCGGAGGTCAACGGCAAAATTTGACCTTCAAAGAAAAAAGATCATCACGAGAAGACAAAATAACAGTAAATATTGTGGTCCAAGGTTGCGGAAGTGTAATGTGCATTAGCGGTTGCGGAACACCTCTTGCAGTTTTGCGGAATTGAGTGTAAATTTGCGGTGCCCAGCACTGAAAATGACAACTTTAGTGGTAAAATATTTGCAATTTATTTTATGTTTTTATAGGGTGTACTTTTCTAAAAATTATAATTTAGTGAAGGAAAGTCAAAAAATTTTTGGGGTTTTTGATCTGACATGATGTACGGTATCCATTTTTGATCGGTAAATATCATATACCGCTTAGTCTAAACCATTTAAAGTTATATATTGCTGGAAAGTAAATTTCCTAAGCTTTTAAATAAGAATGGTATTTAACAACATATTATCTTTTTTACACACTAAATCTACTTTTTTTACTTACCATACAAATTTGTTTGAGGGGTTTTGAGATCCCTTAAAAATTTGAAAATTTTAATAAATAAATTTTATTATTATTGCTTGAAATTTTGTCAAAGGATGCCCCAAAAAAGTAGTTTTCAGACTGCGTAAATAATAAAGGATTTGGTTTTGTGGTAGTCATGTAATCTTAATTTGCTTTTGAGGTAATTGGCTCTTGCTGAAAATTTGGCAATTTTTGTCGTCTGCAACTGGGCTCTTGGTCTTTTTAACTTTTTTTGGGTATAAAAATCCAAAGGTTAGGGCACAAATTTTACATCTTCCAATGCGTGACTAATTAAGCGTGATTTTGAAAATTTTATGAAAATCGGATGAGAAATAAAATTACAAATCCATTTTTTAGTAAATTGATTTTGTAACTCATTTTGAAAAAGTTTGAGTAAAACCGTGTTTTTGTTTGCCGGTAATGTTACCGGCGCGGTAGGAAAAGAGTCAGCAAAAATGTGGCTTGAAGCAACAACAGGTATGGTCTTGATTAATGAATCGTTTCCACTTACCAATTGTGCGGTGTGGATTTGACTTGTTTCGTCAAAAGAAAGACTATATGTTAACGATTTTTACTAAACCATACGACTAGATCCGCGCAAGTGTAGCCAGAGTGCCTATTTTTCGCCAAAAATAGGCTAATTTTAAGAATACTTGGTGGATTACAAGCTTGCTTTGGCGGATATTGGAAATGAAAGTTATTCATTTGTGGGAAATCCAAAGGGATATAAAGCTGTAAAAATCTTTGTTTTGTCTTGTTTTTAGCAAGGATCATTCAGCAGTTGATACCGTTATTACAATCGCCAACAAGTAATCTTATTTTTTAAGTTGTTTATTTTTGGCCATAAAATTTTCTTAATTTGGCTACTCTGGGGGGCTTTTATCTGACTTTTGGTTATAAAAATTTTAAAACCTGGAAAAACTAACCCGTCTGAGGCAGTAGAGCGAGTGGATCAAAAGGTTGCTTTAGGAGTTAGCTGTAACTAATTAATTACATACCGAATTTTATCAGCAAATACAAATTCAAAACGCAAGAAGCCAATCGTGAATCACAAAATTTAATTTTTTTTAAGGGGAGAAGGAGCTGTAGAACATCTCCTGAGTTTGTGACCAACACCAAAATATTTTTCTGTTGACCGCATGACAAAAGCAATGTGTTTGTATTCTACATCTACACACTTCTAAAAGCAAATGAAGATTTTTTTCCGTGTTCTTTTATCCACTTTTATAAAGACGCCTCTGGCAAAAGCGTTACGTTGCCTGCTGCATAGCCAAGCAGAATTGCATTGAAGTTGACGTGTCAAGTTCAAACTACAGCTTGCGTCAACTATCACAACATTATAAGATTGAATGCTGACTCAAATATCGTCTTGTCATTTCCATTCTTCTAAACCGGAGATGGGCAAACTTTTTAGTTGGAGGGTAGCATTGACCATTCAAGAGTTAGCCGAGGGCCGCATCGACCATTCAAGAATTCGCCGAGGGCCAATGCGTAAAATCTTGTAATAGCTGTATGCAATGCAAGAGCTTGCAATAGCTTAAAACAGTGGTTCTCAACGTTTTTCCTGTATTCCTCCTATGCAAACCTCAGGAATTGTCAATTCCCCCCTTCAGTAAAACACAAAAAGAATACTAAAAAACGTATTTATTGAAGACCAAAATAACTCAATGAACAAAAACACAAATGTTTATTTATTCACGTGAAGCTGCTGAAACAATTTCCAAATACCGAGGAACAAAGAAAGTCAGCTTTGTTCGAAGATCATCCCGGTCACAAATATTAAGACGTCCTCTTTTTTTGCACAAAATATTGGTGACTGCACTGAAAGCACTTTCAACCAAATATGTTGTGGGAAAAGGCAAGAGAAAATGTTGTGCCTTTGTTGCTACTTTATTATATTTTGATACAATGTGTTGATCCAACCACATTAACTGTTGTTTGAAAGCAAATATTGCTTTAGCACTCTCGTCATTTTGAAGATCCATGAGTTCATCAATATCACTGCCGCTCATATTATCCAAGTCATGATTTTTTTCTATGTCCAACAAAAATGGTTGAGTAATCCAGATAGGAAATTCTAGTTTCTTAAGATCTAAGAATCTGTCGTTTAGATGAACATGTAAGCTGGAAAGATGCACAGAAATTATTTGCAAAATTTCATCTGAAGGATCACACTTACCAAGATGGTAAAATTTTGGAAAGGTTTTTCTCGAAATTTGCCCTTTAAGGAAAAGCAGTTTATTGATAAAAGGAAATATTTTAGTCTTGCAATCTATCAGAGTTTTCTGTTTGCCTTGTAATTCCTTGTTTAAGACATTTAATTTGCCAAATATATCTGCAAGATAAAAAATCAAAGCTTTGGCTTTTTTGCATTTCATAAACTGAAAATCCACATTTTCTTCACCAAATTCCAGCAACGTATCATACAAACTAACGAATCTTTCTAAGCACTTTCCTTTAGATAGCCATCGCACTTGGGTGTGAAGAAGTACTCTCACATATTCTTCATTCATCTCTTGGCAAAACTGTTTGAAAAGTCTTTTAATTTTTGGACGGGATTTTATGTAATTTATTACTTTTACCACTTTCTTCAGTATTTCATCCAGTTGGGGACTGAGGGTGGCAGCGGCCAAGTTTTCTCTGTGAATAATGCAGTGGACAGCCATCATATCAGGTTGATCATCTTTCAGCAGTTTTAACATTGTTTCGACCAATCATATTTGGAGCACCATCTGCAGCAATTGAAATAAGGTTGATCAATGGAATGTCATTATCAGTCATAAATTGCTTTACAACGTTGTAAATATCTTTCGCAGTAGTAGTAGTCTGTAAAGACTCACAAAACAACATTTCTTCCATGAATTCTGAGTTGTATTGAAATCTTACGTAGGCCAGAAGAAGAGCTTCACAGCTACAAACAGTTGTTTCATCAAGGGCCAATGAAAATTCTTACCAATTGTATTTTGATATCAGTCGCAATACCATCTAAACGACGACGAACTGTATCATTACTTAAATGTAAAGCATCTAGTTCTTGATGAGCTCTGCTGTTGCCTTGCACAGTTCTAAGATACGTCTCGATGGCTGGTTTCAGTAACTGCTCGCCATCTGTGTGTGATCGAGATTTTTTAGCAATAAGAAAGCTTAACTCGTAACTAACCTTCAGCAGCTGTTCTTTTTTATCATCATGCACCTTAAACAAGTCAATAAATGATCTTTTTGTCTTCTGCGTACTTTCTTTTAGGCGTATAAAATAATCTAATGATCTGCCTGCGTGTTCAGGATGTACACGTTTAAGATGCTCTGCCAATTTTCCTGGTCTCATGGAATCATTACAAAGAGAGCTGCTGCATAACAAACAAAATGGTTTGCTTTCATTTCCGCACTCCTCAGTGAAACCATATTTTAGATAATCTATCGAGTACTGGCGAACTTTGCTTACACCTTTTTTCTCGACATCACTTTTTCGTTTAGGCATTTTACTATTTTTTATGTAGCTCTGCTATGTTTTTATGCAACAGCGCTTTCAGTTACCGAGGCAAAATATCGCTGGACAAGGTATTAGCCGACCTATCATAGTTTGATTGTCATTATACAGTTGTCTATTACATCACAACGTGCAGCAAAATTTTTACGTTGAACTGGAAATATTAGCTGGCGATTCGGTGACTGCTATATTAGCCTATAGCTCCACTGTAATGGATCTTGAAGTGTGTTCTAAGTCACAAATAAATTAAGTTTATAAAGACAATGGATGAATTTGAATAAAGCTACATTTATTCACATTCCTCCCCAATTCCTCCCTTAACGATTATTCCTCCCTTCAAGTTGCGAATACCTCCCTAGGGAGCCAAGTGGCTCACTTTGAGAAACACTGGCTTAAAATCTTGCAATAACTTCTTGTAAAGACGTATTACAGGGCTTTGATAATGATGGCGTCCAAAAATAAAGATTATCACTCTTTATTTGGACCGAAAATGCGTCAGTTCAAACTAAGAATTGCGTAGCGACTCTTTCGATGATGGCTTCTATCATTTTTGGCTCTTCAGTACGGCAAGTGCGGCCAACCCTTTCTTATTGAATCAAATTCATGGAAGTTTGTATAAGTTTGGAGGGCCGCACAAAATGCTCTGGCGGGCGGCATGCGGCCCGCGGTTTGTAGTTTGCCCACCCCTACTCCAAACTACGTTCATGTTACGTTCGATAAGTTAAATTTCTAATTGTTTTACTTCAATACAGGAATAGTTAAGAAATCAAAAGTTTCTTATGACATTGGGGATGCAGCCACTACATTTTAGTTCTATGTTTGAAATGTTCAAATTGCTCGTTTCCACTAAAATTTAAATATTCTGCCGGTGTATAAGATGGTGATGATTATATGCAGGGTTGCCATATCGTGCTTATTTCTAAGATTTGTGCTTATTTTCAAGAGCAATGTCTTACAAATTATGAATGCACATCTGTAGACATTGAAACAATAGTTTTAAAAATCTGCAGTCACTTCAAGAGTCAAACTAGTAGAGTACAAAATCTTAAACAATTTTGCGCACAGCTTGAAGCTCAGTACACTGCACTTCTCACTAACACGCCAACACGTTGGACTACATTAGGTAATGTGCTTGAAAAAATGATAAAACTTTGGAAACCACTAACGCAACACTTTCTCTCCCTACGGTGTCCACAACGGATTCTTGAGAATTTTTTCAGATCAGAAGAGTCGCTTGTTATCGTGTCGTTTCTTCATAGTGCTTTGTCGGTTTTCAAAAAGCCGCTATTACTGTTACAGAGCACTAGTGCATTATTTCCGGAACTGGCTGGCATCTTTAAATCATTCAAGGCGGCTATTTTTCAGCGTCGTGATTCAGAATTTTATGGAGCAAAAACAGATGAATTATTAAAAGGAATTGACAGTGACTGTGCTGAGATGCTAAAATCAAGCTTAAAAGAATTTTATAAAGTGACTCTAGAATACATTGACAAATGGTATCGACCAGATAAGCATCCAGCCAACGTTGCCTGGACACTGCTGAGAAATCGGTTAGTTACATATAAAGAAGTAAAAGAAATGGCGAAGTAGGTCGATCCCGAGGTAGCGATGGCAGATAGCTGTTTGACGAAGTTTTGTCTCTCAATGATATGCTTAAAAATATTCCTGATGAGACATTCAATGAAGATAGCCCAGAGACGAAGAGGATGAAACTTTTTCTGAAAATGATTCTCTACCGCTTTTATAGAAATTAGTTGCTAGTGTTTTCTCTATTCCGGTCAGCAACGTATTCGTGGAATGAGTATTTTCTCTTGTCCCATCGCAATGGAGTAAAGAAAGAAATCGTCTAAGTGAAAAAACTGTCAAATCACTGTTACAAGTTCGAGTAAATATAGACTTCAGTTGCTCCGAGATGCGCGAAATCATTTCCAAAGATCAAAAACTGCTTAAGCAAATTCTTAGTGGTGAAAAATATTTATGATTTGGCTTTTAAATCAATAAATAGATCTTGCTTGTATAAAAATACTCAATTTCCGTTAATTCTAGTATTTCAATTTTTTTCAATTTGTTAATCGCTAGGAAAAATTCATACCAGGTGATACTAATATTTTTTTATACAAAATTTTTAGGAGTGGTAATCTATTACGTCATTGCACAGCAGCGTGCTTATTTTTTGGTGTAGGCAGATGGTAACCCTGATTATATGATATTTAACGAATAATTTTCTTCTTTCAGACATATAAATGTCGCAAACAAAAGTACTAAAAAATAGCCCATGCCAGTGTATGACCTGAAGAAGTGTTAAGTAAAATTTTGAATGAAGTATCTGACGAAAAAAACGACGAATTGAAAACACAGCCTCTTTAGCTTCCGGTAACTATAAAATTGTAAGAACCGTATAAATATCACATGACGCCTCCAGAGGGAAATAAAACTGCCGTATTGGTGTTATTACGGGGGAGAGGATAAAAAATAGGCTACGTAGGCCTATTGTTGTAGCACAAACTTGATGATAAAACGAATTAAAGTTTACAATCGTTTGATGTAACAGGCTTTTTGTAGAAAATCCAAAACTTAAGTTTGCTTGAGGACTTTTTTCATATGGTTCGTCACATACACACGCAGACAAGCGTATTGCTGCTTTTGACGGTGATATATGTATTGTTGATATTATCCGTAAATTCAATGTAGTGTTCCCGTATTTTCATATTAAACGATAAATTATAAGCAGAAACAGCATGACTGCAATACACTAGCTAATCCAGAAATAGCCTATTTCGTTTCACATTTGTAATGTATTCTGTTAATTGCAAGAGATTTTTTAATTAATAGCTCTATATTCACTAACGCCTCAAAGCACAAGTTACGATGATAAAGCTCAAATTGGTGACATTATGATTAATCCCGGTGGAATATAAAATTGTAAGGACCATATAAATATCATATAACGCCTCCAGAGGGAAACAAAACTGCCGTATTGGTGTTATTATGGTGAGAGGGGTAAAAAATAGGCTATATAGACATATCGTTGTAGGACAAACTTGCTATTAAAAAAAATCAAAGTTTACAATCATTCAATGTCACAGGTTTTCGTTGCAAATCCAAAACTTAAGTTTGCTTGAGTAATTTTTTATGCAACTCTTTACATACGCAGACTTGCACAACTGATTAATTCTAGTTGGCTAATTCGGTAAATTACAGCAAAAAGTCGCTAATTCTGATTTAAAAAAAAACTAAAAGTCTCTTATTCTAGTGTAATTTAAAAAATCCCTAATTTCAATTCTAATTTAATTTTAGAAAAGTTCATGAACAAAGAGTCGAATCTGAAAAATGACAAGAACTTTTTTCTATTATTAGCGAAAAGTTTGGCTGAAAATCAAAATCGAAATTAGGTGATCTCCAAAAAGAAAAAAGGTCTTCACAATGATTTGATGGCCAAAATGAAAAAGTATTACAATTGTCGCAAATACAAAGTGGTTTTGCGAAGATGTTCAAATAGCATCAAAATTTGCTTGGTAATTAAAATTTCAAACTAATTTCAGAAAAACTGGAAAGCTCATATTTTAATTCCGATTCCACTTAATTTGTGATAATCAGAAAAGCTCTCATTTTATTCTACCCTAATTTGAGAAAAGCATTAATGCTCTAATTCCAAGTTTAATTTAATTTGAAAATCCTAAAAAAATTCTAATCGTCAAGTCTGCACACAAGGATGAAAGGGGCTTACAAAAACGTCGTATTGCGTCGCATAAGGGAGAGGAAAGAATAAAAGAGTCCTATGATTTGTGAGCATTCCTTAATTTGAATGAAATTTATGTCTTGATCAATAAAAATATTTATCAGTGATGAACAAGCATAGCTTGTATTTTTTGTCTAAATGAAGACTAATCATTTCATCAAGCCAAGAAATTTTTGTCGTTAAAATGCTATTTCACACCCTGTTTCACATTTACAAACAGTCAATTGAAATTACAAAAATCTAGCTGGAGATAAGGCATATGGCAAGTAGTCCAACATAAGAAATGTTATACAAACATCACGGCTGGTAACTTTCTCATAAAAAGCAAAATGGCAAATTAATGATAAGTTGTTGAACTTTTTACCTGGAAGCTGACATTGATAAATTGGGCTTAGGCGATTGCAAAAGCACAACGTCGAAGAGTAAACACTACGAAAAAAGAAAATTCGCCGGCTGTTTCTTTATTTTTAATTCAGTCAAAAATCTAAAAACTAATGCTGTGCATTTAATTTGCAATAACTTGAACGCTATTAATCTGATCATAACCAAAGTACATAATTAGATTGAAAAATAAATTCCGCATCTATCTAAGCAAATACGGAATCGCTATTGTAAGCGGTTTAAAAGTTATTAGCTGCCAAAGTGTCGGGTCGAATCGACCCCCCCCCCCCCCCCCCCGGACATAGAAAGCAAAAAAAGCTCGGCCTTAATAGAGTTAAATAAAGTTGGGTTGATTTCACACATCAGCAGGGCTAGCATTTAGGGTTACAATTACGCTTTGCAGACCAAAGTGATGAACAATACGTTAGGCCTACAGTGCTACCATTGTTACTTGACTCCCAGTATCTTCAAGATTTTTGTCTTGTCTAGCCTAAAATTTAAACTATAAAGCTGAAATTATTAATTATGTCCCCTAGATGGAAACCATCTTATGGTAACGAGCGCAAATACAATAAAGACTGGAAGAAGAAACATTTTTGGTTGATGAAGGCGCCCAATGACTTGAATGAAGAATATTGCAAACTTTGTCACTGCACTCTGACACCCAAACTTAGTAATATAGCTGACCATGAAAAACGGAAAAGCGCAAAAAAGCACGTACCACGACAAGATTAGCAGTTAATAAACTTTACCAGTACACCAATATCATTACATAAATTCGATGACGGTGTTAAAAAAGCAGAGCTTCATTTAGCTGGAACAACAGCTTGTCATTCCTCTATAAGGTCAGCTGACCGTTTCGGAGAAATAATTGCTCGCCATGGTAGTGTAAGTGTTTGGAGAATACAAAACTTTATCGTACAAAATGCGTTGGAATGATTAGAAATGTAAGTCCTGCACTTAAAGAAGACATGAAAAAAGATATCAAGACTAAACCGTTTGCTCTTATAGTGGATGAATTTAATGATATTTCTGTGCAAAAGTATTTATGTGATTTAGTGCGTTACTTTGGTGACAAAAAGTTGGATATTACTACTGAACTGTTGGAATTAGTTATTTTACTCGAAACTAACGCAGAAGCAATCTTTCAGGCCATTCAGGACAAGCTAACAGAAAGAGGGTTGAATATGGAAAATTGCTTAGGCTTTGCTTGCGTTGAAGCTTCTGTTGTGTTGGGATCCCACAATTCAGTTTGGAAAAGATTACGAGCTGTTTCGCCAAATTTTGTATTGATCAAATGCATTTGCCATTCTCTGGTTCTGTGTCCAACACGCCATGAACGAACTACCTCCCAATATTAATTTTCTTTCTCAAATTCCAAAGTGCTATTGCAAAAGTGCAGCGTGAAGCATTTAAGCAATTGTTTGAAGTCATGAATACTTGTGAAGGCCATGTTCAAAGCCATGTTGTCCCACTACCATTTAAAAAAATTTCTTCAACGAGATGGCTGGTTAAGGGAAAAGTTTTGTATAATATTTTGGTGAATTGGAAGAAATGTCGGCGTATTTTACAACAGTTCAATGCAGCAGATTGTTTGAGAAGATGTTCGCTACAAAGCTAAATTGATAAAAGAAATGTTGCGAGACCGGATTAACTATCTCTACTTTGTATTTGCAACACCATTAGTGCAGGAGTTTGAAATAGTCAATGCTTTGTTTCAGTGCACTATTGATGACCCGCATCAACTTTCTCAGTCACTGCTTTTCCACTATCACAGTTTGTATAACAGACTGTATGATTCGAGAGGAAACAGAAAAATCTTGGCAAATGTAGATTTTGGAGTCAAGTATGTGGTAGAATGTGAAAAGTTTATTCAAGATCATGGCTTGGAAAGATCTCGTAATGTTGTTGCAATAAAGACTATTTGTGAGCAAATGATGCTGGTCGCTGTAGAACAAATAAAAAAGAGATTGCCTTCTGCACAAAACGTGGTTGAAAATCTGACAAAAATAAGTCCCAAGATCATTCTAAGCCAAATAAGCAGATGTTCATTTATTGATTTACTATTTTTGAAGTTATTTTCTGTCAAATTAACTCTGCTAGACGATCAGTGTTGATAGTTTATTCCTTTTGATTGGATAGATGAGGAAGTTTTTAAAGCAGAAGAATTTCCATTCAATGACACTGAAAACTTTGGGTATCAATTCTGTAGCATCTCTTTTTCAAGAATTTGGATAAAAATGCTCTAACTTGTCTTGTTACTCCGGTCAGTAACGCTGTAATTGAAAAAATATTTTCCTTACTCATAGGTGTAAAGACAAAACCAAGTAATACAAAAAATGGAAACGGAGCTCTTAGAAGCTATTATCAGAATTAGAACAGAAATGCTGCCAAAAGGCAACTGTTGCAAAGACTTGTTTGTATCGAAGAACATGTTACTCCAATTCAGGGCTGATATTGTCTACAAATAGACAACCAGCAGCAGCATTGAGGATGCAATGCAACTTCTTTATCAAAACCTTGCTCTTTGTGTATAAATTTTGCAGTAATTTTTTGTTTTGTGCTGCTTGTACAGTTTTTCGACTTTTGGTTTTTTTTGCTCATATTTAGCATGTTTTTTGGGCTAGTTTGTCCTTTTTAAATTTTTTCGTCTGGTCACCCTGTTAGTGGGATTTCGAATTGAACATTTACGGTTGTCAAGTAATAACAGAGCTAGCGATTGATTGACTAGGTAAATAAGTTTCGGTCATCATTATTTTTCCTGGGCTATATTACATGTCGTGATTAAATTTATGAACTGGTGATCAACTGCATTAGCTGATCTAACTTTTTTTTAAACTTCACGCTGGTAGGGCCAGTGATCTTATGCGTGTGTTTTTTTCCTTTAATCTCTGACAACAATATCTGTGCTCTACCTTTAAGAAAGCTTTATTTGTCTAGGTCTATTATCAATTTTGGACGTGCTATAAAACTGCTCGATAGATAGGCTCTCATCAATGCCCTTTTTAAACGTTATGCACTTGTCGATTCTTTACTGCTAGTTTAGCAGAGTAAAAACGCTACTAGCAGTTTTGCAGAATAAATTAATTCTTAAATATCTATTCCTATTGTTTTTTTATATCGAAAAATATTTATTCAAGTGTTAGTACAGGTTAGCCCTGATCAATGGCGTACGCAGGAGTGCTCCTATGCGCACGACCTCCTTCAGGAAGAGTTAAACGTCATTTTCATCCATTGTTTGCAAAAGTCAATCTCGCCCACTTCAAAAAATTTTAAACGTGAATTTCAACCATCATTTTGTAACAGCAATACACACTTCCGCTAATTTAGAACTTAGAATATTGATTTCCAGAAAAAAGGTTTCTGCACCACCACCTTTCTACAAAATTTGCAGAAAGCCATTCTCGCGCACCCCCTCAATAAATTTCTGCATACGCACTGATTCAAGGTAAAAACTTAAAATCGTTTTTTTTGGCTGTTTATCGACCTACTGGTTGATTTTTAAATAATTTCTTCAACCGACCCAAGAATAGTACTGGTGTAGATGAATTGAGTCAAACGGGATAAATTGAAGCAAATTGAAAAATATATTCCTTGAAAATTGCTCATGGTTTTTGGCACCATTTACTCAACGCTGTATTTTACCGAGTTTATTTTTGGCCGAAAGCCGAGCTTTGTAAACAGGTTTGGTCTGATTTGAAATCGGCTGAGAGCTGTGCTCGTGTGAATGCAGCTTAACAACAAAAAGACTCTTACCCTTAATTTTAGTGATTTCTACGTCGAAGATGAAAGCGACAACTACCGACTTCAAGTGAGCTCATACAACGGCACAGCTGGAGACAGGCTGGCACATCACAATGGCATGCAGTTTTCAACAAAAGATCGTGACAATGATGAATCATATAGGTAAGAAATAATGATGAATTATTATCAATTTTTTTCTTCTAAACCCTTATAAAAATACTTTTGATATTTAAATACTTTAGAGCTTATTTTGTAAACAAAACAGACAATACTTTGTCATTGTTCTTACTGCTGAGAAAAGATGTATAGGAGCAGCTCATATGGCCACAATATAGTGTACTAGATTGCATACCTCAATGCGCTTAGTGTGTTTTGGAGTTGCTTTTGAAATTGATTGTAAAAATATGTGGAAAGTACATATTTTTCTGAGGTTTGAAAAACCTAATTATGTTGAAGAGCTTGAGGTTTTGTGAGGGTTACGATTTATGAAAGAAATCACTGCCATCATCAACTTTTCGTTTTTGCAAGTCAGCAAATCACAGTTTATCATTCTGATTTCATGCTGGTTTTTGAACCAAAACATTAAACAGAAAAAAAAAATGAGTAAAAAATTCAGTCACTAAATACCTAGTTTATTTACTCTTTCTGTTGATCTTGTGGTGCATCTACAGCATCAATAATCGTAAGCAAGTCAACGACTTTCCCCTTAATTGCTTCCGAGAAATTCACTACTTGTTAGAATCCATTAATCAGAGGAAACCATAGGAACGTGATTGTTATGTTGTTATCATTTCACTGGAGCGACATTATTATACAAAACCCTCGACCATTGGAGTGGGGGTCACTACACGGGGTTACCATAAAACAATGTTACCACCACGAACCCACTTAACTACGTTGCAGAACAAAACATTTTGGTCAAAACACATTGTAGTTGACTGAAATGTAAATTCCGCTATTTTGCAGGAATTGTGCGGCTCGTTACAACGGAGGATGGTGGTATAAGGCTTGTTACATCTGGGCAAATTTAAACAACAACCCATCGACGTCATGGAGTGCAAGTAATGACGTTGTAAAATCGGTAATGAAAGTTCGTTGCGACTAGCTTGCATACTGTAGTACTTGCTTGCATTGATCTTTAGCATGATGTTGTGTAAATAAACTATGTAACACAATTATATTTATTGTTGTTGTAAATGTTCCAGAACATTCCAAATTAATTTGGAGAAAAACAATAAATTAATGATGGTTTGTTGAAGTTTTAATGTTTCCTACCCGTTTAGGTGTACAAGACACCGTTTGGAAGGTGATAACTCTTTTCTTTGGAGATCAAAAATTCCCGTCGGCCAGAAGTTGATCTCCAAAGAAAAAGTTCATCACCACCCGGACATTGCCCTCCAACCAAACAAATATGTTCGTCCACTTCCATACGGTGTCATTTACACATAAATGGGATAGAGTTTTTGGTTGCAATGTCAGTTCAGCCCATTTTTAGACTGTTTTACTAACAAATATACTCCAGCGACGGTATCGACCTCCATATAACACATCGTTGTCTGACACTTTTACACTTCTTGTCACTCCAAAAACTAGCCTAAAATAGTGCAACGGGATGGCAAAAAATAGCCCAAAAAACTGCAATCTGCGATTGCTAAATTTATCCCGCAACGTCTAATCGAAACTAGCCCGATTCCGCGGTAAAAACGCGGAACTGGCAGCACTGTTTACTAGCGTATTCACAAGGTCTTGACAAACACTCCAAACTATTTTATAGCTATTAGCTTATTATTAGTTCATGAAAAGACAAAACCACGAATATATAAGCAATCAAACAAGTCAGAAAATCAAAAATGTCAATTGATTTTTATTATAATAAAATGCTAATCATGTAGCAAATATTCTGAAGCTCTTGTAATAACAAAGCATTGTGACACGCGCTAAACATGCGTCGATGCCGCACAAAATAGAAAGACCTAGATTTACGTCCTTGTAGAACCATTTCAATTGGTGCCGGCACCCATCCGATGAAATTTTTTCTCGGACGTAAATCTACGTCCTTTCGCACCCAACGTATTCTTTCTAAGACGTAGATTCACGTCCTTCCGCAATGAAAATTTTAAAGATATGCAGTGTGTTACAGCAGAATGATGCAGTACTGTACTAACGTACCTGTGGGGTGGACCAATTACCCTGCTTTATAATGGCAAGTTTGAATAACTTTGTACAGTCGTGTCGTACGCTCGACTAATCTTAATCTCAAAGTAATATTAGGCTAAACAAGTGTAGCAAAGTCAAACAAAATGTCCATTTGTTTTTGTGAAATTATGCAGGAACTGCAAAAAATCTATTGCTAGAAAACTATTGTAATAATTTAAGTGTATGTGCTTAACTACAGGCCACTTGGCTCGTTCTGCCGTGATCAAGTCTGGTACGGCAGCCAGATGCTTTAGATCATATAGATAAACCTACAATTACGAAAAGTCCGCAAGGAGTGAGCCTAATATTTCTCAGCTTATTTCTGTAAGTAAGCTGCATATCGATGATTTGGCACCCTCCCCAACTTTCCATTTATGCCCCTATGCTCTTAGTGACATAAACATGTGAAAGTCTGTGGAGTTACTGGCTGATTCAATAATGAGCAAACCAAGTCCTAACGTGCGTATATACCGGAAACAGACCCTAATGTCCTACGTGGCTTTAAAAAACTATACGTGCCTGCATGACCTACCAAGTACCATCCACAATATGGCGACCGTCCACAGTCGTCGCAGTACTAAACTAACTGATGATTGCAAGAGCTACCCACTGATATCTCTGCTGTGCTGTCGTTACCAGCTTTTTGAGCGGCTACTTTTGAGATGTCTAGAGCATGCTGTTTGCCATTGACTTCTTGACGAACAACCTGGCTTTAAACATGGACGATGTATAACTGATCAAGTAGTTAAATTAATCATGCAATGACAACGAACAAAACTTTGAAGAAAATAATAAATCCGGCTTTGTTTTTTAGATCTTACTGTCACATGCGCTACTGTTCGACGTACTACGCATAATTCGAGATAAGAATATAACAGAACATAGTAGTCCTGTTTGCCCTGGACTCCTGGACCACTACCAAAGTTCAGAAAATCCTAACTTCAGAAAGGCTGGAAAAACCTTGCTATTTGAGGAAACGAAAACTGAAGTTAAGTCTGTCAAAAAAAGAAGCACAGCTCTCTATCTCAATAAAAATTGAGCAAATTGTCTGAGACCAAATATGCATAACAATTTTCTACTTCCAATTAATTCACGCCCAATATAATTAGACGTAAAGCTGAACCGCAAGTTCATCTACAGAAAGCATATTGAATATGTCGAGGTTGAAATAAGTGCAAGAAACAACTTTCTTAAGTGTCTGGCAGGATCAACCTTGGGGAGGGGTCTACACACACACATTTTGGAAACTGGAGCTTTTTTACTTATTTACAGAGCAGATGGGGATGCCTTCCCAGACAAAACGAATTTTTAAAATGATCTGGAAAAAGCAGACATCTGCAAACATCTACATTGTCGCTTGTTTAGTTTGCTTACGAAGCACTCCAAACAACTTATTGTAATCTGTTTTTGGTATCGATCCCTCAAGCTACAGAAGCAACAATTCCTTTTTGCTTCTATACAAGCAAGCAGAAAATTCAAATTCCTTTCTATAATGCCTGCTTTTACATAACAAACTTCTACCCGATTAATATTCGTACGGGTTCTACCCCTTCAGGGCAGGGCATCTGTCCCGTAAAAATTCAACCCACCTCTCCAACATCGCTGACATAGCTCATTTCAAATTTGCTTAGATCCAATTTCACAAAAAGCATCAATGCAACTTAATCGTTTGCGTATCAGAATTGTACTCTTTGCGTCAAACAGGTTTGAAATATAACTCGCTGACACAAACTCTTGTAAATTTGGCTGATTGCAGACCACAAAATCTGTTCTGCTTTTCTGGACAAACTTGCTAACACTCTACAGTCTTGTCTATGTCAAGGATCAAGAATCTAAACATCTATTTCCTGGGCGTTTTTCTTTTAAAACTGTGTTATGTGTATACCAAAAAATAATATAAACAAAAAATACATAGAGTAAGAAGTTGGAATTTATTACAAATTTTTAATGCCAAATTGCTTTTCGACTACCCTGTATATCAGGGCTAATTAAACTTTTTACAATCCGGGCCACATTTCACCAATGTGAAGTTTTGACAGATCGCACAAAAATTATTTTTTGGGTTTCAACTGTTCGAAGTTAGGGTTACTACAACTGATTAGGCAAAATCAGCATTTTGAACTCAAATTTTGTTGCAGATAATTTTCACCAAACTAGTCGCGGCCGCTCTTTAGCCACCCCTGCTGTAGACAATATTGTCTAATGCAAATGCAATCGGAGGTTTAGGTGCTCTGCCCACAGCCGCTAATTGATTAGGCAAAATCAACGACATTGGTTAGGCAAAATCAATAACGAACTCACGACATTGGTGCCCTGGGTGTTTGCTGAAGCCTCGTCAACTCAACTTAAATCAACGTCAACGTCAACTTAGCAACCGAAAGCTAAACCAGGGATGTGAAAGCGGAAGCGGAAGCGGAAGCTGGAAGCGGAAGCGGTGGAAGCGGTCCTTCTTCTGTGGAGGCGGAGGCAAAAACGCGAAAGTTCCACCGCTTCCGCTTCCACGTAGGAGGGAAGAATGGAGGGAGAAAAGGAGTCAGTTTTTTTATCTTTCAAAAAGATTGAATAGGAGAGCATAAACATTAAGAAATGAAAGCGAGGAGGAGTCGTTTAGAGAGATGTTGACCTCTACATAATCAGAGTAGGGGTCAAGCAAAGAAAGAGAGGAGGTAGAAAGCTCAGAGAAGGATAACTACTGCCTGACGAAAATGATGACGCCGCCGCTAACATCTGCGCCATCAGTAGAAAAAATACCAGATCGGGAGTGGGTGACGTCGGATCGCAGAGCAGAAAACCCAGAGATCCGGAAAAAAAAAGATAAATTAAGGTTAGATTCCTGGATACAAATGAGGTCAACGGGATGAGACAAAATAAAGTGTAGCAGTTTAGTGCTGCTGGCTTGGAGAAGCCCAGCATTTTGTTGAAGAATCCTGAGGAATTTAAGGAAGGGAAGGGAAGAAAGAGGAAGCAGAAGATAAATAATAACAGGTAGGAGCATGAGGAGGTGGTGAGGGTGCAGAGGGAGAAGATACAAAGTGGGCGGAAAAAAATAAGAGGTTTGAAGGCGAAGGTGGGGTGCAAGTGCTGCATTAGCAGAAGGGGGCCAGATGGTCCAGATTGAGCAGTGGAGGTATACAAGCTGGAGGAATCTGAGAAGGAAATCACAGTGCTGGTAGGTGTGAAATGTACAAAAAAATCCGGGACGCAGCAGGGAAGGAAGCTCCAGGAGTGAGAGCTGCCAAGAGTTCTGAATCTAAAAAAGGAGAGTAGTGAGCACTTTAAATTCACATTTCCAGGTCACATTTTCAGCGCACACTGATCAGGGAAAGACGGGACAAGGGTTAGGATGAGCGTTGCCGCTCATCAGGAGATGGAGAAGAATGAGAAGACGGGAAAGAGAAAGGAAAGAGAAGAGAGAAGACAGGTCAATTTTAAAGAGGCTGCATGCTGCTCTTCTGCAGTTGCTCAGGGGGCTGCACGGCGAAAAAATGGTTTGTGTGAGGGGAGTTCCCGGGGTAACTGGGACCCTCGGAAAGACCAACAGCCATTTTAACCCAACCCAAACGGGGTTGTGGGCCGCACCACCACGTTGAGGCGGCTGTTGATTGGTGAAGTTCAATTTTGCTCTCTATACATGTATATACTATACATACGACAGAAATTTCGCTTTTCACTATCCAAAAATATCAACGTCAATACGTGTTTTGGGGACGGACAGAAGGTCCGTAATGATGATTAGAGTTGAAGTTGACTCAAAGTCAGAGTTAGTTGAGGATAGAGAGGGAAAATCATCGCTATGCGGTGTAATTTGTTGTTGTGACGACAGGTTATTGTCGAAAGCTGTAATATGTCGTCATACAGTTTAGATCTGAGAAGCATTGGGTTAACTGTTGTAAAAGTAGTTGTAAGTAGTGAAGGAACTTGTAATAACTCTTTATTTGTTGAAGTGTTTAATTATTTTTTGAATTGTAGTAATGAAATATTTGATTTTCTTCCAAGCAATTCATGATTTCTAAATTTTTGTTAGTGGGAGTTCCGTGACAAAAGCGAAAATACATTAGGGGTTCCGCGATGACAAAAAGATTGAAAAGCACTGTTTTACATTTAACACGAGTTCTGATATCTAAGAAAAACAAACACAGAGTAGTTCGGAACAATAAGCTCAAGCGAAGTAGGTAAAGTAATAGCAACAAATGAAGGTTTTTGTCTTTTCAAAATGATGAAGTGTAGGAGAAGGTAGGCTACAGACCAACAAAAGTTTAAAAATTGTCAACGGTCGTTTTTTCGTTTTTTCAGTGGAAGCAGAAGCGGAAGCGGAAGCGATAGATGTGGAAGCGGAAGCGGTTGTAAAATAACCGCTTCCACATCCCTGTGCTTAACGAAGCCAACTGCAACAAACAATTTCATCGAACTCAATCATTTTCATTGAACATCGAGCTTCATTTTCCGGTACGAACTTGTTTATTCTTACTACTATTTTATTTCACTGTGTGACAACTTCTTTTTTATTTGGGACGCAACAGGCTTTTTCATTTCTACTTAGATATTTAGTATAACAGTTGAATTTCCGGACTGCAATTTTTTTACAAATGTCTAAGTTACCTGGCTCGTTTTACAATCTGCGAAATCATCAAATCAAAGCAATGGATAATGATGATATCACTCATACGTGCCTTTCTTCAACTGCGCCGGTTATGACTACAGCTTTCTTATCAAACCCACACGAATGTACTCACTATTCGATTTCAATTTATGTTCCTTCCAGAATTAAAACTTTAAGTTTCAATTTAAGATCCTTCTCCTCCACTGCGACCTCATTACCATTACCTTTCTTTGGCACCGATATTAAATGGTCACATTATTCCATGCGACAGCCAGTTGTTTACCTTAAACCCCTACTACGTGTTTAGAGTTTTTGACGCTTCAAACAACGTCAAGTTTTTAGTCAACACTGGGTCTTCCATTTGGGATTTTTCCTCTTGTAATATGCATTTAGGTTTGCAGAGATTATCTGCCATCAACAACACTCCTGCCATAATTCCCTCTACCAAACACTCAAACGTTGAATTGCGAACAGGGAATTTTCATTCTTGCCCCTGGACTTTAAAGACAGCTAAAGCAAAAATGGCCATTCTCCGCTAAGACTTTCTCGCTTTTTATGGGCTACAGCTTGATTTCACAGACATGTTGCTAATAGCATCTCAAGTAATTGGTTGGAATCATAACCTCGTAGTTCACAGAAATCGGTTCTATAAATCCAAGTGCGGTCTTAACCTCAACATTTAGCCAACGATGGGCCGCTCCCTCAGCCAAACAAATTGCAACAGCTGATCATACTTTGGAAGGCAATGATAAGATTAGTGCGCATAAACAAAAGGATATTACGCGTAGACAAACTGATAATGCCTGTAAACAGGATGATAGTGTGAGTGAAAAGAAAGATACCGCGTAAGCTGCTGTCTCAAAGCTCCAAGTTATTGCTGCCTTCAGCAGTTCAGCGAATGGCGTGAAGGCTGAAACCAAGCCCATCACAATAAAGATTTCTGATGAACCTTCAATTGCGACATTACTACAGTCCAAAAACCTCCTGTCTAGTGTTCCTCAGTTCCCATACGAACCCCTACAAATCCCATGCATTGTTTCGCAGCTTATGTTAAGCAACTCTGTGAATGCGACCACGTCTACTCTAACAGATCAAATCATTGAGAACGGTGTTCTGCGGCACGAAAGTCTTTGAACATGTCTAGGTGTTTTTGAAGCCATCTCTATCCGCGGCCTGTTTGCCGTAACATTAAGCATCACGTTGTAACCAGTGCAACAACGATTGTATTACAGGCTTGTCGTTGCTCTCCTGAAGAATTAGCCTTTGTCAAACAAGAGGTCAACCAACTATTGGAGAGTGGCATTGTTTTATCGTCCTCATTGCCTTATGTAAGCCCTATTCATATAGTACCTAAAAAACCGGAAGATTTTTGGATGATGGGCGATAATAGAACCTTGAATAACGTTACGCAATCAGATTGTTTTTCTTTGTCTTGTGAAACAAGTTTTGTAGATATTGCTTAGGACTAATTTATTTTTAGCAAATTAGACTGCCACCAGGGCAATATCTTTATTGTATTCGCGCAACTACGCATGTTTTATGGATCAGGAAACGAGTGAACTTGATTTTTTGACTATGTTGACGTTGTATTTCTTCCTGTTATTTCGAAGAGAACAAATAACAAGTTAATACGACCCTTTGAGCAATATGAGTTTATACTTAACAAAGACAAATGTGTGTCTGTGTCACTGAGATGGCATTTCTAGGTCACCTAATGGCTGTAGAAGATATCAAACTACTTTTCCAGAAAGTGAAAGCAATCGATAGATTTTTACTCCCTAAAAATCAAAAAAATTTACGTGTTTTTTTGGGATGGTTAATTACTATCGCCGTTTTATTTCCAACTGCACCGACACTACACAAAATCTCAATGCCCTCTTATCGCCCGACAAATCAAACAAAAATCTGATTGATTGGTCAACAGAACACCCACAGCATTTATAAAGATTAAATCACAGCTCGGAGCCTCAATTTTGCTTAGCTATCCTATACATCATGCAACCACGCTATTTTTGCTGTTACCAGTGAGACAGGTTGCGGTGCAGCTTTGCAAGAGAACCACGATAACGTGTGAAAAGTGCTCGTATTTTTTTCTCAAACTTTTTTGCAAACCCAGGGGCGTTATTCGACGTTTGACCTTGAACTTCAAGCAACACTCCTCCCAATTCGTCACTATCGCTATTTTGTTGATGGTCGGCAATTCACTGTATATATCGATCACGCTTCTCTATGCCACGTCATTTTCACGTATTCACGTCATTCGTTTCCCCAACATCGTAAGGATAGGGTATCTGCTCCGTACAAATCCGACTCACACCTCTAGCATCACTGACATAATTAATTTCAAATCCTCTTGGATCCAACTTCCACAAAAAGCATGGATACAACTCATTCGTCTGTGTCGAACAAATTTGAAAAACAACTCTTTAGAACAAACCTAGTAAATTTGGTTCATTGCAGATCGCAGATTATGCTCTACATATCTGACCAATTCTGCAAACACTCTGCATCCTTGTCTATGTCAAGGATCTAGACAGCTATTTCCTGTGCTTTTCTTTTGAATCAGTGCTACGAGTATGCCAAAACACAAGAAGCAGTTCTTTTTTCCCTGAATGCGTTGAGCAGTCCACCTTCACGAAGAAAGTGGCCTCCAGCGAAAATATCTGTGCTGCCAGCTTCCCCAACATATTCTTCTAATCGGCACGCACTTTCATTTTTAAAAATAATATTCATTAACAAACAAAACAAAACCACAAAACACTTTCACATATTTAAGTAATCATATCACATAACTAGAGGTGCGTTTTATTAAAATACCCGAATGTTAAGTATTTTGTTTTTATTTGCATTATTATACTCAGCACGTTTGAAAAATTGTCATTAGAAAACACTGAAACATGTCTAAGATGATTTATGTTATTTTACATCGATAAATCAAAAAAAAGTTATTAAACTTTTTGCAGCATCACTATTTCCATTACCAAATAACCTATAAATTTGATTTAGAGCAAAGAGATTCGTGGTTTTGAATTCATTCATAAAGATACATTTTCTTAGGAAGGTACAGCAACTGTACAAGAACAAAATAAGTTTTGCGAAGAAGATTGCAGAAAGTACATACATCAGCTTGACTGATTGTGTTAAAACCGTTGACAGGGCCATTTTTAGAAATTGCGAGCCTCATAGCTGATGGTTTATGCTAGTCAGTTCATGAAAACACTGTGGTATTTTTATCATAATTATTTAGCACAATATATCGAAATATTTTCCATATGTCAAACGCGTTAACCCAAGCATGACATCAGAAAAGTATGATACGATAAATTGGCAGGCTTGGTACTTACATCAATGTCACTTTTCATGCTTCGCGAGAAGTAAATTCTTGTAAAACATTGACGAAGCGCTAACTTCTCATCAACTCTCGTTTAATGACCAAAAGAGCAAAATTACTGAATCTTTCCTGCAACGTGGTTCGTTATAAAATCTCCTTATCTACAGAAAGTTTTACTAATTTTCATTCTGCCAGAAAAAAACATCCGCTTTCATGTCCACAAAAATATGCGGTAAAAACTTCAGCGACCAAGTAAAAAATGAAAAAAGCTTTTTGGTTTATAAAATGCACCTCAAAAACAGTCTTCTGCAACGACGCAAATACTAATTTGCTAACACAGGGGTGGGCAAACGTTTTAGTCGGCGGGCCGCTTTGACCATTTAAGAGTGGTGAAGGGCCAGTGCTTACAATCTTGTACAGCTGTATGCAATGAAAGAGATTGCGTTGGCTTAAAATTTTGCGATATGTCCTAACAATGTCGTATTACAGGGCGCAAAAGGGATGGTGTCTCTAAAAGAAAAAAAGGTCATTACCTTTTCCTTAGACCAGTGTTTCTTAACCTTTTTCTTCCACAGCACCCCTTCTGGTCAAGCCTAAGCAGTCCAGCACCCCCTACCAATGGCTAACACTTGGTTACTTGTAAGGATAAAGTAAAGGCAAGTGCAATACCTCTTGATCATTTGTTTGGTTTATTCCCCAAAACAGCTTTTTGGCCAAAGTCAGGACGCTCAGTTTTAGTTCGCGCCCTAACGGTAGAGTGGATCTCCAAATAAAAAAAAAGGTCACCACCTATTTCTTGTCGTTGTCGGCTGGTTTCCTTGCCAATACGCCTGGTTTATCAGCAATAGAGCGGGACATTCCGCAATTTAACCGCGACAGGACTGGAGTAGCGGGACTGTCCCCCTTGAACAAGACATATGGCATCCTACCTTTTACTCCCCACCACCTCATTTGTCATCTTTTCCAGCACCCCGTGAAATTAATTTCAGCACCCCAGGTTAAGAAACACTGCCTTAGACGGAAAGTGTGTCAATTGCCCTTCTTTTCATGGCTTCTAAAGTTTTTAGCTCTTACGGCAAGCGTTCCTTTCGTTGTCATTTTAATTTATATATGACGAAGTTTCAACAAGTGTTTGCGGGCTGCACAAAATGCTCTGGAGGGCTGCATGCGGCCCGCGGGTCGTAGTTTTCCCACCTCTGTGCTAACACATTGCCGAGTTTCGTGGGATGACCATAAAAATCCGCTCATTAGAATTGAGCTACTACAAACTTCCTTATCAATGGCGTTTATTCTACGCTAAACAATGATTGATGCCATCTTAAAAGAAACAAAAGGATATTCAGAGCCAAATTAAACCGCTTTCCCATTTACAGATTTCAAAATAACTTTGACAATCCGCACAAATGTAAACTTGTTGTCGTATTGTCAAGTTTTGTGGAGTGGTAGCTTCATCGGTGCGATCTAAAAATCAACAAAAAACACGTAGCTTGCTTACTTATTTAATCTTTCAAATTAAACTGCTTGGATAATTTTAATTTAAAATCATGCTGCTAGGATAACTATCAGAAACTAAACTATTTAGCAGTTTGACTATAAAAAGTTTAAAGAGTAGGTAGGTATGTGTTTTTTGTCATTTTGTAGATTGCACTGACGAAGCTGCCATCAGGCAGCGAATGCTTTGCAAATTTTAGATTTTTGTAATAAAGTTGAGCAATATTATTTGAATTGATTAGTTTCATTAACAATGGCGTTTATTTTACGCTTAGCAATGATGGATGTCAACTTAGGAGAAAAAACAAGGTCATTCAAGGCCAAAATTTTGACTATTACTATGCTTTTTACGAGTTTACAAGGAACACGTGACAGCGCGTGCTGGTGAAGCAGATGTAAATTTAAAGTTTGTAACCGGTCTGCAATTTGTATTTTTGAATAATTCAAACTAAACAACACTTTTCTCTAACTTCCTATTGGTAAGGCTGAGGTTGTACATCTCGATAAGGGGTTCATACGGTTACACTATCTTAAGAAATAAAAAGAGCAAAACTGCAAAAACAGATTGCAATGTTCTGTAAATTATTTTTTCGAGCATAACGTATCGACTTATCTTTAGACTTGTCAGGCTATTTACATACTTAGAAGGAGCCAAGAAAATTAAGGAAAAACGCTCTGTATTGTCTAAGTAAGCAATACCAGCATATAATATTTTACAAAGAGATGATTTTTAATGTTTTTCGGATTTCCAGTACACGGTATCAAAATGCAAAAATCAATTTTTTTCACACATTAAAATCAGTGCCTGACCAAAGATTACAAAAACGAGAAGGCCAGAAATTTAATGTGTTTTATTGCTGCTTAATGGTATGTGTTTCGTCTTATTTCGTTTGGAAATTTTCAACAAGACTGTGAAGAAAAAACTAATGTGAAACATTTTTGATAAAATTCTCTTCCAAAACGTATTTCTCAAATGTATTTCTCAAGAAGATTCAAAATTAAAATAGTCTGGATTTAGCATGTAGGCAAATTTGAACCCGAAATTTCGTAATGATCTACTATACTACCGCTTTCTCGCTACTGAGCAGATGTAAAAAAGGGGCCGTTCAAATATCATATGACACCTCCAAAACGTGGGAGGGAGGAAACAAAATCATCATCTTGATGTTATATGGGGGAGGTGAGAAAAAAAGATATTGTTATAAAATAAACTTGTAATTACAATCAAATAAATCAAAGTTTTCAATTGTTTAATTAAAATGGTTGTTGTGGCGAGCTCTTTCACACCAAATCTTTAAAATCAAACTGCTAGGATATAGGCAAGGATGGGATTCATGGATAATCCGAATGGTTTAATTTGTTTGAGTGCTTTTTTATCTGACTCGTCACATTAGTGGGTTGGAGGTTCACAAGCAACGCCGTAAATAGATGATTTGGCGGCTCAAGCGAGATTCTTATCTGGCGCTCCTCCCCTTTCCTTCCTCCTAGTCGGAAAATAAAGAATCCACATTTACGAGTTCGCTGCGTGTATACAAAGTATCGCATACCGGTAACATAGACTTTCATTCTATCAGTTAAAATGTGTGTTGTGTTCGTTTTTTAACTTTTACTTTTTTTGTAAGCAGCAACTCAACATCACCGAAATATAACAACATGTTGAGGAAAAATACAGGATAGTTGAAAAGAACCAGGCATTAAAAATTGCTTGCGATATTGTTATTAGCAATGAAGTCCAGACCAAAACCATTTTAGGTGAGACCACAGGAATAGGGATTGCTTGTTTTTGAAATTTTGTTAATTGTGTTGATGATGTTATTTATGATATGCGGAAGCATTTTTTAAAAATAACCAATAGCTTGACCATTTAGGAGCAAGCCAAAGTTTCAGCATGCTATAAAGTGCGGAATTTTATTGTTCAAGAGCAGAGATTGCATGTAAAGACAGGCATGCCAGACTACATTCCGAGACAATTAGAGGTTATCGTGTAAAGCTTATGACCGCAAGCTCTGCGAATGATAAAAGAAGGAGCTGGCATCTATTCACGAGCCAATCAGCGGAAAAGATGGAAAAAGTGCAGGAAATTTTTTGCGCAGCCCACAAAAATCAACCCGTCAAGCTGTTCGTGCAAGTGGATCAACAAGACATACAACACTCTCCGTGCTGCACAAGGAATTAAATTATCGTCCGTGGGAACTCCAATAAGTGGAGCAGCTTAAGCCTGAAGGCGGTGGTCGCCGAATGGAATGAAAAGAATTAATATTGGATTGCCGGTAGGACTGGGCTAAAATTTTTTTAATATCCTCTGGAACGACCGGGCTAAATTCCATGTCTGTGGCTTAATTAATCGCCACAATTGCAAGTATTGGACATCGGATAAATCCGATCCTAAAATGAAGTGACGATGTGATCTGAAATGACTGTAACAAGAGGCATTGACGCATATCATCCGTGTGATACCATGATCACGGAGCGCTACCTTCAGATGCTTGATAATTACGTGTGGCCTGCATTGTCTGGATTGGATAACGTTGATGACTTGATATTCATGCGAGATGGTGCGCCTCCTCACTTTATTCTTAATGTACGTGCGTGGCTAGACCAACATTTTTCAGGATGATGGGTGAGGCGATGCGGGCCTCACACATGTCCTCCAAGAAACCCATATCTCACTTCAAGTCATCTTATTTGCGGAGTTACAAAAACGAGGTGTTTATAACAAGACTCTACACAAACTTCGTTCGAGCGCTTGCGCGTGGAAGCATCGGCCTTTCGGAGGTGTTCACGTCATATCTTAAAAAATGAAGTCTTTGGTAATATATCATTGACAAACTGCGTTCGAGCGCTTGTACGTCGAAGCATCGGCCTTTCGGAGGTATTCACGTCATATCATAAAAATTGAAGCATTCGGTAATATATCATTGACAAACTGCGTTCGAGCTTTTGCACGTCGAAGCATCGGCCTTTCGGAGGTATTCACGTCATATCTTAAAACTTGAAATCTTCGGTAATACATCATCGATGAACTTCGTTCGAGCTTTTGCACGTCGAAGCATCGGCCTTACGGAGGTGTTCGCGTCATATCTTAAAAATTTAAACCAATCACAAGCAGTTTGCTTCTAAATCTTTCCAAACATTAACATTAAGAAAAGCATCTTTGCAACATAACTTCAGAATCGCATTAAAACCCACCCACTTCCCCTATCTCTCTCTCATTTGACCAATTATGAACCAACACAACAGGTATTTTTGTCTACATTTATACACAATTTTGAGACTCACTTCACAGGGCACAATTTTTTTTCCAAAAACTCTCCATCTTTTCTGGTTTTTAACCACGTGACATGGAGTTAAATAATCCTAAGCAGGAGTCAATGCATCCATTCGAAAATGGATAAAAATATTTGTGAAACGTGTGCCAAGACCTTTACCAGAGCGAGAGATCTTGACAGACATGTTGCAGCTGTTTACAAACACTTTAATGTTGAATGCAAAAAATGCTTCAAAAAATTCAACCGCAAGGATGTAATGAAAAAATATAAACTGAAATGTTGTGCTTGTTGTCTTTGTAATGCTAATTTTCTAAATTCGATTAACCAAATCTAGTTCTCTGATGAAGCGCATTTCAACTGCAATGACTCAATTAACAAACACAACAACATTTTCTGGGGCACTGAATCAACGGAAGAGATCACAAAAAGGCAATTAAAGGGGCCTAAAGTCACAGCTTTCATGACCTAAAATGAAAAGCAGGGGTTACTTAGTTTTTATTGGTTCGAGAAAAAAGACAAAACCGTCACTACCAATGCTAAATGTTACCTAAAGGTTATTAAACTGTTTAATGATAACCTCAATGCTACTCTTATTCTAGATTAGCTTCGTAGAATCTGGTTCATGCAGGATGGGACCCCGCTTCATATTGTGCAAAACACCATTGCATTTCTACACCAATTGTTTAAACTTCAAATCATTTCTTTGCCAGCTAATTACGAATCGGCCGCAAACAGCCCTGATTTTAATCCATTGAATTTTTGACTGTCGGCAGCTATTAAAAGATCTGTGTTTGCTGACAGTCCTACTTCAATGGATGAGACAAAATCCAATGTTTCTAGCTATGTTCAGCAAGTTAGAGCTGAGACACCAAGGAAAGGTGAGAACAAACTTGCCATCCGCGACAAGGCTTGTTTCAAACGCAATGGCTCACAGGTTGAAAATATAAACCAAACAAAGAATTTGTTTAAAAAAATTACATGCAAAATATTGTTTAAACTTGAATGGAGCACCATGTATTTGTGTTTATTCTAACGGTATAATGTCTGGTTTTAACATATTCATTTCCAGGAAATTCAATATATTATGATTTTCTCCGAAGCTATTAAAACTATGTCACTTTTATTGAAACATCTGTATTGCAATGACGAATCAAATCACGCCGCGTTCAATTATGAGAGCAAGATTTTCCAGACATTGACTACGATATTTTTGAGACGAAATAAAAAATAAGTCATCAAACAAGAATTGGCTCCATTGCTTGTTACAGTCTTCCAAAATAAATAGAAGCCAATCCACGCTTAGGTACATGCATTCAGCTAAGGATGACTTTAAAATAAATAATGTTGAATCGAAAAAAGTCGTGACGGATTGAAAGATGTGAAAAGGGACGATTGATATGTGTTAAAACTACAAAAATGTCGTATTAGATATTGCTGCCATTTCTGTGTTACTATCCAGACTTATCCAAATTAAGTTTCCTAATGATACGGTAAATAGTGCGATAAAGTTTCCTAAATGAGATCTGATAACTATTTCATTTTTATTCGGGCGAAAATTAGTCTTGCTACTGGAAATGAGATTCTAATTCTTTGAATATTCCTCCTGCTAAGAAACTAATGGCCTGTTAATTGTGATGAATCTCTCTTATTTTTTCGTTTTTAATCTAAAGTCTTTGGACTCCAGACAATCTTTGACTCTTTATTGTCAGTCATTAACATTTTCTTTAAAATGCTTGTTGTCTTTGTTTTGTGAAATTCTACTTTTTTCTTTTATGACCACGTGATTTGTAGTGTTATATAGTTGCTGGTGGCCAAGGTTCTGAATTCATTTTTCGAAGTTAGCTGTCGCGAAGTAAAGATGGGTTTTGAGAGTTGAGTACCAAGATTTAACTGAGGTGAAATTTATTTTTGCGATCTTGTCTGCCCTCGCTTTTTCTGGATGGCACTTTGATAAAATATATAATCAATAATCGAGAAGTGGATTTGGCTGCTGCAACCTCAATATATAGATTTAGACTAGGACTAGTGGCAAGAGAGCAATAAGGCATTTTGCCAGTTCATAATGATAGATCCGATCATTCTGATGATAATCGCCGGTGAGAGCCAGACAAAAATATTATAGTTTTCAATCATTGCTTTAAAAGAATGCAATGATCCCGTCCTATAAAACTTTATTCAAACATATTTTTATAATTTTTTGCATTTTTTTTATCTTTTTAATTATACATTATTTTGCTCACACACAAACTGCTGCTTTTGTCAATATAGTTGCTGGAAGAGCAAAAAGGGCCCTTCTAAAAGACAAACAGTATAAAATGTTTGTTTAGGCTAAATTCTCCAGTGCCCTCCGAAAAACGGTTATTGTGTAAAATTATAATTTCAGCAAATATTTCCTAAATTTTCTTAATACCGGTTTTCTTAACGAACGTTTCATCCTAATCTTTTGCAAAAGATTTCATTTCATTCCCCACATTTCACCATACTCCCACATTGCAAAAAAGCCCGATGAAATGGTCGTTAATAAAAGCAATATTGAAGTTTTGCACCACTTATAAGTTGTTTAAATTTGCTTGAAAACACTAATTTGTATTAAAATTTTGTGAGATCTAGATTTTGGATGGAAGGGGACTTTTCTTTCTTTAGCTTACTGCTTTCAGCACTTCCATTAGCTTAGTGTTAATGTTTAATCGACAGCTTTTTAACAATGTTCAGTTTTGCTCTGCTGGCATTGCGTCTTTGCTGGCTTTGCACTGATTTGATGACGGAGTTAGATGAATTTTGGTAAATACAAAAATGGTTTTCAATTCTTATGAATAGTTGCCTAGCGTCATAACAATATATGACGTGTTCTTGTCACAAAAACATGTATACTGGCAAGCAACATTCAAGTAGAAAAGAAAATATTTAAGGGTGAACTATAAAATTATTTTAATCGTTTGGTAGGCTATTTTTATATCGATGCCCAGTCTGTCGCGCATCAATGCAGCAATGCCCTTGCCAAGTTTAACAGATCGGCTACTAATGTAAGAGTGAATTAAGTAATTTTTTAAGTTAAGGGTATTATTAGGGGATTCGGCAAGTGATTGTTGGTTATGGTTGTTAAATTTATTCATAAACTGGTCTATCACTTAAAAATAAATGGTGTTGGGTGTCCGTTCCGTTTAAATAAAGATATAATGAAGTTAATTTCTGTTTTCAGTAATGAGTCTTTTGATGAATACGAATAAGCACTATGCAACAAACAAGTTGTAGAGCCTCGTTTTCATGACAAAGGTGCTATGCTGTTGAAATGCAAGAGTACACCGGTAAACGTTTGCTTGTAATGCATTTTGATATCAAACTCTCGGTGACTAATCGTTACTTTAACATCAAGGAATGGTAGTGAGGTGCCTGGGGCGTTCTCGCATGTGAAACGAAGTTTGGGGTTGTGGTTATTAGGCATATTTGCTTCTGTTTGTGTTTCACTCAAAAATGCTGTGTAAAAATGACAATATTCTCGTTATAAATAATCGGTTCGGTAAAAATTCAATTTACGTTCAAAGTTTCAGATTTATATTGCCTGATAAATAGTTTCGGTGTTCTTTTTGTTAGCTTCATAAATTAGCTTTATTGTGTTAAGCTAGCCAGCCCTGCCGTGGCCGCCTACTGGGCCCACATCAATAAGGTGGAGGTTTAAATTATCAGTCCAGCTGGCTGACACAATAAAACTTATTGTTCTTCGATATAGCCAATTCTTTTTCTACGAGGCCAGAGTTAGGTTGAAAATGGAAGATAAAATTTGTTGAGCAATAAACATTTTTCGGTTGGCTCATAGCTGTTGTCTTGTCTTAAAATTTCTCTAGTCTTCGGCAACGTTTTGATTACTTTTTTTCGGACATTGGCGTACGTAGGGACTGGACGTATTTGCAATTGAAGCAGAAAATAATTTGACCAACTGTTATCTATTTATTTCGTTTAGCGCATGGACGCATAATCTCAAAGTTGTGGAATGGTGTCGAAGTAATTGATTTGTTTGTACAGATATGAACTATTAAATATTAGGTTCGCTGTTTCGCCACTGTTGGGACATTTTTGTGATCTAAACCTCTGTTTGCGCGTATATTGCTTAGTTGGGGCATAAACTCACACATAGGTAAGTGTACTTTTTGAAAGCAAAAGTACAATTTTTTAAATGCAAATTAAGTAAAAAAGCAATGTGGGGCGTTGCCCATAGTCGCTGTGTTTTTCCCACAGACTTTTAAGTCTCTGGCAACGTGTCATTTTCCCTATTTTCATCACAGGTTATTTTAAATCCCGTTCCCTGTCATATAAAAAAGTACTTAAGCAAAGTTTAAATATTTGGATTCGCCACAAAACCGTTTTGTCAAACGATAGAAAACTTTAATTGTTTTAATATTATAGCACAGGGGTGGCCACACTTGGTGTCCTAAAATGCCAAAAATCATAAGGGTCAACACTAAAAAACCTCTACGCAATTTTAAGTTTGAATTGACAACATTTTTTACACAAATAGGCGGATAATATTTGGCGATCATCATTTTTAAACTTCAAAAATACGCATGTGTAACCAGCCATGTAATAGCATGTTTGTCACATAACTACATCTCGTGTTCCTCCCATGTGATACAAATACAACAATTTTGCTTCTTTCTCCATCCTTAGAAATATCATACAATATTTAAACGGTCATAAACTAACTTCCTGCCATAATTCACATGAGAAGTCGCTGATATATTTGACTTTTCCACATTCTACTTTACAGGCAACTACCGATAAAGCCTTTAATCAAGTACCAACAGTCAACAGTTTTTAAAAAAATAAAGAAAAGAAGACCTGTAATCCAATGTGGATTGTGACGTTATCTTACACTTCAAAGAGTGCAGTAATATCAGAGTAAAAAATAAAGGCCTATTAATTCAGGTGGCTGCACCTGCTTCGCAAAAAATAGTTCTAAGTACAACAAAACTTAATGTGTTTTGGCTGTGGCTATATTGTCGACACTGGCATTTTAGCTGCCAATCCTAGAATACCGGTCAACAAATATTTTCGATTGGTGCAAACATTTAATTTTCTGTGAACGCTTTCCTCACTTTTTTGTTACCCAGGCCCCCCAGCTGTCTACACTCCTGTTATGTAATTTGAGAAAATTATTGCACTTCTTCCTTCCAACCAATCCAATCTCAACTCGACCAAAATGAAAATAACCCAGTCTAGAATTAAACCTATAATTACGTTGTTTAGATTTTCTTGAGTTCTTTCCGAACTCAATGTACAAGTTTGAGTAATATGATAGCGTTTAACATCGAGACGTCAGCAAGCTTCATTTTGTCGCTCAAGCATGTCAGCATGCAAAAAGTTGCTTGCAATTAATCAATACGGTGACGTCACATAGCAAAAGAAAGTTTCATAAAAGCAACATAAGAAAGGTTGTCAATTTTTACATTCCATTCTCAGAAAATCATCGCTTGTAGACGTATTGAATATTAAGCCCACGGCTTTTTCGTAATTGTTGGCCTTGCAATATATGTGTGTCGTAAATCTATGAAAACAGCAATAACAGGTTAATGTTTTTGGCATAGGTATGACGATCCATTAAAATTGCACCAAATCTGCAATCTAGACTGAATTCAAAAAATATTTTCACTTTAGTTTTGGGAAATTTTTGCTACCGACTTGATGTATTGTTTTTTTTGTATTTCTATGAGCTAGATTTTCCACTTAGGAAGATAGTTTTCTCTATCATGTCTTTTAATAACCCAATTGGGTTATATTTTTTGCTTGAGTTTTTATTCATAAACACTTTTTTTGTAAGCAAGTGAAAATATATGTAGAGCAGCAAATAATAATTTCCAAAATGTTATCAAAAATATTTGAAATGTATTGACAAAATACAAGATCATTGATGCAACATTTTTGCAACTGTCGAGGTCTTAATAGCAAGCTTTAGTGATTACCATTACCTTGCAACTATATTACAAGTTGATTTATATTCTGTGGGATATCTGTTTTCTGACTGACCGACATCAAGCAGCGGGAATACTCATTGGCTATCTTAGATTAAAAAATATTTATTCAACTAGCCGTGCGAGTTTTATCTTGACAACATTTGTGAGAGCAGCAAAGAAAAATTATTACAAACGAAAACATTGTTCTGTTGCCTGCTTTCGCTCTCGCGACGGTAAATATACCGGCACACACAATGTGACTACACGCACGATATTGTGGGCGTTCGTTACGTTCGAGCAAACACGCTTTATATATAAGCCGTTCTAACTTTCTGCTTGTGGTTTGTAATTGAATTTTTTTGCGTGCTTCGCTCCCGCGACGGTAAATATACCGGCAAAAAATTTTTGATGGAAGCTCTGTTTACATGCGCGCCAGTGTTCGCAAATGGCTCGCGGGAGGGAAAGAGTTAAAAGGTGATCATCCTTCTATTTAACCAAAAGTCAAAACTCGTACAACTCGAAACAATTTTTCATTTTAAAACCTTTTATCAGTTCTGTTTAGTTAGTACGGATTGGGAAATACAAAGCTGGGGGTGGGCGTCAATATGAAAATAATTTGTAGGATTACAGAAATAAACTTCAAGTTTTTAGTGACAAGCTTATTACACAATTTGTTTTGCCCCCTCCGCAATTATATTTTTGACATCAAGTTTCTTGGTATTGACTGTTTGCCCCGGTCCCTGGCAAAGCGAGAAAAGGAGTCATGCTTCCACTGAATGTTTTGCACCTGACAGCTGTTGGCCTATTAAGGTACTTTGAATGAAAAACGTTTGTTTTATGTGCATTTCACAAATTGGTAGTCCTACAGTTTGCTTAGTTTTTATATATATAACTTTACCTTTATTTGTTATTTTAATTAACTATGCCCCTAATTTCGAACTCTCTACTTTGAATTTATCTTACAAACAGTTTATGTATTCTTTGTTTTCTCCATGCTCGAGAAGGGTTAACCTAATTGAAAGCTGTAGCTAGTCGTCATAAGTGCTGCCTGAAAAAAAATTTTTGTGGGGTCAAATGTACTGTATACTTATGGATTCTTTGTGCCTCTACTTCAATTCATGGTATTTTTCTAAGAAGTCAATCAAGTTGTAGTTGTCGTTTCATTGTTTACGTATAGCCACTGTGAAGTATAATGCTGGGTGGTGTGTGTGTCTGTGTACTTTCACTTTTCTGTAGTCAATAGACGTATAAAGAAGAAATTGGTGCGATTGACTACGACATTGAGTTGTCATAAAAGGATCAGCGACATCATGATGATGTAGAAACTGATTTCCGGATTGGTTTACCTACTGATATTCTTTACTCTAACGTTATTTTTTGGGGATAGGCATTTCCTCTTTACCCATTTCCTGGCTGCGCTACGCCGGGACCAAAAACCTTGCACATCCTAAAAAGTGAGGTAACAAAGAAAAGGCAAGAAGTTGTAAATGGATCTTCCCCTTAATCGCCTACTTCTGCAAAAAGTATCTTTTGCTTCGGCACTATTTAACAACTCTGATTTTGTGCTCCCTCTCTCTCATATTTGTCTGATGAAAAAAAAAATTTTGAAGTGATGCGACTTCTTGACTAAAACTATTTTTGATGTGCGGACTAGGGAGATCTGGATTATGGTCACTTTTGCGCCAATTTACTACTTTAAAACACTTTACCTTGTCCTTTTATTCAATACTAGCTGGCTTTGCCGGTGTCGCCCGGTAGAGGCCCTCCATCAGTAATGTCCGGGTTTAGTATTTCGGTTCAACCGGCCAAGCCGGCTTCACCCATCCGGCTCTATTGTGAGCAGTAGTGAAAAGTTAATGAATTTTATGCACTTTCACAATTCTTCTACACGAAATTGTAATCATTACATTCTCTTAATCATGATTGGCAATGCTTACAAAGAATCTTGCAACAAATTATTGTTAATACTTGTGAGGGAGCAGAAATTGTAAATATTCAAAACTGATTGTAGCGGCAAAATGTTGGTTGCTTAATTACAGAAATAGATTTTTTAATGGTAAGCCTATTTTTCCAATTGGTGCTGCTCTTTTCCTGTTTATATTTGTGGTATTAAGTTACTAATTTTGCTGAGCTATTGGTCTGGTTTCCGGCATAGGGACAAAGGCGGCTACTGTTCTCTCTATGTCCAGTTTTCGAAATTGTTATGGTTATAGTTTTATGTTGATTTTTTCTTAAACTTGAGATTTTATTAAAATGACATAGAGTATAGACATACAGTAAATGACATAAATATCATAACAAGCAGCATATCAGCATCCAAAAAAACCCTTGTTGTATAGTTTATATCAGTGGTTCCCAAACTTTTTAAGTCACAATTTTTTGTGCCCTTTTTTTCTAATAGAATATCTCGTTTCAAGATCCTGGCTATGCCTTGGATTTATATGCTTTGTTCATTGCTGACACCAACCCAAGGGAGTCTTGTGTTTCCCGTAGTTTGGAAGTAGGAATCACATTTCTGATATTAAGCTATTTTAAAGAAAAAGGGTAAATATGTCTTTCGTGTTGACCGATTTGACACAGTGACGCTGTTTTCTTTTGATTTCCCTTTAAATTTTCTCAAGTCCTCGCTGACTTCGCATTACGTAGCATGTTCATTTCTCCCTGCTTGACGTGCCCTGGGGAGTTGAAAGTGTCCTTGCTTTTCCTCAATTTCCTCAAATGTTTGGTTAGATTCCGGTAGCACTATAAAGCTATTATAAAACAAAATACAAATAATAAGTTTCATATGGTGCGATTTAACACAGTGACGTTAATTTTGATTTCGCCTCAAACTTTCTTAAGTCCCTTCTAGCCACGCATTATGATTCATATTTGTTTTTCCTTGCTTAGCTATGCTCATAGAAGTTAAATAAATCCTTGCTTTTTCAATTTTCAGGTTTGATTCCGGTAGCTCTATAAAGCTATTACCAAGCAAAATAGAAAAAATTTCTCTCCTAAGTATGTTGCGATTTAACCTCGGCAGGCCATACTATCACCCGTGCCGATTTAAAAGACATCGTCTAATGCAGCTGCGCCAGCTTTACCGTACAAACATTTGTTAGAGCCACAACGAAATGTTTCACTAAATACAAGCCATAGCTCCTATACATAAAATAGTGATCATGTTGGTTTATTAATCAAGACTGGAGGTATTCAAAATCAAAGAACGATGACACAAACTACCATTCGTAATTTTTGAAGAAGTAAGGGGAGGGGGAGGTGAAACATAGTCAAAATTGATGGCGTAGCCCGAATGGAGGTCTTTTTGACTCACAAAAAAATGAGCTGTTTGGTGGCAGGCATGTTCGACGATTTGGTGGGCCCGCTTTGGTATTAATATTGATGACATTAAAATTTTTACCAGCGCTATTTGCTTTAATTCGGCCATAGCATAAAAAGAGACTACGGCTTTCCTTTAAGTCATAAAACTAGGGCCATTTTTCTTTGACCTAAAAAAAATATATTTTTGACTTTATTTTAGCAAAATTTTGACTTTATTTTGACTTAACCGCTTTCACCTATTATTTATGTCTTGTTGCACTTTTTTGATTAAAAATGTTTTATAATCCGCAATTTACATAAGTTTTAAGAAGAAGGTAGCCTACTTTAATAATTTTCTCAATCACTCAGTCTTGAAGCTAATGCAACAAAGCGACGCATGACGTCAAAACCTAAGATAACGAGCCATTGTGTGTACCGGTATCAATTGATGTGTAATGCAAAAAATGCGTTGTTATCGCAACTGTACTGTACATTAACAGTCTGTCTATGATGTTTTTGACGAAAGCCAAGCAGTATAATTACCAGGACTTTTTATTGTAATACAGCATCATATATTTTTTTACGTTCCTAACATCAAAATTTCTGTCTTTTTTCAGTAATATACTGAGCATAGAAAACGACCTCTTAACAGCAGCAGAGGTTGGCTGGGCTTTTTGCAATAGTGCGTAGCTTGTTGGGTCAATTGTCAAGTTGGTACAGTTTATTATTGTTTCTAAATCAGAGTTGGATAGTCGTTTTTTAATGTAATTTTTAATTGCGCAAGGATCATCATTGAATTGCATATTTTTCACCTGTCCGTATGTTTCGGTTATCGAGCAGGCACTTCCTTCTAAAAACTCTACGTTGGCTGCTAGAGTCTGGTATTGATTTATTTTAACCACGTCCGGCACCAAATCTCCCACATTGATAGCGTCTTTTGCTCTGCTGACTAAGAGGCCTGCACTTGTCCAATTGTTGACAATGGTACGAACAGCTGGAAGGTTCTCTCTGTAATGTAAGGCAGCTCTAAGCCAAGTTGCCCATCTTGTAATTACAGGGTCAGAAGGAGATGGCACACCAGTATCATAAAAATCTTTCTTGCGATTTTTGTTTTTGATTGTTGCTGCCTTGATCGCTGCTATTACTTCATCATTATTTTTAAAATGAGCACGCACACGCATAGCGCAGTTATGTAGTAAGTGACATGCATCAAAGAAGGGTATAATTCCTTTAATGTCTTTCCAGCCAAAGACATGTACCGAGCAGAATCAGTCAAGAATAATGAAAAATTCTCGCGTTTTATTTCAAGTTATCGGAATATGTCATCCACAGTGTGCAGAATAATACTGCTGTCAACATTGCTACCGCTGTCAAGTGAATGGCAATCAACGAGGAATGTCTGATTTGGGGCATCTAAGCTGCCCACAAGCACACTAATATACAGGGTGGGCCAATAAAATGTTACCACTTTTCAATCATACCTAAGTTTTCAAATGTGAATTTATTCAAAATTTTTATTCAAAGATTTGTGATAAGAAACATTAAACCAACATTTAATATCAATGAATTTGTAAAATCTGAACTCTGTAAGGAAAGAAATAAAGATCTGTGTTCAGTATGCGTCTGAGAGTGGTCCTTGAGAGGGCAGTCTCCCTCTGACAAACATCTGGTCGATTTTCTTGGTGATTCCTCCAGACGCTGTCTCACGATCTCTGTGTTAATGGCTGTTCTCGCAGACCTTGGCCTACCACTATGTCCTTTATTCGCTTTGGTCGCATATCCCGTTTTCCTGAATTTTTGAAGAAGATGTCTGATTGTGAGTATACATGGAGGACTTCTTTCCGGAACGTCAATGACGAATCGTCACTGAGTCTGGGTTACCAATTTTAATTCAAAATATGCTTCCACGATCTTTACTCTCTCCTTCACAGTATATTGTTTTCGATCCATTGGTGTGAGAATTCAATCTTTTGTTGTTGGTATTTTTGAGAATAAAGAAATCTATTTTGGAAATAGCAAGGATTCAAAAAGTGGTAACATTTTATTGGCCCACCCTATACTTTTGTTTAGCAATCTCTGCTTCATCCACAATTAAAAAAAATTTTTTGTCACGAAGTAATTCTTGAATTTGTTCTTCTTTTTGGGATGCTAATTTAGCAACACTTCCCCGGCCGCAGTCTCCAAAGGCAATACTTTTTTCATTGTAGCAAACAGAGACTTTAAAGAAGGATGGTTCAGTTTATGAAGTGGGATATCTGCAGCTAAGAATGAAGAGACAACCTGTTCCTTGAAGTTTACTTGATCGAGTTGTAAAAAGGTTTGCTTACTTTGGGATTTGCTCTTCGTCTCCAATTTTCTTTGGTGTTGCTTTCTTTTTCGGTGGCTTTCCACAAAAAACTTTTTGTCGCATTTGACTAACACGTCGCAAAGGTTGCATCGCAAGTCGCGGGCAGGAGTTGCCGAAAACTTATTCGGATATTCCTGGCAAATTTGCTTAACTTTCGCTGTAGAAGATTTGGCTTGTTTAGGCATTCTTTGCTTTGCTAGCTACGACTTAAAAAGACCACGTGTAAAGAGCGCAAAGATTTTATAGGAATAGATTAATTGTCTGACAATTATGTGTTTATGCATCAACCATGACAATTTCATGCATAATAAGTACTATTTCCTTCTCAATTACCGCACGCATTTTTACCATTGCAACTATTTGAGAAGTTTAAAATCAAATAAAACTGCGCATAAAATTTTAGTAGCAGCTCAAAAATTCAAAAAAATATAAATTTGTTCGTTTTTGTAAGGACATTTTTGATGAAGATAATTTTGACAAGTTTTGACTTTATGCAAAATTTTGACTTTATTTTGACTTATAAAATCTACCAAAACACACTCCTGAACATCTGAAACGAACGTTAGTACACGTTTGATCATGTAACAAGGTCCTGAAAAATTTTTGATATTATTGACTAGTGTACCCTACATGTAATCTATTGTAATAGGCGCCTATTACACTTTTTTTAAACAAAAACATTTCCTCTTAATCCAATGTTACAGATTGATGCTATTATTGTTTAATTTTGATCTTTTCCTAAATTTCGAATTTTATTACATTTAATTTTGCCCCTAATCCAGACCTTCCTACTTCTAAATAAAGATTAGTGTTTTGTACCGATAGGCCTATCCTTGCATTTACAAATGTCAGTAATGGGCTTTACCGTTTATGTTTGCTATCAAAATGGTAGTGGATAATTTTGCTGCCTGCTGTTGTTCTCGCTATGTAGTAACAAGCATTGCGATGGCATTTAACATTATGACCTCACAATGCGTTTTGAGCCATTATTATTAGAATGGCTACTTACCACTTTTTCGTTACTGTAGGTGAATTAATATGAACTGACGTCTGTGACTGCGTGCATGTTCCTTGGCCCTGGCATAAACGCCCCCATACAAAGAACAAACTAATTCGAAATGAAGCACTCACAGTTGAGTTATAGCAGTAGCGAGAACCCCGTTAATAATGTCGAAGTTAAGAGCATCATATCAGCTGGCTGCTTTCACACCTTGCTCAATTGCAAAGGAAATTGCTTCAACTTTTAGATCAAATGTAGCTCGACCCTTACATTTTGTTGCCAACCGTAAGAAAGAACCATCTTTATCCCATCGTTTTTTTCTTGGGTGATCACCAAGTGTTTTGCTTGGAGTATGCTACATACTAAAATTTGTAGACTTTGAGTCTTTTGAATAAATTGATTGATAATGCCAAAGATCCAATGTATCGAGAAAGAATAGACAAAATGTACCAAAGTACTTAGTCTTTCTAGAAATTACAATTTTGTGTGTTTTGAACAGATAGACTACATTTCATGAACATTTGGAGACTTCAGTTTTTTGATTGGTCTATTTGAAAACGACAACAGACAATGCAAAAGAACCACGCTTGTGAGGAAAAGTAGTCAAAATGTAGGAAAGAACTAACTTTGTCTAACAATTGCAAGTTTGTTAGGTCAAGTAGGATAATTGTGCAACCAAAAATGAAACATCATGTATGGCAACCAATTTTTGATCAGCTATTATAAACTAATCCTTAGCCTCAAGTAACTGGAGTCACATATTACTGGAAAGGAAATTTCCTAGGCTTTCAAAAACAGTAATTGGAAATACTTTATTTTAACGTTTATGTTTTGAAGTCACCTGTTTTTAGTGAACTCACTACTTTCGGAAGAGGTAAAAAGTTACACCACAGGTCTTAAAATTCGGTATTTTTCAGAATAAAAAATAATATTAATTGTACATACTGTATACTATCGGAATCGCATTGAAATAACTTTTAATTTGTTGGAAAAAGTTTGAAAATCAATTGAGAAATGAGGTCAGTTGAAAAAATTATCAGTTGAAAATCAAAAAATATTAATCAAAAAAATCAGTTGAGAAATTAACTGAGAAATGAGATCACAAATCAGTTTTTTAGTTTATTGATTTTGCAAAAAGGATGCAATTTTTAAAAACATCTTCATAATATGATTTGCGGTAGCGAAGATTTGTGTTAATGGTAAGAAATATATTATGACATCATAGACCCAGTTTAAGCATGCAAGGAAAAAAGAGAAGAAAAAATGCATAGAGGGCCTGAAGTGCTTAAACAAAGAATAGCTCTTAGCATTGTCGAATGGGCTATAGTTGTTGTAAAGTTGTTTTTATTGAAAGCACCTTATTAATATCTTCTAAAAGAACGTTTAATCGCGTTTGTGCGATGAATACTTTTAGAGAAAAAACAGATTGTGTAATGAATCTTTGATTGTGACGTCATTTTAGACCCAAAACAAATGAAGTTATTAACCCTACGTTGGTCACGTGGGGTGTTTGAACACCCCAATTTTAAAAAAATGTTTATAACGTCTATGATTTAATGTGGTTCTCTATATCTTTTCAGGTACATTCCTAAAACATTTAGGGTGTAAATACACCAGCTGCAGTATAGTTGTATAGCAATTATTTTCCGAGTTATACAGTTTTTTTGCTCTCTGGGGTATCCAAAGACCCCACGTGACCAACACCGTTACACAATGTCTGTGTAACACCCCAATTTTTAAAAAATGTTTATAACTTCTATGTTTTAATATGGTTCTCTATATCTCTTCAGGTACTTTTCTAAAACATTTATGGTGTAAATATACCACTTGTAGTATACTTGTGTAGTAGGTAATTATTTTCCGAGTTATACAGTGACAAAAACAAATATAATGGATTGTGATGCAAATGAAGCAAGAATACGAAAAATGCTAGATGAAGTAAATGTAGATAGTTCATTCACAGAAGATGAGATGGAAAATATTCTTCAATCTGACAGTGAAGGTGAAGAAGATAATGTAGAAGTGAATGAGTATTATCCAGAGTCAGACCCAGAAGATTCAGACGCCGATGAATCAGAGACAGATGATTGTTTTGAATTCGAATATGGAGAATATATAGTTTATAATTTCTTTAAATCTGATCAATCAGGCATCAAAGAGTTTAATTGTGTTAGTTAATATATCTTGAACCAGTTAGAAGTTGTTTGATTCACCATAAATACTATTTTTTGATTGGGGTGCGCAGACACCCCACGTGACTAACCATGTTTGGACATCCCACGTGACCAACGTAGGGTTAAAATGTGATATAAGTCGGAAGCTAGTTTTCGTTTGAGCAAAAAGCGGTTGTTTTTTGTCAAGTAATGCAATTTCTAAAACAATTATTTTTGATTATGATGTCACGAATACCCTTATGGCACTCATCACGGGGTGGTAATCAATCGTGCGAAATTTGGTGCCTGTACCTATAGCAGTTTCAGAGGAGTTAAAACAGACACATAGACTAACATAATTGCGCTTTATATATTAGAAAAGAAAACGATGGAATATTTGTCAAATGATCGGTTATTTGCGAGTAAAAGCCATTTTGATTTCAGAGCATGAAATTCGGGTTAGGGAAGATAGTTTAATGAAATACAAAATTTGATAAAAAATCAAAAACAACAGGTCTGCAAGTATCTGAAAGTAGAGAAAATATATTTGTTTAAAGTAGCGTAATAGACGTACTACGTAGGATCGAGTGCAAAACAATTGGGGTTGATATGGCTGTATTGGCAAAGCAGGAACCATGGCACATAGATGCGGCTAAAGAATTTCACGTCATGAAAACATAATTACAAAACCCCCCTGCACCAAGTTGTCAAACATATCTAAAATTGAATAGTTTTATTTATCTAATTGTAAAAACAACCGCCATTTTGTTTCTTATCATCAAGGTTTTGCCTTTCCTCTCTTACTTATTAGAAAACACGAATAAAATTTTACAAAGTAGTATTTTGTATATGAATTAGACCAGTTTAGGAAAGAGTTTGATATGATCAGAAATTAAATCATACCAGCTTGCTTCATATTAACAACAACTTTTCATTTCTGCCTTCACAAATGTTATTATGGTGAACTTGTGGCAGTTGGCTGAATCAGTGGTTTTTAACCCAACATAACTAATGGGCAGCCTGCCTGTCAACGGCAGCTGAGCCAGCTAGAATAAAGGGGTTTGTAAATTTGAAAAGATCAACACAAGAAATATATTGCCAAGTGTGCAGAAGAAACAGAGCTATAAGACCATTAGTCTTTAGAATTATGTTGGCTTATATATAAAAATTGATGCTCTGTGTAATAGCCTGAATGTAAAAACTGTTTGATATTTTGTTGAGTCCCTTCTGCACAGTCTTGATAAAAACATCTAGGCCAATCAACCACTTTTTTCTCATGAAAAATTGGAAATAATACAACTTGTAGTTTGATTGTATTCAACGCTATTTCACTGTAAACTATCTTTGAACCATCATCGCAATATTGCTACATTACTAAAGATATAAAAGTTCTAAGCAGAGGTGTAAGCCAGAATTTATATTCCCCGGGAAATGGAGTAAAACTAATCTTTACCAGATTTTTGATAAAATGCCAAACATGTTCTCGTTTAAAGGATTTTCCATGAAAAAATCTACAAAAAGATTCTGAAGAGCAGCGACATGTCCTCCTTCCTCTTAATTTCTATACGCTCCTGGTTTCAAACACGGTTTAGAAGTGGCGAGATGACATGAAATAAAATCGTTTCAAAATAGATTGTCACTTGTAGCTGAGGTGGGTATCTCGACACTTCATCCTTGTAACCAACCATCAAGCATTTAAAACATGGCGATTGCAGTTTTTCTATTTTTCAGATTGAGTTTCAAAGTACTTGCGTTTACTACAAAGGCAATTGATCTTGTTAATTTTGTCATTGTAGAATCTGCATCATATTTCTGATTAAAGTCTTTAGTGTTTGTAATCACGATAAACATGCTGAGCACATGCATGGCGGCGATGCTTTTGTTTGCTCCTTTGGCCGTCTCCCAACAATGTCGTCAAGTGACTGTCTGCAACGAAGAAACTCCCAGCTTGATGAAGGGGGATAAGGGTGATGTCGGATCGCCTGGTAAGGCCGGCCCAGTTGGAAGTAGAGGTCCAAAAGGGGAAGCTGGAGGAGTTGGTCAAAAAGGAATGCAAGGGGAGTCCTGTGCTTTGGGATCATTCGAAAGTACATTAATGAGTAAACTTGCAGGTAAATTTATTTGATTGAAAAATGTGCAAACAAAACTTCAATCTTAATTTAGTTTAAGAGAACATTTGTCTTGAGTTTAATGCATAAATTAAATACACATGCATTTTATTAATGATGCCATAACGTTTCTCGGCGATAAATTGCTCACCGACATTGGCAACAATTAACTAGTGTTGTTTTGTTTACTCAAGTTTCTGACTTATTAAAACATATAGTTCGCTACATTTTTAGTCATTATAAAATTACTTAATGAGTGTTTAATTTTAGTGTTGGAAGCAAAGTTGGTTCCATCATCTTGTCTTTTTTCGTCAGTTTACGGGAGACAGACTCTTCAAACAGGCGAGGAAGCATTTTGCGACAACGGTTGGACTGTAAATAGTTCTTCGATTTTGTCAAATTATGTATTAACAAATTTAATTATCAGGTTTTTTTTTTCTGAAATTTCTTTTTTTTTTTCTGAAAATTACATGATGAGTGGGCATATACGTATTTTTGTTTGGTTGTCAATTTTTGCTTTATTGTACATAAACTTGTCAACGCACCCTACACCTACCAATCTTGCAGAAGTTGGTAATGAAACTACTGTTGATCAAACATTTATTTTGGTCTATTGTTCCTATGTAATGCTCGTCCTTCAAAATATAACTGTATCTATTCTCGTTTGAACGATATCTTCAGTTTGCATTGCTCATGGCTCAGTAAAATAAAGTTTCCCCCTCTAATAAAAAAGTCAGTAGCCCAATTGTGGCTAAAAACCAAGGTCTCTATAGGATGAGGAGGTAGGAATAGAGCCTGTTTAATTCTTGTCCTAATTGTAGCAGGGCTTGCTATTACCTAATAAATCAATTCAAAATTCTTTTCTTTTTTAAGATTTAAAAAAGATTTAGAAAGTATAGAGCATAATGTTATAAAGACAGAAAAACATAAAGACGGCTCTACTTTCAAAGTTGGTGTACTACATTCTTACAATTATGGAATTGAAAGTGTGTTTACATTAGGGGGGCTTTAAACATAAAATATTTGCTGCAACATTGAGGACCATTGAAATTTATGTCACAGGTTACAACTAATGTCATAAAAAGCTTTTCAGGAAAATTATCAAACACCCATCGCCCAATGCGATATAAAAGTTTCGTAGGTGCCCTTCAGAAAAAAAAAGTACTTTCAACAAATGTTTTCAGAAATTGCTTTGCATAAACTCTTAAATTTGTGTTTAATGATTTTAGCACTACAACGCAAAGCAAGTACTGTAACAGATATATGAACCAAAAACCTGCGCCTCACTTGGTTTATGGCAATCACTCATACTTACGTATTTTCTACAATTTTTGTCCAAATCATTGTAAAAAGCTTTTTTTGGAGATCAACTAGTTTCGAGCCACTTTCCTGATTAATTTTGCAGAATTCTTATCAAATCCACGTGATAGCATTTTTTTCGTGGCGATCAATTATTTCAGACAGGCTCGCACTCCTCAGTTTAACAGACAGCGACAATGAAATAATGCACATATGTACATTTGCAAAAATGTCGACCCCAAACTAGGACTTCCTGGGGTGGACTGATTTCTCTCCTCCCCCCCTTGGTGCGCCACTTGTTATAGAGAGTTGATGATGTAACTTTTGACTGAAGCACAATCAAGGAAAGAGAATTATTTGTATACATTTTTATTTTCTATTTAAACCAGTTGTAATTTCACGTGCTGTGTTGTATTTAAAATGTACTTTGGTTAACTGATGAGACCCAACTCCATTGTAGGCTATTGAAAGCCATATCGAAGGCAACATCAAAGAAGTAACTTCAGAACTTGCAAATTACACACGTCGCAGCAAATCAATTAGGCAGGCTTGAAGCAGAACGGATGGAGCAAAATAATTGCTCAGCTTGTCTGGTCTCGTCAGCCTCACGTACTGGGATAGCATTTCATGAACATTATATACTGGGGTACCATTTGTGTGGTGCCCTCCCTTCTCTGATGTTATTAGCACGTAGCGCACTTATTTTGCTCAATAGTCAATCCAGCTCTGCATTAACAGTAAATAATATGGTAAGTGTGATTTGTTTAAACAATAAAAAATTTTCCTGCTTTCACTACTAAAGGGCAGAGCTGGAAATTTTCTGCATGCCCCATCATTAGTGATGCCATGATCGCATTAACTACTCGTTCCACTTACTCGAAAGTCATTTGTGTGGTATGTACTAAATGTGCTGCTGCTATTTGTGATTTCATTCACAGGGCAGTTCAAAAACAAAGCATGTATTGCTCCTTCTGCTCATCTGATACTTCTTTCACTTGGTGCTGGGTCCAAATCGATACTCTCATAATTTGCATTGTAGTATTTCCAGTTTTTGCATGATACAGTCTGTTTCTGCAATTGCAATTAGAGTTTGTGCTTTAAAACAGTGCTATTTGCTGGTTAAAATATCCAATAAATCTAATAACCATTTGATATAATTATGCTAAATTATCATATTACAGATAAAATGGGGGCAGTGTGTCTGTCATACCATAAAAGCACTAACCAGCTTAGCTCTGCAGAGAAATGAACAGTAAGGCTAACTTGCACAATGTTGTATGATAATTGTGTGGGGCAAAATTCTAAACTGATGCAGGTTTAAATTATTAGTATCATCTTATGCTAGTCCTTTATTTCGATTGATTTATATTCTCCAGTAGTTCAAAAAAAGAGCTAATTTGTAGTTTCATACCCTAGCTGAAAATAGTTTCCAGCATATTATGAGTACCGGTAATCACAGTCCAAGCAACAGCTTGATATCACGTTTGTTTTTCCTTGCTGTGCAGAGCTTAACCGTTGCTGGTTCAGTGTATGTGTTAGCTACTATTCACTAGCATTCGAACCAGACTTTCTTGGAGCAACATTAGAGATTCGGGATGTCTTTCCTGACAAACTCCAGCCGTGCTTTTACCGAGATTTGTCGTATCGATTTTCTGTTCCAAAGTTAGAAATGCCTAGCACTAGACTAAGGCAGCTACTTAACTGTCTTCCATTACACCATGGCGGTTGCTGACTTACCACAACTGTACACCTAACAAATTGCATTCTCCAGATCAGTGGCACGGCCAGAAAACAATTCAAAAAGACATTTAACTAGACCTTTACTAATGTGGGACAAAACAGATGAAGGTTTAAGTTTTTTGTTGCTTTCAAAGTAATTTTACGGGTTTCTGTAATTTTGATAGATATTTGGGGGCATAGTCCCTGTAGTTCCCACTTCTTTATACGCCTTTATCCTAGACTTCTGAAAAAAACTGAAAGAAAGAAAAATACCATTCTGCCTCATTTGATTACAACTTTAATGTTTTGCAATGAAAATATTCTAAGTCATATGCAAAAACATAGTTTTTCTCTCCCCTCCCAATATAATATCGTTTTTCCATTTGGTGATGGGTTTTTATAAAAAATTTCAAAATGAGATTTTTTTAGCATCTTAGAATGACCTATAACATAGAAATCTGTTGCTCTCGCAAGAAAATAAAATTCAATCCCCCTCCTATTTACACGACCATTCAGGTTGTTTGAAACTTTATTTTATTGGTCAACATACAAGTTAGATATGATATTTTCATTGAATGTGGCATAAAAATGTGTTGTCCTTACAAGAAAAAAAAAATTGGATTTGTTAACGCTTTTATATTCTAAGGTATTTCAAAGACGCTTCAGTGGAGATGTCGATTTTAACCGAAATTGGACCGAATACAAACAAGGCTTCGGTGACTTGGACGGCAATTTTTGGCTGGGTGAGTTGTCACTATTACGTCGTTGGTGTGACTAAGTGTAAGCTCGTATGTGAGTAATCGTGAGTTTGATCCTCACAAAGAATTGGACATTTTGTTTTTGCTAAACTGACCATTATGGGACAAAGCTTTCCCAGCAATGGTTGCAAAACTTAATCCATTTGCTGAGTTTATGGTAATTGTATCAAGTTATACCTTAATTTAAACTTCCTTTTTTGAATGAATGAAGTAGAAAGTAGGCCTAAAGATGTCAATAATATAAAAAAAAAACTGCCTAAGCAAAATATAGTTGATGACCTACAATTGGCCAGATGCTTTAAATAAAGCGTAGCAAGAGTTTTTTAGATGTTGGATCTAAACTAAGTCTATAAAAGTGGAAGTTCTGTCAGCACCCTGTGAAGTTGAGTCATTTATGAATGTGCAGCGGATGATGCAGAAGCACAACTTCTAGCATACTGCTAGAACAATATTGTTGTCATTTTGTGTAGCATTGCACTTGGAATTGAGGCCCCTAGACCCCCATTTTCTAAATACCATATACTTTCCCAAAAGATATCCACGCGTTTCCATGTGTTTCAAAAAAGAACAACAGCAAATAAAACGGAGTAGAAATTGGCGTACCGGTATTTCAACAAATACTCCAGAACATAAAGAGCAGTCACACGATCAAAGTAAAAACAAGACTTTACAAAACCTTGAAATTAAAAAAATAAAAGCTTACAATCTAGACAGCATGTAGTAGGCGATTTAGGTTCTTAAACCAGTGATTGAATCATAATACAATCAATTCCGATTTATCGACCCAGGTTTAATTAAAAAGCCAGCCTAATCGGAAAGTAAATAACCGGTCCAAAATTTATTTCACAAAAATTTTACCTGCTTGCTCCTATCACTACTATGTTTGGACGGATCATGCCATTCCTACCGCTTTTATTTACCAACGTTTTATTGTTTTTTGTTTGTTTCTTTTCTCATTACCGGTACAATTTTAATATGCAATATGATGCATCAATAGAAGAGGCGGGCAATTTACTACATTATTGCTAAGCCATCTTGAAGTATAGGCTACCGAAAAACAAACGCTTCGAAGCATCCTTACATATACTGATATTAATTAGCTTCCAAATCTTCGAAATTTTCATAAGCTTTATATGCTTGTTCCAGATAATCACTTAGTAAAGTTCCGGTTCTTTTAAATTGTTTATTCAAGTTTTAGTGTCACCAGTCAGCTTTTCCTACCCGCTAATACCAATATGAAACAGTTTCATGTACTATTTTACAACATTTCGGAAAGTAGTAAAGGTGCTCCAAGTGAGCTCACCAAACGGGATACTTTTTGGACGCCTGTCATCGGGAAGCCTGTGGACATATTCAAACGATCTAAAACATCAGCTGTTACAAGCATCATTAAAACAAAAACTAATGCTATTTTTGAAAATTTGCTACCCACTTTTTATGAACTTACCTATCAAATAGAATTCTTTTGTTTTTTTCCTCAAATGATCCAATTAAACAGAATCAGCTACATTTACAAACTTCCGGAATTAAACAATGAAGATAACGTTGACTGGTCAATATCTTCAGCTGATGACGACGTGATCAAAATAGATAATTTTGTCTATGTCTACTTGAAGCAAAAACTGTAATGTAATTCTACATCGGCTGCATTGATAAAATGGACAAAAACGAACATCCAGCAAAATCTGAGAAAAGAGGAATTAGGCTCAAAAATGCAAGCTTTCTCTTTATGTTCAACATACAACCAATTCACTGCTACTCATTTTTCCAAAAACACACCATAAAAAAGCTTTCAGCTCCATTGAAGTTTGAAGGCACTGCTATAGAAAAGATGTTTATATTTGCATAAATTTTTATTGATTAGTCGATAGAGTGGTCTAATGACTTTTTAGAAGCTTTCTTTTGACTACAAAAACAATTGACTGAAAAGCTGCGTTCCAAAGTGTTGTTTGATGTTCTTTTTAATACGAATTTTTTTCAAAAATTAAAAAATTTCAAAATATCTACTAACTTAACAATCTGAAACCAAGTGTACATATAAAATATAAATTGATATTAAATTATACGATTTAAGGTTATGAAATTTCAGAAGTCTTTTACAGTTTTCAAACATTTCTTTTTGTAAAAATATGCATCGAGAGCAAAATGTACTGCTGAAAATGTTTGTGTAAATTATTACATAGACTAGTTTTGAAGTAATAAAAAATTTCAATTATGATAAATGGAGTGGTGCTTTTAGCAATTGTATGCTTATCATAGATGTTTATTTAAGTTTACCTTTATTAGGAGAGCAGGTAATGACCTATTGTTTAGCTCTAAATCAACTACTACCTACGTCTAGCTGTTTTTTATACCATTTATGCTTCATCCCTTCTCAGCGCTTTAATTTGACAAAACATTAATGATTATAATAATGATTGTCTTGCAATATTGAAGGTCTTGACAAGATTCACAACCTCACCAAAGACAAAGGATGCAAACTGCGAGTTGACATATGGAGAACAGGAGAGCTTCATTCACATGCTATATATAGGTATTCCCTTACAATAAATATCCTAGGCTTTTATTCAATGGCATATGCAGGTTCTGCCATAAGTAGTTACATGATTTTATTGCAACATTATCAATATAACATAGAAGAAACAAGCAATTGCAACATAGAAATTTTCAAAGGTACAGTTAAGTTTTTCGCAACACACAACGTGATGTTTATTGAAGCTCTGTGAGTTTACATAACGCTCATGGCATATTGCTAATCTTTTAGGAACTGTTTGCTAATCTTTTAAGGACTGTCTGTCGGAAAAAGAGTGAGCCAACGATGCATTCTGATGAAATAGCTTGCTAAACACAAACGCGCTCAAGGTTTACGTGATTGACAATAGAATCCTTCAGATCCTTAGACGCCCAGTAAACACAATTACACTGATTGATGCCGCCGTTAAGTTAAAAAATTACCTCATCAGACTACAATACGCAGTCGATGTTCAGCTTTTTTTGGTCGAGCATCTTCAGGAACTGCTTACCAAATTCGATCTGTTTGTCCTGATCGCCATGATCATGGGCGTGGTTGAGGCGAGGATGGTACGGCTGATAGTTATCTCGCCTCAGCATACTCATATGCTCGTTTTTGACACACCAAGGTTCGTGCACTGTCTTTAAGATAGGGTTGCCAACTTTGACAAATTTCAATAAAGGACACTGTGACTAGAGTTGCCAACCGTCCTGTATTTTAAAGGACAATCCTCAATTGGAGACCCTCTTTTCTTGTCCGGGTGGGTAATCAGGTGTTGACCTATTTTTTTTTTTTTTTTTTTTTGGAGGCCACCATGTAAAAATACTGCTCGCGGACATGGTGGCCTCCAAAGAAAAAAAAAAAAAGGTCAACACCCTGTTTTCCATGGGTTGTGCTACACAACCGCGATTGGACTGTACTTTTGCAAAATTTTTCCACTCTTGCAGTAAATTTTTTTCAACTCTAGAAATAAAGGACAATTCTAAGTTTAATAAAGAACAAGGACGGGGGGTTCAAATAAAGGACGGTTGGCAACACTACTTTAAGATAACTTCTGAAAGCTTTGTAATATCAAGGCCACCAATTCCATTCGATGCTCAGCCATCGTTGCCATAACTGGTCAAAATGAACGGTGGAATCTTTCACTGGCCAGTGGCATCGAAATCGGGGAGACTGGGAGCAATTGACATACTTTTAATTTTGAAAAGCGTCAATCAAAGTACATATTATGTCCAAGCAGTAGATTTGACTATCATAAAATGATTTCATCAAATTTTTCGTTTGATCAATGCCCACCTCTGACAAGTAATACTTTTTCCCAGTGTAATTGCGTGTTGTTTGTGCGATGTTAATTTTTCTGCATTGGCTTTATTGTAGGAAAAATGAAGGGCTGTTCTCTAGTTGAAAATTTTACGAAACACCTCTCAAAATAAGGAAATCATGGATCCTTTAAAAAACTTGAAGGCTTTATGCGGGCTCTTAAAAATTGGTTTGTGAAGTAATTATAAATCAGAATACAATCTCATTTAACACTTCAAATATTTTTCATCGCTAAATAGCGTAATAAAATTTATTGTGTAGGCAAGTAATTCTATTCAAGAGTAAATGGTGCATCAATATCGTTATTGCATCATAAATGCTTATTGTGCAACATTATAAGTGCTGGGACTACAACACAGGAAAGCAGTTAGCAATTTTTAAGAAGAATGTCTTTAAACTTAACTTTTGCTCTCTAATTACGCAAAGGTATGTCAGCGTATTCAAGACTAGTCATGAATATAAATGAATTAATTATCTTACTTCTGTGGACAAGGAAAAGATTTGCGGAACTCCAAGATATCTCTCACACAGACAAGTTTGAAAAAGTCTGTTTAGGAAGATTCGATTTTATCATTGTCACTCCGTAGTTATAAAAACATAATATTCCCAACAGTCTGTTTCACACAAAAATACAATCATCAGAAGTTCTGATACACAGTACACAACGATTACAAACAGGTACTCACCAAAACAACAATACAACAAGGCTCGAATAATCGATGATAGTAATTCAATATGAAACCAGTTATTTTCACAAACCTAATATATAGGAACCGAACTAATGGTATGCGTAAGATGATATACTACAATAATTGAATAAGCTATGATCGATCATTGTGACGTGATATACAGAAAAAATGGAAGTTAAGCACACATTAAAATTAAGACAAATCAATTTAGGTTTAAAGCTATGTAATTTGAATTTGGCTTCATGTCTGGATTTTAAATGTTTTTTCAAACGCCCAATTAATGAAGACTAAGAAACTGACAACGTCAGACACATTTAGTTTATCAGAAGTCAAGAGCACTCTACCTCACTTATTGAATTCAAAACCAAATGTAATCACCATAACCACGCTTTCTGACACCAAAGCAAATCAAATTTAACTGAACTTAGGAAATTTTATCGGAAATTTTCCAATGCCAGCAATCAACCCATAGTTTTATGGTCTGTTAAAGCAAAATTCTTCCCATACCAGTGCGGTGGTAAAAATGTGACCTATGCCTTGTAGAAAAGATAGCCATTTTCAAGCCAGCAAAAATACCAATCCAAGCAAAGGATTTAGAGGATGCTGGCACACCAATATTAAACAAACTAATCAACTTAAATAGTATTGCTGAACTTTATTACAAAAATGGAAAATTTCCAAAGCTTTGATAAAATATTTTGCCGCATCCTGGAAGCTTTGTCAGTGCTCTCTCATTCAAACTGAAACTTTACATAAGATTTGTATTTGATCAAGATCGCACTGACAAAGCTTCCAGCAAGCACGGAAAGCTTTGCAGATTTTAGATTTTTGTAATAAATTAGTTTGCTTAATACTTTTGTCTTAACTTTAATGTGTGCTTAACTTTCATTACTTCTGTGTATTACGTCATAATCATCAATCACGAATAGTTTATCATCATACGCATACAAGTAGTTCTGTTCCTAAATATTAGATTTGTGATAATAACTGGTTTCATAGATTGAATCGCTATCATCGATTATTCGAGCCTTGTTGTCATGTTATTATGGTAATTACTTGTTTGTAATCGTTGAGTACTGTGTTTTAGATCTCTTGACGATAGCGTTTTTGCGTAAAACAGACTGTTAAGAATAGAATGTTTTTATAGTTACCGAATGATAATTATAGTCAATTCTCTGCTGTTGGCATTGAACACTCTATTTTGATTTACTGGCTTATGCTACCACAATGGTAAGAATCATTTCTAAAAAAACGGTCATTGAATGAAAATAAGCAGTTATTTTGCATAAGATACTTTTGGTGAATAATATGTATGAGCAGTTGGTCTTTCTTGATCAACGGAGGTTATTATGACAAAATAACTGGATTGAGCGAGTAAACCGCCACATTTAAAATGTAAATTGCAAGTATAAATTTTTGCTGTAGGAAGGTTGCTCGCACATCATCAAAATGCGATTTCGAAAAAAGTGGTTGACCACTTTCAATGTTTTTGCATTGAATTGAATGGGAGTGATATCGCTTTTCGCAAATCAAATGGATAAACGTGACAGTTGTTAAGTGAAAGTTAAATATGTTGTTTTACTAATGTGAAGGAATGAATCTGAAGTCAAAGTAAGGTAAAAGGTGCTGAGGTTTGCTTGTTATGGCTATTAGTTGGGATAATTTTATGGGCTAATCATGAAGCTCATTTGTAGCCAGCTTCTGTGAGCGTTTTATATTCGATTAATCAGTTTGTTTGGGAATGCTGACTTTAAGTTAATCGTAATGTGCAACTTATACAGTATATTTAGTTGCATAAGCATACTGAAAAGTTGTAAACCTAAATTATACTGCAGCCAAAATGACAGGGAAGACTTCTGTATTCTTTGTTGTATGTTGGATTAAATATTGATGGATAAAATTAGTAATATTTTGTCAATAGTGCTTACAGACTAGTCGTATTGATATATCAGATGTAATTTTGTGACCTTTACTACTCCTTAAACAATTTTCAAGCTATTGCCTAGGCTGCTGGACCAAGGGTAATTTAAAAACTTATGGTGCCGATTCATTAATTCATGCGTATGAGTTTATGCTCTGTTTGCATGTCTTTTGTCAGACTGGGCCATCATGACGGGTAGACAGCTTAACTTCACAGGCTGTTTGCCACATAAACATGGAGACATACCGTTAAGTGCCTTGCCTATGGACACAACAAGCAAGCTTGCCGGCAAGCTTACGTTACCGGTAATAACGATCAGATTATGGTTATTTTTGCTAATGTACCGACGAATATCTAATTGGTATGGAGTTATTTTCAACTGAGGAGCAAATGGTATTTAGATGGCACTTCTCTTAGGGACAATTTTTTTAAATTGGCATACAGTGCTAAGTTTGGACTAGCCAACTAAAAGACCTAATTTCAACCAAATTGCTTTTGATTAAATTTGTTTGTTTCCGAGGATCCAACTAGCAATAGTTAATTCCAATTTTTAATTTATTTCTTATTGGTTTTCAAAACAACTTAAATAGCTGGTGTTCGCCCTATACCTTTCCAGCATTAATTACGGCTTTTGATCAGCAACTTTATGTGGCGCGAAATGTGTAACGTCATATGCAACCTTCCTATTCAAATGTTAGTTACAAAATTAAGCAAACCATTCTGGCCTATTAGTGAAAGCAATTTTTGCAACTGCAACACACATACATAGAATCAGAAACTATGATGAAAACATCCAAATCGGCCATCTGTTTATTATTCATTTCACTTCTTGGCAATATATGGATATGTCTTCGAACTTCTCCAGAAATTACTGACATTAAATTTCAGAAATGCTGATACGCACCTCTAAAAACACTGACAAATCTTAAATATGATGTCAATAATTGATGATTAATGATTGGCTTAAGTTCGTAAGGGTCAAGTAGAAGCAATCAATCAACCCTAATTAAAGGTGCATTCATAGGATTCCGATTCTCGGCCCGTAAATCAGGCAAAAATCAAAATGTTTTGGGCTAGATCAGGCAAAATCGGAGCAGGTACATTTTGATTGTTGGCAGAGAATCCTAGAAAAGTCGGATATTTGTTTTAGCTAGTTATAGTCGGTTTGTAGGAACCCATTTTGTAGGTTTTCAGAATGTATTAATCAGTTTTACCGTTGTTATCACACATATCAAATACACGATTAAAGAGCAAATTTGAAAAAAAGTTGAATATCCTGGCCAAGTTGCATTAATATCGCTAGTGCTTATTGTAATATTGCAGAGTAGCTTGATGGGATTTCGAATTCAGCATTCAAGATAGTCATGTAATAACAGAGCCTAGCGATTGATTGACTAGTTAGATAAGCTTCGGCCATCATTACTTTTCCTGGGCTATAATACACAGTCTTGATTAAATTTATGAACTAGTGATTAATTGCATCAGCTGATCTAACCTTTTCTCAAACTGCACGTTGGTAGGGCCAGTGATCCTATGCGTGTGTTTTTTCCTTTACTCTCTGACAACACTGTCTGTGCCCTACCTTTAAGAAAGTTCTATTTGTCTTGGTCTTATTAATTTCAAACGTGCCATTAAGCTGCTCGATAGATAGGCTCGAATCAATGCATTTTTTAGACGTTTTGCACTTGTACGTTAACAGAGTGAAGAGGCTACTGGCAGCATTGCAGAGCGAATCCATTGTTAAATATCTATGCCTATTGTTTTTTCGATATCAAAAAAAATATTCAAGTGTTAGTACAAGTTAGCTCTGATCAATGGCGTACGCAGGAGTGCTCCTATGTGCACGATCCCCTTCAGGAAGATTTAAACATTTTCATCCATTGTTTGCAAAAGTTAATGTCGACCCTCTTTAGGAAAATTTTAAACGTGAATTTCAGCCATTTTTTTGCAACGATAACACGCAATTCCCTAATTTAGAACTTAGAATACTGATTTCCAAAAAAAGGTTTCTGCACCGCCACCTTTGAGTAAAATTTGCAGAAAGCCATTCTCGCGTACCCCGATTAATCCATATTGATCTCTAAAAAAAGATTTCTGCATCGCCACCTTTCTGTAAAAGTTGCGAAAAGCCTTTTCGCGCACCCACTGCATAAATTTCTGCATACGCACCGGCTCTGATTCAAGGTAAAAACTTAAAATTGTTTTTTTTGCTGTTTATTGGCCTACAGGCCGATTTTTAGATAATTTCCCCAACCAAGCGAAGAATTGAGGTCATGTAGATAAATTCTGTGAAACGGGGACAAAATTGAAGCAAATTGAAAAACTATATTGCTCGAAAATTGCTGAAGATTTTTGGCACCATTTACTCAACTCTGTATTTTGCGGAGTTTATTTTTGGCCGAAAGCAGAGCTTTGTAAACAAATTTATTCTGATTTGAAATCGGCCGAGAGCTGTGCTCGTGTGAATGCAGCTTAACAACAAAATGACTCTTACTCGCAATTTTAGTGATTTTTACGTCGAAGATGAAAGCGACAACTACAGACTTCAAGTAAACGCATACAATGGCACAGCTGGAGACCGGCTGAGCTTTCACAATGGTATGCAGTTTACAACAAAAGATCGGGACAATGACAACTACCATGAGTAAGAAATAATGTTGAAATAGTGTCAATTTCTTTTTTAAACTCTTGAAACAATAGTTTTGACATTTAAATACTTTAGAGCTTATTTTGTGAACAAAACAGAAGATAATTTGTCATTGTTCTTACTGCTGAAAAAAGACGTATAAGAGCAGCTCATATGGACACAAAATAGTGTACTAGATTGCATTCCTCATTGCGCTTTGTGTGTTTTCATAGTTGCTCTTGAAATTGATTGTAAATGTTTTTCTGAGGCTTGATAAACATACTTATGTTGAAGAGCTTGAGGTTTTGGGAGGATCACGATCTGTAAAAGAAATCACTGCCGTCATCAACTTTTAGTTTATATTCGTCAGCAAATCACAATTTCTCATTCTGAATTTATGCTGGTTGTTCAAACAAAACAGTGAGCAGAAAAAAACTTAGTAAAAATTTCAGCCACTAAATATTTAGTTTATTTTCTCATTTCGTTGATCTTGTGATGTATCGATAGCATTGATTATCGTAAACAAGTCAACGACTATCGACTTAATTGCTTGATATTGCTTCCGAGAAATCCACTACTTGTTAGAATCCACTAATCATAGGGAGCTTAAGGAAACGCGATTATTTTGTTATTAATATTTCACTGGAGCGACATCATCACACAAATGCCTCGATCATTCGAGCGGGGTCACTATGGCGTACGATAAAACAATGTTACTACTACAAACCCACTTAACTAGGTTGCAGAACAAAACAATTTGCTCAAAATACTTTGAAGTTGACTGAAATGTAAATTCATCTATTTTGCAGGAATTGTGCGGTTATTCATAAAGGAGGATGGTGGTATAAGAAATGTTTTTATGTAAATTTAAACCGATCACCGATGAGATGGAACGAACCATATGACGTTGTAAAATCGATAATGAAAGTTCGTTGTGACTAGTTTGCATAGTGTAATACTTGCTTGCATTGATTCTTACCACAATGCTGTGTAAATAAACTACGTAGCAGAATCATATTTGTTGTTGTTGTTGTAAATGTTCCAAAACATTCCATATTAATTTGGAGAAAAGCAATAAATTAGTGATGGGTTGTTGAAATTTTAATGTTTTGAGATCACTTGAGTTTTAAGCAAACTGTTTTGAGAGCAAAATTAAAGTCAAGCGTAAATTTATATCAAATATTTAATCGGTACGCAGCGTTGCCAAAAATCTAGTTTTTTTGAAAAATCTTGGACTAGGTCTTTGGATATTCCCCAAGACCCTTTAAGTTGTATTTATATTTTTTGATTCATTACAAAAACTTCTGTGTTTCCGTGACACTGTCTGGTAACATTATAATGAAAACAGCAGCAGGTAACAACTACGATTGTTATCCACAGTCATTTCGAAAGCAAACATTAATGTTAAAACCTTTTAAAGAAATGTTGCGTGTTACGGTAGAATGATGCAGTACTGTACTAACACAACAGTGGAGCAAATACTCTGCTTTATAATGACAAGTTTGAATAACTTTGTACAGTGGCGTCGTGCGCTCGACTAATCGTAATCTCAAGGACATATTGGACTAATCAAGTGTAGGAAAATCAAACAAATTCTCCATTTGTTATCGTTAAAATATGCAAGAATTGCAAAAAACAGTCTTCCTGTTTGATTCCAAAACGCTGTCAATGGATTATACTCTTAAGCTATTACATAACCTATCGTAATAATTCAAGCGTAAGTGCTTGACTACAGGCCACTTGGCTCGTTATGCCAGGATCAAGTCTGATACGCTAGCCAGAGGCTTTAGATTCTATAAATAAGCCTACAATTACGAAAAATCAGCAAGGAGTGAGACTATTCTCAGCTTATTTCTATCAATAAGCTAAATACCGATGAATTGGCACTCTCCCCCAACTTTTCATTTATGCCCCTATGCTCTTAGTGAAATAAAGTTATAAAAGTCGGTGAAGTTACTGGCTGTATCAATAGTGAGCAAACATAGTTGTAAAGTGCGCATATACCATTGAATAGAACAGACCACAAAAAATACTGGAAACTACAGACAGACTTTAAAAACTTAGCTTTACTTGACCACAGAATTAAATTTAAATGTACTTAGCCAAAGACTTTAAAAACTATCAGCAATAACAAAAACAGCACTTCTGTACAAAATTGCACCGCACTCAAGAAAGACTTTTGCTTATAAACGCTTTAGTATTTCTAGGGGATAAACATTTGGGATGAAACATGACTTTTATTAGAGCATTTCGCTTGGCTTCACCGGGAAACAGAGCAAGTAAGTCAAAGCAGGGACATGAGGCCAGTAATTTTAATATGAAATAAAGCGTATTAAGCAGCGAAAAAGGCCTACAGCTTCATAGTTAACGATAAGTACTCAGGTGTTACCTTCTTCTTTTAATATGAGCCCCTGTAATCATTTAAAGCAGCAATAGAGGAAACAAATGAGGGAAACAGTTCTTCGCCGTAACGTTTGTAATTAAATTCTTTTTTAATACGTCACTTTTGATTTTGCAACGACAATTGGCTAGGTCCAAAACTTATCAACTTTTTGTTAATGTTTTCATAGCTACTCAACGGATGCAGCCGTCGCAGCTGACTGAACCGATATTCTCAATCCTGACATTACTGATGTGGCCTTGGAAGCCACGTCGTTAAAGCCGGCAGGTTTTCCTCAAAATCATTCGATCATCTTTATCTTTATTAAATATTTTATGTATGTTTATAACGTACTAAATTCATTATTTCACCAATATATTATATCATTTCATTGTATTTATACACTGTTAGATAATAACTGTTAGATACACTGTTAGATAACAAATGGATTTGTACAAAGATGAGTAATATCTGTTCAAATTGTCTCCAATTTTCTTTTACCGGTCTTAACGCCTTATAATGTGTTGCGTCTTTCTTTTCTTTCTTTTCTAAAAACTCCACTGTATCGTTTTTGATTTTTTAATGCCATAGATCAGGGCTACTCAACAGTGGGGACCGCAGTCCAAATTGAGATTTCTGAACTGTTTAAACTGTACCTCAAGCTTTAAAATGAGTAACTATAGATGTAGCCACGGCGACGAAAAAAATGGTTTTCTCTATTGGCAAATTTCATCGACTTGTTCTCTGTACTAAGTTATTTTTAAATAAAGTAAAAACGGTTTTCCGGTGCAAACTGCCCATTTCTAGCATTGACTAACGGCACTATTCAAAAAAGATAGATAAACAACATGATCAGCTCGTAAAACACGAAACCACTTCAATCTTGAAATCTCCCAGTGATGAAGGTTTGTTGTCTATGCTATTTTGCTCCACATAATCTGTCTGAGCAGTTATACTGCTCAAATCTGTTGGAAAGCTCAAAGCCCACACAATGTCCCGCCAGATAGTTTGAAGAACTGCGACCCCTAAGGTCTCACGTGGCTTTAAAAACTATACACGCCTGCATGACCTACCAAGTAATGCCCACAATATGGCGACCGTCCACAGTCGCCGCGGTACTAAACTAGTTGATGATTGGAAGAGCTACCCGCTCATATCGCTGCTGTGCTTTCCTTACCAGTTTTTCGAGCGGCTACTCTTGAGGTGTCTAGAGCATGGTGTTTGCCATGGACTTGTTGACCAACAAACTGGCTTTAAACATGGACGATGCATAACTAATCAATTAGTTAAATGATCATGCGATGACAACAAACAAAACTTTGAAGAAAATAATAACTCCGGTTTTGTTTTGTTAGATCTTACTGTCACATACGCTACTGTTCGACGAACTACGTATAATTTGAGATAAGAACGTAACAGAACACAATACTCCTGTTTACCCTGGACTCCTGGACCACTGCCAAAGTTGAGGGAAATGAAAACTGAAGATATGTCTGTCAAAAAAAGCACAGCTTTCCATCTTGATGAAAATTGAGCAAATTGTCCAAGACTAAATATGCATAACGATTTTCTACTTTCTACTAATTCTCATCTAATATAATTAGACGTAAAGCTGGACCCCTAGCTCATCTGCAGAAAGCATGTTGCGCATGTCGAAGTTAAAAGAAGTGCATGAAACAACCTTCTTAAGTGTCTGGCAGGATCAACGTTGGGCCTACACATACATTTTGGAAACAGGAGCTCTTTCACTTATTTACAAAACAAATGGAAATGCCTTCCCAATCAAAATGAGTTTTTAAAATGATCTGGAAAATGCTGGTTGACAAAATTTATTAACGTAGTCTTCTCATCAAAAACTATCTCCAAAAGATGGTGTCGTTTCAAAATCATCGCGATGCCAAAATCAGACAATAACGCCATCTTTCCTGAAGCTACCAACCAATCTTCCTTTTTAATTCATTATTCATTTTTTGCAAAGAAAAATGCTCTAACAAATCTTCACAGCGATCGACTTTCTTTTTTCTAACGAAAAGTAAGCTTCCGCAGTGGCACATCCACGGTTGACCAAGTTACTAAACTCGAGCAAGACAATTGCTAGGCGTTTAATAATAAGCACGTTTGCAAAACTGTTTTCCTGGATTTTGTAATTAAACTAAATTCGCTCCCAAAACCTTAGAACTCTCAATCTACACTATCTTAACCAACTAAAGAGCGGGTTCTCTATCAAAGTTTCCCTTATTGATCGGCTAGTTGGTATCAAGTAGGGAGCCTTTCACAGGACTCTGCAAACATCTACATTATCGCTTGCTCAGTTTGCTTACGAAGTACTACAAACAATTTATTATCATCTGCATTTGGTATCGATCCTCCAAGCTACCGAGGCAATACAAAGGTTTTTTTGCTCTTATACAACCAACAGAAAAGTCAAATTCCTTTCTCTACTGCCTGCTTTTACATAGCAAACTTCTACCCGATTAAAATACATAAGGGTTCTGTGCCTTCAGGGCAGGATAACTGTCCCGAAAAGTTCAACCCACCTCTCCAACACCGCTGACATAGCTAATTTCAAATTTTCTTGGATACAACTTCCATAAAAAGCATGAATACTTCTTAATCTTTTTTTAGTTTGCGTATTAGATTTGCGTATTATATAATTTTTGCGTATATTAATTTTAGTTTGCATATTAGATTTGGACGCTTTGCGTCAAACAGGTTTGAAATACAACTCTCCGACACAAATCTTCGTAAATTTGACTAATTGCAGACCACAGATTATGTTCTGCTTTTCTGGCCAAACCTGCTAACACTCTGCAGTCTTGTCTATGTCAAGGATCAAGGATCTAAACAGCTATTTCCTGGGCCTTTTTATTTAAAACTATGCTATGAGTATACCAAAAAATAAGATATAAATTTTAATACCAAGTTACTTTTTGACTACCCTGTATATCAGGGCTAATCAAACTTTTTACATTTCATTAATGTGAAATCTTCACAGATCGTAGAAAAATTATTCTTTGGGTTTCAACTGGTCGAAGCTAGAGTGACTATACCTGATTAGGCAAAATCATCATTCTGAACTCGAATTTTGTTGCAGACAATTTTCTCCAAACTAGTCGCGGGCCGCACTTTAGCCACCCCTGCTGTAAACGAGATCGTATAAAGCAAATGCAATCAGAAGTTTGGGAACTGTGCCCCCAGCCGCTAAGCGAATTTTTCTGTTTTACATAACAGCAACCGTTGTGAAGTATTTTTGCGTTGGATATTTTGGCAAATAAAAAATTTTTAAATTTGAAAAATGGCTGATGAAAATTTTTGTTTCACACAACAATCACCATTTTGAAGTATTTCTGCGTTATAAATGTTTATATAAATTTTTGAAATGGTAAATTATGAAAATTTTCCGATGTTTCATAAACAGCTACAAATGCTTTGATCATTGTGGCCTGCGTTAATAGTAAACGGAAGTCGGGACACATGATGTTGTAACAAAAAGTAGTGAGGTATCGGTTTCTGCACTTCTGTGATAACTTAGTAAAATCAAAGTTTTATCACTATATTATCATAATTATTCCGAGCCTTGTTTTTCAAGAACATATTACACGTATTTTAAGATTAAATGAATAGCCACTCTTGTCTTCAGGCTTCAATTCGTCCAATGCCTCTGCAAAAAGGATTCATATTCAAAATTTAGTGTCTGCTTCAGCATAAGGTCTGCGTCGAAAAGATAAGTCTACTTCAAAAATGACCAACTTCAAGACGAAATGCCTGTTCAGCAACATATGTGTGGAAATCGTGCGTCCTACAGCATTGTTTCAGTCCGCAGTCCATTTTGTCATAAACATTAGACTTCTGTTGCAGAAATGCATTATTTTCAGTAAAACACTACCGCTTTTTAGTACCATTCGCGCAAGTTTAAGTACCATCCACGATAAACCACTACTGTCTAGCTACGCTACTGAAATTTACAACAAAACAGGCTATACTTCTATCTTTGGCATCTTTTGTTTCTAGTTCTTTTCTACTTTTTCTAAATTGTGCTCCCAATGGCTGTTTTTTGACAGCCTATTTTTTCTGGTCGCCGCTTTATCAAAAACTTGAGCTACGACCTACCAGTCTATAACTGATCTGGCCATGTCTCGCTAATGATACCAATACTAATTATTGTGCAACTATCCTATTTTTATCCAAAGCTGGTAGTTTTTTTTACTATAGTGCGATTACCTGTTAAGAGCAAAACACAACATCAAAACCAACAGCATTACACCATTAACCCTTTCGCGGTCCACGACGGCTATAGCCGTCGTCATCATTTTGCACAAAGTATGCCAATTCATTTCAAACTGTCATAATCAATCATAATTAATGACAATTAATCATCATAAAATACCCAAGTTTGTTTGTAAATCATTACTCATCTGTTTACTTCTACATCAAGTGTGATATATCGTTGAAATCTCTATTTCTTGAGGATTTCAAATATAATAAAAACAAAACAATTTTTTTTTGAATATGCAAATTTTATGCAAATTAGTCTCCCCCCAACAGGTGCTGAGTTGTTTTCGAAGTTAGAGTACCTTTACCTCAAAGATTACTACAGATTTTATTTTTCTACCAATTTCTTTAGAAATGGTCGCTAGATGATGCTGAGGACATAAGCTTTCAAGGTATATCAGACAAAACTTACCAAAAAGCCTAGGTTTTCTACAGTTTGCTACTTTCTGAGGCCCATGACCTTTTTGTTAACCGGTACTGACCGGTACCAAATTTTGTTTGTCAAATGTAGTATCTAAAATAAGATCAGTTATTATCTGCTACAGGTTAGCCTAAACCATGCAGGGGACAGGAAATTTCTTGGGTATTTTTGAACAGGAAATTTCTTGAAGATTCAGAAAATATCAAGTTTAAATAGAATATGCTGTCACTAACAATGAAACAGCCACTCATTTACACCCCTCCCATGTGTTGAGAAACAAGGGGGATACAGCAAACTTTGATTTAGAGAAGCTAAACTTTTACTAGCTGTTAAACTTGTATTTCAATTTTTGGCTCCTTGGAAACTTGATGCGAAATGACGACTTTAGTGGTGAAGTATTTGCAATTTCATTTATCTTTTTAAAGGGTGTAGTTTTTCTAAAAATTATGATTTAGTAAAGGTAAGTCAAAAAATTTGGGGGGTTTTGAACTGACATAATGTACAGTACCCATTTTTGATCAGTAAATATCATATATTACTTAGCCTGAACTATTTCAAGTTATATATTGCTGAAAATCAAATTTCATAAGCTTTTAAATGAGACCGGTATTTAGCAACATATCATATTTTTGCGCACTAAATCTACTTTTTTTACTTACCCTACAAATTTGTTTGGGGGGCTTTGAGACCCCTAAAAAATTTGAAAAATTGAATAGGTAAATTTTATCATTATTGCTTGAAATTTTGTCAAATGATGCCCCAAAAGAGTAGTTTTCAGACTGTGTCAATGATAAAGGGTTTGGTTTTATGGTAAACCAGGTATCTTGATTTGAATTCAAGGTAGTTGGCTCTTGCACGTGTCTGCTGAAAATTTTGCAATTTTTGTCGTCTGCAACTGGGTTCTTGGTCCTTTTAACCCTTTTTCGGCATGAAAATCCAAGAATTAGGAATTATACATTTTCCGATGCGTGAGGAAATAAGCGTGATCTTTTGAAAATTTTATAAAAATCGGATGAGAAATGAAATCACAAATCGTTTTTTTAGTAAACTTTTTGAAAAAAATTTTGTAACTCATTTTGAAAAAATTTGAGGAAAACTTTTATTTTATTTTGCCGGTAATATTACCGTCGCGGGATCGAAAGAGATATATATATATATACAGTACCGGAAAAAATTAACTGGGACAGTTACTTTTCACCATATTTTTACAGTCTTTACAAACAAAAACACATGAATAACATAAACAAAAACACACAAATATAGCTAAAATGTAATGAAAAACGTTGAACGGATGTATCTAAATGTAAACAACAACAAGCGAGTCTCTTTCGCCATCTATAGGATTTTCCTGAAACGTTTATATTCCATTTTCTACTTCAATAATCACTGTCCCAGTTAATTATTTCCAGTACTGTATATCAAAAATCAAATGAAAAATCTGATTATTTCTTATAAAACAACAACACAGGTTCATATGAGGCGCACGCGAAACACAACCTCACCCTTCAACAGTTGGTAGCGCACTGACCCTGTAATGCCAATTACTTCTAATCATTTTGGAGAAATATGCATAGTGTCGACTAAAATCTGTACAAAATTCCCTCTGAGTGGGATAAAGCAGTGCACAACATATACACCTTTAATATCTACCCCCTAAATAGCATGGGAACACGACGGCATGACACATCTGGGCCATTTTATGCAGGCTAAGAAATGGACGGCTATAGACGTTGTTCGCGTTTGTGCACGATGAGTTTTGCTTAATGGACCGCGAAAGGGTTAAGAAAGAGTAACGCCTTCTTGATGATTGTAATAATTTTTACTTGTAAACATGAAGCAAAATCAAGGTTGAAATTTTGCCCCCTTGTTGATGGCGCCATCGAAGAACGCTCACGCCTATGTACGACCTTGTTCACAAAAACGTCATACTGCGCCACATTGGAAGGAGAATTAACAATCGGATAAAAAAAAAGAGTCCTATGATTTGTGAACAGCCTCTAACTATTAGTTTCAGAAGCCTTTTGTTACCAGATGGTTAATATGCGTTTGTATTACATTAAAGGCAACGAACTTAGCGCTCGTGTGCGATGTGTGACGATGAAAGCAAGTCGCGCCAGACAAAATCAAAGAACACGTTTTGCAACTGTCAATATAAAACACAGATTCTCAACCTTTTTGTTCTCGTCTATACCGTGACAGCTGACAAAAATAAATTTACCCTCTTTTTTGTTTGAATACTGTTCCAGCAACAGCTTACTATGACTATTGTTATGAAGCACATAATCTATATGCTATAATTTCCAGCATGACATGACTAACCTACTTCATTGTTTGGATCACAAAGCCAAATGCTTGTGAATTGAAAAAACAGTAAATAGGGAACGGAAAACCTCAGATCAACAGGATGTACTAAAAAGACACGGCACATGCAAACCGTCATAGCGTCTTATTGCTATTGTTGCTTTTGTAGATTTTTTTGGACGACGGGTAACTAGGCTTTTGAGTGTTGACTGAAACCCTAAAATGGGCGCTACGGCAGTCAAGATTTAAGGAAGCACGACGGTAATTCTTCTTGAACCTTTTTATAGCGTAAATGTTGAAATAGTAGAATCCCGCACGCTACCCATGCAGTGAAAAATACTCGGTTGGCTGTTTCAATGCTGCAAATATGATTAGACATTACGCAATAAAAACAGGAGTTATTTTCCGTGAATTGGAAAAAGGATTTGTTTAAAAAAATGATTAAGACTGATCTGGGCCAATTGACACTTCACAACATAAACACCATCTGACAAATGAAACAACCATTCTAAAAAATTAGTAGAGATGTTTGTCTTAAAGCTTTGCCAAGGTTTGAAAATCACCTTTTTGGTATATATGAGTGAATACGATTTCCAATTAAAATGGCTTTATGCAACTTATACTGCAGTAGTGGCATTAGGTATGAGTAAACTGGAGAAATGCCCAAAACTCTCCACATGACTTATCGCCCTAAAAAGCCTCCATTTAAGCGAAGGTCATTTAAGGTCCACAAAAGTGTTATACATAAAAATTTAAGACATGTTTTTTGGTCACAATAACCAAACAGGCCCCCTCCAGTTAGTTCCTAGGCTTTTACAGCAAAATCTATACAGTAATATGCCCTACCCTATGTCTTTACACAAATGGCGCCTCATATAAGCCAATCATCAAAAGCAATATTGTAGATGTCATTTCAAACCAAGATTGCCGGAAAGCTCGACAGGCTAAGATTCCTGGCGTGAAATTAGATCTCCAGGTTTTCGCAATATAAGCCCACTAACGATACTATTGAGCAGAAAGAGCCGAGCGGCTACAAACCTGACGATAGGTTACTTTGTCGGTTGAGCGAGCAGTGCTCATAAGCAAGTCACAGAAAAATCGTCTAATTAACAGATCTAGCAGCAGCGGTAAAATGGCTGGGCGTCGAACAAGCGACCCAAGACGTTGCAAAATAGCAATACACAGCACGTAAAGCAAAAACCAGAATCACACACCCCGGTGAGAGCAAGTACTGAGACGCCGAAAGCAGGTTAACAGTAAAGAAAATACGCAGAAAAAAAAGATGTTTAGCATGGCAGCTCGATGAAGCGCGAAGCGCGACACGCTACACTTTGGTCTGCCTCTTGGTCGTTGCCCATAAATTGCGCGTGGTATGCAATGCTGGCTAGAGGTAAGTTTGGAGCAAGGAGCATATGTTCATACCAACTTAGTCACTGCTCACACATCTTTTCGGTGATCGAAGTAATCCCGATTTGTTGCCTCATTGCTTAATTCATAACGTTCTCATTTTTATAACACTAAAAAGTTGTTCCGGCCTTTTTTGTGATAGACCAACGTTCAACACCATAAAGTGTAACAAGAAGCATTGCTGTCTTGTAGGTGAGTGACTTCAGACGCTCTTGCATCTGTTTGACACAAAGGACATTCATGACTTTTATCCACCAGTTTCACGACACTCTGATTTTTGCTCACAGAGGTGCCGGAACGGGGGAAGGGGCAAGGGGGCAGCACTGCTTTTTGTATTTTAGTACGATAGTAACCAAGCAAAACGCCTGTTCCATAACCTGTAAGTGTGTATATATCTCTGTATACCTGTATCACAGTATACCGAAGGTATCGGCAATTTGAAGGTCTTTAATGCAAATTCGGCCGTACCAATAAAAAAAGTAACCAGTTTGGATACCATTTGCGATGTGATGAACCATAATGCAAGCACTGAAAAACTCTGTCCCACAATATACGTCGCCTTGCAATATTATTGCTGTGTCCCATTGACATCCGCAACGGCAGAGCGCAGTTTCAGCACCATGCGAAGAGTGAAAAACTATTTGCGCTCCACCTTAGGATCAGATCATTTAAACAATGCAATGTTTGCTTCAATTCACCCAAAGCTAATGGATTTAAAAGCAATCACAAACAAATTTGTCAAAGTTAATGAAGCGAGAATGCATTATTTCGGACTTCCTTAAAACACTGACTATGATTGATTTTAACAAGGATTGAATGCTGATTCTTTCCTGTAACATATCGCTCTTAGTAACTTTTGGTATTTCTTTTTCTGAATAAATAACATATAGTTTTTTAATTGGTAAAAATACATGTCTTTCTTTGCCGCTGTTTGCAGTACCGTATTGTGAAAAACGTACTATTATAGTCATGGGCGTAGCCAGACCAAAAATTTGAAAAATATCAAAGTTTTCAGCAAAGTCAAAAAACACGTTTGAAAATCGTTCTTTTTTGGCCTAATTTGGCTAAATTACACTTATTGACACCAAAAAATAGGGATGTGGGGCGAAGCCTCGGCCGTTGATAAGAAAATTTTGCATTTTTTTTTTTTAAAAAAAATTTTAAAAAAAATTTCGGGGGGGAGCAGTTGCCTCTTTGGCTACTGGCTACGGCCCTTGGTTATGTTGATACTGCTATACATAGAACCGTCAATATTTAGCTGAAAAAAGCACTATACTCAAAATCATATAAATAATGATTTTTATAAGTAAATATTTTGGTTTTAGTAAATAGGCCTAGTTATTTATCTTTCCGTTCATTTATTACCGTTAATTGCTTTGCAGATTATTTTTAACTGGCATTGTACGCTGTTTTGCCGGTCACAAAGCTTGACAGTTGAAATGAATTAATTGATTGATTTTATATTTGTGCTGCTTACTCACTGTATGGAAAATATTATATCTTACAGCTCTCGAACATTAGTGATTTCTTGTATGCCGCTTATCTGTGAAAAGCCTACTTTGGCCATTTCTAGTCGAGAACTTAGTTTTCTTTTGTCTCCTTGAATTTATAAATGTTTACTTACTTGCACTAATTAAAAGATTGTCTTATACTGGTATTTATAGTTTTTCTGACGTTCTGATTTCAAATGAGGCTTTGGTGATAGCTGCTAAAAGGTTGTGGTAGCATCCTATTTAATGGGCCAACTTGGTCAATTTTATTTGGCCAATCAGAGTAGACTATGACTCGTCCAATGATAGTCTTCTCTTTGCTATCGAAGCACAGTTTACTTCTTTTCATTTCTTTTTTAGCATTTTTCCTGAAGAGCCAATGGTAGTATCCCTTCGTAGTTGGACAAACGTTCTCCAATTTACATTCATGTCTGTTGCGAAACAAACTCTTGCTTAATCTTGATAGGAATTGCACTGTGCACCTGTCGTTTTTTAACCAGCGCGGAGTTGTAGTAGTTGCAGAGTCCGCTTTGCAATCGGTAGATTTGGGTAAAATTCCCAAATAGAGTCATACCCGACAATTTAAAAACAATATTTTCAGGTTCTCTGCTCGACGCGCTACATAAAAAGAATAGTACTTTTAAAAGCTGGCAATAGTGTTTTTGAGTAAGGCGCTTGACGGGATAACATTATCATTAATTTGGCAATTTTTTGGTGGGGCAAATCAGTCTATTTGTGCAGTGGCTCAACCTGACAGAGAATTAGCATAAAGATCCTGAGCTTATGCGCATGAATAAAACACTTACACCTGTTTCTATCCACGGGCAGACATGATTACCAACCGCATTGGGGATACTTTTCAAAATCTTTAAATTTTTAAAACATTACATAAAGCGTTTAGAAAAATTATTGTGCATCATTACAAGTATGGGACACCGAATTTTCAAAATATACATCAAAGGGAAGCACAGGCTGATAGGAAAATCCTTGAAAAACTCGATATTTAAGAAAGATTATAATTATTCTGATTAGCGGTTTTTGAGAGCCCACCACAAAGCTAAGCAATATGATAACAAATTTATCTTCTTTTTTGTCTTTCGACTTATTCCCGATCAGGGGTCGCCACAGCAGATTCCTGCATTTTTGTAACTTGGCGTTTGTTTTGCGGTCGGATGTCCTTCCTGCCACCAACCATTTCTTCGGTGGGAAAACTGGGCCACCTGTCCTTCACATATAGGTGGGGGCGTTCCGTTAAGTACTCTTGCACAACGGCAGGTATCTGACTGTAGTTTAGTGTCAAAGAGTGCACTCCGTATGGAGTCTAGTCAGTTCTATCATGATAGCTACTATTGTAGATTGCGTTCGATATATAAGTTAACAATGCTGTTGGTGATTTTCGGTTTGTGGTTTCATGTAGTATCTTCATGCTCATGACACTTAGTAGCTAGATCACGACTCCACAATAGTTGCGCATGTCTGCATCGAAGTTGCAGATGGTTGCAACATGTCTTCCTCGCCAACAATGAGAGAGTGAGAAGCTTGCCGGCCGAAGTGAATGAAATTCCCTTCAAGGCTTTGATTGCAAGGCGTTCTTGAGGTTTGGGCTAAGCGACTCGACAATGGCTTATGCTGCTCCGTTGAAGCCGCTGCCATGTAACTACATCGGGAAAGATGTAGTTTCTTTGTGGGATCACCATTGTAGTGCAACGGCATGCATCTGACTGTAGACCAGTGTCAAAAGAGTAAGTTTTCTGTGGCGACTAGTCACTTTTGCCATGATTTTCGCTACTCTAAAGTGCGTTCGATATATAACTTAGCAATGTTGTTGGTGACTTTTGGTTTGTGGTTTGTAGCACCTTCATGTTCATACGACACTGGGTATTCAGATAACGTCGCTGTGATAGCTGCGCATTTATGCATCGAAATTCCAGAGGTTACAGCAGTGCCTTGCCCAAGCTAATTTGCCGGCTTGTTCCGCACAATCTCCTCTAAATGACGAGCGCCAAGCAGAGAGCCATTTTTTAAACCATTTTTCAATTGTGAATACCATTTTTTAAAGTCTTGTGGTATGACTCGACAAGGGGAATGAACCGCATGTCTACCGACTGCAAAGCGGACGCTTTAACCACTACACCATCGCGTCTGTTATGTTATAAATTTATATTTGTGTTAAATGTAAAATTTGTTTTGAATAATTTTGCATGAATAAATAAATAATTTTGAATAAGTTGCACTAGAGAATAAAGGTGTGGAGTTTTTAGTGAACTTCTTCAATAGACTCAAGACTCATTAGATAATGAGGGGAGAAGAAGCCAGATAAATAGAGGAGGAGCGTGCTCGTACCTTTGTACAAAGGTAAAGGAGACATCAAAGAATGTGAAAATTACTGGGGGATCAAGTTGATGTGACACATTATGAAACTGAGGAAAAGGGTAATAGAAGCAAGGATAAGGAAGGAGATGACGATCGCAAAGCAACAAAAGAGCCAGGAAGGAGTACCACCGAAGTTTGAGGATGTTTGAGCACGCTGTTGGAATTATCTTGTTTTTCTTCTGTTTGAGGATGCTGTTGGAAAAGTGGACTGAAAGGCAGAAGACAATGCACTGTGCCTTTATTGACTTGGAGAAGGCATACGACAGGGTACACAGGGAGGAACTGTAAAAATGCTTGCGATTAGCTGAAACTTCAGAGTGCTACATAAGCATTATTAAGCACATGTATGACGGAGCGACAACAATTGTGAGAAGTGCAGCAGGGTTGACTAAGGAGCTCAAGTTAGGTGTTGGACTTTACCAAGGCTCAGCACTCGGCCCATTTCTTTTTGGCAGCATCATAAACAAGCTGACGGAGAACATCAGGAAGGACGCACCATGGGATATGCTGTTTGCAGATGACATAGTGCTGTCTGGGCAAAAACATAGGGAGCTAGAGAATGATCTGGAGTTTTGGAGAAATGCACTGGAGAGAAGAGGCCTAAAAGGGAGCCAGAGCAAGACCGAGTATTTGAAGGCTGGAGGTGTGGATGATCGAGAAGAGTTGGAACTGCTAGAAGAAAAGATACAGAGAGCGAAAAACTTCAACTACAGTTAGTAGCAATGGAAGATGTGAAAAAAAGGGAGGAGAAGGATCCAAGCAGGATGAATGAGTTGGAGGAAGGTATCTGGAGTTCTGTGCGGCAGGAAGTTATCAGCAAGGGTTAACCCTTTCCGGTCCTATTTTTGGGAGCCTTAGGTTTTAGCCAGGTCCAACTTTTTTTTATCAAGAGATTCTGGGAAATCATGTAACCCATAACCACGGTATTATAATTACTAATACAGAGGTCTCTATGGTGTCGAACACCTTCTGTTTGGCGGATTAGTAAAGCTCATAACGCTTGAAAAGCAAACAGATGTCAGGAGTAGCTAAGAAGTTCAGAGACTTTTAAAATAAACCTTGTCGCCTGAGAGGCGACATAGGACCTATAGGGGAAAAAACCAATGTCGCCTCAGAGGCGACATAGGACCGGAAAGGGTTGAGGTAAAATGTACAAGAGAGTTGTTAGTCCAGCCATGCCATATGGAATGGAAGCGATGGCAGTGATGGAAAGACAGGTGGAAAAAATGAAGGTTGCAGAGTTGAAAATGGTGAGATGGGCGCTGGGGGTGACAAGATAAGAAACGAATACGTGAGAGGGATAGTAAAAATCTCAAAGCTAGGGGACAAACTTTGGAACGCAAAGCTACGCTGGTATGGACACATGAAAAGGAGAAAAAAGGCTACGTGAGAAAAGGAATGATGGTGGCGGTGCCAGGTAGAAGGAAAAAAGGAAGGCCAAGGAGAAGGTGAGTGGATTGAGCGAGAGAAGACATGGAAAGGGTTGGAGCTAAGGAAGGAGACGAAGTTGATCGGGTCAAATGGAAAATACTTTCGCGCTCTGGCGACCCCGAATAGGGAGAAGCCGAAAGAAGAAGAAGAATTAAAACTTGTTTTGAAACCTTTTAATCGGAAAGCTGGTCAATTTGGCATTGAATGACTGCACAAGTCGGCAATCATGTTGCTTCTCCCACGTCGACAGCAATCGATCATTTTTGTTCAGCGTGCTGTAAATGCCATTATTAATCAAGTTAGTAGTAAATCTAATCAGCTGCTTTTGATGATTAGCTCACGACACTTGGCAATATGTTGGCAAATTTACATTTGCGTTGATGACTAACTTATTCTAAAATTTGCTGTTAGGAAAGCTATTTAATTTGGTGTTGAGTGGCTGCTTGTTTCTTCTAAGTCGACCACCATCGATCATTTTTGTTCAGCGTAGAATAAACCCAATTTTTAATCAAGTTTGTAGTTGTTCTGACGACCGTTTATATGGTCGCCCCACGAAACTCCCCAATAAATTAGCAAATTTATGTTTGGGTTGTTGCAAAACACTGTTTTTGCAGTGCATTTTATGAACGAGAGAGCATTTTTGATATTTATTTTTTGTCGCAGATGGTTTTACTACGTAATTTTGTAAACGCAAAAGCAGCGTTTTTTTACTGACAGAATGGTAGTGATAAAGTTAGGTAATTCGTACAGTAACTTAGCAGCTTGCTCTTGATTAGTAGACCGGTTACATGTTATTTGACAGTATACATTTTTTTGGCCAACATTTGTATAGGCCATATACCGTATGTAAGTAGTTATCTGTTGTAATGATGGTAAATAAGCTATTGTATAAAACGTGAAAAGGTAAAAACAAGATTTTTTAGTTTTTATCAACTTTTTTAGACTACCTTAATAGTCCTAATTAATTTTAAAGTGTGATGGCATCATGTTAATAAAAAGTGATTTGTGACTAGTTGTAGTGTAGAAAATTAACGACAAAACTTCAGCTTTTTGTCTCAGAGAAAGAAGTTGAAGCGCAGAGATTATGGCAGTCGACAGTCAAGTTTATTTGTAAAGAACAACTGACACAGCTTTTATGCACCACATTTCAAAATAAAGTTTGGAATTAAGATCATAGAGGAGTAGTGAAAGACCGTAAAATAAGCGGTTTAAGTGCAGGTCGTCAAGTCTGCTACTCCTTGTATCAAACAAGGCAAAAAAATAGCAAAAAATGAGTTGAAGCTGTGGTTTCCAATTTGAGTAGAATTCCAACCCAAGAAGAAATATTACACTTTCAGGAGAGGAATTTCCACATTTCATTGTTTAGATTCTACAGTATTTAATTTTGCTGTATATAATTAGGCATTTGTGTTTCAGGATTATTGCGTTTTCTTATCTCAGTTGTTCAGCAGTTTAGCAATGAGATGCAATAAATGTATTGAAAACAGAGATGTGTTAAAAGATATGACTAAACGTGAGGAAAGCTTTGCTAAAAAAGAAGCTTTTTCTCTTTTAACAAGCACTTTTACTAAACATAAAAACAATTTTTTGAAAAATATTTAATGCTCTTGATTGCAGGTGCATTTTCTAAAAAAGACCATTATCATTTCAAAAAAACGATAAATAACCTTTCAATGCAAGAAAATTTTCAAAGGAAAAAGGACTTCATCTTAATCAAGATACAAAAGTGATGATTCAAAAATTTTCTCTCAAACGTTTGCCATAATTTCTACAAGTCACAAAATTTTATAGGAATTAACTTCCATAATACATTACTTTTAAAAAGGTATTTTTGTCCCCTTTCATGCACAAGCACCTATCAGACGTTTTATTCTTCATATTTTGCATCACATTATTTTGCTTAGTTGTTTATCAAGTAGCACAACGTCTTATCGTATTTCCTTTAAGACGTATTATAATGTTTGCTCATTGTTGCAAGCATTGGTGAGTAAGTGTCAGTGCCGGGCACCGCAAATTTAAGCTCAATTCTGCAACCGCAAAATTTGCAAAACTGCAAGAGGCGTTCCTCCACCGCAAATCCGCAATTTTGCGATAGATTTGCGATAACTTTTCGCACTTCCGCAACAGCAAATGCACATTGCACTTATGCAAACTTAGGCCGCAATTTTTACTGTGATTTTGTCCTCGTGATGACCTTTTTTGTGGAGGTCAAATCTTGCCGTCGTCCAGACGTTGACCACCAAAACAAAAAAAAAGGATCATTGTAATCTTCGATCCTTCCAGCGCCTCACTGAACCGAAGTGATGCTATCTGAATAAGTTCGGATACGAATTTCAACTTCACTTTCTCGTCTCCCGGTGATCGATGGCCCAACAATGATCAAGTAATTCATTTATTCATCCAAGATTTAAAATATAATACACGTTTCATGGGCCATAAGAACAATTAGAGGGAAGCGTTAAACGCGAGATAGTGATTATGATGTTAAATTCGGGATATCTTACTTCTACAAATACAAAGAACCATATTACTATTTTTATATCTACAAATTCGTACAGACCAGCATTCAATACTTAATGCTTTATTAAAGCTGATGGATATCGCAGCATGGCTTTGTAACCAATGCTTTCTTTAATCTGCCACAGTAGAACTTGGGGCCGTTATTTATAACGATCTTGGGGTGATTTCTTCGAATTGGAGAAAGTGGCATGAATAATTTGTTTTCTGAGTACGAACCGGTAGTAGTCATAGGAGAAAGCAGTATCCATAACATGTTTTTCAGGCACAATTTGATCTCGGTCATAATAAATAAACTAAACGTGATATCAACCCCCTTCCGTAGTGTAAAGTTGTTTTTCATTAGAACTGCGAACTCACTAAAATGACTCATAACAATACGGCCACATAAACACACGAATGTCAATTAGGCGTTCAGTTCTATGTCAGATATAAATGAATTGTACACTGGCCTTATTCGCTTGCCCATAATTTAGGATTTTCTCCTTTCTATGATGTTGTTTGTCAGTTCACGTAACAATCATCAACACCCGGACGTTAGCCTTCAACCCAGAAAATAAGAGCATCCACTTCTTTCACGAGGTTTTTCCGCGTAACAGGCAACACTGCCTGTTGCTTTGTGGATTTGCGGTAATTTTCAGTCTTTTCACGGCAAATATTTGCGGGAGGAAAATTGGTTCCCAAATCCGCAAATAGAAACAGGAGTCCGCAATTTGCGGTTTTGCGGACGAATTTGCAGAAGTCCCCACCTCTGGTAAGTCTATTGACAGTGCCAGTTCTTCAGTTGTACATGATGTGAGTAATTAAGGGCAGGTGAGAAGATCTTAAATGTCCTTAGGTGCAGTTCGTCACTCGCAGGTGTTTAAGGTTGTAGAATAGCTTCAACTTTCCATGTCTACGTTATTACTACCTACTTCACTTCAGAGGCAATTCAAGCTTTTACATGTGACCCAAATAGAATTATATGAAGAGGCAGTAATGAATTAGATAAAGGAATTGAAATGTTATTGTTTAAAGAATTTTGCTCAATAGTTTAGCTGCAAACCACCTGTCTTTTTGCGTAAAGTGATTTATTCAAGGCAGTTGGCATGACTTTAGAAAACTTAAATTTTGTTTTCAGCTGTTGTCTCACTGCACTTTGTCCATACCGGTACTAAAGATCTCTGTCATGACCACTTCCCTTTTAACATTCCACAGTTTAACTTGGCTGGTAAATTGCCTTCTTTTTTTGCGTGTAGCAATACTGGCTAGGAAATGGAACTAACGAAATCGCGGACTCAAATAGTCCGCGGACAGTCCGCGGACTGTTTCGAATCCGCGGAAAAAAGGCCTTAATCAATAGCATAAAGAAAATGAAGTTAATCCGATCAAATAAAGTTAAACAAAAAAAATTTATTGAAAAAGCAAACAAATTTTCAAATGAAACAACCTACATGTATGACACCTTGCGCAAACTGTTGCTATGACAACAGAGAATGCTAAATCAATACTGTATCAAATATTGCACAGTTAGACAAAAAAATCTGAATTAAAATCATGTGATGGCTTGTGCATGCATATTCAACGTCACATGTCATAGCACAGTCGATGGAGTATCGGAAAACAGCGTTCAAGTACGTGCACAAGCCGTTGCTATGGCAACAAAACACCCTGATATATCGTTTGTTTGTCGAAGAAATCTCTATTTGAATGCACACTCCTCCTGATTTCGATATCTGTGACAGCTTGTGCACGCATAATCAATGCCACATGTCATAGCACGATTATTGGAGTATCGGAAAACAGCGTTCAAGTACGTGCACAAACCGTTGCTATGGCAACAAAACATCCTGCATTATAGTTTGTTTGTAAAGGAAATCCCTGGTTGGATGCACACTCCTCCTGATTTCGATACCTGTGACGGCTTGTGCACGCACAATCAATGTCACATGTTATAGCACACTCAATGGAGTATCGGAAAACAGTGTTCAAGTACGTGCACAAGCCGTTGCTATGGCAACAAAACACCCTGAATTATAGTTTGTTTGTAAAAGAAATTTCTATTTGGATGCACACTCCTCCTGATTTCGATACCTGTGACGGCTTGTGCACGCATAATCAATGTCACATGTCATAGCACACTCGATGATGTATTGGAAAACAGCGTTCAAGTACGTGCACAAACCGTCGCTATGGCAACAAAACACCCTGATTTATAGTTTGTTTGTAAAAGAAAATCCTGTTTGGATGCACACTCCTCCTGATTTCGATACCTGTGACGGCTTGTGCACGCACAATCAACGTCGCATCTCATAGCACAGTTGATGGTGCACCGGAAAACAGCGTTCAAGTACGTGCACAAGCCGTTGTTATGGCAACAAAACACCCTGAACTATAGTTTGTTTTACAAAAAGTCCCATATTTGGATGCACACTCCTCCTGATTGCGATCCTTGATCGCTCAAATCCTTTTCCTTTAATTACGATGGCTCATGCATACATCTTGATACTGGTTATTTTTGGATACAGGTTGCGTAAACGTTTTGACTTCGAGTGTCTTCTACTTTGGATCAACTGCGATCAAAGCAATGAGAACATCAACAAGCTTCAAATCAATTTTTCTGTCAATGAAATGCGTATCAATTTTGAACTTTTTGTCCTTTTGTACTTTTTACCGATAGTATTTGGGAAATATTGCAATAATTGTCCCAACTTGCTTGTTTATACTGTACAATGTACCGTACTGTGTTGTTCTAACTTGAAGTCGTTGTTTTATCATTTTTTTGTTCAACAAACAAACTTCGCTGTGGTTGAATCCTGCTGATAAGCCTAAATTTAACTGAAGTCTTACATGATTTTTTTCTCCGTTAATCATTGGATTCGTGTACAAAGTTTTCATTTACCCAACAGGTGATGAATGGTTTGATGGAACAAAATTATGATAACTTACAGACTAACTGACTTTACTCAAATGAATTAAGAATTAAGTTGTTTTGACGATGACAGATTATAGAATTCAAAGTTTTAGAAAAAATCGAAATAAAAATCTTCTAGAATATATATATTCCTTTTAAGTCTACATGTAACTGAAGTATCATATGATTTATTTTCTACGTTAATCATTGAATTTACATATAAAGTTTTCATTTATTTCGTTGCAAATGAATGGATCGATGGACGAAAATGAGAATTTTATACAAATAAATTAAGAATTGAGTTGTTTGATGATGGAAGGAACCGTAAAAGAATATGAATGAGGAAAACAGGGAATATATTTATCTATCAAAATGTTACTGATTCCCCTTTTAAAGTACACTTGATTTTGGAACAGTAATTAGTTATACCGAAGAACCATTAACTTTTCATTATTAATCTCAGCACTGCTACTGGTATGATTGAAGCTGGCACAACGGGCCGAACTTGTATTCTCTACTATGACGTCACTGATACGATAATAAAATGAATAAACTGCGCTTTTTATATTGCGAATTTAATTTTTAACAAAATTTATTTGACAAAACTTTTTAGAAAATTTTTCTTCTTCGAACGATTTCGGTAATGTGTCTTTTACCCAAACGCTATGAAGCCACCGTAGTTGTGTTTTTGGAGTAAAACTGTACAGGCTAGTGGAACAACTGACCTCTTTCCTACAAAAATTTTTCCCGAATGTGCTACAAGTGAACCAAAAAATTTCATTTAAGCGCATCTTACGAAGAAATACTAGAATAGGCCTAGCCATGATTTTTATTAACATGATATCCAATGTCCATTGTTACGAATGATTTATGCTTGCGCACATACACGCATGATAGTTGCATACCAAAACAAAAGCCACAGCATGGCTGAAAGTATTGTCCACTCATATTGCGTGTTTGATTATTAAAAAAGATCCATACAATGGTAACGGCACAAATAGCGCTTTGCATAGAAAATAAGTCGTAAATATTTTATACTCCCACCCGATGAGTAAATTTCTAAGTTTCCCAATTACAATCATCAATCTTTATTAAGAAATCTATCGGTATGGGTGGATCAATTTCGACAAAAATAGTTTTTAAATGAGATTATCATTGAGAGAAAAAACGTGCAAGTCAAAGGGTATAAATTATTGGCAGTAGATTTTTAGACCAAGTTAGTTTTGAGCTATCAGATTATATGTAGTTAGCCGCAAGGATATAACCAGAAAGGCTGAAGCGCTTCTAGTCTTCTTAGCGGAGCTACTTTGCCCGAAAAAAAAAAAAAAATTTTACATTCGAGAAAGCGAGCAATTTCGCACAAAAAAGACGATTGTAGTTTTGGTCAGCGTCCCGAAGTCGCGTTAACCGTTGCTATATTGTCGTTCGTTCAAAATTAAATTACAATTGGACGCGTTAGGCTGTCATTTTGTATTATTTGATGACATAATGGACTTAGTTGGGATGTGACAGGAGCTATTCCTCAAGGGTGGCTCAAAACTGCCAAACAGATGCTCTGCTATATTCTGTTTTTTAGTGATTTTAGTTGCAGCGTGTAAATCACGTTTTTAGAGTTTGTGAAAATTTAAGAACCTTCGAATAACCTAAAAAAGGTCTTACCATTTTTCCACAATGAATGAAGTGGTGGTAAAAAGTATCGCAAAAATAATAGCGCGTCGAAGCGTACAAGTTGATGATATTCTTCAAAACTCCTACGTTGCCGATGAATTGGGAATATGGGCAGAAATATGCAAATCAAACTAAAAAAAAAACTGCTCTCGCAACCGAAAAAAATGGTATTTTCGCGTGAAAAGGAACTTTGAAAATTGCAAACGTGCTATACATTTTGAGTGTCAGGTACGGCGAACTTTTGAGGCCTTTGGTCTCCAAACTTTATTTTAAGCAACTCCAATTTAGATAAAACTCCAAATTTTAAAAGAGTTAATGATTATCGCCACTATCGATTGTCCTGAGAGTCTGGGTAAACTATTTCTTTAATAAGTGACAATAGATACAAAGTTGCATTGATACCATTGAGAGAGCTTGTCTGGAAAATTTGAGATTGGTAGCTTACCGCCGACGAGGCAGACTGCTGTTTGAGTGCAGCTACATGCCGTTTCTTGTTGTTAAGCAGAAGCTTTGACATATTTCAATGATAATATTAGATACAATTATAGGTTCAATTTATTTTCATAAATTGATCGGCCAAAATCACATAATAAACAAAAAATTTTCAAAATCTCTGTGCTGTCAAGTGATGATGAAGAGCTTGCTTCATTTCAATCACAATTATGTCATGAAAATAACAATGAGTTTTCTAATCCAGGGTATTTGTTTGATGACGACCTGCCAGAGATAAGCGGAAGAAAGAAGAGCAATGTTACAAATGAGTGTGATGTCAATTTTCTGCCTCAACAAGCCAAAAAAAAACAAAGCGTGGAGGTTGCAGTCGAGGTAAGAGAACAACTTACAAATAAACATCACTCAAAACTATCATCTTAAAAATAAAAATGGATGAGATTGTTGTCGCAAATCTCTATTTTTAGAAATCCATCAGGGAAAAGCACGCAATGGTAAATAATTCTCCAACAATTTTTTTACTGTCCAGTGGTGATGAAGAGCTTCCGCCATTTCAATTAACCAAATGTGATGAAGAGTCTATCCAAAGAAAAGAAAATTCAAAAACTCTCCACAATGATAACAAAATTTTTGCTACAAATACCAAAAAGGTTTAGAGCGAGCTTCGTTATTATATTCTTTAATTTTTAAGGCATTTAAACTTTTTGCTCACCATGTAATTTCAAACCGATGTGCCCGCTTAGCAAAAAAGATATTTAAAAAGCAACTTGCTGTTGGATGCTTTTGAGAAAAGTGAAAAACAAAGATCTTAAAAACCAAAGCATTTCCTCAGAAATCAGTTGCTAAGTCTCGCGATTGATTACTTGTATAAAAATTGGCCTTGTTTTCTGCTCAAAACGAATCTTTGTTGTAATTTATATATAAATGCAGTATAAACAGCAGCAATACTTTAACCAATGAAGACTGTCAGCGATTGCAATATCATTTAGGGCATATTATTTACTACTGTAATTGGTAAAACATGCCGATGCTATTTCCAAATGAAATTAGAAAACCTCCTTTTCGACTTTTGATCGTAACTGCAGGTAAGGCTTATTAGAGATCCAAAAGAGTACAAAGCTTCATTTTGTAGTTTGCATCTAATTGTTTTCCTTTGGAGAACTATTTCTCCCATCTGACGATCTTACCTGAAACCGAAGCAATCAATTTGTAAACACGGATTTCATTGCATTTGTCAGTTTATGCGTCAGGAAATCACTCGCAGTAACATAAGTGTCAATTTGCAAATTACATTGCTGAGCGACAAAGCCGTAGTCCGTAGCGCTTTCTCTTAGGTCTTCAATTTACTCGAATGATAAAATGGTATCAATTTCTGGTCTACAGTAGGTATTAATCATGCTGTAGTTTATGTTTTGGTAACATTTTACTGTTTTCTTTAGGTCGCCCCAACAAATGTTCGTTTGCCCAGTAGTCCATTTCATTCTGCACTTTCTGATCCAAAGTATTTGTTCGAAGACAACTTGCCGGACATGAGTAAAACAAAGAAAATCAAACTTCGAAATGAAAAAAGTGAGAATGTAAATGTCGTGCCTCAAGAATTTAAGGAAACGCTCAAGTTTGTTCAAACTGAGACAAATAATAAACTTTGCCATCATCGAAATTTACCGTCCTTGGTTAGCGTAAACAAAATCTATAAAAAACACTTTGATAACGTTCTTACAAGTTATGATGCTCTTACATTGCTCAGAACAGCCAAGGATGAAGATTTTTCAAAAGATCCACCAGTAAAACCACAATCCGGAGAAATATATTTATTTCAATACCCAATTTCACCGGATGATCACCACGAAGATTGGTGTTGTGACGGCATTTCATGGCGCTATACCGGTAGCAAAACATCTAAAGCAAAAAAAGATGTGGTGAAAAAGCGATACTACCGACTTGCCAATGGAAATGGGTCTTCCAATAAGAAAGCATTTTTGTTTGCCCGTAAGAAAAGTCTTCTTGTGGTGGTACATTATCGAGGAGATACCTCTGCAATACAACATAAACCGCATGGGAATCGCAAGCAATTTTTAGAACGGACTCACGTAAGAACTATGCCGTCAACTTTAAAATTAATAAGAAAATCTTCCGAACAACACAAGCAAATTTACAAGAACCTTGTTGCAAAACCTTGTTCATCCGCGGTTATGCCAGTGAAACATCCCAAATCAACAAAACAAGTTGCTGATAAGAAACGCTATGAAGGCGAAAAATGTAGCGTAAGCCATGATGATCTTTACGGAGCGTATGAAATAGCGCATACACTAACCGATTTTGTACTGGATTTTCAACTTTTTCCAAACTTCTACATAATATTTGGCATACCACAACTAATGCAGCAGGCAAAAAAGCTATACCGGAGTGAAGGATTTTACTTTTGCTATGACACGACATTCAATTATGGTGACTTTTTTGTCAGTACTTTATTATATCGTCAAATCGAATTTATAGAAAAGCTTATCATACCACTCTTGATCATGGTTCGCGATAGCAAGCGACAAGTGGTGCACGAAGTGTTTTTTCAACAGTGAGAAAATATTTTCAGTTTTCTACTGCCACATTGATTACGGACCGCGAAGCTTCAATTGAAAATGCTATTGCAAAAATTTGTCCCACTTGGAAACACTTTAACTGTTGGAATCATTTTTTAAATGACGTAAAATTTTGGCTACATCGTCACAATGCTAAAAGTGACGATCTTTTAGTCTATCGAAATCACATTTGGTCACTTCTTAACTCCGCTTCATACGAAAAATTCAATGATTTAGAAAGACAACTTAAAGATACATGGACCAGAGCATTTTACGATTACTATGAAAGTCACTTAAAAATCTCAATAATCAAACGATCCGGTCGATGGCTGCTTGAAAAGGCAAATATTTACAGTAAAAGTAGCGGAGCAACCACAAACCCAGCAGAAAGTTTTAATGCTCAATTGAAAAGAGCGATTGGACATTCAGAAACGAAGTTGCATGATTTTACGCTCACTGTTTATTTTTTGCAAAACTTTGAACTCCGGGAAATGTTACGTGGATACTGTGGCATGGGCGACTGGCATGTGGTGGATCCCAAACTTGCACGTAATATCGAAGATGTTGAATTCCCATCGGATGCTGTTGCTCCAGATCAAATTGCTGAGTATGTTAAAAATGAGAAGAAAAAGTTGCCTTCTGAAGTAAAAGAGGAATCGTACTCTGTGGAAGGAATGGCAAAATGTTTTTGCTCGCAACAGCGAGTCAGTCTGGATACAGCTATGCATTGCTTTCTTGTACGAGGACTAAACAATCGACTGTATACAGTCCAACTGTATCCAGAAAAATGCTCCTGCGGCTCTTCAAAGTCATGTAGGCACATTGAAGCCTGTAATATCGCTGTAGGAAAGCCCACTAACAAGCGAAAAAAAATGTTTAATTTGAGCGTTTTGAAACGAAATGCTCGAGGAAAAAACAAAGCAGGTAGAAAGTTTCCGAGAAGTAACTTCGAATTTCAATACACCCCTGCTGCTGATTCTCACAGTGCGTCAGAAAGTAAACATTCATTTCCTTTATTTACTTCAACGCCTAAGAAAAATCAGTCACCAGTAATCACTTCAGCAAACAAGCCATCATCTAGCGCTATTGAAAATACTGATGAATTAACTTTTGTAGTCCCCCCCTGGACAGGATTTCAATTTCCAATAAATATAACCGATAGCAGTAAACCAATGTGCATGGTTGGTGGATATGCTGTGAAAAACAACGATCTGTTTACTCTGCTGCCCCAGAAATGGGTAAATGATGTAATAATTGACTCATTTTTGCTAAAATGCAGTTATTCCGAGTACTTAACTTCAAACTATGTAAAAGTTTTGAGTTACAGCACTCATTTTGTGGAATGGTTGAAATGCGGATATACAGCCCATCTATGTTTTGGAGTTGGATTTATCAACAAAAACCTATGAATCATGATATTTGGATTATACCTTTAAACGTAAACAATTCGCACTGGGTGGTGGCCATTGTTGTTTTAAAACTAAAATTGATTGTATATTTGGATTATCTCCACAGAATAAACCGCAATCTCTTGAGAACTATTTTAAATTATGTCAAGTCGCAGCACGTTTCTTATTCCACGTCAATGTTTGAGTAAAAAGATTGGGACATCAGTGCACCTACAGACCTGAACCTTCAGAGGAATAGCTATGATTGTGGAGTGCATGTTTGCATGTACAGTTTTATGGTATGCAACGGTTGCTTCTTTGATTGCAACGATTTGGATTCTAAATATGCAAGAAATTGGATTGCAACTAATATAATATCTGAACCGGAGGAAAAATTAAAACATGAAAAATTTGATTCCAAGCAACGGAGTTCAAGTTTCCCGACGACAAAATGGAGCGAGAATTTTCTGGTAAATCGCAAAAGTCCGAGAGGATTTATATCATCTAAACACTTTGTAAAAGCTGTCTCTTCCTCTTTGTTTATTGGAAGATATTCTTTATGTGCACTTCAAAGTAGCTGCAAGAAACCAAGTAATAAAGAAATGATTTTTTGCAACGGAGACTGCAGAGACTGGTACCACAAAAAATGTTTGTCTATATCATCATACCATTAAACATCCGATTCATGTACTTCATATACTTGTCCACGTTGCAGTTAATCCTATAAATCTACGTGTATATTTTCTGCTTTTGTGATAACTAATTGGCCAACCGCTTCCGATAACACGGAACATCACGGAGGCTAAGACAAAATATTTAAAAAAAGCTTTCTAGTTTTTGCTACAAGCTAGGAAAATTGTAATCCTATAACTTTCAAAAAATAAAGGTTAGTAAACAAATTAACATAACAAAATTTGAACTTATAATTCAGGGTGTTTTGTTGCCATAACAACGGCTTGTGCACGTACTTGAACGCTGTTTTCCAATACTCCAATAATCGTGCTATGACATGTGATATTGATTGTGCGTGCACAAGCCGTCACAGATATCGAAATCAGGAGGAGTGTGCATTCAAATACGGATTTCCTTTACAAAAAACATATAATTCAGGGTGTTTTGTTGCCATAGCGACGGCTTGTGCACGTACTTGAACGCTGTTTTCCGATACATCATTGAGTGTGCTATGACATGTGATATTGATTGTGCGTGCACAAGCCGTCACAGGGATCGAAATCAGGAGGAGTGTGCATCCAAATAGAGTTTTCTTTTACAAACATTTTACAAACATCGAAATAGAGTTTTCTTTTACAAACAAACTATAAATCAGGGTGTTTTGTTGCCATAGCGACGGCTTGTGCACGTACTTAAACACTGTTTTCCAATACTCCATCGAGTGTGCTATAACATGTGACATTGATTGTGCGTGCACAAGCCGTCACAGGAATCGAAATCAGGAGGAGTATGCATCCAAATAGGGATTTTTTTGACGAACAAACGATATATGAGAATGTTTTGTTGCCATAGCAACGGTTTGTGCGCGTACTTGAACGCTGTTGTCGGATACTTCAATAATCGTGCTATGACATGTGATACTGATTGTGCGTGCACAAGCCGTCACAGGGATCGAAATCAGGAGGAGTATGCAACCAAATAGAGATTTCCTTTACAAACAACTTATAATTCAGGGTGTTTTGTTGCCATAGCAACGGCTTGTGCACGTACTTGAACGCTGTTTTCCAATACTCCATTGACTGTGCAATGACATGGAATGTTGATTGTGCGTGCACAAGTCGTCACAGGGATCGAAATCAGGAGGAGTGTGCATCCAAATACGGATTTCCTTTACAAACCAAGGATATATGAGGGTATTTTGTTGCCATAGCAACGGTTTGTGCACGTACTTGAACGCTGTTTTCCGATACTCCATCGACTGTGCTATAACATTTGACATTGATTGTGCGTGCACAAGCCGTCACAGGTATCGAAATCAGGAGGAGTATGCAACCAAATAAGTTTTCTTTTTCAAACAAACTAAAATTTAGGGTGTTTTGTTGCCATAGCAACGGTTTGTGCACGTACTTGAACGCTGTTTTCCGATACTCCATCGACTGTATTATGACATGTGATATTGATTGTGCGTGCACAAGCCGTCACAGGTATCGAAATCAGGAGGAGTGTCCATCCAAATACGGATTTCCTTTACAAACAAACTATAATGCAGGGTGTTTTGTTGCCATAGCAACGGTTGGTGCACGTACTTGAACACTGTTTTCCGATACTCCATTGACTTTGCTATAATATTTGACATTGATTATGCGTGCACAAGCCGTCACAGATATCGAAATTAGGAGGAGTATGCATCCAACCAGGAATTTCCTTTACAAACAAACTATAATGCAGGATGTTTTGTTGCCATAGCAACGGCTTGTGCACGTACTTGAACGCTGTTTTCCGATACTCCAATAATCGTGCTATGGCATGCGACGTTGATTATGCGTGCACAAGCCGTCATAGGGATCGAAATCAGAAGGAGTGTGCATCCAAATAGAGTTTTCTTTTATAAACAAGTTACAATTCAGGGTGTTTTGTTGCCATAGCGACGGCTTGTGCACGTACTTGAACGCTGATTTCCGATACTCCAATAATCGTGCTATGACATGTGATATTGATTGTGCGTGCACAAGCCGTCACAGATATCGAAATCAGGAGGAGTATCCATCCAAATACGGATTTCCTTTACAAACAAACTATAATGCAGGGTGTTTTGTTGCCATAGCTACGGCTTGTGCACGTACTTGAACGCTGTTTTCCGATACATCATCAACTGTGCTATGACATGTGATACTGATTGTGCGTGCACAAGCCGTCACAGGGATCGAAATCAGGAGGAGTGTGCATTCAAATAGAGATTTCCTTTACAAAAAAACTATAATTCAGGGTGTTTTGTTGCCATAGCAACGGCTTGTGCACGTACTTGAACGCTGTTTTCCAATACTCCATCGACTGTGCTATGACATGTGATATTGATTGTGCGTGCACAAGCTGTCACAGATATCGAAATCAGAAGGAGTGTGCATCCAAATAGAAATTTCTTTTACCATCAACTTATAATTTAGTGTGTTTTGTTGCCATAGCAACGGCTTTTGCACGTACTTGAACACTGTTTTCCGATACTCCATCGACTGTGCTATGACATGTGACGTTGATTATGAATGCACAAGCCATCACATGATTTTAATTCAGATTTTTTTTGTCTAACTGTGCAATATTTGATACAGTATTGATTTAGCATTCTCTGTTGTCATAGCAACATTTTGCGCAAGGTGTCATACATGTAGGTTGTTTCAATTGAAAATTTGTTTGCTTTTTCAATAAATTTTTTTTTGTTTAACTTTATTTGATCGGATTAACTTCATTTTGTTTATGCTATTGATTAAGGCCTTTTTTCCGCGGACTCAAAACAGTCCGCGGACTATTTGAGTCCGCGATTTCGTTAGTTCCCTAGGAAATTTGCATTGCTATTAGGCTTGAGGTCATGAGGCTACTGTGTTGTTAAGGGTTGAGTTGAGTTTTTAGGGTGCAAGATTTTTTCCCACACTAGGCAGGCAGATCCCACAGTTAAATAGCACAAAATAGGGCCTGTTTAAATATGTAAAAATGGTTAAACATTTCCTTTTATTATTGTAAATCTCAACGTATTGTTTGCACTAATCTTTGTTTTGATGTGATCAATAAGTTGTTTGTGAGTCTGGCTGTAATCCAGTTTACCTCATGGTATATTATGTTGGATTGAGACAGCATGAGGAAGAAGTACTGAAATAAAACAGACCAGATATGGTTTTTGTACTAAAATGCATTTAAAGAAAATTCTTGTTTTTGTATTTTAGTTCAAAAAGGAAGGACTAAAAGGTTTCAAAAACATGTAGACGAGGAATACAGCGGTTAGAAACCACTGGATTAAGGCTACAGGACTGATACCATGAAAACAATGACATAATAGATATGAGAGTTTATTGGAGTTTGGCTGGTGTTAAACTACTTTTCCTGCTTAATTACATTGCTAGTGGCAGAAATTTTTCATGCCAGCAGCTTAGGTAGCTATGAAGTGGAGCTACAGACAAAGTCGCTTTAGTAGTGGTGATAAAGAGTTTTCCAATTATTGAAGTAAAAATAATGTAACTTAACTCAATGTTGCTTTGTGTGTACAATGACTTCTTGTTCAAAAATTGCACCAAAAATAATATTTTCATTGTTGATGATGGCAATACATGTATACTTCACATAAAAATGCTTTGTAAACTTTGATTTTGAATCACTTAAATAAACAAAATACTGTAACTACTTTTGCCAATATGCCTTGCAGTGTATTGGGTATATGTCTTATGCATTGGATTGTACTTGTAATTGTGTAGTTTGACCTTTGCGAGAAGTAAATATAGTAACCTCTCCACTCAGTAAGCGGCTATTGTCCACAAAAATAGTGTTTGTAGTTATTAATAGCTCTTAAAAGTCATACTTTTCTAGTAATTTAACTAAATATAGCGGTAAATATGAAACTTTAGAATGAGTATTGATCACAGTGCAAGATTTAAAGCTGAAACCATTCAGTGCTGCAATATATTTTTATAAACAGGTAAAAATTGTTTTTCAACAGCAGTTTGGGTTGCAAGACAATTTAAAGACCTAAAGATACTGCTATACAATCATTATAGAAAATTGAAAAAAACTCACCTCCACCTTTGAGCTGGAGGCACAGGCCAGGCCTGTATTAAAGATTGCTTTCGGCTCTATTCAGAATCTCGATCTCTTTTAATGATGCTCTTGCCAGTCCAGGAAGAAACCTGGGAAAAACAAAGAACAAAATGGAGAAAGAGATAGAGAAAACATATGATGAAGAGATTGTATATTATTTAACTTTGACATCACCAGAGCATGCAGGATCTAGTGGTCTTGCCTCTGGAATCTGGATCATCAAAAAAGATCAAGAGAGTCATCAAGCAATCAATTGATTCTGATCACTAACCTTCCATAGAAACACAGTCAGACTGGTGGTGATGGTAACTAAATGCAGGAGAGACAACTAAGTCAGCATTAAGGTGGTGAAAATCACACCCAAGTCAGTTGTGCTAGAATAGTGAAATCTATAAGTATTTTTTTAATTTTTGAACTAAATATAGCTGTAAACAATGGATTTCAGAATGTTTGACCAAAGCAAGATTTAATGCTAAAACCCTTTAGTGTTGCCATGTGTGTTCGTAAACATGTCAGGTGAAAACAACTGCTGCGGTTAAAAGAAAACTTAGAAGCTAAAAGTACTGCTTTGCAACAATTAGTAAAAATTTAAAAGCACATCTCCAGCTTTAAACTGGAGGTGCGTGGTGCCCAGGCCTGTTAAACAGATTGCTTTGCAACATCTCTACTAGTCAGAAGTAGGGATGAACAAAGTAGAATAATAAAGTATTCTAGAATTATTCTATTTGAGTTTTCGGAATCTAGAATTTCAAATCCTATTCTAGAATTCAAATTAGCTAACTGAAAAAACAAACCAATGCATTAGTTTGAAAGACGTATTCAATAATCTTTTTACATTTCTAAAGTGGCAGAATTGCAATGCAGTACATTTAGAGTCTCCAGGTGCTTGCCAGTTGCCTGGCTCTAAGTTTTCCCACTGTGAAACAGCTGAGGAAAAAAGAACGTTTTGAAGAGGCAGAAGTGGCTGGGATTGCCAGGTACTTAACAGGCAAGGCAGAAGAGCTGGAAAATCTGTTTGCGTATCAGATTGTTTTCGAATCCAGTTGCCTGATAAAACTTGCAATTAAGATTTGAATATCTCAGAGATTCAAATCTAAAGATCTAAAATTTACTTTGTTTATTCCTAGTCAGAAGTTATCAATCGGTCAGTAGTCCAAACTATCTGATAAAACATTTATTTCTTTGGGTGGTTGATAGTTTCAAAAAATTGTTATAAAATGTGAGCACTGACAACACTGCTGTTTATGTTGTATAGTTTGGTTTGTCTTACACTTTGAGATGCTGGGAAGAACATGGTTGGGAGGTCCAATGCCTTTAAAAAATTTCCATTTGCTGGAACACCTCAGGTAAAAAACTTTTTCTTTGATTGAAGCTTAATTTTACTAGGCTGCGAGTCTTGTGTTTTTTGTTTCATTTCATTAAAAATTAGATGGTTTTATTTTACCTTAACTCTTTAAGCATAAGAAAAATGGAGAGTTTGAGCTAGTTGGAAGTTACTTGACAAACTTGAGTCAGCTGTCACTCTTGCTCGTAAACGTCATTGCAGTTTTTACCGCTAATCCAGATGCAGTTTTTGCTCAATCATGCCACAATATAATGGTCTGTCTTGTGATGTTTGTTTTGTAACAGCATTGGTAATATTACAGCACTATGGTGTATAGTGGTTGGAATATTCTTTGCAGTCAGTAGACCTGGGTTCGGTTCTCTTGTTTAGTCATAGCGAAAGGCTTTAAGAAATGATATTCACAGCTCTCTTGCCTGGCCCTTGGCACTTGAGAAATAACGTTCCACAAAAGTCGTTAAGTTCACTTGTGGTGTCTTCAAAAGGCACTAAACAGAATACTTTCTTTGTTATCTGGCAGACAGTTGGATGGGCTGATCAGTCTACCTGTTGCGGTTGCTCAGTCGGACTAAAGACATAAACAGAGCATGAACTCACACATGTAAATGAATGACATGCCATAGGCGATGTTTGCAAAATTTTTCACCATATGTACTTTTTTAGCCAAACAAGTAACTATTAAGACAAGCTCATGCAACTTGTTTCAAAAGTAGCGCTGATGAATTTTTTTACTTCAATATTTTTTAGATATCTTCATTGTGTTTTGACTAAAAATCACACAATAATGGAAAATAATAAGTCAATGATTGTTGAAGCATTGCGATCAATGTCAGAAATATTGATTCTGAAGGATCAAAATGATAGTTGTGTTTTTGAGTAAGTACTGAGTGATATTCGATGCTATGGTTTTGAACTGTTTTATTTGTAAAATTTATGAAAGCAACCTGCACAAGAGGTAATAGTTTTGCAACACCAAGTGAAATCACTTAATTTGAAGTTTATTGTCCCTGTTCTGTCTAATCTATTTTGAAATACCGGAAGTGTCAAGTGTAGCATGGTTGTTCTAATGCCATTATTGATATAAACTTAAGTTTTTCTTGTTAATTACTTTAATATCTTTGACCACTTATAGCCATGCCCTAGCTTCGTTCACAAATGTAAGCAGTCTGTTTTATGGTTTTGATTTCTCTGAGATAGTTTACCCCAGTTCCCCGACCTCTGATCTATTCAATCTTTTTAATATTTTTAAACATGCTGTGATCTACTTCCTGCCATCCTGACATTACATCATAAACTAATCACCACAGAGGATGCTGATAAACAATGTCCAGCTGAAAAGTTGCAGTTGGTATGTGTTCACTATGTCTGAGATAGAGGGTTAGGATTAAGTGTAGGGGTTAGGGTTACTTCACAGTGTAAGACATCAAAGACAATGTGGATATCGCAAACATGTGCTATTAAGAAGGTCCCATTAGAACCTACTAAGTTAAATTTACTATAAATTTTCTCCCTTATTATCAAGGATTACACTAAATTACTTTGATGTTTTGTTTTTCTATTGCTATACAATTTTCGTCAGTTATACAATGACAGAGCAACTTCATGTTTATCCCTTCATCGTTGTTAATATAGCTGGCACATCACAGTTATACCACAAGCAAGGAAAACTGCCATAAGCCGCCTGTTTCCAATGATGTAACTGCAGCTATTACAAAGATTAAATGCACTACCATTCAGTCATTGCGCATAGCTGAAGCTTTTAATGCTCTTTTCCATATTATTGACTTTCTGTGGTTTATCATAGTCGAGCTTTGTGAAATACAAGCTGGAATCTTTAAATCCTTCATATAATTTTTGAAAAGTTTTTCTTTGAATTTTTTTATGTATAATTGTCAAACCATTGTTGTTAATGTATTTAAAGAAAAACTTTTTTGTACTCTATAATGCCATGGGTTAAGGTTTGGGTTAGATACAAAGATACTAAAAATGAAACATAAATGGCAAGTTTGTGCCTTGTACAATATTGTGCTTGCTTTACGATAAAATGCTTTTTCGCAGCCAAAAATTGTAATAGATCTTTCAAAACTTGCAAAATGATTTTTAAAATCCTGGTTACCAAAGCATTCTATGACTCATCCATCACTGACAGTGTCAGGTCTAAAGGGAAAAATCTTGAACCACTTGTCAATTTTCATTGAATGGTTGCTCTTGCACTTATTTATATAGTGAGTTATCACCAGTGCTGCACTGATGAGTGCTTTACGAAAAACGCTTGGCAAAATAACTTGTTTAAAATAATGTCAAAACTGTTTTCCGTTAACGATGTCTTTAATCCTTTGTTTTAGATTTTATCTCGAAAATAGTATATTTTTTTTTGAATATTTTACAACAAAATGCTGGAAATTACGTATGCGTGCAAGTTCTTCAAACTTTGAACATCTTATTTGAAAACCTTCAACACGAAACATCCTTATGTGAGTTATAAAGTAAAGGCTTTTGTGCACCTTTATCGTGTTTGCCGGTTTGTTCTTTCAATGCCAAAGTGAAGGAATTTACTGAGAATTATTTTTTGGGGAGTAAAGAGGAAAGGTATCGCTCATAGAAAGGCTCATTTTGAAGTGACAGCAAACGCTGGTATAGAGCATGAAATCTGTGATTTTCGTGTCTTTGTCCAGTCGTTTTACCGCGATATGCTTTTTGTTTGAAGACCATGCTTTGTAACTTTTGTTTTTTTGTGAATATTGCATTTTGTGGAAACGCTGATGCTTTAATCAGACAAAATGTATTTGATTGGTTGTAGTCCACAGGATTTTTTGACTTCAATAATGGCCTATGGTGTGAAAACACTGAAAAACTTATATGTAGACAGTAGTGCTTGATGGTTTATGTTGTTCCCAGATTATCTTTTTTCAAACAACCACGTAAATGATGTTATTTGCCACAAATTTAATTTTTCCGACAAAGAGGTCATGGCTTACTACATTTCATTTCTTAAAACGTTATCACTTCGTCTGAACGAGCATACAATTCACTTCTTCTACAACGAGGTAAGCTCGGAACTTAAATTTTCTACATAAATATCTCAAGAATTAACGTCGTTTGTGTGGGTTTACTTCTATGTTCCTCTTGTAAGGAGGAGGGAATTCATCCCAGCATTGTACGTTATCCTTTATTAGCCCTTAGTAACCCATATCCATTTTTTTAAAAAACTGTTACTTTGAATCATTGCACCCTTATTGCGATTTTAAAATAGAGCTGTTTTGGGTCCAAGAGCCAACGATTAAAGGTTCAAAACTCCTTAAGTGCCATAGTTTCAATGCCTGTCCTGGAAAGCAAAATTTATAATGCTTTCTTGCTCAAAGCCAGTCTATGCAAGTGTTAGTGGCAGACATACAGGATGTTTACATGTACCAATGACACGAAGACAACTTGTTCGACTCATTAAAATGGAGAGTTTGGGAGACTGAGAAATGACCTCGCGTACTTCTGGTCATCAGTTCATGCTGTTAGAGTCGGAAAGATTAGAAAAAGACAGTCAAATGTAAAATTGGAATATACTAACGCCAACACTACAGTATATTTTCTTGCAATAAAATTTGGTGTTGATCTCGTTTTCAAGTAAACTGCGTTTAGTTTATTTAAATCAAAATGCTTGCTCCGTGTTTGGGAGCATCTTCAAATGGAGGGAGGGCAGGGGCACGAACTCAAGAATCCTCGTAGTTTGCTAACGATCCCAATAGTCAAACAAGAGTTTGGTAAGAGTTATTAGATGTAGTTTGAGATCTTAAGGTTTATTGGAAACTTCAGGGCTGATTTTCCTGAAAGAATAAGCGTGTTTAGGCCTGATGTGTGCATGTACATAAACATGCTACTTTAGGTATTGATTTTTTCACTTGTTCTTCAGCACACTGATGATTTTGCCATGTACTCTGAAGCGATCAAGTTTTTCAATCATTCCAAAACGATGGTTCGAATTGCTGTGAGAACACTTATTCCTAATGTATACAAAGGTATGTGTTGCACTGTGTCCAATTTGAAATCATACATTATTCCAATTTAAAATAGAAAAATTTGCTCAGAAATGTTCACCAGCATCATACGGTACCACACAGCAATCTATTACATGATGTCGATAACCTGCGACCGGTTTTGACCCCATTGGGTCTCATCAGGCGGGTGTAAAAAACACTCAATAATAAACATGCTGAAAAAACAATTTGCCATTGGGTGCAAAAAAATGCAATACAAAACAACATGATACAGCAATACCTATATCAAGAGGGACACATTCTAGGACACACACACATGACATGGACAACTAGTCACATCGGTAAGCCCTAACAGGGGTACAGGATCATTGTCAAGACATCATTTTATAAAATACCGGAATTGCTAGTTGCTTGTTAGCAATTTTTAAGGCGATCTCCTATCAAGAGGGATCTGCCTCCAGCATCAAAGTAAAGTAGAAAAATTTGCTCAAAAATGATAAAGCCGCCTTATTTCATCCAGCTACCAGTGGTAGTGAAAACTGCAATAAAATTACTTTTGGGCTTGCGTTGTATGCTGACTTTGACGAAGAAAACAACCTATCCAACTTTGAAAATTGAGGTTTTTTTACCAATTTTTCTTCGTTGCAGCCATCAAAACAGCGATCGATTGAGAGATTTAGTTGCCGAGCATCTGGACCACATGCATTACTTAAATGATATCTTAGCGCTGGATAACAATCTGTTAAACGAAGTACTGATCAAGCATTTGTTGCACCACCTTTTCCTGCCATTGTACGTACGATCTCTTGCTGATGGAGTGCCAGGAGATGACTCAGTGAATAAAGATTAGTTAAACTGTGCTTGATAATTCTGCAAATAATAAGTCTATCGGTTAAATTTCAATTTGTATCAGAATGCTTTTTCGAACGCTGGGAAGTCTAAATATAGAACGCTTGTTACATGCGAAATATGGTGCACTTGTGATAGCCTAAAACCATTATAATCTTTGTAAACCGAAGCTAATATCCTATATCAACTGCTGTTTAAAAACTTATACCTTTATTTTATATAGCTTTAATTTCTGCTTCAAGTGTAGTCTATTTACACAAGAGGAACTGGCCTATTCTCGAAATCGCTGAAACCCCAACAGAATGATAAAGAACTGTAGCCGCTGATTGCCGACTTCTGTACTTGATGATGAACTTGAGCACCGCCGAGTTTAAACCCGGTTCCTTGTTTCCAGTTCCTCTGGCACAGACGTTTCTATTGCTGCTAGTGCTATTATGCATGGAAAATTGCGGTAAAGTTCGTTTCCAAACTCTGCTACGTTGCTATCGTGGGGCTCGAACACATGATCACTGACACCACGAACGGCATTCCAACCCACTTGTCCACGTTTTGAATAGTAGGTATTTGCCTACATTTTGTTTGTTAATGTCTAGTGCCAAGTTCTTCTGTAAATACCCCTGCCTGGCAGCTTACGTAATCATTTTGCTCAATTATGTTTTGGTTTTAAATCTCAAGCTCTGTTGTTAATATTTGTCAATGCAGGAAGTAGTTTCATAACTTGATTTTGCTTTATGTGCTCTAACCTTTTCAGTTCCATCCTTTTAAGTGCTCTTCGACGCTCGTTATACGATAGTACTTAACATCCATAGTACTAAATAGCAAGGTTGAGCGAATATTGTCATATGCATGTTAAACTTGCTACTAGTCCAACTCTTTTTTGTCATTGCAAACCATCCGTAATCCTTTTCCCATGAGCGCTGCAATTTACAGTGCGACGTAGTTACAGCCTTCTCTGTAGCATTTAGCTTAGTTAATTGCGTCATATGATTATGTGAGTAGTAATTGCGTTTCACGCTGATGTTGCTGAAGCGATCTATGTGTATTATTTTTATATGTGTATTTTTATAAGTGTATTTTTCCCAGATTTTTGAGCCACTGTGACTCTAATTTTGAATGTTTTCCATTAAGTACCACCTCCGACAATACTGTGGTGTTTTGATTGTCTTACTTTAAAATTTTTTTTGCAGGATCAGCCCTTTGTCAGTTCTGTGGTTGCTTTGTCTCTCCTTTCTCAGGTAAGTTGTTTGCCTTATAACTGTTTAATTCAACCAATTCTATTTGCACAACAGCGAGTAAAACGGAACTTTTGAATTAGAATCATACTTTGTATTGACCAAGACTGCCTTGTACTGAAATACTCTTGTGTAAAAGCTGCTTGCCAGAATTGCTCTACGTAGCGACTTATGGCCGATTATCAATGGCAGTCCGCTTTGTAAATGGTTGAGCTATTTGTCTGCGATTTGTGTTCATAACTGGTTTGAAATAACTTGCGATTTACCCATGTTCGCCCAATATCGATTAGGTTTTAGTGTACTCCTGGATATGCTCTTCATCCTTGCCTCTGTTCCGATTATGAGGAGCAAACAGTAGCTAATCGCTCTACTAGATTGGAATAGTGAAGCTGCTTTGCCAACCAGTTGTAAGAGGCGACTTTACAATGGTTTTCTTTCAGGTCTTTTGTATTCTTCATCCCGAACCGTTGGTTCATCAACTAGCTGAAGTAATATTCAATCAGAATCTCGAAACATTGATGTCGTCTTTGCAAGGAGAGGTATGGTGCTAGTGATTGAAAAAACATTTTTCCACCACTTATGCGTAAATGAGAGACTTACTATGTAATTAAAGACGTCAGTTCGACCATATACATGATAAGAACACGAATTGCTTGCATATCGTTATCTAACAATAACAAAGAAAGTTAATCTTGACAAAAGTTGTTCTGATTTTCGTTCAGTGATACAGGAGCGAAGTCGCTCACCCAGTATGACATAAGATACTACTTTAGGCCGCCCACCAATGGTAGTCCGCCTTGTTATGGTGGGGCTACCAGTCTGAAATTTGTATTCATGACTGTTTTGAAAAGATCTGTCGCCTTGCCTTGGCATGAACTTAATCAAGCTGGGGGTGTGTATGGATATGTAATCGTTTTATGCCGTGCCTTCTTCTCAAAGAAGAGGGGAATACAACAACCCAAAGGCTGGTATATGTGTGTCGCGAAATAGTGATGCATTGACTGGTTTTCATCGAGGGTAATTTTACTGGTACTAATGAATAGATCTTGGCTCTGCTTACCATTTGTGCCTCCTATTACATGATCAAAAAGGTGCAAATTTCAAGCGTGATTTCATTCAAGTTGTACTCGTTTTGAGAAAGTAGACTTATGTAATAAGAATGTTTTTGTTAAAGCAACTTCACGTTTCGGGTGCTAACTGTGTTTTGTGACAATCGAATTTATATTTGATGGTAGCTGCTGCCTCGAAGATTGTAAGGTTGCTTCGCTGTAGAGTAACTTTCCCAACTTGTTTGTTCATATTTTGCTGTTTGTTGTGCAGTTTTGCAGTTTGTTCATATTTTGCTGTGGAAACTGCATCGCCCACTGGTTTAATTCGATTGGTTTTGTTTTATTGCATTTTAACTTTCATCCTATTCTTGTCAGTTCTCCGAACCATCCAATGTTCTTCAACAACCAGAGAGCTTGGAGAAGCTTCTATCATCCAAGCACTTGCGAAGAAAACGGAAAAGACCAAACATTAGAAATTCAGGTACTGCTCAAGCATAAAGAAACAAACTGCTGTAAATTGTTATTATCAAATAACTCCAACTACTTATTTCATGGTGGAAAGTTTCAGCTCTTTAACTAAAACCAACATCAGTACATTGATCGCCAACAAAAAACATACTGGCTTTTTTTTCGTCAAAATGTTTCGGACATTTGTCCAAAAAGCCTTAAAAAATTTCGGTCAGTCTTTACAAATAGTATTTCCTAGCTGCGCGACTAATAAACTAAACTAAATGTAAGCTAAAGTGAGGTAACATGTCTAACGTTAAAAAGCTTAGGGCAGTTTACTTTAACAATACAATCGCCAACTGACGATCTCTTTAAAGTTGCAATCTCATTCTACTCATCAAGAAATAAATCGCAAAATACGTTTTAATGAAAACCAATGAAACAACAGCACTGGTAATAAAAATTATATGCCAGACTTGATTATACTATATTTAAAGCACTTTTTTGTTTCGTTAGAAAACGTCAGGCTCTATCGATTATACAAATATTTATTTCGTTGACTTCAGTCTCAGTGTTGACGGTGCCACTAACATTATAGCGAGAGCGGGTAGAACTCTGTAACCATAACACGTATGCTCTGTTATGATTAAATGTTTTGTATGAAGCAGCATTAAGTTTCAAGCGCATCAACTTGTCGACAGTGGATGAAAGCGAGCGATTTCTTGTAGGAGTTCGCAGTCTGGACAGCAGACTGAAGCCGCGCTCCACTGTTGCATTTTCCGCATTGCACGTGAGTAGCATGTTTGCAAGTTGGGATAGCGTCGGCCAGTCTCTGTTACACTTCGCCGCGATAGTTAATACAGTATTTTGCGCCAGTTGTCATCCGAATGGCGATGGAGCATTACTTTGTACTTGAAATTTTGTCATTCGTCACAAGCACTCTTCCTATCCACGTTGTAAAAGTCAGCCAATTACCTGTCACACTTTTTGCTTTTTTTCGATCTAGTCCCTCGCGATCCACTTTTGCTTTGAAACATATCGCGATTAAAACTAAACTGTTTTTATATCAAATTATTCTTTTTTCTTTTCATGATTTTGATAAAATCGGTGGCTGCCTTTTGATGATTTCCTTTGATCTGCCTTTCATTTTTAACCGTGAGTTGAAAGGAAAAAGAATTCCAACAGTTTTTGTTTTTATTTATTGCTTGCGATTAAACGGAAGTCGAGCGTTAGAAGAAAAGATATCATTGCAATTTTAAAGCAGCGCAACTTGTGGAAATAGATTTCACAATCAGCCTATTGCTTTTTTGACTAGTTGCTTTTGAATGACTTCCTCCTATCTGTTTTTGATTTTTAGCCGCCAATAAGTTTTTTAAAATTCAAGTTACGGTGGTGCGATTATTATTTGCGATGCAGCGGGAGTCCAGTAATAAAAGAAGTAGTCGCAATGATACTTCAAAAGAAATGTAGAAATCAACTGCATATTCTGGCGATTGGATTTTTCTCAAAATACCATGGCGCACTTCTCGCTGGCACTTTTAAAATTCAGCCAAGCTGCGAAAAAGCGTCGGTCCGACAAGTCCGAAAGTTTTTTGAAAAGACTTTAAACGATTCATGTTGCCTGAAACCGATTGTCAAAACTATCTTGTCCTTTTTTGTAGAAGTTTATTAAACAAATGTAGACAAAACGGCTTGCGAAATTCGTTCGCTATCACTTGATAGCGTTTAAATATTGTTCGGTCATGTTGACCGAAATAGCTCAAAAACTTTCAGACATTGCGCAAAAAACATTGGTCTATGTCCGAAAAAAACAGAAAACATGTCCCATTTGGTAGGCATTGGTACTTAAAAACTGGTACTAACACTTTTCCTTTTTTAAAGATCACTAAATTACTTTTGCAGAGTTCATCAGTTTTAGTGCGAAATGAATTTTTAAGGATGTAAGAACCCAAACTAGTTGTAACACCATAAAACATTTTGATCCTTTGCTAGATGTTATTAATCGTGTAGCAGTCAGCGCCGTATTATATGAAAAAATATTTAGAAAACACAACACGTTGGAGTTTTTTCGGTACTTGTGGGTTATCTGTCACCACTTTTTTTCACCAGGTATTAAATTACTATTATTTAACTGTATATATAATGTTTAAGCCTAAAATGAGTTTGGAAGGCAGTGTACATTGAAGGGGCAGGCCCGGTATGTAAATGTATGGGGCAGTGTACACTGGAAGGGAGTGTACAGGGTTAGGTTTATTAAATTAAAAAAAAGTGGTGACAGATAACCCATAAGTACCGTTTTTTCTTTCTCTTTACAGTGTAGATGTGAAAACTAATTTTCATCATTTTTCAGATTCCGAGAGTGAAGGAGAGAAGAGTAAGAGCCGGGGGAGTCTCCCGACAAAGTTGAGAGTCTGGATCAAATTCCCATTGGAGCCGCAAGTCAAGTTTTCGAAAAAGATCTTGAAGCGTCCAACACACAAGCCCTGCATTCCAGTAAGCAGTCGTGTGAATTTTTAAGTAGGTGTACTTTTGTCCCTACACGCACGCGCGCAAGCCCACCCACCCGCACGCACACACCCACCCACCCGCACACACATCACATATTGCATCTCAGTTGTATAATCCATCGATTGTGCCTGTGTGGTCGAGTAGATGAAATTAATTAAGATTGAACGAAAGGTCTTGCATCCAAATCTGTTGATGAGGAAACGTTGTTTTGCCCTTGACGAAGGCACTTTGAGACGACTTCTTCGGCTTGGCGGATTCTAATAGGCTGTAAATATCCAGCAGTTTAATCGAAAGGTTGATACGTGGTAACTCTAAAGCAGGTCTGGACTATTGCTCTATTGTTAGACTTGCAGGACAGCGAAAATGGTGATTGCAGAACCATTGTCCTACCAGCGTCATTTTTGCTGTCCTTCAAGTCAAGGAGACAAAACTGCAACAAACAACAAGCTAATATTTTCGGTTTCTGATTATGTTTATCATTCTAAACTCGTCGTGTGTTGAACTGGAAAAGCGGTTTCTAAACCGCTTTGACAAAGCACAGTAAAAATGGTGGCAATTATATCTGTCGATAGAGCAAAACCAACAACATTTAAAGCCAGTGGAAGTGGTTGCAGCCACACCTTACTGGAAACTTCAGTCGAAGATTGAAACAGTGATCCTGTGCTTAGAATCACAAGCAATGTGAGATACAGAAACATTCGTGCTCCACCTTGCAAAGTTTACCAAGCACGTAGAAACATGCTGATTTGATAGGGACACTTGGGACATGCTGATTGAGGGAAGGGCCATCCGTGTCCAACCAATCGTACAGTCTTGAAGCTCATCCACCGCCAATGAGGCGAACTGCCATTGATGGTCACTTCTCCCCACACACTGGTTGAGTGGTATCACTAATGAAATCCCGTAAAACATTGGCAAAAGTAGAGACAGACGCAGTTTATCATTTCACTTTACTTTTTACCTGTTGCATAATAAATTTTGAAGCGAAATGAAAGGTTAGTACCGTATTTGCCGGACTATAAGCCGCACTTAAAAACTTAGAATGTGTTTTAATTTAAGGGGTGCGGCTTGTAGTCAGGTGCGGCTTATAAGTTAACTTTAAAACCAGAAACTTTTTAAAAACCTGAATCTATTTTTTAAAACCAGAAAATTTTAAAAAACCTGAATCTAGTAATGGCTAGGAACACCAGTCCATTCAATTTATGTTTTAAGTTTCCATTTGCTAATAGATAGTCTTGTTTCGTCATAATTTTCATAACAAGTTATAAAATGCTTGAATATTTCTCTATCCCAACATCAACAATAATTAATGGCTTTATTAAAGCAGGCATCATTAATAGTTCTGGGGTACAAGGTGAAGTAGAAGAAGAAAATGAAGTACCGGTAGTAGATTCAGATGAATTGACTGATATTAATTCTGAATGTGATGAAAATTATGATGAATTCTCAGAAAACTAATAAAATAATTTGGTGAATATACTATTTGGTGTTGTCAGTAGCTTTTTTAAAATGATTTATTTACGATAAAATGGGGCTAAAGTCCTTACATTTAGTGTTTTAAAAATGCGGCTTATAGTCCGGTGCGGCTTATACCGCGGTGCGTTTTTTTCTGGGAAAAATTGGTGAGGTGCGGCTTATAATCTGGTGCGGTTTATAGTCCGGCAAATACGGTAATTATAATTTGTTTTTCTAACTTTGGACTCAGCTAAATCACCACCCCATTCGAATTCGTTCGCATCAGACAGGTAACGATCGGCAGTTTACTGACACTTGGTTCTTTACTTAAAGTTAGAAGAAACGTTTACATTACACACGAACAGCTTGCGTTTAGACCTGCTTGGGAGGTGCGACGGTACTGGATCAGTATATTTCTGTTTCGGCTAATACAAGTCATTGCACCAGCTTCAGACAATGAATGACCGCTGACTTATTCAGTATATTGAAAGTTGGTTTCGCGAAGATTTATATTTTATTTTCACTTTTCCTTTTACAAAAGCTAAAAGAAATACATTAGTTCTGTAGCTTGCTAAATCTACTAAAAACTACCTTTTACTAATATACGAAAAAGTATATCAATCGCTTTATTTTTTATACTTTTTCATGTAACATTCTGGATATTTAATATTGGTAATTTTGGACGTGCTACAAAACTGCTCGATAAATAATCTCGTATCAATGAATTTTTTAAGCGTTTTGCACTTCTCGATTCTTGGTGCTAATGTAGCAAAGTGAAAATACTACTAGCACTTTTGCAAAGCGAATTCTTAAAAATCTATGGCTATTGTTTTTTGATATCGGAAAAAAATTTATTCAAATGTTACTACACGTTAGCACTGATTCAGGTAAAAACTTAAAATCGTTTTTTTCTCACTATTTATAGACCTACTGGTGTATTTTTGAGTAATTTTCCCAACTAAGCCAAGAATTGTAGTCGTGTGGATGAATTCAGTCAAACGGGCAAAAATTGAAGGAAATTGAAAAATATATTACCCGAAAATTGCTCAAGGTTTATGGCATCATTTACTCAACACTGTATTTTGCCAAGTATATTTTTAGCCGAAAGGCAAGCATTGGTAACAGGTTTAATCTGATTTGAGATCAGCCGAGAGCTGTCCTCGTGTGAATGTAGCTTAACAACAAAAAGACTTACTGTTAATTTTAGTGATTTTTACGTCGAAGATGAAGCGATAATTAAAGACTTCCGAGTGAGCGGACATCACGGCACAACTGGAGACTGGCTGAGCCATCACAAGGGCGTGCAGTTTTCAGCAAAAAATCATGACAATGTCAAGTGACGTCCTGGGTAAGAAATGATGTTGAATTGTTGTCAAGTTTTTAGACTAAACTCTTAGAACAATACTTTTAATGTTTACACAATTTAAAGCTTATTTTGTGAACAAAACAAACAATAATTTGTCATTGTTCTCACTGCTAAAAAGACGTATAGGAGCAGCTCATATAACCGGGGCAATGGCGTAGTGGTTACTGCGTCCGCTTCTTAGTCGGTAGACTTAAGATTCAATTCCTCTCGTCGAGTTATACCTAAAGACTTTAAAAAATGGTATCCATTGCTTCCCTGCTGGGCGCTCGGCATTCAGAGGAGGTTGTGGAGAACAAGCCGGCAGAGTTCGCTCGTTGTGTCCTTGGGCAAGGCACTTAACGAGACGCCTCCGCCTTTATGTGGAAGACAGGTGACTAGGCCTGGAGATAGATGGGGTCCGACAGGCGTCTCAGCCTAAGATTCGCTGCATGATGAACACAACCAATAAAAATTGGTCATCTGCAGCGTCCCAACGGCAGTCGCCATGGGATAAGTGCAGTGCATATGGCTATAATATAGTGTACTAGATTGCATACCTTTGCTCTTCGTGTGCTTTTGGAGTTGCTTTTAAAATTGATTGTAAAAATATGTGGAAAGTAAATATTTTTCTGAGGTTTAAAAAAAAATTATGTTGAAAAGCTTGAGGTTTTGGAAGGATCACAATCTATGATTAACTTTTTGTTTTTGTATGTTATCAAATCACAGTTTCTCATTTTGATTTCATGCTGGTTGCTCAAACAAAACAGTGAGCAGGACAAAAATGAGTATAAAGTTCAGCCACTAAATATCTAGTTTATTTTTCTCCGTTGATCGTGTGATACATCGATGGCATCAGCGCTGGTAAGTATGTCAACGACTTTCCACTTAATTTTTATCATTCCATTGGAACGACATCATCACACAAACCCCTCGATCATTCAAGCGGGTTCACCACGGGGTTACCACGAAAAGATGTTATCACCACGAACTCATTTAATTCTGCACCAATCAACAGCCGCCTCAACGTGGTGGTGCGGTCCCCGGCCCCGTTTGGGTTGGGTCGAAATGGCTGTTGGCCTTTCCGAGGGTCCCAGTTACCCCGGGCACTCCCCATTCATTTTTTTGCTATGCTGCCCCCTGAACGATCGCAGAAGGGCAGCACACAGCATCTTTAAAATCGGTCGCCTGTTCTCACTTTTTCTTCTCTCTTGCCTTACTCTTGCCCTCCTTCGTCTCCTCATTCTTCTTCTTCTGATGAGCGGTAACGTTCATCCTAACCCTGGCCCCATCTTTCCTTGCTCTGTGTGCGCTGGAAATGTGACCTGGCGGGGCAAGTCAGTGCAATGCTGCGCTTGCTCCAAATGGGTCCATCTAAGGTGCTCACAACTTTCTTTATCTAATTTCAGAGCTCTTGGCAGCTCTCACTCTTGGAGCTGCCCCCCCCTGCCGTAACACTGTGACTCCCCCCTCCTCGGACTCCTCCGGCACGTATACCTCCACTGTGAAATCCGGCCCCCCTTTGCTAATGCTGCACTCTTGCCCCACCCTCGTCTCCAAACTTCTTATCCCCCATCTGCCCATCTTATATCTCCTTCCCCTGCCCTCCCACCACCGTCCCTTGCTCCTGGCTATACTTCTGCACCTCCTGCCTCCTCCCCTCCCCCTGACTCTCTCAGGGTTTTTCAATGGAATGCTGGAGGTGTTCGAGCCAGGAGCACTGAACTACTTCACTTTTTTTCATCCCATCCTGTCAACCTTATCTGCATTCAGGAATCCAATCTTAACTCATCTTCCTCTTTCCGGATTCCTGGATTCTCTGTTCTGCGTTCTGATTGTACCCACTCCCGGTCTGGCATCCTCTCTTCTGATGCCTCGCATGCCAGTGGCGGCGTTGTCATTTTTGTCAGACAGGGCCTATTCTTTTCTGAACTTTTTACCACCTCTCTTTCTTCGCTCGATCCCTACTCTGATTATGTAGGGGTCAACATCTCTCTAAACAAATCCTCCTCGGTGTCATTTTTTAATGTGTATGCCCCCCCTATTCGCTCCTCCCCAACGGATGGCAGAACCGATTCCTTCTCCCCCTCAATTCTTCCCTCCTCCAGAAATCTCTTCATTCTGGGGGACTTCAATTGTCATCACCCGCTTTGGGACTCAAGAGGTACTTCCGACCCCCGTGGGAAGGAAGTATTCGACTGGGTCATCTCCTCAGACCTCCTCTCCCTCAATGACCCTGACACACCCACCCTTGTCCATCGCTCCTCTGGCAGTCGCTCCTCTCCCGACATCTCCTTTGCTCCTTCTACTCTTGCTTTTTCTTGCTCCTGGGAGGTGCTTCAGGACCTGGGTTCTGACCACCTACCAATTCTTCTATCTATCCCTCTCTCTCCGGTCTTTCGCCCCAACGAGCGTCCCCCTTCCTTCAATTTTCAGAAAGCTCGCTGGGATGACTTTGCCTCTTACTTTGACTCTCACTGTCCTTCTGCAGAGAAATACTCGTCTCTTTCTCTCTCTTCTGCAGCTGCTTTCTTTACCTCTCTGGCAATGTATGCGGCCAAATCTTCCATTCCTTTCGGCCGCATCAAACGCCCTCCTAAAACCTGGTGGTCTGCTGAGGTGGAACAAGCGGTTGGTGAAAGACGCAGGGCTTTCGCTACTGCTCACAGAAGTGATGAAGATCGCCAGGCTTACATCTCCGCCTCTCGACGTGCCTCGTCAGTCATTGCCAAGGCCAAGGCTGAGGCATGGCAGACGACCTGCACTTCTCTTTCACCTAAATCTAACCCTAAGTCTCTACACTCTCTTCTTCGCTCTATTGCTGGCACTCCTTCCTCGTCTCCTAACTTTCCCAACTGTTCTTCTCCCAGGGAATCGGCTTCGGTTTATGCCGCTTACCTGAGATCTCACTTTTCCGTTTCTCAGCCAATAACTCTGTGTAGCAGAGCCAGAGGCTACCTCACCGAGCTCCGCCGAGCCACGTGCTCTGTGGAGTCTCACTCTTCCTTTTGCTCTCCTTTCTCTCCCGCTGAATTTCTTGCGGCTGCCTCCAACCTCTCCTCATCCACTGCCACTGGTCCAGACAAAGTTGCCTATCTCATGCTAAAGCACCTTCCTCGTTCTGGCATGGATTTACTTCTTCACATCTTCAATCTTTCTTGGTCTTCACATTCTTTTCCTTCCATCTGGAAGACATCTTCTATTATTCCCATACATAAGATGGGAAAACCTCTCGACTCTCCTGCTTCCTTCCGGCCTATCTCTCTCACCTCCTGCGTATCAAAGCTGTTTGAACGCATCATTCTATCCCGTCTTCTCTTCTTTCTGGAATCTAATTCCATTCTTTCTCCCCGCCAGGCTGGTTTCCGCCCTGGACGGTCTACACTCGATCAAATTCTGTACCTCTCTCAGTCCATTTCGGATGGGTTTAACAAACTCAGGCCGGGCTCTCGGACGATCCTACTACTATCGATTTCTCAAAAGCTTTTGACTCTGTCTGGCATCCCGCCCTTTTCCACAAACTTATTTCGGCTGGCCTGCCTCCTTGCTTTGCTCGTTGGACTCAATCTTTCCTTTCTGATAGGCGCGCTTCTGTGGTCTTTCAAAATCACAAAAGTCGCTCCTTTCGAGTTCGTCGAGGTGTTCCGCAAGGATCCGTTCTTGGCCCTGTACTTTTCTCTCTCTTCATTAATGATCTACCGGCTTCTCTGCCTTCTTCCGTCAGCTGCTCTCTTTACGCTGACGATCTGGCCATTTGGTCCTCCTCCCCCTCGGTCCCTACGGCGGTGGAGGCCACACAAGGAGCTCTGTTTCGATTGGAGCGCTGGTCTGAGTACTGGTGTCTTCCTCTCAATCCGAGCAAATGTGAGGCCTCCTTCTTCTCAGTGGATCCCCACCAGGCTAACCTCCAGCCCAACCTCCTCCTACTCGGCTCCCGCCTCCGTTTTAATCCCACTCCAACTTTTCTTGGGGTCACCTTCGACCGCACTCTTTCTTTTTCTAAGCATGTATCTTTGCTGAAGGCCGAGTTTTTCCCACGTCTCAAGGCCTTACGCTGTATCTCTGCTTCCTCATGGGGCCCCTCTAAGGAGTCCCTCTCTGTTCTCTATAAATCTTTTCTTCGGTCCCTTCTCACTTACGCTTCACCCGGATGGTTTCCTTTCCTAAGCGCTACCAATATCACCAAATTGGAACGCCTTCACCGAGCGGCCAGTCGTGCCATCACCGGCTGCCTCTCGTCCTCCCCTATCCCTCTACTACTCACCGAGGCTTCTCTACCTCCCCTACGAGTCACTCTGACTCACTTCACTCTTTTTTCTTATGAGCGGGCTCTTCTTCTCCCAACCTCCTTTCCCATCTCAGGTTTGGCCAGACTAGGAGTGAAACCAAGACTCTGCAGATCGTCCTGGAGAGCTCTTGCGTCCACTCACCCGCTCATGCTTCCTTCTACTTGTTCTAGGGAGGCTCTTGTTGCTTGCCCTCCCTGTCCCCCTTGGAATCTGCCTTCCTTCACGGTCGAGTCCACCCTTTCCTCTCCATGCTCTCGCTCTGATCCCCCTCACTCTCGCCAAGGTGCGGCTCTCGCCCATCTTGACTCTCTCCCCCCTCATGATCTGGTACTCTGGACAGACGGCTCTGTTCCTTTTCCTTTTGGCAAGGGCGGCTCCGGCGTTCTTGCCAACTGCTCTCTCTGTGGCACTGAGGCCACTCTTTCCTTTTCAGCAGGCCCAGTTTGTTCCAGTTTTTCCGCTGAAGCCTGCGCCATTCTGCACGCTCTTTGCTGGTCTCGGCAACACCATAAAGTCTGCCATTTTTCTTCTCTTCTTCTTCTGTCTGACTCTCGTTCTGTCCTCGCCACCCTGTCCTCTCCTCCACCTTTCCTGTTATCTCAAACTCTGTGGCAGATCTGGCAGGAACTGTCTTCTCTCTCCTGTTCTATCAGGCTACAATGGGTCCCCGGACACTCGTTTTTCTCGGGGAATGACGCAATGATGAGCTGGCCAGACGGGGAGCGCTACTCGTGCCCTCTGCAATCCCTTGTAGTCTTTTTCCTCTTATCTCTCGTATCCACTCTCGTCTTTTCTCGGACTGGAGGCGTACTGTCTCTTCAAAGTATTTTGACACACAGGTTCCCTCAATTTCCACTGAGGAACTTGTGCTCCCTCGTCATGCTCGCTGTGTCCTCTCTCGTCTTCGCTGCAATGGACACAGCCTTTTTTTAGGTTCCTATCTCTCCAGGATTGGCAGAATTGAGAACTCTTCTTGCAGCGCCTGTGGACACCCGTCCCAGGACATCTCTCATCTCATTCTGCACTGTCCAGCTACGGACTCTTTGCGCCGCTCACTCTTTGGCGACTCTGTGTCTCTTTAGGACCTCTGGTCCAGACCCTGGGGAGTTGCTCGGCTTCTGGGGCTCCATGGTCTTCCGCCATACCCCCATCCCTCGGAAGGGGTCGGGTAATCAACAACAACAACTCATTTAACTACGTTGCAGAACAAAATATTTTGCTCAAAAAACTTTGTAGTTGACTGAAAAGTAATTTTCGCTATTTTGCAGGAATTGTGCAGCTCATCACAGAGGAGGAGGATGATATAAGGATTGTGACAACCGAAACTTCAACCTACCAGGAATGTATTGGCATCCAAATTACGTTGTAAAATCGATGATGAAAATTGATTGCGACTAGTTTGCATACTGTAGTGCTTGCTGGCATTGATTCTTAGAACGATGTTGTGCAATTAAACTACGTAGCACAAATATATTTGTTGTTGTAAATGTTCCAGAACATTCGAAGGTAGATTAGAGAAAAGCAATAAAATAGTGATGAGTTGTTGAATTTACAATGTTTTGAGGTATCATCTGGGTTTTTAACAAATTGTTTTGAGAACAAAATTAGGATGAAGCATAAATTTTATTTTAAGTATGTAATCGGTGCGCAGCGTTGCCAAAAATCTAGTTTTTTTAAAAAGTCTAGGACTGTGTCCTTGGATATTCCCCTAGCCTCCCCCCCTTTAAATTGTATTTATATGTTTTTGAATCATTCCAAAAACTTCTGTGTTTCGGTAATGCATTATGATGAAAACAGCAGCAGGTAACAAATGCGATTGTTTTACTCCGATTTCAAACGCAAACGTAAATGGCAAAACCTACGGATATGCTGCGTGTTCGAGTAGAATGATGCAGTACTGTACTGAGAGACCTCTGGGTCAACAACCCTGCTTTACAAAGTCTGTCCAAAAAGTATCCGACCCTGTCTCTTCCCGCCAAAGATAATGCCACGCCATCAAAGTGGTTTTAACGTCACAATTCTGCACACGTACGAAAATTTCAAACCGATAGTTGGCGCCATTCTCTTTTTAAAGAATTTAGTGCATGATCGTCAATTTTTTGCTCAAAAGCGTAATGACAAAAAGCATCAAACAAAGACGTTGTATCTAGTTCTACCAAAAGCTACTGAGGGTAATAATCAAACTGAAACAATTCAAAAGATTCAGCAAGCTTTTGGAGATAAGGCCTCACGTCAAACTCAAATAAAGGAATTGTTAAATCGCTTCAAAAATGGTCGGATGTCAATGGGAGTGTGAGGCAGGGCATCTACGAGCCGAAACGAGGAAGTGATTGAGAAGCTACACCAGATTGTGATGGAAGATCGCCGTCTAACACTCAAGAAAATTGTGGGAATAAGCAGAGGATCAGTTCACTCAATTTCAGCTGAAGATGTGTGCATGCGAAGCGTGGACTGAATTTATTCCTAAGCTGCTGACAAAGCAACAGAAGGAGTTTCGTGTGGAAATCGCCCAAGACATGCTGGATTGTGCCAACAATGACGTAGAATTTACGATGACTCAAATTTTTTGGCCAAAAACAATACGGCACTTGTGCAACAGCCTTTTTACTCTCCTGATTTGGCACCATGCGACTTCTGGCTATTACGGCTTCTCAAAGTTTGTGGGTCTGGCGATTATGCCCAATCTTAGGGGGGACCATAAAAAGGATCGTAGGCCCGCCCCAGATCAGAAAATTTGATGCATCCACGTTTGAAAATAAATTTCATACCATATGCTAACACTCCTGAAAGTTTGGTGCTTTTATCAAAAATTGCACAATTCCGTGTTTTTTTTAGCTTAACCACTGTACTATACCATTTATCTAACAAAAATCACACAAGAAAATCTATACCTAAAAAAGTATGCACAAAAAACACGAATCTTGCACTCTCACCTTTATAATATCACCATTGCAGACAAATAAAAAATTTGCGACAAAACTTAACCTCTCTGACTAACGAAACAAAAGATATTATAAAAATGGTGAAACATGCAGACTCTCTCGTTCCTATACCCATAAATCTTTCAGAGGCCAGGTGGAACCCTCCTAATATCTCTATAAATTTCACACAAACCGACATTACACCTAAACAATTGGCTGATAACTTACTTAATGGCTTGGGGATAGTACCCCGAACAGTGGGAGGATTGATAAAAACTGGCGTTGATAAAATCGCAAACATTACTGGAAGTGGAATAGAGCAACTATAAAAACCCCTTTTACCTATTCTTATTCCCGCGGCTGCCATTGCAGTCACTATTGTCTTTTTCTGTTGTATCTTCCAATTTCACCCTGAATGTGCAAAGAATAGAAGAAAACTTCCACCTTCTTGGTTAAAAAAGATGAAAAAGAAAGAAAAATGCACATAGAAGATATGATTAAACCCCCCCCCCCAAAGAAAAGCTTCCTTGAAGAATGACAAGGAGAAAGAATATACTAAAGGACATTTTGCAAAAAACTTTTGAACTGCATTAGCCTATTACATTGCAGAGTGCATTCTTATTTGATTGCTGCATAAATTATAATGGACTTTGTCACAGTAACTTTTTGTACTTGTAATGGAAAAACACCAAACATTGCACTCCCATAGCTTATTAATTCCAGACATGTAGTGGGTTTAGAAAAGCTTGTTAAATGGGAGATGATTTCCTGCTTGTTAAAATGAGAAATGTTTGTCTGATGGGAAAGCAATTAAGACTTTCTATCTAAAAGAAAGAAAAAGAACTTTGAAAGGCTAAATATGGGAGGTCTTTGTCTGGTGTATCTCAGATGAATGTAGTTCTATGTTGAGTTAAGATGTTGTATGACTTTTTGTCATGTAGCAGTGAAAAGATAATGTGAAATATTAAGGGATATCTTAAAAAATTTCAAAAATAATTCAGAAACAGTGTTAGAATAGAGATAGAATAATGGATACTTTGAGTTTCAAGAAGAACATGTGTACCAGTGCTGATGTTCGCCTGGATTTATGCATATGGTTCACGCTCTGGCACAAAGATCTCTCCCTTGGGAGAGTAATTCATTTTTCTTAAAGACTAAAATAAAAACAGAAGAATAATTAAAACATCCCTTGATATCGCGCATTTAAACGTTACGTTATAAAAATCTTATCCCTTCTTATCTGGCATAAGCAAATAATGAAGACCTTTTTATCAAATAGAAGTTATGATGTATGTTTCAAAATCAATGATAAAGAATGACTGAAGTACAGTTTGAAATTTTATTTAAGAATATGTGACAGCAAACTGCCCTTAACCAACAAAAAGCAATATTAAAAGATTTGGAAAGCAATTATGAGGAATTGAAGAAAGCTAGAAAAGACTTATCCAAGTAAAATGAGACTTTATTAGTAAGGCAGAGGTTGCATGAACAAATGAGATTGAATATTTTTTCTCTTTTAAGCAACCAATAATAATGTATAATCAATTGTTGTTGATAATTCAAAGAGAGATTTTTAATTACACTTCGACCTTCATTAATGACAACGTTATTCCACCTCCCCATGAGCTATTACAATTAAAAGATACTACTCAGGAAGCTTGTCAGCTTCTGAAAGAAATGGCAAAAAGCCCTCTTTGGGAAAACTCGAACGCATCATGGAAGAGTTAATAATTCTAAAAAGAAGAGGGCTTAGTTCTAAACCCCGTTGAAACAATGTTCTCCTCACTTATAGAAAAGATAGATGAATATCGCTATTTGATTACATGTTCTTTACGTATTTCTGTATACGGTACCTTGTGAAAACATTATAATTTTAAAGAAATTTGTGTGTGGTAATCATCATTAATTGATATAACCGTGTTTACGCCCTTAACAATTATTGCCTTTCCGTTACTTTTAGAGTTCCGTTTTCAGTAAAATAAAAAAAAATGAATGATCCTTTTGAAGACATGCCTCCTCTCTTTGATCCATCAGACTTAACAAGATATATAGAGGAAACATTCCAATTACTAGATGAAATGAAGAAGCTTGGTAGATCTCCTCCCCTCGGGAGAAGTCAAACCCATATTGCAAAGACTCAGGCGATATCGAGATTCAGGATTACTAATTAATTCGTCAGCATTAAAAGTGCTGATGCAAAGATTAACGGAGCATGTGAAATAAAAACGATTAAAGCTATCCCTCTATTCTCACCCAAGTTTTCGATTTACGTTTCTAATAAAGCCCAATATGATTTATTTATGACAATAGCTGCTTTTTATAATCATCGCTTTTGTGAAATTGTATATTTTTAATCTAATGCTCAAGAAATGGACCACCCAACTGACAGAGATGATAGAAGGACCCCTTCCCGAAAATAGGAAACGTAGGGACCACCCTTTAACTTTTAAAATAGAATATCTTCAGAGCAGAGAAGCGTCCACACGAAATCATTAATGTCATTGAGAGGCCCATTCCTTCACCCGCGCTTATATTCTTTCACTTAAAAGAAGCTCGTGCCCAGGGGAGATCATTGATGGAGCTATGTGTAAATATGTAAAGTCATGATGCCTCCTGAGATATATATATAAAAAAAAATTTTATTCATAAAGAGTTTCATTTTGCTGAGCTATCGAGCCATATTGTTGATATAGCACATATATCGCTAACGTAACTGTATATGTGTGATTACTAATAATGTGTTTTCGTTTTGCATGTTTAATTCTATTTGAATAAAAAAAATTTTGATAGTGATTAATAATCTGACCTGTGGCACTAACAAGGATTTGTGGATGGAGCCCTACTTCTCGTGAGGAATCCCGGAACAAAATTGTTTGGATCGTCGTAAAAGGAGAACGAATCGCGGTCGAGTTGTCGCCAATATTTGTAGCTAATCGCTCTACTAGATTGCAACAGTGAAGTTGCTTTGCCAACCAGTTGTAAGAGGCGACTTTACAATCGTTTTCGTTCAGGTCTTTTTTATTTATCCCGAACCGTTGGTTCATCAACTAGCTGAAGTAATATTCAATCAGAATCTCGAAACATTGATGTCGTCTTTGCAAGGAAGAGGTATGGTCCTAGTGATTGCAAAAACATTTTTCTACCACGTATGCGTAAATGAGAGACTTACTATATAATTGATGACGTCAGTTCGACCATATACATCATAAGAACACGAATTGCTTACGTAGTGTGATCTAATAATAACAAAGAAAGTTGATCTTGACAAAAGTTGTTCTGATTTTCGTTCAGTGATACAGGAGCAAAATCGCTCACCCAGCATGATGTAAGATACTACTTTAGGCCACCCACCAATGGCAGTCCGCCTTGTTGTGGTGGGGCTACCAGTCTGAAATTTGTATTCATGACTGTTTCATAAAGAACTGTCGCCTTGCCTTGGCATTAACTTGATTAGGTTTCCGGTGTGGATCGATATGCAATCGTTTTAAACCGTGCCTCCATCCCAAAGAAGAGAAAGGGGGAGCACAACAACCCAAAGACTGGTATATGTGTGTCGCCAAATGGTGATGCATTGACTGGTTTTCATCGAGAGTAATTTTACTGACACTAATGAATAGATCTTGGCTCTGCTTACCATTTGTGCCTCCTATTACATGATCAAAAAGGTGCAAATTTCAAGCGTGATTTCATTCAAGTTGTACTCGTTTTGAGAAAGTAGACTTATGTAATAAGAATGTTTTTGTTAAAGCAACTTCACGTTTCGGGTGCTAACTGTGTTTTGTGACAATCGAATTGATATTTGATGGTAGCTGCTGGCTCGAAGATTGTAAGGTTGCTTCGCTGTAGGGTAACTTTCCCAACTTTTTTGTTCATATTTTGGTGTTTGTTGTGCAGTTTTGCAGTTTGTTCATATTTTGCTGTGGAAACTGCATCGCCCACTGGTTTAATTCGATTGGTTTTGTTTTATTGCAACTTTCATCCTATTCTTGCCAGGTCTCCGAACCATCCAACGTCCTTCAACAATCAAAGAGCTTGGAGAAGCTTCTATCATCCAAGCACTTGCGAAGAAAACGGAAAAAGAAAAGACCAAACTTCAGAAATCCAGGTACTGCCCAAGCATAAAGAAACAAACTGCTGTAAATTGTTATTATCAAATCACCCAACTACCTATTTCATGGTGGAAAGTTCAGCTCTTAATTAAAACCAACATCAATAAATTGATCGCCAACAAAAAACATACTGGCTTTTTTTTCGTCAAAATGTTTCGGACATTTGTCCGAAAAGCCTTAAAAAATTTCGGTCAGTCTTTACAAATAGTATTTCCTAGCTGCGCGACCAATAAATCGCAAAATACGGTTTAATGAAAACCAATGAAACAACAACACTGGTTATTAAAATTATATGCCAGACTTGATTATACTATATTTAAAGCACTTTTTTGTTTCGTTAGAAAACGTCAGGTTCTATCGATTATACAAATATTTATTTCGTTGACTTCAGTCTCTGTGTTGACAGTGCCACTAACATTATAGCGAGAGCGGGTATAACTCTGTAACCATAACGCGTATGCTCTGTTATGATTAAATGTTTTGTATGGTGCAGCATTAAGTTTTTAACGCATCAACTTGACGGCAGTGGATGAAAGGAAAGCGATTTCTTGTAGGAGTTCGCAGTCTGGACAGCAGACTAAAGCCGCGCTCCACTGTTGCATTTTCCGCATTGCACGTGAGTAGCATGTTTGCAAGTTGGGATAGCGTCGGCCAGTCTCTGTTACGCTTCGCCGCGATAGTTAATACAGTATTTTGCGCCAGTTGTCATCCGAATGGCGATTGAGCATTACTTCGTACTTGAAATCTTGCCATTCGTCACAAGCACTCTTCCTATCCACGTTGTAAAAGTCAGCCAATTACCTGTCTCACTTTTTGCTTTTTTTCGATCTAGTCCCTCGCGCTCCATTTTTGCCTTCAAGCATATCGCAATTAAAACTAAACTGTTTTTATATCAAATTATTCTTTTTTCCTTTCATGATTTTGATAAAATCGGTGGCTGCCTTTTAATGATTTCCTTTGATCTGCCATTCATTTTTAACCGTGAGTTGAAAGGAAAAAGAATTCCAACAGTTTTGTTTTTATTTATTGCTTGCGATTAAACGGAAGTCGAGCGTCAGAAGAAAAGATATCATTGCAATTTTAAAACAGCCCAACTTGTGGAAATAGATTTCATAATCAGCCTATTGCTTTTTTGATTAGTTGCTTTTGAATGACTTCCTCCTATCTATCTTTGATTTTTAGCCGCCAATAAGTTTTGTAAAATTCAAGTTACGGTAGTGCGATTATTATTTGCGTTGCAGCAGGAGTCCAGTAATAAAAGAAGTAGTCGCAATGATATATCAAAAGAAATGTAGAGATCAATTACATATTCCGGCGATTGGATTTTTCTCAAAATACCATGGCGCACTTCTCCTCGCTGGCACTTTTGAAATTCAGCCAAGCTGCGAAAAAGTGTCGGTCCGACAAGTCCGAAAGTTTTTTGAAAAGACTTTAAACGATTCATGTTGCCTAAAACCGATTGTCAAAACTATCTTGTCCTTTTTTGTAGAAGTTTTTTAAACAAATTTCGACAAAACGGCTTGCGAAATTTGTTCGCTATCACTTGATAGCGTTTAAACATTGTTCGGTCATGTTGACCGAAATAGCTCAAAAACATTCAGACATTGCGCAAAAAACATTGGTCTATGTCCGAAAAAAAAACCAGAAAACATGTCCCATTTGGTAGGCATTGGTACTTAAAAACTGGCACCAACACTTTTCCTTTTTTAAAGATCGCTAAATTACTTTTGCAGAGTTCATCAGTTCGTTCGTTCGCTCGTATGACAATCTCATCAGAAGTTGCAGTTTATCAGATATCGTTTGAGCATAGGGTTGTCAACATCGGTTAGGTTGCAGGGAGGTCCTATTGATCTGCAGTCATTGACAATGTGGTATGCAGTTTGGGGTTCTCCACATTGACATAGATTGTCATTACCAAATCCCCATTTCACCATTGAGTCACCAAATTTTCCTATTCCGGTTCGTAATCTATTTAGTTGGACCCAGGCTTTTCATGGGAGGCAGTGTCCTAGGGGTTTGTTTGACCAGTCTTGGATGTGTGGTTGCAGTTTATGTGGTATTGGTTCTTGCTGAGGGTCATAGCCTTGTAGTTATTCCAGAAATGGGCGAAGAGGTTTGCGAGATTTAAGCCTTTTTTGAGGAGTTTTGTTGTACAAGATGTTGTGTAGAAGATGGTTAGTGTTATCAGCTTTGTAGTATAAGCGTTGACAGAGTTTTTTCCGGCGACAGCTTGGTGGCTGTATTCCCGAGAGTGGTGGTAAAAAATTCAAAGGGGTGAGGTGGATGCAGCCAGAGACAATCCGCATTGCTTCATTCAATGGTACGTCTAGTGTTTTTGTGGGGGTACTTGGTCACCAGACAGGGGCACAATACTCAGCTGGTGCAAATACAAGTGCTGTAGTGGAGGTTCGTAAAGTGTCAAATGAGGTACTCCAGTTAGTTTCCGACAGTTTTTTCACCAGTGCCACTCGGGAAAACACTTTTTGTTTCAGTTTGCGCAAATGGTTTTTGTATGTTAGACTCCGATCAAGGGTGATTCCAAGGTATGTAGGATATCGCTCACAGTTCAGGATTGTGTTGGGGTCCAAGGTAACTTTAATGGATTTCGAAGCCAGGTGGTTCTTAAGGTGGAACAGTGATGATACTGTTTTTGATTGGGAAAGCTTTAAATGCCAGTCATGTAGGTACTGGCATACTGTCTTCATGTCATTAGATAAGTTTTCTTCGACTTTGGCAATACTTGATGCAGAATAGGTGATTGCTACGTCGTCTGCATACATGAAGCAGTTGCCAGATGTTTTCGGGAAATCAGCTGTGTAGATGTTATATAGTGTAGGGGCCAGAACGGATCCTTGGGCAACGCCATTTTTCAATCTAAAAGACCGGCTTTTTTGTCCATCACTTGTGAACAGGGTAAACGACCTAGTGTACAGTAATTCCATTATGAAATTAATTAGGTGGTTAGAGGTAAGCATTCGTTGCAGTTTCACACGCAAGCCCTGATGCTAGACTGTATCATAGGCAGCGGTGAGGTCAATGAACACTGATCCCATTGTTTCTTTTTTGTCAAATGCATTCTCAATTAGCAAACTGCAGACAGTGACACTGTTTCGACCTATCAGGTCTCTTCAGTGCAGTTGGTGACCAATAAGAAGCTAGAGGCTTTTAATAAAGCATAGCTTAGACCGTCACACTTGTGGGACCAAATACTAGGTCCACTGTAGTGGATGGTCTGTCAACCTCTGCGAAGCCGTATCACTCGTGAATGAGTGGCGGTTGTCGATTCACGAGTGATACGGCTTCGCAGAGGTTGACAGACCATCCACTACAGTGGACCTAGTATTTGGTCCCACAAGTGTGACGGTCTAAGCTATGCTTTATTAAAAGCCTCTAGCTTCTTATTGGTCACCAACTGCACTGAAGAGACCTGATAGGTCGAAACAGTGTCACTGTCTGCAGTTTGCTAAGTGCATCCCTGGCCTCTTGCATTACTATACATGTAAGACCTTGTGACCACTCGGCTGTGACAGCACTATTGTTCTAGCAGTTGTTAGACGTAGTGCACCTGCGACAACCGCCACTCATTCACGAGTGATACGGCTTCGCAGAGGTTGACAGACCATCCACTACAGTGGACCTAGTATTTGGTCCCACAAGTGTGACGGTCTAAGCTATGCTTTATTAAAAGCCTCTAGCTTCTTATTGGTCACCAACTGCACTGAAGAGACCTGATAGGTCGAAACAGTGTCACTGTCTGCAGTTTGCTAAGTGCCATCCCTGGCCTCTTGCATTACTATGCATTCTCAATTGTTTCATTAAGTTTCGCCACTTGGTCGACAGTGCTGCGACCCTTTCGAAATTCTGCCTGTTCTTTGGGTAATAGCTTGTCTATTATGGGTTCAATTCGTGTTAAGAGTATTCGTTCAAGCAGTTTGTATGTTGTGCACAGTTGGGAAATTGGGCGGTAGCTCTGAGGAGAGGTTTCAGGTTTGCCTGGTTTGAGAATACTAATAACATTAGGGTGACGCCACTGCTTTGGGATCCGTATATGGCGATAACATATATTTAGAAATTCATTTAGCCAATGTACCAGTTTGGTTCCGTAATTCTTAATAAATTCATTATGGATGCCGTCTGGACCCGGTGCTTTGCCTAACTTCAGTGATTTAATTGCAGATGATACCTCAAGAGTTGTGATATCGTTTTCTAAGTGATGATCTGAGTGGGTGGTTTTGTTTTTTAGTTTGTCTGATTCTTTTAGGATCGCTTTCGTAAATTTTCTGTTAGCGTTGGGGTATCTTCCATTGTCTTGCAGTTGCTTTGCAAGTTGGTTTGGTGGTACAGGGCATTTTTTGGGCGTTGTTTTCCTTCCTGTGATTTTGTTCAAGGTTCTCCAAGCCTTTCGTGATGAGTGTGTAAAATCTATGCTTGTAATAGTGTCTACCCATTGTTCATGACGTTTGCTGTCAAGATAATCAAACAAGGCAGTTGCATACTTCTGTTGTTCGCTAGTTCCTTCAGATTGTAAATATGTTTTGTATCGTTTCTCGCACTCAGTGTCCCACTTGGGTATGTATGACTTTCTGTAACCACGTGGGATGGAGTCCTTGGCAGCGGCTTTTAGTAGTGTTGTGAACTCAGAGTAGGCCAGGTTCAGGTTGTCCTTGGTTGGAGTTGGTAAGTTGTCTGCACATTTATCGGTTAACAACCTGAACTTGTCCCAATCCGCCATGGGAAAATTCCATCGGGGTATGGGTCGACTCTTGACAAATGGTAAAATATGAGGGGTAAATATGAGAGAGGGACGATACTGAGATCTTGGAAAGGGGTTTAGTATCCCTCTTATTGGAATTGCACCATCTGCATTTGAGCAAAGAGTTAGATCAGGGTTTGTTCCTTTTTTCCACCTCCCAGAGAAAAAAAGTTGGTGATTGTTTGGGGTCATATAGATTATGCAAGTTGTTAAGTGAGTATCAGTTGGCTAGGCGTACACCATTCTTATCTGAGTTTGAGTAACCCCAGATTTCGACAGTTGAAATCACTAGAAATAATGCACGTGGGTTTTGTGTCCGGAAGTTGTAGGGTGTCTAATTCAGCAGTTGGGGGATGGTAGATGTTGATAATTTGAGTATTGTTGATTTTAATACTAGTCCATTGTGTTGGGCTATTTTCCACTGAGCATCCAGTATTTGTAAACGAAATTGAGTTCCGATGTGCATAAGATATGTGGTTAGCTAGGACGAAGCCACTGAGTTTTAGGTTCTGAGGGTTATTTTGGTGGGTTTCTTGAACAAGCACAACCATTACATTTTTTTCAATAGCAATTTTTTGGAGGACTTCTTTTTTGGAGATGTCCAACCTTCAATATTGATTTAAAGTATATTGAAGAATTTGTTTGAGGTCGGTTCATGGCCAGAATCAAATGATTCTCGTCCTAAAAAGGACGGTTTCTCTTGACTTGATGCTGGGCATCGTTGTCTTTCACAGCTCCTCGACGCAGTTACTTGTTGATTCATAAGCATAATGAAAAGAGAAGAGATGAGATTGTCAAGTTGCTGCAAATTTCGCCAGTATAGTAACTGCTCAGGGTGGACGACGAGAACGTAAAGCAGTTCATCAGTTCTAGTGCGAAATGAATTTTTAAAGATGTAAGAACCCAAACTAGTTGTAACACCAAAAAACCTTTTGATTTTTTACTAGACGTTATTAATCATGTAGCAGTCAGCGCCGTATTATATGAAACATTATTTAGTAAAACACAACACGTTGGAGTTTTTTCTTTCTCTTTACAGTGTAGATGTGAAAAGTGATTTTTATCTTTTTTTTCAGATTCCGAGAGTGATGGAGAGGAGAGTAAGAGCCGGGAGTCTACGGAAAATGTTGAGAGTCTGGATCAAATTCCCATTGGAGCCGCAAGTCAAGTTTTCGAAAAAGATCTTGAAGCGTCCAACACACAAGCCCTACATTCCAGTATGCAGTCGTGTGAATTTTTAAGTACGTGTACTTTTGTATCTTTAAGTATGTGTACTTTTGCCCCTACACGCACGCGCGCAAGCCCACCCACCCGCGCGCGCACACACACACACACGCATTACATATTACATCTCAGTTGTATAATCCATTGATTGTGTCTGTGTGGTCGAGAAGATAAAATTAATTAAGATTGAACGAAAGGTCTGGCGTTCAAATTTGTTGACGAGGAAACGTTGTTTTGCCCTTGACGAAGGCACTTTGAGACGACTTCTTCGGCTTGGCGGATTCTAGTAGGCTGTAAATATTCAGCAGTTTAACCGAAAGGTTGATACGTGGTAACTCTGAAGCAGGTCTGGACTATTGCTCTATTGTTAGACTTGCAGGACAGCGAAAATGATGATTGCAGAACCATTGTCCTATCAGCGTCATCTTTGCTGTCCTTCAAGTCAAGGAGACAAAACTGCAACAAGCAACAAGCAAATATTTTCGGTTTCTGATTATGTTTATCATTGTAAACTCATTGTGTGTTGAACTGGTAAAGCGGTTTCTAAACCGCTTTGGCAAAGCACAGTAAAAATGGTGGCAAATATATCCGTCGATGGAGCAAAACCCAACAGCATTTAAAGCCAGTGGAAGTGGTAACAGCCACACCTTGCTGGAATCTTCAGTGGAAGATTGAAACAGTGGTCCTGTTCCTAGAGTCACAAGCAAAGTGAGATATAAAAACATTCGTGCTCCGTCTTGCAAAGTTTACCAAGCACGTAGAAACATGCTGATTTGATAGGGACACTTGGGACATGCTGATTGAGGGAAGGGCCACCCGTGTCCAACCAATCGTATAGTCTTGAAACTCATCCACCACCAATGAGGCGAACTGCCATTGATGGTCACTTCCTACCACGTACTGGTTGAGTGGTATCACTAATGAAATCCCGTAAATCATTGGCAAAAGTATAAACAGGCGCAGTTTATCGTTTCATTTTAGTTTTTACCTGTTGCATAATAAATTTTGAAGCGAAATGAAAGGTTAGCAGTTCTGATTTGTTTTTTAACTTTGGACTCAGCTAAATCACCACCCCATTCGAATTCGTTCGCATCAGACAGGTAACGATCTCCAGTTTACTGACACTTGGTTCTTTATTTAAAGTTGGAAGAAACGTTTACTATTATAAATGAACAGCTTGCGTTCAGACCTGCGTGGGAGGTGCGACGGTACTGGTTCAGCATATTTCGATTTTGGCTGATACAAGTCATTGCACCAGCTTCAGACAATGAATGACGGCTGACTTATTCAGTATATTAAAAGTTGGTTTGGTAAAGATTTATATTTTATTGTCACTTTTACTTTTACAAAAGCTAAAAGAAATATATTAGTTCTGTAGCTTGCTAAATCTACTAAAAACTACATTTTACTAATATACGAAAAAGTATATCAATCGCTTTATTTTTTGTACATTTCTATGTAGCATTCTGGATATTTAGTATTTTCTTTTTTTTCTTTTGGAAGGGTTCCACATTTTCAAATGCTGGCAGTGATGGTACTCAGCCAGCATCGTGTGTCGACATCCAAAACCGTCAGTCCACGTATTCCTGTGGGTGCCCGATGTACGGGGCATGTCAGAATGATGTGTTCTGCGGTTTGTTCTGCAGCGCCACACTCGCAATTCGATGTAGGAGCAAGGCTCCATTTGTGCATGAACGACTGAAAACACCCAACACCATCCCGCAAGCGGTTGAGCCTGACCCATGATGATCTAGGCAGGCCCATCCCCATTGGCCTAGTGCTTGTCCTAGGGATGAAAGCACGGAGATCAGATGAACACTCCGAGTATTTCGTGCTCCATTTAAAGTCAGTCCATTGAGCTGCACGAATATCCAATTCAGTTAGATCTTGCAGTAACTTCCGTGCAGCGGGCACAAAGGGGCGTCTGGATTTTAATCTCTCTCTATAGCCGTCTGGGGACCTAGCCAATAATTCATAGAGAATATGGCCAGGGTCCAGGCTGCCACGATATGCCAGAGAGAGCGTTGCTCCTAATCGGCGAAGCTCAGCCGGCTGGATACCAGCGAGGACTGGTAGATAGTCTGTTGGAGTTGGACGCAGGCATCCAGTGACAATGCGCAATGCGTCGTTGAGAACACTATTGATGAGGCGAGTGTGTGCACTGCGACACCAAACTGGTGCACAGTACTCCGCAGTAGAGTAGACCAGAGATAGGGCGGCTGTACGCAGTGTTTTAGCTCCAGCGCCCCAACCTGAGCCTGCAAGTCGTCTCATCAGTACAACGCGCGTTGTTAGTTTTTTGCGCAATGTCTCAAGATGATGACGAAACGTGAGTGATCTGTCCAGCTTAATTCCAAGATAGGTAGGGACTGGACAGAATGGCAGGCGTTTGCCATTGTTGTAGACATTAAGCTCACGTTTGGCCTCTCTGTTGTTAAGGTGAAAGGCCGACGTCACCGTTTTAGTGTGGCTGAGCTGTAGCCTTCAAGCCTCCTTTTACTAGTATACAAAAAAGTATATCAATCGCTTTATTTTTTGTACATTTCTATGTAGCATTCTGGATATTTAGTATTGATAATTTTGGACGTCCTACAAAACTGCTCATATCAATGCATTTTTTAAACGTTTTGCACTTCTCGATTCTTTACTGCTAGCGTAGCAAAGTGAAAATACTACTAGCAGTTTTTCAAAGCGAATTCTTAAAAATCTATGGCTATTGTTTTTTGATATCGAAAAAAATTTATTCAAATGTTACTACACGTTAGCACTGATTCAGGTAAAAACTTAAAATCGTTTTTTCTCACTATTTATAGACCTACTGGTGTATTTTTGAGTAATTTTCCCAACTAGCCAAGAATTGTAGTCGTGTGGATGAATTCAGTCAAACGGGCAAAAATTGAAGGAAATTGAAAAATATATTACCCGAAAATTGCTTAAGGTTTATGGCATTATTTACTCAACTATGTATTTTGCCGAGTTTATTTTTGGCCGAAAGCCGAGCTTTGTAAACAGGTTTAGTCTGATTTGAGATCGGCCGAGAGCTGTGCTCGTGTGAATGCAGCTTAACAACAAAAAGATTCTTACAGTTAATTTTAGTGATTTCTACGTCGAAGATCAAAGCGACAACTACCGACTTCAAGTGAGCGCATACAACGGCACAGCTGGAGACCAGCTAAGCTATCACAATGGCATGCAGTTTTTAACAAAAGATCATGACAATGACAAGTGACGTTCTGGGTAAGAAATGATGTTGAACTGTTGTCAAGTTTTTAGACTAAACTCTTATAACAATACTTTTATATTTACGCGATTTAAAGCTTACTCTATTACTCTAAGTAAGAAATAATGATGAATTATTATCAATTTTTTTTCTAAACTCTTACAACAATACTTTGTCATTGTTCTCACTGCTGAAAAAAGATGTATAGGAGCAGCTCATATGGCCACAATATAGCGAACTAGATTGCATACCTGCGCGATGGCGTAGTGGTCATAGCGTCCGCTTCGTAGTCGGTAGACCTGGAGTTCATTCCCCTTGTCGAGTCATACCTAAAAACTTTAAAAAATGGTATCCATAGCATTCTTACTGGGCGCTCGGCATTTAGAGGAGGTTGTGGAGAACAAGCCGGCAGAGTTCGCTCGTTGTGTCCTTGGGCAAGGCACTTAACGAGACGCTTCCGCTTTTATGTGGAAGACAGGTGGCCAGGCCTGGAGAGGGATGGGCTCCGCCAGGCGTCTCAGCCAAAGACTTGCTGCGTGATGAACACACCAATAGAAATTGGTCAACAGCAGCGTCTTAACGGCAGTCGCCATGGGATAAGTGCAGTGCATATGGCTACAATATAGTGTACTAGATTGCATACTTCTGCGCTTCGTGTGCTTTTAGAGTTGCTTTTAAAATTGATTGTAAAAATATGTGGAAAGTAAATAATTTTCTGAGGTTTAAAAAACAATTATGTTGAAAAGCTTAAGGTTTTGGAAGGATCACAATCTATGATTAACTTTTTGTTTTTGTATGTTATCAAATCACAGTTTCTCATTCTGATTTCATGCTGATTGCTCAAACAAAACGGTGACCAGGACAAAAATGAGTATAAAGTTCAGCCACTAAATATCTAGTTTATTTTCTCTCCGTTAATCGTGAAATACATCGATGGCATCAACGCTGGTCAACGACTTTCCACTTAATTTTTATCATTCCATTGGAGCGACATCATCACACAAACCCCTCGATCATTCAAGCGGGTTCATCACGGAGTTACCACAAAAAGATGTTACCATCACGAACTCATTTAACTACGTTGCAGAACAAAATATTTTGCTCAAAAAACTTTGTAGTTGACTGAAAAGTAAATTCCGTTAATTTGCAGGAATTGTGCAGCTCATCACAGAATGGATGATGATATAAGGATTGTGACAACGCAAACTTCAACCTACCAGGAATGTATTGGCATCCAAATTACGTTGTATAATCGATCATGAAAATTGATTGCGACTAGCTTGCATACTGTAGTGCTTGCTGGCATTGATTCTTAGAACGATGTTGTGTAATTAAACTACGTAGTGCAATTATATTTGTTGTTGTAAATGTTCCAGAACATTCGAAGGTAGATTAGAGAAAAGCATTAAAATAGTGATGGGTTGTTGAATTTACAGTGTTTTGAGTTGAATTGAATCTGGGTTTTTAACTGAATGTGAGTTGAACCTGGGTTTTTAACAAAATGTTTTGAGAACAGAATTGGATAAAGCATAAATTTTATTTTAAGTATGTAATCGGTGGGCAGCGTTGCCAAAAATCTAGTCCTTTTAAAAGGTCTAGGACTGTGTTCTTGGATATTCCCCTAGCCTCCCCCCCTTAAATTGTATTTATATTGTTTTGAGCCATTCAAAAACGTCTGTGTTTCGATAATGCTGTCTGGTAACATTATGATGAAAATAACCACAAGCAACAATTGCGATTGTTATTCACAGTCATTTCAAACGCAAACGTAAATGGCAAAACCTACAGATATGCTGCGTGTTAGAGTGGAATGATGCAGTACTGTACTAACAGACCTCTGGGTCAACAACCCTGCTTTACAAGGTCTGTCCAAAAAATATTCGGCCCTGTCTCTTCCCGCCAAAGATAATGCCACGCCAACAAGTGGTTTTGGCGAATTGTAACGTCGCAATTACTGCACACGCATGAAAATTTCAAACCGATAGTTGGCGCCATTCTCTTTTTTCAAAGCATTTAGTGCATGATCGTCAATTTCTTTGCTCGAAAGCGTAATGAGAGAAAGCATCAAACAAAGATATTGTATCTAGTTCTTCCAAAAGCTACTGAGGGTAATAATCAAACTGAAACAACTAAAAAGATTCATCAAAGCTTTTGGAGATGAGGCCTTACGTCAAACTCAAATAAAGGAATTTTTAAATCGCTTCAAAAACGGTCGAATATCAATGGAGAGTGAGATAGGGCTTCTACGAGCCAAAACGAGGAGGTAATTGAGAAGTTTCGCCAAATTGTGATGAAACATCGCCGTCTAGCACTCAAGGAAATTGTTGAAGCAGAGGATCAGTTCACTCATTTTTAGCTGAAGATGTGTGCATGCGAAGTGTGGACTGAATTTATTCTTAAGCTGCTGACGAAGCAACAGAAGGAGCTTCGTGTGGAAATCGCCCAAGACATGCTGGATTGTGCTAACAATGATGTAGAATTTTGACCCCATGGAGTAGAAATGTAGAATTTTGACCCCAAAGTACCAGAGCAGGGTTAAATAAAATTCGTAATATACATTGTGTTGTGTGTTTTATGCACAACGGTCGGATACTTTTCGGACAGACTTTGTATAAAAGCAAGTTTGAATAACTTTGTGCAGTTGTGTCGTGCACTCGACTAATTTCAATCTCAAAGACGTATTACTCTGACCAACAGTGGCAAGATCAAATAAAATGTCCATTTTTTTGTAAAATAATGCGGGAATTGCTAAAAATTCTTAGTGTTTGATACAAAATCGTTGTCAATGGATTATGCTCTTTAAGCCATAGCATAACCTATCGTAATAATTCAACTGTAAGTACTCGATTTAACTAGTTGGCTCGTTATGCCAGAATCAAGCTTCAAGCAGCAACCACAAGTTTTAGATCATATAAACAAACAATTACGAAAAGTCCGGAAGAAAGCCTATTATTTTAAAGCTTATTTTTGTAAGTAAGTTGCATATTGATGATTTGGCATCCTTCCCTAATTTTCCACTTATGCTCCAAAGCTCTTTTGACGTAAACGTGTGAAAGTCTGTGAAGTTACTGGCTGTTCAAATAGTGAACAAATTAAGTGCTTAAGTGGTCAGCGAAGTACGGTAAGCTACATTCAGTTTGTGACGCTAGTGAGAAGGCGATTGGCAGCTGGTTGAATCAATTTGACCCTAAGACGCAGACATGGCAACCACTAGAATATTATTCCAAAGCTTTGACTTCAAGCCAACAACGATACTCGACATACGACAGAGAACTAATGGCCTTGTTTGTGTCTCGCGCCATTTCTGTGATCTTTTGCTTGGTCGAGATGTCACCCTAGTAACAAACCACAAACATTTGACATTTGCCCTGGAAAAGTTATCGCCAACCATGTCTCCTTGGCAAATAAATTACATCTCACAATTTTGTAAAACCATTAAATACATTCCGGGGATTCACAATCAGGTGGCTGATTCTCTGTCTCGCTTGGAAATTAATTATATTTAAGATTCTGATTTCCAAATTGATTTTGCACAGCGAGATCAAGTCTCAGATTAGGCCATAAGAGAACTGTTACAACACTTCACCAGCCAAAGCGACTTTAAGGTTAAAAAAGAAAGGTATGTTTTTTCTGGTACACGTGCTTGCATTAAACAAAAGTGCCGCTCTTGCATTGCATGTCAAATATCAAAGATTACAAGGCACAACAAAGTACCCTTCAAATCCTATCAAGAACTTCCCGGAAGATTCCAAGTTTGGCACATTGATCTTTCAGGACTACTGCCAAAAAGCAATAGCTGTCGTTATTTGTTTGCGTGCGCTGATCCACGCGTACGCGTTGCATCCAATTTTTGAATCATTGATGTTTTGCTAAAATCATGTGGGTGACTCATAAACATTCTTCTTCTGTTGGTGCGCTCGTCATTGCACTGTACATGTATGTCGTTATTTTAAATCATTCGTTGACCTCAACATCAAAATCATTCGTTGACCTAAAGACCAGTCATAAAATAATATATACAGCTACAGATCATCAATAATGTTTGCTCTTTTGTTATAATGTAAAAATGCTGGGTGACAAAGCCGTATGGCCAGGCGTAGTTCCGTCTGACGTGCGGCGGAGTGACCAAGTAAACAAGCACATAAAAAGAGGCATTGTAATTTCAATTCATTCATTTAATTCACTAAATTAAATTAAATTAAATTCACTCGATTCAATCAAAGATGCATCGCAAGTCAACATTCGTGTATTCCAAGTTGTGTTTATAACAAATAAATTCGTTCATGGAATCAAATGTGCTGTGGGAACTTCACAACACAACGCAGCAACACTAAAACAGAAACTCAATCCCCACAGTGGGGACTAGCAATTTTACCATTTGTAGTAGCCTATCTTTTGATGTTCGAAAATGTGTGGTGTAAATCTGCCTTGGAGTAAACTCAATTCAAGGCAAATAAATGGGTGATTTAAGCGTTTAAAAGTGCTTCAAAATTTTGAAAGATATAATGAAAGTTTCCAAATTTTTGAAAGGTATAAATTCATCTCTTTCTCATCCTAAAAACAGGGCCTATGCTGACAATTTCTAGAAATGACTTCACGCATTGCATGTACCAAGTTTCATCAATCATTGTAAACAAACCTGCACATAGCCATCCATGCCAATTGTCAAGATAAAGTTCACGAATCTTTTCGAGCAAAGAAACTCACTTTCAAACCCAGTCTGCCGCATAAATCTTCATGTTATTATTGATTGCTCTAGAGACCTTCAAACGCACCACAAACTGCAGCCAAGGTTGTCTGAGATGCGAGAAAACAAATTGCAGCAAACAGAGACGTAGCAGCCGCCCCCCAAACCCCCAATTGGGGGGGCCCAGGCCAACTTTGGGGGTCCAAGTTAGTCTGAAATTGCTTTTTGGCTACGTGACTATTTTCAGTTCAGCAGACTTGTTTACAACCGATTTAAACTGTAGGAAGAACTTGGCTTGTGACATCATAAGTGAATGCAACGTCATTTTATCTCGCAGAATCTAGAATATTTCGATTGATTTTCTGGTAGAATCTTGAATATTCGATTGACGTAACAATGCCGTTGTTACGCAACAATCATAGAATGGTCTGGAATTCTGTTTGGCTATAAATACCGGGACAATATATATACACTGCAGAGTGCAGTATTGTATTGACATTGTATAGAATGAAACGTTCAAAAAGTGGTGCTCAAAAGAGAAAAGAAGCAGCCACTGCTCGAGATGCTGTAGCGAAATTGCCCAAGATGACAGATTTTTTCAAGATTACTGAGCAGAGTAGACCTGGCACTAGTACCGAGAGGGATGAAGAAAACTATAGTGTACAAGAAAAAGAAGACTATGACGATCAGCATCAAAGTGATTGTGAATTTCCAGAAAATGTAAGTTGTGATTTACCTGCCAATACGCAACCTTCAATATCAAAAATATCTGAATCTCAATTTACCCCTATCCCTGATGACCCATGTAAATGGCCTGAAAGTATTTCTGATGCTCAACGATGTGATATAGTAAAGCGTGGACCACATCAACTAATAATGAATTTTCCATATAATAACACAACTCCAAGGCGACGTTTTTCCTCCAACCATTATAAACGTGTGTTACCTAATGGTGAAAGTGTTTCACGGTCGTGGCTAGTTTATTCTGGGGAATCAGATCAAGTTTTTTGCTTTTGTTGTAAGCTATTTGGAAAAACACTAAGCCCCTTTTGTAGTGATATAAATACATGGGAGGGTTTTTCGAAAAAACTGAAAGACCATGAAAACGGCATTTCCCACCAACAATGCTGCAGTCAATGGATGTTGCTAGCTGAAGGGATAAGAAATTCATCCACTATCGACAAACGCGAGATGAATATTTTTTTCAATGAAAGACGTTTTTGGAGAAATGTTTTAGAGAGACTTATCGACATTGCCTAGTTTCTATCGGAAAGGAATCTTGCTTTTAGAGGATCTGAAGAAGTCTTAGGATCTCCTCACAATGGAAATTTTCTGGGTATATTTGAGCTTTTGGCAAGAAGAGATCCGATCCTAAAAGAGCTTCAAGACAGAATCAAGAATAAAAACACTAAAGATCACTATTTGAGTCCTACCATACAAAATGAACTAATTGAATTGCTAGCGACAGAAGTTGAAAAAGAAAATTTACAGCAATTGAAATTGGCAAAATATTTTTCTATAATTTTGGACTGCACTCCAGATATGTCACATCATGAACAAATGTCTGTCATTCTCCGTTATGTACTATGTAATGAAGAAGCTGCTGTTGTTAAAGAAACATTTTTTTGCTACTTGAGAATAAGTGACAGTACTGGGAAAGGCTTGTTGGACGCTTTCTTAGAAAAAGCGACCAAACTGCAACTCGAATTGTCTGATTGTCGAGGTCAGTCATATGATAATGGTGCTAACATGAAAGGAAAACATTCTGGGGTCCAAGCAAGAATGCTAGACATCAATCCCAAAGCTGTTTACGTGCCCTGTGCAAACCATACCCTTAACGTAGTTGTTGTTGACAGTGCTAATTCATCGACGGAAGCATTGACATTTTTTGGAGTACTTACAAGGTTGTATGTGCTGTTTTCTTCCTCTGCTCAGCGTTGGGAAATTTTGAAGAAACATGTGGAGCTGTCCATAAAGTCACAATCTGATACTCGTTGGGAAAGCAGAATTAAATGCATCAAACCTCTTCGATACAATTTAAAAGAGGTGTTGCTGGCACTGAAAGACTTGGAAGCCATTTCCATAGAAAGAAAAGATGGAAGAGCTGCTCTCAGAAATAAAATCGTTGATAGCTCATTTATCAAAATGGAGTTTTCTTTTGTCGGTGTTTATTTGGTATGATATCCTATTCTAAGTCAATAAAGCAAGCAAGATTCTTCAATCGTATGGAGTCTCCCTTCATACAATGGAAACGGAAATCCAGGCAACTGAAAAGTTTTTGCAAAACTATCGCACAACGGGTTATGACAGTGCCGCAACATCTGCTGTTGAAATAGCACAGGAATTGGATATTGATCCTTCTTTTCCTCCGTCAAGAAGTGGAAAGAAAAGAAGATTGTTTGATTACCAAGGTGAAGAGGAACAACGAGCTACTCCTGAACTGAAATTTAAAAGCAACTTTTTCTATCCATTAGTAGACCAGGCTATTATGTCAATAAAGGAGCGCTTTAATTTGTTACGTGAGGTTTCTTCCGCCTTTTCGTTTTTGTACACACGAGACAAACTTTTGCTTGTGCAACAAGAAAATGCTCTTCTTACTTGCTGTAAAGAGTTCCAAAAAAAGTTCGGTGGCATTGATTCTGATGAAATGAGCGCTGAGCTACAGCGGTTTGTTTTAATTTTACAAAAAAAACGCAATCTCAAAACGGCTCAAGACTTTCTGAACTATCTTCTAAAGACTCATTTATTTGAATTGTATCCGAATGTGTACATCGCACTTCGAATCGTACTAACTTGCCCCGTGACTGTTGCCAGCGCTGAAAGAAGCTTCAGCAAATTGAAACTGATTAAAACTTTTAATAGAACGTCTATGACAGACAGTAGACTATCTTCATTAGCCATGTTGTCAATCGAAAATGACTGCGCCCGATCTCTTGATTATGACAATGTCATAACAGCATTTGCGAACAAAAAGGTTCGCTCCAGACTATTTAAATAATACTGTGTTTTTATAACTTTTTAATGTTTTTCAGTGTCATTGCTTTCGTTTCGCAGTGTCTGCATAAATGTCCTACTGAACTCTGGCATCGGTGCCGAATTTTTTATGACTTGCACCTTCGGTATCGGCATGCTTTATTCTGACATTAGCCTGTTTACTTATGTACAAATTGTGGTGTATTTTTTTAATGCAGCTTTTCAATTTTACACCTCTAAAGTGATATGACCTGTGCGCAGGGGCTCTTGCGCTTACTTTGGGGGGGGCCCGAAGTTGGAGTGCTACGGGGCTGGCAGCAAATTGCAAACTGCAGCAAACACGCGTTTCGCATCAGAAGAACTAATTTCTCTGGCCGAGTCCAAATTCTGTCTAAAACTAGTCTTACGTCTGCTGTTTTTGGGCTACCAGCTTGAACGAGTAACACTGTAGTAGCTATCTACGACAACCGTGAACTTATTGGAAGTAAAAAACGTTTATACTTTTGTTATCAAATAATTCAATGCATATAAAAAACAATTAATTTGCTATTTTTGTTTTCATGACTTCTAAGGGTAGCTTTTGTTGTTTTAAATGTGTTCTTGTAAATTAGTTGATTGTCAAGGCAACGGCCGTGGTAGGAATTCAAAAGAACTCAAAGTCACAAACCATTGCATATCGCTTGTGTAGGAGTGTTGATGTTTAAATCATCATTTCTAATAAATTTGAATGCGTATTTCATTGTGTATTTTGCTTGAAGTGTAATTCGCTTGGTTGTTGTACAATAAGTCATGCATAGGTTTGCCTGGTGGTAGAGCCGACCGTAGGACAACATCGCGCATTATAGGACTATTTGGTGTTTGTGTCGACGGTAAGTCGACGTCGCTCATTTTAGGGTGAAGTAAATGACGGGCTTTTGCAAAACTTTCGGACAAGCTTAGCGTTTTCTATGACCATTTTGGATGCTGAGTTCGAATCCGTTGGATTTTTGACGTATGACCTCATCTGACTCCTTAAAATGCTAATTTATTCAAAATCGGCTTTTGGAGTTTTTTCAGCATAACTTAAAATTTTATTGTGTAATATGTCTATATGTATGTTTTTTGGGTGATAGATTACGAAAGTGACACTTCGCGATGCTCACATACACTATTGACGATGTTTATGAAAATTTTCTCAAAAATATTTACTAAATTTATCAATATTTGACACATAGGATATTTATATATCGTTAAAGCACTGAGATTATATTGACTAAGCCAAAAAATACCGATATAATAACAAATGTTCAAGTGAAAATTTTCAGGAGCAGTCCGTCAACATTTGTGTCAACCTCATCTTCTGGTTTTATTGCGTTTCTGATGCATGTACGAAGTTCTTCAGCATTAAATTGCTCGACATGAAATTTTCCAGTATTAGAGTCCTTGACACGTCTCTGTTGAGGAATATTTGGCGCTACGGTGAGCCGCAGGAACACAATTTCAGAGATGAGTTGTTTTTCAGACAACGGCTCAACCAACTCCAAGTTATTGTCAGTCAAAGGTCCTTCATGTTGTTTACAAATGTCTATAGTTTGCAATAACCTTAAATTTTTCTTTCTTTTTAGTTCTTCTTTTTTAGTGAGAACAAGTTTTTTTGACATCTTCACAGTGGCCAAGAAATCTCTCTCTAGCTTCCTTACTTCTGAGCTTTCTTCGGAGGTTCTCGCCCACTTCCAACTATCCAATCTTTCTTTATCACTTAAGTTGTCAAATGATGAATCTACAAGGAGTGCATTGGTACAGATCACCCTTTTCCTAGATATTGATTGGACCGATTCTGTCCCACCGCTAATTTTTACGCAATTATCAAACCAAGCAAACTCGCTCTCGCAGCCTAGATTAGTTAATGGAGCATAAGTCAGTTTATTCGGATATGGTAGTTCGTCGTTTGTGCTTCATCATGTTCCAGAATGTCGTAGAAAAATGGCATGGCTGACAGCTGGCGTTTTAAAGTTTCTGATGTTTCTTTAAGCATGGCAGGGTGCAGACGATCTTTACCGTTACCAGATTTTAGTTGTTCACATAGGTCATCAATTTCGGGTAGTTTCAGCTTAAAGAAATCTCGCACACCATACCAGTCTTTGACATTCTTGAGATTTTTCCCTCTTTCATCAATTCCTAGCAGGTCCATTAGGGGAAAAATTACTAGATCAGCGATTTTCCTATAAAGTTCACAGCACAAACTGAACCAGTCACTTTGAATATAAACGGACACAGCCAGGACCACTTTATTCGAGTTAATGTCTACCACAGAGTCAAAGAATTTGAGGACCTGATCTTTCGTTTAAAGGAATTGATTTGCTATCTGAGCTATGCGACTGAACCTGTTTGCTGTAAAGCCCTTGAAACCTTGTCTCTCAATACCTTCTAGCTCCATCCATTGAACAAATTCAGAGTACAACGAAAGACTGTGGGCTGCATGACTTGGACTCAACAATTTGATTAGAGCTATCTCGCCTAGGGTGTGGATAGAAGAACCGGATGAACGAAAGCTTTTTCTCCGACTTTCACAAATATCAGATTATGAACGCCTATTCTCTGTTCGGCCTCTCTGAACACTTTATCACACGCGTTATCAACACCAAGTGTTATATGAGCACAGCATTATAAATTTTAGATTCTGGAATAGCCATAATTTCTCTAAACGTTTCGTAATCTCCCGCTCTGTCACTCATCCAAAAATCAACTTCGTTTTTTATTTCATCAAGTGTAGAGTCACCCAAAATTGCTAAGATTTTAAGTTTCTCTTCATATGTTGCAGCACCATCTTCGCCAGAATGCGATATGTTTTCCACAAAACCAATAGTGAGAGATTTTTTACCTTCTGGCCAATGAACTATTATATGATCAGCTCTTATGTCGTACATTTTATGGCAGGCGGCTTTTGTCGTATCGTCCAACCCAACTGTTATGACATTGTCGCCTTTATTCGTCAAGTAGGACGCAACATGTTTCATATTAAGAAGGTAAGCATCTTGCAGATGCATTGAGATGCATCGTTTACTGGAGAAGATGTATGTTAAATCACCAACGCTTTTTCGCTTTCGTATCAGGGTAGTACTACCAGTAGCTGTGTTTTCATCTCCAGAATCATCATCACTTTGATTAGCCTCATCGTCCTCATCAACGTTTTCATCAGATGATATCTGCCAGTTCTGACCAAATATCATATTTGGTGAGCGAACTATAATGCCAGAAATATGTGCATGACTAACTTTAAATTCCGACACACATTGCACTATACACCTAACCAAAGCTTCTTTCAGAGTACTTTTTCCTGTTCTGATTTTAACGTCAGGAAAGTATTTGAGTTCAGCTTTATCATCATGAGAGGCTAAAGACGGAGTCACTAGATTGCTTCTTGTCTGTCTAGAACTAGTTGGTGTGGTCGGTATTACCTTGGTGGGTATAAAAGGTTTATCATGCATATCATGGTCGTCTTGATCATGATCAATAGTATCTTCAACATCAGGCTCATGTGAAAGACTTTTAGCATCTCTCAGCTCATCCATCTTCATTCTCTTTCTTTTAGCTGACAGATTCCTAGTTTCTTTTCTTCTTTTTTCTAGTCCAGGCTTTCGGGACAGTAGGTGTGCATATTGCTACGTAATCACCATAGCAGTTGTCAAGATAGAAATTCTCACTTCATCTGTCATTTTCACTCCAGTCTCTGCTTCCAGGCTCCTCTAAAAATCCATATTCTTAGTTCTAATATCATACGCATGAGCGCACATGGCATCATTGAAGTTTGTAGTCTTCTTAGTCCACTTATCATCTTTTTTTGTGACTTGTGCGCTTGTATCTTACTAGCACCATTAACGTTTCATAATCGTCTCTAATCTTTTTCGCCACCGCACGCTCAGTCAATGGGTAGAGGTTCTTTGATATCCAATCATTACGTATTTCAAATGCGACAGTCTTACTAGCATCATTCTTACTGATTTGTTTTTCTCCTTTAGAAACAGGTTGGCATAAATGTATCATACGTCCAAGTAAGTACTGTCCAGATGGTAGTTTCGATTTAGTTTCGTAAGTGTCTATCGCTTTGTATTCTTTTAGTTGTAATTTTACAGCAGTGATGCTGCTTCGAGTATCTTTTTTGGATTCAGCCATATTTAAATTTATCTATCTGAAAGCACACAAATCATTAGATACATTAATACCTAACACAACACCGAATTTTCAGCTCTAATCCTGTAAGACAAATAGGTCTAAGAGCAAGTTAGCCCACTTTACATGCCTAGTAGTAATGTATCTGAAATAAGTAGGATCTATCACAAATATGGCTACTTAACAAGCAGAAATCTATAAGAATGCAACATAGAAAGCCACACGTGCACGGGAGCCCCACGAAAGTGTCATTTTCGTAATCTACGACCCAAAAAGCATACATATAGACAAATTACACGATATATTTTTAAGTTATGCTGAAAAAACTCCAAAAATCTCGATTTTGGCCGCCATTTTGAATAAATTAGCATTTTAAGGAGTCAGATGAGATCATAGGTCAAAATTCCAACGGATTCGAACTCAGCATCCAAAATGGTCATAGAAAACACAGGGCTCTAAAAAATTATATCATTTACCCCACCCTACTCATATAAAGTTTTGTGGTCTAGCCCAGCGGTTCCCAACCATTTACACAGGCGGACCGGTATTTTTTCATAAAATGATTCACGAAGTGGTACGCAAAAATTACCACAGTTAAACACAACGAAACGACAATAGATTACCACAACAAAACACCACACTTGTCTCATCTTAATCATCCAAATGCAAAACATTTCGCTTACAAAATGGAAATTAGTGGGATATCTGCTGCTGCTTTCCTGCCAGTAAAAGAAAAAAACAAGGCAAAGGAGATTTCTAAAATACATAGTTGTGGCTCGGCATCCAGTCAATTTCTATGTTGTGTTTTAATTAATGTCAATGCTAAAAAGGATAGCTCCCATAAGTAGCTTGTCAAAAACACTGCCAATAATTTCAAAGTTTTAAAAATTTAGTGAGGGGTATTTGTCTTCCAGGGAAATCTAAAAATGCAGTGAGTGATTCTTTTCTCAATCGGGATTGTAAAGTGGAATCACAACCTCGTTAAATCAGAGTTTTCTTTTTGTGTAAATCGAGATTACACGAGATGATTTCTTGGATAAATGGATCGTTGATCTAGAGATTTTCATGTCAAGGATCTTCGGCTGCTTGAAAAGAGTGATCGAAATTGATAGCCAAACAAGTGTTGACTTACAATGTTCAATACCTTTTGTGGTTAATATCTACGCTTGACACGTAGCCATTTAAATTAAGAAACATAGTCTTGTCTTCCTTTTTCACAAGAATGTTCCAAAGTGCCAGCTTCTTTTCAAACGCATCGGTCTTATTTCTGGATATAAAGACATTGTATAAAAGCCTCGTAGGAAAGAGTTGAGTTCGTTCAGGCGACTAAATATGTCAGCTAAATACGCAAGTTTGCACAACCACGTCTCGTCAAACAAAAATGCCGCTAATGGGGAATTTATTTTTCGTAAAAAGTTTTTGTTTCCTCATGAAGTTCAAAAAGGCGTAAAAGAACTCGTCCTTGTTATAGCCGTCTCATTTCAGCAAGGAGAAGGAAATACAAAAAAAGCTTTCAAATTTTTGAAAGGTAAAAATTTATCCCTTTCTGATCCAAAAAACAGAGCCTATGCTGAAAATTTCTAGAAATGACTTCACGCATTGCATGTACCAAGTTTCATCAATCATTGTAAACAAACCTGCTCGTAGCCATCCATGCCAGTTATCAAGATGAAGTTCAGAAATCTTTTCGAGCAAAGAAATTCACTTTCAAACCCAGTCTGCCGCATAACTTGTGATATTATTATTGATTGCTCTAGAGACCTTCAAAGGCACCACGAACTCGGCCAAGGTTGTCTGAGAAGCAAGAGAACAAAGTTGAAAGAAATTCATTGCACGCATGTAAAGTTAAAATTGAATTGCTTAAAAATTGACAAATGACGCTTATTTCTAGCAAACCAAAGCCATAGCAAAACACCTAGCAGTGGAAGACATTTAATTTTTTTGAAGGTCAAACTTGCTAACGATTGTTTGTAGATGAAAAAACTTCATTTACAAATGGGTAAAGCAAGCTTAGCGATACGTAAACTTCATGTAATGTTCAGTTGTCATAAAATAAGAGCTCTTTCAGCTTGCTGAGCTTTCAATCTTTAAATCGGTTTCTGTTCTTATTCGTTTCTACAGTCATGAATCACGGGTAATGACTGATGGTGCACGATCTCCTACACAAGCTGCAGAAATGGTATTTTTGAGAATTGAAGGTGTATCACGAGTGGATCAAATTTACGACAACGAAACTCGTTCGATATTGTCAGATACGTAACAAGGGTGTTCTTTACCATAGGGCAAGGTGATTCATGTATTTTTTCATTTCTGATAATTTGAGAAACTTTACGGCTAATTTAGAAACGATGATTACACTCCAGAATCATATTCCAAAACAAGTTTTACATGTAAAACTCGGTCCTTGTTTTTTGGAGAAAAATGTCTGCGACAAATTTGGATTACTTCCTTAGCATAATGAAGATAAATCACTAATTAATTTGATATGAAAGTAATTACAAAAGCATGGGCTGCGCACGCGTTTCGCATCAGAAGAACTAATTTCTCTGGCCGAGTCCAAATTCTGTCTAAAACTAGTCTTACGTCTGCTGTTTTTAGGCTACCAGCTTGAACGAGTAACACTGTAGTAGCTATCTACGACAACCGTGGACTTATTGGAAGTAAAAAACGTTTATACTTTTGTTATCAAATAATTCAATGCATATAAAAAACAATTAATTTGCTATTTTTGTTTTCATGACTTCTAAGGGTAGCTTTTGTTGTTTTAAATGTGTTCTTGTAAATTAGTTGATTGTCAAGGCAACGGCCGTGGTAGGAATTCAAAAGAACTCAAAGTCAACCATTGCATATCGCTTGTGTAGGAGTGTTGATGTTTAAATCATCATTTCTAATAAATTTGAATGCGTATTTTATTGTGTATTTTGCTTGAAGTGTAATTCGCTTGGTTGTTGTACAATAAGTCATGCATAGGTTTGCCTGGTGGTAGAGCCGACCGCAGGACAACGTCGTGCATTATAGGATTGCAGTGGAACTCCGTTTATCTGACCACCTACGGGACGCATTCAAGCGATCGCGTTAGCTGGGTGGTCTTGCTAGCGGATTTTGCTTTGAAACATCATGTTTGTAGCTGTTGAACTTGCACTTTTAAATGAAACCAGTGGTTTAGGTGAGTGAGCACAACTTGAAAACGAAAGTTTGGTTTTTGTTTTAAAAGGATAAAACATAAATTTGCATGCATTTAATCACTACTATTAAAAAAGTCGCGAATTGATTTTTGTCTCAATGCCATCGTTGACATTTCATACAGTCCTTGTTCAATTTCATAGAGAGGTTTAAGAAGGTGAGCTATGTCTCTTTCCAATAGAAAGTGCCTTCTGTATTTGAGTTTTGCTAAAGCCGAAATTTTAGCAAGTTCCTTCTGAGATTTTCCCTCACTTTCATTTTGTTTTATTACCATAACCTCTTGTTTGATTGAAAGTTCCCTCAGTTTCTTTTTACTACGTGCCATAGGTTTCACATAAGATACTGTGCAGTAAAAACAAACTGCAGAATGAATTAAAAATTTTTAAGCAGTAGCCTACCTACCAGAAACACTGTCATTAATACATCTTTGTGTGTACGTCACATTGGTCATTCATTGTGCAGTTGCATTTTCTTTGTTTGTGCACGCGCTCACCTAATCTTATTGTTTTGGTCACAAAAGTTAATTACTGAGCACGTGTGGTTGCTTTAGCAGAGTTAAATTTGCAGTTGTGGACCAAAATATGGCGGTCCTGGTCTGGAAACCGGGATTGGTCGTGTTATTGAAACAAAATGTAATGCATTACCATAGTAAATTATTAGGGACCGCACTGAGGTGGTCCTGATAACGGGGTGATCTCGTTATCGAAGTGGTCGCCAACCTGGGTTCCACTGTATTTCGTGGCTGTGTCCACGGTACGTCTACGTCGCACATATGAGGTTTTGTGGTCTTAGCGCAGCGGTTCCCAACCGCCGGTTCGTGAGAAAATTTTGCCGGTCTGCAGTTTCATTTTTGCTTGGAGGAAGTTCATTTTCATATTATATTGTATCAGCATTGGTTATTGTCATGCGATTGTTTAAAACTTTTATTATTATTAGTTCCTGTTACGTGAACTAACAAATAACAACATAGAAAGGAGAAAATCCTGAATTATGAGCAAGCGAATAGGAGCAGTTTACAATTCATTTATAACTGACATAAATGTAAACGTCTAATTGACATTCGTGTTTTTGTGTGGCTGTAATGCTATGAGTCATATTAGTGAGTCCGCAGTTCCAATGGAAAACAACTTAACATAACCGAAAGGGGGTCGATATATATTTATTGTTGCTTTGTTGTAGTAAAATTTGCGTACCGGTCCGTGAATCTTTTTATAAACAATTACCGATCGGCCGGTGTAAAAGATTGGGAAACACTGGTTTAGCCGACGTTGCCGTTGGTAGTTTGCTGACTGACGAACTCCCGACGTTGGGTCGACGAGCAAACGGTCGTTAAAGCAACGTAAAATTTGCGACGTTAGCCCGATCAATTCAAGACGATGCGCCGACGTCGTTTCGACACTTTATTGCCAGCTGGGAAGAAGCTCACGTTTTGTGCGCGACAAAAAGGCATTGTCATGCATCATTTGATGTCTTACTTTTAATACTAACGACTTTTTTACAAATTATATGCAAAATGATTATCTTACCACAAGGCCCAACTTAACTATTCTCTCCAAATACATCGCTTCTTCAAAACTCAGATGATGATATTTTTTCAAACGCTTGAATCCAATATTTTATTGCTAAAAATAAAACTGGAATATTTTACCTCTCTTTTTTTGTTGAGGTACCAAATTATTGCCCTACTTTTCAAAACGTTTGAAAATGTGTAGTTCACAACTATCTTGTTGGAAACTTGATACAAGGTGAAAAAAAAAGCTGTGTAAACGAATAAAAGTGTTATAAAATTTGAAAAAATTTTCCTTTTTCTTCAATTTGTTTTTCCAAAGTCCAGCACTCAATTTTCGAGGGTTTTTTGCTTGTACGGAAAATAATTCAGGTCTATTGAATGTACCATGTTTCATTGGCTATTATGGAATATCTCTAACTATTCAACATTATATAATTTTGAAAAGCAAATTTTTCTTCAAGTAATACGTTTTTTGAAAACAATAAAACAGAGCCATCTTTACCTCACCCTCTGTTGTGGGGATTAGCAATTTACCATTTGTAGTAGCCCATCTTTCAATGTTTGGAAATGTGTAGTGTACATCTACCTTAAAATAAACTTAATATAAAGCAAATAAATGAGTGATTTAAGCGTTTAAAAGTGTTTCAAAATTTTGAAAGGTAAAGTTTGGAAATAAATTTGCCTCTTTCTAATCCTATGTTGACAATTTCTAGAAATGACTTCACGCATGAAGTTGGTAAGTCATTTCACGCAAAAATGGCTTACCAAGTTTCATCAATCATTGTAAACAAACCTGCTCGTAGCCATCCATGCCAGTTATCAAGATGAAGTTCAGAAATCTTTTCGAGCAAAGAAATTCACTTTCAAACCCAGTCTGCCGCATAACTTGTGATATTATTATTGATTGCTCTAGAGACCTTCAAAGGCACCACGAACTTCGGCCAAGGTTGTCTGAGAAGCAAGAGAACAAAGTTGAAAGAAATTCATTGCACGCATGTAAAGTTAAAATTGAATTGCTTAAAAATTGACAAATGACGCTTATTTCTAGCAAACCAAAGCCATAGCAAAACACCTAGCAGTGGAAGACATTTAATTTTTTTGAAGGTCAAACTTGCTAACGATTGTTTGTAGATGAAAAAACTTCATTTACAAATGGGTAAAGCAAGCTTAGCGATACGTAAACTTCATGTAATGTTCAGTTGTCATAAAATAAGAGCTCTTTCAGCTTGCTGAGCTTTCAATCTTTAAATCGGTTTCTGTTCTTATTCGTTTCTACAGTCATGAATAATGAAGATAAAATACTAATTAATTTGATATGAAAGTAATTACAAAAGCACGGGCTGCGCACGCGTTTCGCATCAGAAGAACTAATTTCTCTGGCCGAGTCCCAATTCTTTCTAAAACTAGTCTTTTAAGTCTGCTGTTTTTGGGCTACCAGCTTGAACGAGTAACACTGTAGTAGCTATCTACGACAACCATGTACTTATCGAAATTAAAAAAACGTTTATACTTTTGTTATCAAATAATTCAATGCATATGGAAAACAATTAATTTGCTGTTTTCTTAAGATCTAGAACTCAAAGTCAACCATTGCATATCGCTTTTGTAGGAGTGTTGATGTTTAAATCATCATTTCTAATAAATTTGAATGCGTATTTCATTGTGTATTTTGCTTGAAGTGTAATTCGCTTGGTTGTTGTACAATAAGTCATGCATAGGTTGCCTCGTGGTAGAGCCGACCGCAGGACAACGTCGCGCATTATAGGATTATATGGTGGTTGTGTCGACGGTAAGTCGACGTCGCATATATAAAGTTTTGTGGTCTATTCGACGTCGTCGTTGGCCATTTGCTGACGTTGGGGCGACAAGTAAATTGTCCTTGTCTCGTTCAATTTGAAACGATGCGCTGACGTCATTTCGACACTGCATTACTGGCAGGAAAGCATCAATCCAGCTATTGTAATTTATGATAACAATCTTCTTAAGAAATAACTAGATTGACTCTTATGCAGAGGTGATCAGAAACGAAGTTGTTCTCCTCAAACAATTATTTTTTTACGAGGTACTTGTGAAGTTTTGATTTTTATTACTTCTACTTTTACTTAGTAAATTTTGTGGGCAGAAACACTATTTTGAGTGATTATAACTTTTAGTGACCTAAATTCCAGAAACTGACTTTTGTTAACTTTGAATGAGATTTGGAAAAATTTTAAATTTGGGTTTTTTTAAAACGCTTTGGTTGAAATGAGTTATTTTTGGATCAAATTTTGAAAACCAACAGTTGAATTGATTTAGGGTGAAGCAAGGTATAAGGAGCGATACCTCTTTACCAATCAGATTGACGGTAGCAAAAAAATGTAAAAATCAAAAGACTTCATGTCTATTTAGATATCAAATTGGGCAAAAATGATCTTTACGTCTACGTGGAAATCGAATTGGGTAAAATATTGAATTTTCAAACGTTGATCTTCAAAAGAAAGGTCTTTGACGGGACAAAATGCTGTACCCTCTCTAAAATTTATTTTTAAGTTTGCAGCTGCTATTTTTTAAATTAACTAGGCAAGCTGCAATGAGTTGCTAATAGTAAGACGTGTGCCATAAAACAGTTTGATTTGGAAAAATGATTTGCTTCGAAATTACATTTAAATGCTCTACAGCGTTTGATTTTCTTCACTGTGTTTCATCCTTCCACCATTGGCATATGGAGGTCCATTTTATTAGGGGGGGGGGGGGGGAGGAAACATGTTGTCGTAAAAATTAAAAAGCTTTTGTCTTGACATTTGTTTCTGCGACGTATTTTAATTCAAGAGAGGAATAATTTTCTTTTGTGAGATTGCAAGTTTTAATGTTTTAAATTAATTTATTCGCATTTCATTTTAAGGCTAGCAATCTTGTTTTGAGATTAATGTTTTTGAGGCAAAGCTCCTCCGACAATTGCCCTGATAACCAGGTTTGCCTTGAACTTTTTCAAGATACCACAGCTGCCGCTCTCATGTTATCTACATAGTCTCAGATAGAAAACGGAAAAAGAAAAGCAGTGTTATGAGGCCAACATCTTAAATTTCAGGCTTGTTGTCCAGGCTCAATGCAGCTTCCGTACACTTTATCTATTCACTCACATGAAATCTAAATATAAGCTGAACACTTGATATTATTGACAAAATATAGAGGTTGCTAGTTACTAGATAGCAATTTTCAAGGCAATCTCCTATTAAGAGGGATCTGCCTCCAGCATCACACTGAGAAAAAATAGAAAATTTTGCTCAAAAATGATCACCAACGTCGTACGATATCATATAGCAATCTATTACATCATGTCGATAACCCGAGACCAGTTTCGACTTTATTGGGTCTCATTGGGCGAGTGTAAAAAACACGTAATATTAAAAATGCTGAAAAAAAAACAAATTTTCCTTTGGGTGCAAAAAAAGGTGAAATACAAAATAATATGGAACCCAATAAGACTGAAACTGGTTGCGACTTATTGACATGATGTAATAGATTGCTGTATGATACCGTATAATGTTGGTGATCATTTTTGAGCAAAATTTTTTATTTTACCTTAATATCCTTGGTAAGGATTCAATACTCGAAGGGAATGAATTTTCTATTATATGTGTCACAGGCGGACGGCCAGGACCTTTCTCGCACTGTTCCCTATCCAACCGATCAAAACAAACAGAAAAATTTAATGAGTATATTAAAAGCAATAACAATAAAAACTTTGAATAGGCCAGCGCGAGAAAATTGACTAAACTTTTATTCTCCAACGATTGAACAAGCAAAATCCAAAACCAAAAATAGAATTTAAAGCCACTTCTTTTTCTTTATACTGCATAAATAATTAGTAAGAGCCTGAAGCCACGCGTTTTGTGTGCTTAGGTCAGAGTGTAGAAATAGAAAATTGATAACAAAGTGAAGCGCGACCAAACAAAACGTGAAATAAGACTCTTGTTTCCAGGGCTGCATTTCGATTACCGGTGAGTTAAAAAATGGGCATTGGTGCGATAACCACCTTAATAAATTAGTTTCACAGCCTGCAAAACTCTATTTGAGAAAACAGTGCCGCCGTGCCTATCAGCTATCAAGTACAAGAAAAAAGAGACGCTCCTCTAGTAGAATTTTTTTAACGTGCAATATTATAGAATGGTGAAGCTTCGACATATTAAAAATAGAGAAATATGAACTTTAATTTTGGTGTGATGTGTAGTTTATTTTATAACCAATAGAGAAACTTACCTTGCCATTTTATGAACAAAGATGAGCGCAAAATTGAAGCTAAATATAGTAACTGTAGATTCACGTTGCCCCACTGCACCCTATTATGTTTGCAACATTTAATGATAAATTATTCTGAAGCTTGAAATGTGTATTTTCCTTGAAGTATAAAGACCGTAGATTGAAATTTTGTCAGTATTTGACAAAGTGGACGAAACGCTTTTTAAAATGTCTGCATTTACATGGGTCAAGTGTATTTTCTCTGCTGCGATAAAAGTAAATGAGAAGCAAGATTACTTGAACACTGGTACTCCTATGGTTACATTGGTTCTAGATTAAGTAAGTGGATCATTGATAAAAACTTTGTGAAATTTGGTATTTTTCCATTTTCTACAACGCTATTTTGGTTTTCTGCGCTTTTGTTGTTAAACAATACGGAAAAAGAAAAAGTAAGCCTGCCTGTTCACTAATTTATTGTGTAATGTTAGTAGAAGTCAAAGTTCAGAAGTTGTAATTCCTAACTAATGTTTGGATCACGTGGATTAATTGTTACAATTACAAATGGTAATCACTTACATTACCCCCATACTGCCCAAGTATTGTGCAATTCACTGTACCGGTAGCAGGAGATGGCTGCAATTAAAACTGAAGCAGCAACTTATGTTCGCGCAGCAGCTTGAAATTGCATAACTTTGACCAACTTACACCTGCCAAAATAATTGGTATTAAACAACTTTTTTTACAGTGATTTGCAAGCTACTTTATAAAACTGCAAGCCATAAATATGGAATGGCATCATATAAAAAAGATCTCGGCTAGCTGGGGTCAGGAGGATGATCAAAGCTGACATATTAAAATCTTCAAAAAATTAAATATAAATTTTGACATGCTTTTTGATCTTTCGGTAAGAAGATTTCATGAAGTAATTCTTTAAATCTTTGTGAACCACGGAAATGAGTTTAAAAAGCAGCGGTTAATTAGCTTGGCCAGAAATATTCCTTGAAGCAGAAAGCAAAAACTTCTGAAAACAATCCAAAATTTAAGTCGAAGGTTAGATCACGTTTATAATTGAGTGATCGAAATTTTTTCATGATTGATTCTTCTACTAAAACTTTGATTAAAAAAATTGAAATGTAGGAGCTGATGCACTTGCGCAAAAATTGAAAGTAAAGCGGAAATCAACAGCTAAAAACGTAAAACCTCATCAAAATTTGAAAAGTAATTTTGAGACTGGAGTTTGTTTTTGAAACATGTAAATACTATGCTAGCAAAACTTTTTTATTTTGGTGAAAAACAAAAATTTAACAGGTTTCAGAAGCTGAAACTTTGAATCAAATTTTAAAAATCTGCCAGTCTATTTTTTATCAAAACGATAGCTGATGCATTATTTGCTGCAATGAATTAAAGGCCTTTTTTTGGCAAACAATTCTGTGAAAAGACTTAAAGTATGGGTGAGCAAGCTAGACTATATAGAGCATCGAAGCGTAAGTTGTCGCATCAACATCCAAAATAAAAGTGTTGAAAAATTATTTTGTTAATAATTTTTTGGGTTTTTCAGTAAATTTGTATTGCAAGGTTATTTTTGACAGTGTTTCTTTGTTGTGATAGTTTTATAGAAATCCCTCCAACCGTTGAGAAAAACTCAAAATTTTTTACAAAATCTTTATTGAGTATCTTATTAACGCAGAGTCATGAAATACGACTCGACATGAAAGACGAAATTGGAAAATAAAAGTTTTTGTTTTGAATTTAATTAATTTGCCAGGTGCATATGACCAAAAAATAAATGTTTAATGTAAATAACTGTTTATTGTTAATCTAATCTTTTCGGATTTTTTGTAACTTTATGTTTTTGAAAAAACGTTAAAAGCGCAGGCCATTTCTCTACGAAAAGTAATTGACTAAAAAGATATCAATAATTCTTAAAATGTTGTTCTTTTAATTTGGTGGTAGTGCAGATGCGACTTCTTGCTATCAATGATTCATTTCACATAGATAGCTCTACTCTTCAAGAATTGATGAAATTTCAAAGCCAATTTTACACAACCGAGCCAAAAATTCGACCCAAAACCTAGAAATTTTTTCAATTCACTGACATAGTAAGCTTTTTATTATAGACTGAGCAGACTGGATATAAAACGAAAAGTCATGGAAATGTTTAACATTTCTATCGACGCCAATTACTAAAAAGACTCATCTCTAGGTGCCTGAATTTATTTGCCTAACTATATAAATAACAGTCCCTTGTGAACGTTTCTGGGGACAATAACTGGTGCTTTTTCTGATGTCTGGCAGTCTATCGAAATGCTGATAGACATTAGCGTGATGAGATACCTAAAAATTTCTCAAATGATTGTTCCTCTTGCTTTTAACATTGATTGTAGTAATTTTATAAGTGTGCCTGTATTTGATTTTGTAAAATCTGAAGACTTTTTCAAACGCAATCTCGTTTCTTGTAAATCGCAGTAGTATGTAGCCAAATTAATTCAACGACGCCGGGAGTCATACGCAAAAACATTATGATTTAACGTTGAGGAAAGTTCGCTTTAAGTCAAGTTGTTGATTTTAAACGTTAATATCATGTTTTAAATCTATTCGTTGTAGCAAGCTCTGGGATCAAGACAAAAATAATCAACGCCACAATAAATCATGTACAACCACGGTTTGTGAACTTTTTCTAGGAATATTTATATAACTTGACAACAATATTTGAAAACCCGGAAAAAATTAGTATTTGTGTTGCCCAAAAGCAATAGGTTTTACATCTATTATGTCTGTTACGGTGTTGAGACTTATTTTTGTGAGGAAAACTAACCGAAAGTGGCCCTAAACTGACCGTTAATCCTGCCATACTTTTTTAAGCGTTGATATTGCTACAAGTGTCTAGGATTTTAAAAAAAGATATGCCTTGTCAGAAATTAAATTAAAATCTTGAGGTCAATGAGTGTACCATGTGGCCTTTAAGGTGCACAACACGTAGAATTGCTGATGACACTCCAAATCTAATCGAAAATTGATTTTTAATAAAGATTGGTTTTTAATGAAGATCGGTTTTTAATGAAGTGTGATTTTTAATTGACCTTTAATAAAGATTGATTTTTAATTTTTCAATGACGCACTTAGCCTTGTTTATAGAATATTTAAACCAAAACTTTACTGTAAAATTATCATTTACTGTAAAATGACACTATTAACTCGGGGATAACCATGTTTCGTTAAAACTGTTTATTATTGTGGTTGAAAATTAATATGCTACATTTGACAATATTAAAACGAATAAAAAAGTTTTTCTAAAACTTTGCTGAAAACCCTCTTATATTTACACTGGACATGCTCGTGTAACTGATTAGTTATTGCATGAAACGTGGCACATGGCTTAAGATTTAAATTATATGAAATAAGGAACGCATAAAAACTTTTCGTAGACATACCTGATACAGCATAATAGCAATGACACAAAAAGAAACAATCACAGTAAATGTAGATGGCTCTAGGCCGATGTGGTTGGTCACAGGCGGATCCTGAAATTTCTGACGAGAAGCAAATATTTTGAGAACAAATCTTTTATCAAAATGTTTAGTTGTTTCTGTGTAAAAGAAAGTGTCCCATTTTATTTCCAGCCTGCGACAAAACAAAACTAATTGAGTGGTGCAGTTTCCCACACAATTGTTAAAAATTTTTCCCGGCCTCTGTCCGCTCATGGCGAATTTCAAGTCATCACACATACCACTAGCCAACAAAATGGCAAAATTAAATGTTATAGCACAGGGTTGTGCAACCTGCAGTCCGAGGGCCAAATAGGGACTGCAAAGTAAAATTCTATGGCCTACGGAAAGATTTTGTGGCACAAAGTAGATGATAAATTTATCAATTCAGTCTTCAAAAAATCAATCTCTAAAGCAAACAAAATCTTAAATATTATATTTGGATAAATAATAAGTAAAAGCTGGCTTGGAAGTATTGATTTTCATAAAAATGATCTTCGTCTTTTTTTTTTAAATAAAGAATGCAACCAACCAGTATTTCAAAGCATAACCTCACATACAGTTTTGATTAAAAATTCTGCGAAATTCTTGACTAGTTTGCATTTGTCCCGCTTGCAAAAAAGTTTAAACGCTCTGCTTTAGTGTGACGGTTTTACCAGAGCAGTTATTGGTTGGTTGTAAAAACATTTAATTATGGAAAACTACAATAATTTGCCATCCAAAACAGAAAATTATCGCGTGTACACTAAGGTGATTCTTAAAAAAAACTTTTATTGAATATATTGTATTTGATGCGAAGAGTTTAAAGTGTTTCATTTGGGAAAAACACAACATGCAAAATACTTCTGAAAAATCTTTACATTTCAGGGTAGCTCAAGCCCTTATTTATTACGCAGGGAACCAAGTGGTTCAAGCAGTCATATTTCGCGTACAGCTTGCACTTGAAACTTTATTCTTATGCCAAAATATGTTGAAAGTGTGGCTTCCTATCCAGCTTTAAACGTTTTATAGCCACAGCTAGTTTAGATTTCAAATTAGATATAACCAAAATCACATTTTTACCAAAATTACTATTTGAACTAGTCAAATATATTCAAGTTGCTACAATGCAATAATCTTTTTGATTACATGCTTTAATAGCAACCACACACTACTCGTACAAGCAACAAAATGTCCAAAACAGACCAACTAATTTGGAAGTCACAAAGGACATCAGTCATTAATCTAGCTCCAAACAAAATTTTTCAATACGCCTATGTAAAATGCCGAAACTGTTTAGTGTTCATTTAGGCAGTTATTTGATGCATGAAAATTTTCTTTTTATTGTCAAAAAGTAATTTTCTATGCTGCTAAACAACTTGCACGAGGTACTAGAACTGAATCTAATCTTTTGCCAATTCTTGTAATTTGCAGTATTCATTATATATGGCGTATAGTGCCACACTGTGGTTATCATGGATATTAACCACTTTTATTTTGCTCACGACTGGTTTGAAAAAGAAACCGTTATCATTAACGCTAAACGTTACCGGAAGGTTATTGAACAGTTTTATGATGCCTTTAATGCAACCATTACTCCAAGCCAGATTTGAAGAACCTGGATTATGCAGGATGGGCCACAACTCATACCGCGAAAAGCACCATTGCATATCTACACCAACTATTTAAAATTGGAATCACTTTTTTTGAAAACTCTTATATGCATGGGCGGCACCCAATCTTAATTTGCATCCGTTGTATTTTTAGTTGTGTGGACTATTAAAGTATCTTTTCTTGGTGGCAGGCTTTCAACCAATGATGTGGAAGTGGTTATTTTTCAAACGCTTCCGCTTCCTCTTCCACACCTATCGCTTCCGCTTCCACTAACAAAAAACGAAAAAATGACCGTTGACAATTTTTTTTAACTTTTGTGGGTCTGTAGCCTGCCTTCTGCTGCACTTTATCATTTTGAGAAGACAAAAACCTTCATTTATTGCTATAACTTTACCTACTTCGCTTGAGCTTATTATTTTAAACTACTCTGTGTTTGTTTTTCTTAGATATTAGAACTCGTGTTGAATGTAGAACAATGCATTTCAATCTTTTTGTCATCGCGGAGCCCCTAATGTACTTTCGCGTTTGTCACAGAACTCCGACTAACCAAAATTTAGAAATCACGAATTGCTTGCAAGAAAATCAAATATTTCGTTACTACAATTCAGAAAATAATTAAACACTTCAACAAATAGACAGTTATTACAATTTCCTTCACTACTTACAACTACTTTTACAACAGTTAACCTAATGCTTCTCAGATCTAAATCGTATGACCACATATCACAGCTCTCGACAATAACCTGTCGTCCCAACAACAAATGACACCGTATAGCGTTGATTTTCCAACTCTATTCTCAACTAACTCTGACTTTGAGTTAACTCTAACTCTAATCATCATTACCTTCTGTCCGTCCTCAAAACACGTATTGACTCCTATCTTTTTGGATAGTGAAGTGCGAAATTTCTGTCGTATGTATAGTACGTAAATGTAAAGCGAGCAAACTTGAACTGCACCAATCAATAGCCGCCTTAACGTGGTGGTGCGGTCCCCGACCCGTTTGGGTTGGGTCAAAATAGCTGTTGGCCTTCCCGAGGGTCCCAGTTACCCCGGGCACTGCCCTCACACAAACCATTTTTTCGCCGTGTAGCCCCCTGAACGACCTCAGACGGGTAGCACGCAGCCTCTTTAAAATTGGCCTGTCTTCTCCTGCCTTTCTCTTGAATGTCTTCTCATTCTTATCCTTCTCCTGATGAGTGGCAACGTTCATCCAAACCCTGGTCCTGTCTTTCCCTGTTTAGTGTTCGCTGGAAATGTGACCTGGCGGGGTAGGTCAGTGCAACGCTGCACATGCTCTAATTAAGTTCATTTAAAGTGCTCACTACTCTCCTTTTCTAGATTCAGAACTCTTGGCAGCTCTCATTTCTGGAGTTGTCCTCCCTGCTTTTTTTGGAGATTCTACATCTACCAGCGCTGTGACTTCCTCGTCGGACTCTTCCAGTTGGTATACCTTCACTGCTCAATCTGGTCCCCATCAGCTAATGCAGCACTCGCACCCCACCCTCACTTTTAAACTTCTTATCCTTTTTCCGCGCACTTTGTATCTTCTCTCTCTGCACCCTCACCACCGTCTAATGCTCCTGGCTGTTTCTCTATACCTCCTGCTTTCTCTTCCCCTCCCTAACTCTCTTAGGGTTCTTCAATGGAATGCTGGGGGTCTCCGAGCCAGGAGAACTAAACTAATACAATTTATTTCGTCTCATCCCGTTGACCTTATTTATATCCAGGAATCTAACCTCAATTTATCTACTTCTTTCCGGATCCCTGGATTCTCTGCTCTGCAATCCCATGGCACCCACTCCCGGTCTGGTATTTTTTCTACTGATATCGCAGACGCTAGCGGCAGCGTTCTAAACGGCTCCTCCTCGCTCTCATTTCTTAATGTTTATGCTCCCCTATTCGCTCTTCTACGAAGGATAGCAGAACCAATTTTTTTTCTCTCTCCATTATTCCCTCCTATGTGGAAGCGGAAGCGGTGGATTATTCGCGCTTCTGTATCCGCTTCCGCTTCCACCGCTTTCGCTTCCAGCTTCCGCTTCCACATCCCTGCTTTCAACAGTGGAAGGGGTAAAATACAGTGGGTCGAACTATGTTTAGCAAGTTACATCTAAAGACACTGAGAAAAGTGGAGCAAGTTTTGCCATCCGCGTTAAGGCTTGTCTCAACCGCAATGCCTTTTCCAATGAAAATACAGGGTGTCCATAAAGTTCGTGTGCACTTTAAAAAATTTATAACTTTATTTGTATCTGCGACAAAAATAATCTGTAAAAAGAATTAGAAAATAAAAAATCTAGATTTTTTTAAGGTCCTAATGAAATTTTATTTAAGTTTCCACATTTCCGCTAGCATTAGCAATACAAAGGGTAATACAATTTTCAGTTTACAGAAAACATACGCCGACTGATTTACAGTAATACCCAAAATCACATTAATTATTTTAACTTTCAAATCTTGTAATGAACTAGGTTTGGTTGCGCACACAATTGTTTTTACATGTCTCCATAAAAAATCTAATGAAGTGAAATCTGGCAAATGCGGAGGCCCAAGAAAATGATCCGCCTCTTTCAATCCATCATTTAAGAAATTCTAGATTTAGAAACTGTCTAATATGCAGAGCAAAGTGGCAAGAAGCTCTATTTTGTAGAAACACTGTATCAGTCGAAACAGTGTTTCCAATTTTGTGGTAAAGAATTATTCAATAACTGCACTTAAAACTAGGTAGATGAAACTTTATAACACTTTTTACAGATTATTTCTATCGCAAATACAAATAAAGTTATAAATATTTTAAAGTGCACACGGACTTTATGGACATCCTATACTACCAAAACTTTGCTTAAAAAAATGACATGCAAAACATTGTTTAAACTTAAACGAAGCACCACGTGTTTTGTTTATTCGAAATGGTATGTCTGTTTTCTACAGGTATTTATTTCAAAGGATTAGAAATTTTATGTTTTTTTAAAGGTCATGAAAACTATGACACTTTTATTGAAACTACTGTATTGCAATTACAAATTAAATTATGCCTCCTCTACTCATAAAAGCAAGATTTTTTAAACACAAGCTGCTTTATTTTGGAAATATAATGAGAAACAAATAATTGAAAAAGGATCGGCTCTATTTCTTGGCATAGTCAGCAAAAAAACTTAGATGCCGACCCGCGATCAGATGGCTAAAGTCAGTAAAGAATGACTCTGAGATGAATGTTGCCGAACCAAAAGAAGTCGTGAAAGATAGAAAGTTGTGAAAAAGGCAATTCATATGCGTTAAAACATAAAAATGGCGTTTTCGATATTGCTGCCTTGTTTGTGTTATCATATATCGGGGGTGGCCAAACTGCGGCTGTTAATATTCTTGACTGCGGCTCTTTTGACTCATGTTCTATTTGTATACAGTGATATAGTGTAGGTTGTTCAAGCTGCTGTGCATCATGTTAAGTTTTCGACCGGTAAATCTCTATTTTCATGCTGTGGAAGTGATGGTCTTCAAAAGAAAATTGTGTAATGACTCTTTCAATGATGGTCTCTATCGTTTTCGGCTCTTTATTTTGGCAAGTGTGGCCACCCTTGTTATATAGAATAATGTAAAATATTCCAAAACGACAAATAGTGGATCTAATACTTCTAAATTAGGTCTACCAACTATATCAATTTTAGTTGGGTAAATATAATTTTACTGCTGAAAATAAGATTTTGATTTTTTTAACATTACGCTTGCTAAAAAACTGATTACCTGTTTTTTATGGTAAAACTGTCTTACTATTTTTATTTAATGCAAAGTCTTTGGACTGCAGACAGTTTTTGAATTACAAAATTACCTCTTTGCTGTCAGTTATTAATATTTTTGTTGAAATGCTTGTTGTCTTTGTATTGTGAAATTCTACCTTTTTTTTAAGAGCCAACAACCACGTGATTGGATCTATTATAAATCAGCTAATGGCCAAAGTTCTGAGCTCATTTTTTGAGTTAGCTGTCACAAAGTGAAGTTAGTTTTGAAGGTTGCGTCTCTACACTTAACTTGGGTAAATTTCATTTTTGTGATGATGTATGCTCTCGCTTTTTCTGGATGGCACTTTGATAAGATATAGGATCAATAATTGAAAACTGAATTTGGCTGCCGCAACCCCAACATTTATTCTAAACTGCATTTGAATTGTTTTTCAGTAATGTTCTCAATCTAATATTATGATAATTGTTACTACACGTTGATGGCAGAAGATTGGAAAAGATTTGGAATTGCTTCTTTTTTAGAACTGAGGCGTAACAGTCGTGGTAAAGGCGGTAAATTTTTTGAGTACTCTAAGAAAGTTTAAAATTTAGCATAGTCTTTATGAAGGTAACAATATAGTGAATGAAAGTGGAAGTCGACTAAACGTATGATATACATGTCATATGCTGTTACTAAATAGAAAACATGTAATACAGTTTTTTGCTCGGCCGTTGAAATTCTGATTCAATCATGTACCAAAGTTTTGTGGGTCAGAACCAGTGGCGTGTGAAGATGAATTTGATGTGGAGGCTTGTGGTAGGCAGTAGGCCAACCCAATTTTGAGATGAAGACCTTTTGTTTAAAGATCAACTTTTTGAAAACAAATTTCTGCAATTTGTCGAATTAAAAACAGTTTTTGTGGGTGATGGAAGGAATTTTTCAAAAGCAAACTAGTTTTCGAGATTTTCCCACTGAAGACCTTTTTTTAGTGGTGGACTTGATTGTCCGTGCCATAAATTTTTTAGAAAAACAACGCTTTGTAAACCAGCAGCTATTCTCTTTATGCAAATGATTTAAAGTATGATGCAAATTTAAGCTTTCTTTACTACAATTTGTGTATGCCATCAAAAAACAAAGCACTTTTAGATCAATTCTTCATTCCTACTGGAAGAGATTGTGAATGACAGGTGTAGTTGGCCTACTTTATTTGCGTACGGCTAGTCTAAGGTTGAGAATAACATGCAGTTAGATACGTTGTGTCTAAAGTCATAGTTTTATTTTAGAAAGACTTCCACAACACCAATAATCAGAGTTTGCTGAAAAAAAGAACCGAAATTAAGCACTGAAACGATACGCCAACTAACGCACAATTTAAACTCGACCGTTTATGAACACCAAAAATTGCAGTTTATTTGAGAAACATAGCCTTATTGGCCAGCAACTACTCCATAATGGCAACACCACGATAAAAAATAACTGCGTTTTAGCCAGCTGCTTTGAGGCGGGCAACTAGCAAATTGGGTACAATTTAGTTAGCCTACTGGTATATACAATTCTGTGCCAAACCAGAATTGCAAACACTTGGATATGAGAAAACAATTTTTGCACCAAGTTTAGCTTTCTTTTTGTAGCTGAAACACAAACACATAATTTTATAAATGTAAAATTGACACCAAAACATTCGGCACTAACTACTGAATTTGACTTGCTGTATCTCAGCACGAGCGATAAACAACCTGACGGAGGTCTCAAAGCACTTGCGGCAAAATCATAAAATATACAAGAAAATCAGGACCAAACCAAAAAATTAGACTTACCGGCTTTTACAGAGATCTTTACTTTTACTTGAACAAGAAGAGATCGTAACGTCATTAGCAACAGCAAAATCGCATGTAAGTTTTCAAAATTTGATTATTTTCAAATTTGGCATTTGATTGATATGATTGTTTTCACGGTACGATTGAAAAGGCCTTTCACATCATTTTATAAATCTTCATCGTACAAGAGCAAATATTTGCTGACTGTTGATACTTCACTAGATGCAAAACTCTTTTAGCGTAATTATAATCTTCATCGTACAAGAGCAAATATTTGCTGACTGTTAATACTTCACTAGATGCAAAACTCTTTTAGCGTAATTAACACTAAGTGTATTTTCGTATGCCTTTGCTAATTGCGTCGAAAAGCAATTGTCCCTATATTTATCCTTATCTGCCAAGAAAATTTTGTTTTAAAAAGTAATATTTTTAAAAACTTTGTTTATTTGGATGTATTCAAACATATTGCACGGTTGTTTGTGGTCCCTCTTGTAGAATCCCCTCAAACTGGGTGTGCCATATTTGGCACGCTGGGCAAATTCCTAGTACGTTTGCTGATCTTTTCACGATGTTTTCATTTAAATAATTTAACTAAATTTTCATTTGACTACTGCAGTATTTTTCAAATCAATTTTTGAAGCCTCTGTTTATTGAAACCAACAATAACGGTGGATTTTGGCGATCACTCACACCCAGCAGCCTATAATGTTTTATGACGTCACAAAAAACAAAGTTTAAAATCTGCAGCATGAAAGGCTGAAAAAGCAATAATAAGACATATGGCAAAACAAAAATTGTAGTTTATTAAATATAAAAAACGGTAACCAAAACAAAAAAATGCTAAAATAACAAAGTCTTACTTTAGCAAAATCGTGATTTACCGCAATACAGTCTAATTTAGCCTATACGCTTTTTTATGTCAATATTCATCACATGTATCCTTATAGAGTGATAACTCAAATTGCAGCCCACGCATAATCTATTATTACATTTACTGCTGAGTAAGCGGCCTTTTGAAGCAAAGCTCTCCAGTGTATTGCCTTTTTTTTTCTGTAATCTCTATAAGATAATGCTCGATACCATCAAAACGTGTATCATCCAAATTTCGTTTCCTTTGACCTAGCAGGTATTATGATCCACTAAGTTCTGTTCGTTTTGAAGGTAAGTCATAGCGTTGCAAATAAACTTGAACTATATGCTTCTTGAATTCAAACTGCCGCATAGTACCTCCCTATTTTTGGCGAACAACTCAAGCATTTTGAGTGAAGATATCTATTAACCACGTAAAGATGCACCAGTACCACTTTTTACTACGAAAAAATATTCGATACTTCGCTATATTTTAGTCTTGCCAGTCGGTGCCTCCCATATGATTATTACACTGCTTGATTATATTAGGTCAGTCATTTTCTACTCGTTTTTTCAATTTTTTTACTTTTGATGAAGTCTGGTTGGTATTGTAATTAGAAGCAGTGGTAACAACTGAATTATCTATTCGCCTGCATACTAAAATATGGTTTGCCGAGTCAGCGACGAATTCTGCTGTACCTCTAGACATCTTTCTCAAGTTAACAATTGGAGTTGATGGACATTTCCCACAACGATTATCTCGCAAGATTTCAGTTGCACCATAATCATCAACTTTTAGCTGGTTCAACTTGCATTGACGTAAATATTAATAGATTGTCGAAGTATAAATTGTATGGAAGATTTTGCTTGTCGGCAGGCAAAAACAAATTGTTTTTAGGATAGTTGCGTCACATTTTTCAGACATTTCTTTTATTCTCATAATTTCCCTGATACGTACGCCCTTAATATAAATCAAAACTTGCCAAATATCCGTCAGAATTATTTAAACACTAAACCTTGTAGCCAAATATTATGGGTTTTCCCCGAATTCACTATTAGGATCCGTGTCGTCCAAAGTATTCTATCATCGCCTCATCGTGAGACAGATTTTTCTCTAATTGAAAATATTTCCCAAATCATTTTGCAAGATGGGCGAACAACAGCTAAATTTTAGCTTATTTATCAGCATATTTTAAACAAAGTTGTCAGCAAAGTGGACGTATTGCACAGTATTGTTGTATCTGTTGCGTCTCACAACGTCATAGACAGCGGTGTTTTGGCAAACACGATCATTTTCCCAATATAGCCTTCGAGATAACACAGGGCAAAATCCAGACATTATCAAAATTCCTAGAAACACCTTGATCCCATTTTGACTCACCAAAAAATTGATTTCTCCTTTGCGGTGAGCGTATAAAACTGATTGCTTCATCATTAGCTCACGTAACTCGTAATTAAAATATAAGTGGAATAATTCCGCCGGAGTAAAGTCTCGATATTTTGCCTAATCTGCTTCAAGAAACAAAGGATCTTGTACTTGCAGCAATTTGTTTCTTTCCCATTCAGGTGCTTTATAGAAGTTCGGTCTCGGCGCTTCATTTTTGTGTTGGTCCTTGTAAACCTCGTTAGCTTCTTCGACTTCAAGACTCTACACTGATTTTACAAAATCAATTGCATCTATTTGATCACCTGAAAGGGCAAGTTTAGTAAGGGCGTTTAGCTGGTTGCCACATAAGTTATCCAATAATCCTCCACCATCTTCATCCCTGGAATCTTTGTCAGTAAACTCATGGTCATTAGGTTGAATAGAAATTTCAGCAGGAAAGTTTTCGTCTTTTAGCATCAACATTATTTCGTGGCACTTGTACGATCTAAAAAATATGCGCCTTTATCAGGTTTTACACAAATGACATCGTGAATGCCCAGCATCACACATATGGCACAGCGAATGTGAGGCAATGTTAGACCAAATCTAGTCAAATTCATTGATCTTTAGTTGTACTGATGCATAATCATAAGCATTAACTACAAATGTGAAAAATATTTGGACGAAATTTCAATCGCAAAGTTATAGAATAAGCAACATAATCAACTTAAGTTTGATTTTCCAGCATTTTGACCACGTTAAAAATAACCTATTACTTTGACTTCTTCTGCAGCTAACTAACTCGATTAAAACTTATTTCGCTAACTAACTAACTAATTTCGAATGTTCTAACTTCTTATTTACAAAATAATATGATCTACAACTATAAAATCTCCTGCGTTATTGTTTTGTTCTGTTTTTTTTTTTTGTTTTTTTTTTGTTGTTTTGTTGAATTTAGGGTTTAGCGGCCATGCAACTATTGCTCTAGTTTGATGGATCCACTGTTTTCATTTGCATGTTTTAACGTCTGACGTTGTGTCGCTTCTTCCTTTTCTTGACTCCATTTCTCTCATTATTATTGTTGTTCAGTGTCGTGTGTAATGGTGGTGGTCATGAATAAAAAAAGAATGAATGAATGAATGAACAAAAAGCCTTTCCGCTTCTAATCAGCCGCTACAAAATACCTGGCTATTTCTGTACAATACATTAAATTTGGTCATTCAAACTCTGCAAACTATGCCACAGTAATTCGTAAACTTTTTAGAGTGTCAGGTCAACAGAGCATGTAAATAAAATTAGCCTAATTCTATACGGACGCCTAACATGAGTATGAAAAATATCACTTTTTTGAAATCATGGCATGTTAGATAGATTACCACTTATATGACAGCAGAACAAAAATTACTGGCAAACTTCAGTTGTTGCTTGATTATGGTAAATATAATTAAACTAGTTACATTTCTCTATCGTAATCAGTTTAACAGCAGGGTTTTTCAATTGCAAGTAAACTTTCCATCCAATATTGGAAGCATTTGACGACCAAAGCCGGGTAACTTCAAGAAGAAATTTGTGATTTTTGTACGATACAGTAGTCATACTGTGTGTGTCTTGCTTCCTTCCTCAAAGTTATCACAGAAAGTAATATTATTGACAAGCGATAAAAAATTTTACCAGAGTCTTGCCAACCACTTTTACAAACTACGCACGAAAGCAAACGAGTTAATATGCTGTGTATAAGAAGATTTGTTTCAAATGCGAAAAAATAGCAAAACCTCGTTAAACGCTTTGGTATTGCGGCAAAAGTAATGGTAGTTTATATATGGGGCGCCATTTGTTCACCGCTCATTACACATGTTTTAGGACTACATTTATGACTAAATCAAATGCATTTGTTTAAATGCACAAATACATATGCCACTCAACCGTATCATTCACATATGTCACTCAACCGTATCGTATCGTTCTTTAAAGGGAATGTACTGCGAATAACGCTTTTCCGATAGATTTGGTCATTGGACCATCACGTGATAGGTTTGCGACAGACTCGTTTAAAATGGGCGACAGGCGCGACATAGTTAAAATTCTTGAAACATGTGGTCTGCAGCAAATTAAACCACCAACCGTAAAAGTCCGAGTCTCTTACTACAAGATGTCTGCTGGATAGGATATAGGGTGACTGCTGGAAGCAAAAGTGCAACATAGGCTGTATAGATTTATGCTGTTAGTCAATGAACTCAGTCTGCCAGTTTTTTGCAGAAAATAATGATACTTATGAAAGACTATACGTCGTATATGTATATATATACATCATAGGTAGGCTGGCCATTTTTCGAAATGCAAAACCGGGACGCTTATTGCAGACTGCTATTATGACTAGGTAGGGTGGCTATACGTTCCGATTTAGGCGGGACAGACCTCCAATTGAGCGTCTCGTTTTTGCATAAGCAAATAACGGGACAGTGGATGGCGGCCTTTCACGAAGCCAAATAGTTGGGCTTATTATAGACTCTAGATCAAAATCGGGACTCTCAAGACCGCGGTCGCGCCTACGGTGGGGTGGATCTCCAAAAAAAAAGGTCATCACCTATTTCGCTGCCCGTTTGTTGTCATTTTCGACCGGAATCATCATTCAGGTAGGGTTCGCTGCCAACATGCCCTAGTTTATCACGGCTAACTTTGGCATACCCTAGGTCAAGCTGTGCTGCATGACTGAGCGAAAACACCAGACATTTGATAATTAAACTGAGACAGACCTGAAAAATCGGGACTGTCCCGACTAAAACGGGATGTATGGCCACCATAATCACAGGATAAAACATTAAAATACCTTTTTAATTTTATATCCTATGATGTATATTTTCTTTATTATCTTGATTAATCAATTTACTGTAAATGCCGACTCGTTTCGGCCATGCTACATGCAATGTACGTAACTATAAGTGCTAAACTCGCAGTCTTTTTATGAATATAAGTTGCAACATCTTTGAGCGATTTATCATTCGCCAAACTTTTCCTCTGCTGATGATATATTATTATGTAAACTCTTGGCTAAATTCGACAACATAAATATTCTTCTAAGTAAATAATTAGGGATTTTAAATTTCTCTGGATTTGGTTGGGTCAATATTTCTTATACCTCGTATCTTTCACTGCGCTGAATTCGTAAAGAAAACATTGAAATCATTTTTAACAGGACATCCACCTCAGTATCTTAACACAACACCATGACATTGAAATAATGTTATGAGACATGTCTTCAGGCAGATTACCTTAAACAACAAGCGGTACGCTAGCTTAACCTATCTTGGACTTGAGGTCTTTCATAGGTACCATTATTTTCTGCAAAAAACTGGCAGACTGAGTTCATTGACTAACAGCATAAATCTATACAGCCTATGTTGCACTTTTGCTTCCAGCAGTCACCCTATATCCTATCCAGCAGACATCTTGTAGTAAGAGACTCGGACTTTTACGGTTGGTGGTTTAATTTGCTGCAGACCACATGTTTCAAGAATTTTAACTATGTCGCGCCTGTCGCCCATTTTAAACGAGTCTGTCGCAAACCTATCACGTGATGGTCCAATGACCAAATCTATCGGAAAAGCGTTATTCGCAGTACATTCCCTTTAAAGAACGATACGATACGGTTGAGTGACATATGTGAATGATACGGTTGAGTGACATATGTATTTGTGCATTTAAACAAATGTTAAATGTATTTATGCATTTAAACAAATGCATTTGATTTAGTCATAAATGTAGTCCTGAAACATGTGTAATGAGCGGTGAACAAATGGCGCCCCATATTTATAAACATGCTGAAGCTTGTTCACGAGACTCTCGATGATGATCGCTGTAAACGCAGACCTAAATTTTTTTCGCTCTTTTTGTAAGTTTCAATTTACCATTGATCAAAAGCGTAAAGAGAGGTCACAAATATTTGATAAGTGAAACTCTATTTTTGTAAAAAGCATTCAAAACATAAACAAAGTAAAGGAAACGGAGAAATTCATGGACTCAAAAATGCGCGCGTTTGTTAAACGCAGCTATTAAATCTGGTAAAAAATTGAAAAGCTGATATTTAAAAAAATTGAAAAACTCTTTCGCTCCCGCGATCGTCATATAATGGCTTTTCAAAAGTTGAAAAAATTACTTTACTTAAATTGATTTGGACTTTATTTCGCAAACCAATTTTGACAAATTTTTTTAAATTACAGTTTATTTCCAGACAATTCTGATAATGTTTTACTTATGCCTTAACTATTTGTTTTTATACTGAAAAAATTGACATATAATACCTGTAGTAGAATTTTTTATACCTTTCAAAATTTGTAATCTAGTATGAAACAATCACATTTGTTGAATTAACATTGTAATAATCTGCCAACTGTTAATATCTTCAAAAAGCTCAGGAAATTAGCTCTTTAGCAATTTATAATTCTAAATAGTAAAGGCTTGGGATTGCTTTATAATAGCGGATAAAAATTGGTAGGCATACACATTTTTCATTTTTTGTTGAAAAATATTCCGATGGTATTTCAGGAAATTGTAATTTGTACCAAAACTAAGTTCTTTAGTGCTTTTGTGTCATTTTTCCTGAGATCCACAGTTGTTTAGCTGTCGGCATCTAAGTTTTTAAAGAGATTGATCAAAAAATAAAGTTTGAAATTTTTGACAAATACCAAATACCAAGCAAAAAATTGGTAATTCCTACTCCAAAAAAAGGGGAGTCAACATGGTTCTGTATCATCTTAAGCGACAAAATATTCCTCTCAAACTACATGCAGTAGACGCCGCTTTATATGACCATCTTGGGACCAGACCATTATGTTTATAATATTCGAATGGTTATAACAACCGAAGCCGCCATAACAGCTCCTGAATCGGTAAGCCACAAGAAGTCCAAATACCGTCAAATTCATCGTTTACCCGAAGTAACAGTGTGACGTTTGCAGTAAAACGAAGTACCGTACTTTAACACTACAAGTGACGGTAAAATTTAGTACAGTGTGTAACAATATCTTCAAAAAGCGAAGTTATAAGTGCGTGACGGGAAAGAATACTGTACTGTAACAAGAAAGATGGAGAAAATGTTGGTCATATTATCCAAAATTTGGTCATATTAAACGGAGAATTTTAAATGGAGAAATTCCGGACCGTACCAAATTGGTCATAATAAGCGGCTGGTGATATTATCCGTGGTCATAATAAGCGGCGCCTACTGTATTATCTAAAAGTTTAAGAACTTTGTTTTTCAAAAATATAAATAGTTGTGTAGTTAAGGCTGAAAGTTATTCTATAGTGATTGATGAAATTGGTTGATTTTGTAAGCCTAATCTGTTTTCAGTAACAGTCAAAATCGCTCAAAATTTGGATTTTTGGACTTCACAAAAATGCAGTTTCTAGGAATACTAAAGTACTCTTGTAAACTTTTGGTTATTTTTTCTGCTATCCATGGGTATTTAACTGTCTGCATTTAAGTTTTCAAAAGACAAATCAAAAAATGATGTCTCTGGAATTTTTGATAGATGGTCGACACAGAGCAAAAAATTGTATTTCTACAAAAAGGAGAAGGGTCAACATGGTCTTTTATCATCTCTAGCGGGATAATATTCCTCACAAACTACAAATCATCTCAAAGTTTAAGAAATTGTTTTCCAAAAATATAAACTGTTGCATGGTTTAGGCTGAGAATTATTCTATGACGACTGATAAACTTAGTTAATTTGGTTGGCCTAATCTGTTTTCAATACGGGTCAAAAACACTCAAACTTTGGTTTTTTTGACTTTACATATCTCCAATTTCTAGGAAAACTAATTACTCTGGTAAACGTTTGCTGTTTTTCTTGTGATCCATGGTTATTTTAGCTGTCTGTATTTAAGCTTTGCAAAATTATAAATCAAAAAATGAAGTCTCTGGAATTTTTGATAAATAGCCGACACAGAGCAAAAAATTGGTGATTTTCTACAAAAAAGTGAAGGGTAAACATGGCCCTGTATCATCTTTAGCAACTAAGTATTTTTCTCAAACTACATATCATCTTAAATTTTAGGAACTTTGCTTTTTAAAAATATAAACTGTTGCATGATTTAGGCTGAAAATTATTCTATAGTGATTGATAAAATTGGTTAATTTAATTGGCCTATTCTGTTTCCAACACCGGTCAAAAACACTCAAAATTATGGACTTTTGGACTTCACAGATCTTTAATTTCTAGAAAAACTAATTACTCTGGTAAACGTTTACTGTTTTTCCTGAGATCCATGGTTATTTAGCTGTATATATTCAAGTTTTCAAAAAGATTGATCAAGCAATAAAGTCTCTGAAATTGTTTATAGATAGTCAATTCTAAAAATATTTAAACCAAAACATTGGTGATCCTCGTAATTGGTCATTCTATAGCCAAATATCATATCTGTAGTTCTCTTTAGTACCGGCCTAAAACACTCAAAAATTGAGAGCTAGACCTCGGAAATTGCATATTACAGAAAAAGTACTCCCTCTTCAAATTTGAAATCACGTTTATGCATTTGCACAACCCTTTTCCTTGCCCTGTATCAAGCTTCCACAGAGCTGGTGTATATTAAACACATTTTATAGATTTTGTGAGATAGAGTACTCCAGGTGAGAATCTGGTACCTCAACAAAAAGGAGGAGTTTTGTTCCACCTGTAACAATCCAATATTAGTTTTAAGCTTTATATCATCTGAAAGTAATTTCTTTTTCAAAAATATATTATACTACATATTTTTGGTTAGGTTTTGTTTTATAAAAAGGCTGGCCTACATGATAAACCGTAAATTGTTTTTGATACCTGCCCAAATCCCCCAAATTTTGGTGCTAGAATTCCTGAAATTCCAAATTGTCGAATAGAATATCCTTTCAAAATATTAAAATACTTTTTAAAATTTTCCCATTCTTTTATTATGTTGTATCAATTTACCAAGAAGAAAATGCAAACAAAGCACTTTTTATTAACCTCGACAGGCGGGTTATAATCAATCAAAATTAGCTCTCTCCCACCAACAGAAGGTAGAAAAAAGTAGCCCATGTTTCACCTTAAGCAACAAAATAATCTATTTTACCTGCATATCGTTTGAATCAGGAAAAATCAATCTTTTTAAAGACAGGCAATATTAAATGGTATCACCAAAGAGTTATTTTATAACAATTGATGAAAAGGGTAGATGAAGTAGCTTCAAGAACCCCCAAAAAGGCAAAAAATTTGATTGCTGGGCTTCAAAAAATAAAAATTGCAACAAAATTTTGTTCTTCGGTGATTTTTAACTGCTTTTTGTCGAAAGCATGATTCTTTTGCATCATCTAGCGGCCATTTTCAAAACATTCATCGAGATGTGAGGTCTGTAATACTTTTTGAGCTTGGGGTAACATAGGTTTCCCAAAACAAATAAAGAAAGAGATTAAGATTCTTTTGTTTTATTTTGAGTCACAAAACATTGTTTTTAGAGTAAATATCACAAAAATTGGGATGAAATTTTCTTTTCAAAAATATATTACAGTATATAGTTTGATTAAATTTTCATTTCATTTTGATCGATCAAAAGCGCAATTTATAATGATTTATAATGACAGATTCGATCACTTTGACAATAATTTCCGGTGAAAGCCAGACAACAACGTTGTAGTTTTATCACTCATTACTTTAAAAAAATGTAATGAATCCAAACTATAAAGCTTTTTCAAAACAATTTTTTTAATTTTTTGCATTTCTTCTGATCTTTTTGTGCACTCATTATTTGTTCACAAACTAGCTGCTACTTTTGTTAAGACAGTTGCCGGAAAAGCAAAAAAGGCAATCACCTCTCAAAAGACATATAAAAGGTTTGTTTGGATTATTTCTTTGGTGACCTCCGGAAAACAGGTATAGTGTAAGCTTATAATCTCAGCAAATATTTCTTAAATGTAATGTATAAAGCGCAGTTCTGTCTGTGTATCTGTGTGTCCGTCTGTCTTAACTCCTCCAAAATTGCTGGATGTTAAAACATCAAACTTGGTATGATTGATCAACTCCTCAGGGGGTAAGTGTCATAAAAGGCTTAGCAACATCATGATAACGTCATCATTCAAGATATTTTTAGACTCTCATTTTTGGACTCAGAAAAGCGGTTCTTGGCATAAACGAAAGCCAGTATCCAATTTACCAACTTCAGCAAATTTTATGTCTTTAGAATGTCACATGATGTCATAATCAACGTATATTTGTAAAAAATTGCTATATTAATATACTCAAAACAAACTGATCGTAGAAACGCGATTAAAAGCCTTTCGAGAAAATCTTAGCAAGGTGCTTTGAATAAAATGAACTCTACAAGAGTTTAAGCTCAATTGGCAATGCAACAACAGATTTTATATGCAGTAGGCGCCGCTTATTATGACCACGGATAATATCACCAGCCGCTTATTATGACCAATTTGATACGGTCCGGAATTTCTCCATTTAAAATTCTCCGTTTAATATGACCAAATTTTGGATAATATGACCAACATTTTCTCCATCTTTCTTGTTACAGTACAGTATTCTTTCCCGTCACGCACTTATAACTTCGCTTTTTGAAGATATTGTTACACACTGTACTAAATTTTACCGTCACTTGTAGTGTTAAAGTACGGTACTTCGTTTTACTGCAAACGTCACACTGTTACTTCGGGTAAACGATGAATTTGACGGTATTTGGACTTCTTGTGGCTTACCGATTCAGGAGCTGTTATGGCGGCTTCGGTTGTTATAACCATTCGAATATTATAAACATAATGGTCTGGTCCCAAGATGGTCATATAAAGTGGCGTCTTCTATACAAGCATTTTACGTCTTCTAATCATGCTTCTTGCTTGTTTTCTGCGCTCCTCAACTTGCTCTATGATGTCATAATACTGCCTGGCACAATTAACACAATTTTTTAACGCCATTAACAAAATTTACCAAACATCAACAAAAATGCAATGCAAAACAATATGATACAGCAATACCTATATCATGGGGGTCACACTCAAGGACACACACACATGACATAGACAACAAGTCACATCGTTAAGCCCTAATATGGGGGCCCCTATTAGGGCTTACCGATGTGACTTGTTGTCCATGTCATGTGTGTGTGTCCTTGAGTGTGACCCCCATGATATAGGTATTGCTGTATCATATTGTTTTGTATTGCATTTTTTTTACACCCAATGGCAAATTTGTGTTTTTTAGCATGTTTATTATTGAGTGTTTTTTACACCCGCCTGATGAGACTCAATAAGGTCGAAACCGGTCGCGGGTTATTGACATGATGTAATAGAATGCTGTATGGTACCGTATGATGCTGGTGATCATTTTGAGAAAATTTTTCTATTGTACTGTGATGCTGGAGACAGATCCCTCTTGATAGGAGATTATCTTGAAAATTGCTGGCTAGCAACTAGCAACTCATGTATATACATTTTCAAAATTGCAACATTTTTGCAAAATTGGTTTAATTAAAAACTGATTTGTGACCTCATTTCTTGATCAATTTTCAATGTTTTTAAAAGCTGAAGGATATACAAAGCCAATTCTAATATTATATGATAGGTACATTAACTATTAGTTTTTTAATTAAAATGCCGAACTTTAAGTCTTGTACCGTAACTTTTTTTATTCTCCCAAAACAGTAATAAGTGGTGAGCTGAGTAAAAACAGGTTAGTTTAATGTATAAAAGTTCTGATGAGATACTAACAATTAGTGTCGCTTGAAAACTGCAGAAATTTGCTTTCCAGCAATATGTTACTCCAATTAATGTAGTTAAGACTAAGAATTACTTTGCAGTGGTTGATTAGTATTTGGTTGCCATACATTATGTTACATTTTGGGTTGAACAATTTTCCTACTAAACCCAAGAAACTTGCAGTTTTCAAAAAATGTTACTTTCTTGAAAAATTTTCACTATTTTTGCTTGCAAGCATGGTTTTTTAGCATTATCTACCTAAATTTGCAGAAACATTTATCAAAAAATAAAGATTTCAAATCTTGTAAAATCTAGCCAACCGGTTAAAAACAAACTAAATTGTGGTGCGTGGACTTCACAAAATAGCAATTTCTACAGAAAGTTAAGTTCTGTGGTACATAGTGACTATTATTTCTTGAAAGCATTAATCTTTAGCATTATCTATCAAAACTTTCAAAAAGATTCATTCACAAATGAAAATGAATAGATGTTGGGTATCCGTTACGATATAAAAAGATAATGAAGTTGATTTCGATTTCCAGTGATGAGACTTTAGATGAATACGAATAAGCACTATGCGATAAACATGTGATAAGGCCTCGTTTCCAGGATAAAGGCGCTATGATGTTGAAATGCAAGAGTACATTAGTAAACGTTCGCTTGTGATGCACTCTGATATTAATCTTCCGGTCACGAATCGTTACTTCAACATCAATAAATTGTAATAAGATGCCTGAGATCTTCTCGCGTGTAAAAGAAAGGTCGGTGTGTTGTTTTCTAAACAAATAAAACGATGTTTTTTGATATAGCCAATTTTTGTTTTCAAAATGGAACGCAAAGTTTTTCGACCAATAAACATTTTTCGGTTGGCTCATAACTGCCATTTTGTCTAAAATTTCTATTTCCGGCATGAACGTACGTAAGAACTGAGGTTGCTTGCAATTAAAACAGAAAATAATTTGACCTACGTTATCAATATATTTCATTTAGCGCATGGAAGCATAATCTCAAAATTTTGGAATGGCGTTGCAGTTATTGATTTGTTTGAACAAATATAAACTATTAAATATTAGGCCGATCACTTACGACTTTTGGCAACTGTTGGTCTACATGCCTTTTTGCGACCTACCCCTCTGGTTGCGCATATATCGCTTACTCATGGCATAGGTCCACACATAGGTAGGTGTATGCTTTTTGCAAGCAAAAATAAAATTTTTTAAAAGCAAATTGAGTAAAAAAGTATTATGGAGCGTTGCCCATAGTCGCTATATTTTCCCTATTTTCAACACACGTATTTGTAAATTCCCTCCCCTCTCATGTGACTCGACATGTAAAAAAAGTACATAAGCAAAATTTAGATATTTGGATTCGCCACAATCCGTTTCCTCAAACGATTGAAAGTTTTTTTGTTTAAATATCATAGTAGAGGGGTGGCCGCACTTGGTATCCTAAAGCTAAGAGACTAAAATCATAAAGGCCAAAATTTAAATTAACTTTGATTTAAATTTAATTTGATTTTAAAATTAAATTGACTTTAAATTTAAATTGACAAAATTAATTCTACACTATTCTAAGTTTAAATTGACGACATTTTTGCTCAAATAGATGGATGATATTTTTTTGGCAATCATTATTTTCAAACTCCAAAATTACGCATATGCATCCTTCCACTTGCCACATAACTTAACATGTCGCACTCTAGGTTGCACAACTCTACATCACAGCACTGCTTATAAAAAAAACATGAATCATAAGACCCGCATTCAAAGACCAAAAAAGTGGCATGCGGCTTGCAAGCAGCCGCTGTTGTTAGGCCTGTAAAAATATGTTTGTCGTACAACAATATCTCTTGTTCCTCCTATATGACACAATTATGACGATTTTGCTTTTTCCTCCACCCTTGGAACCATCATATACTATTTGAAGGGTCATTAACTAACTTTCTGCAATAATTCACATGAAAAGTTGCTGATTCATTTGATTTTGCCACATTCTACTTTAACAGGCAGCAACCAATAAAGCTTTTAATCGCATTCATAATATAAGTAGTTTTTGAGAAAACAAATAAAAGAAAACAAGCAAACCAGTGTAAATTGTGATGTTATCTTACACTTCAAAGGGATGCAGTAGCATCATGGTAAAAAATATATCGATTCAGGCGGCTGGGTCTGCTGCATGCAATAAATAGTTCTAAGTGCAGCAACAAAACTTATGTGTTTTGGCAGTGGCTATATTGACAACACTGACTTTTTAGCTGTCAATCCTAGAATACTGGTTAACAAATATTATTGGTGAGTGCAAACATTTAATCTTTAGTTTACACCCCGTTTACGTTTTCATTACCCAGGCTCCCTAGCATTATACGCTTCTCTTATGTAATTTCAAAAAGTTACTGTAAAGCATCCTCTAAACAGTCCAATCCCAACTCGGCCAAAAGAAAAATAATCCAACCTAGAATCAAACTAATGACTATGTCGTTCAACTTTTTCTTGTGTTCTTTCTGAACTCAAAGCACCGGTTTTAGTAATATGATAGGTTCAACATCGAGTCGTTAGCAAGCTTCATTTTGTCGCTCAAGCATGTCAGCATGCAAAACGTCGCTTGGAATTAATCATAATGGTGATGTCACAGAGCAAAAGAAAGCTTCATGAAAGCGACAAGAAAAAGGATGCCAACTATTTAAACATTCTTAGGAAACTAACGCTTATATACGTATCAAATATTAAGCTCACGACTTTTTCGTAACTGTTGGTCTTGCAGTATTTGTGTGACGTAAATCTGTAAAAACAGTAATAATAGGTTAATGTTTTTGGCATAGGCATGTCAAGTAATCTTTCGAAATTGAAAGTATCGGTTTTTGAAGAGGAATCTAGTAAAAAAACGCCGTGGCGGCGTTGCCCATAATTGCTGTATTTTTATGAAGGACCTTGAAGTCACTGGCAATTGAAACAGCCAACAATTTCACAGACTTTTATCCGTTCTGATATAACCGGCAGCAACCCAAAAAGGTTTTGATGGCGTTGTACGGAAAATAGTTTTTGTGAAAATAAAGAAAAGAAAATGTTCAATCCAGCGTGGATTATGACGTTCAACTTACACTCCAAAGGTGTGCAGCAACGTCAGGGTGAAGAATATATTGGTTCACGTGATAGCTCGGGCTTTATACCACAAATAGTTTTAAGAATAGTAATTAAAACTTATTTTTTTTAACATTATAATATAGTAGTTCATTATATTGACATATTATAAACTACTTCTTTTGGTTTGGAAGTGTGAAAGACTTTTGACGCAAAAAGCAGATATGTCTGACATATGTAGTAATAGACCTGCTTCACAATTAGGTGAGCCCCGTTTGACATTTGTAATTGTGATAGTGAGTTATTTGGCTAGAGAACATTTTTGGCTTACGTTTTAGTTGCCTCTGACTATAAAATTGTGTAATGAATTTGTGTTGAATGATTGCAAGCGATAAACGTCTTCAGTTGAGTCGGATAACGAGTTAAAGAAATCAAAGTCTTAAGCCCCGTTTACAGCAATAAACAAATCGTATTTTTGTGTTTTCAAGTATCATTTCATTGTTACTATTCGTTAAGCAACTTAGAAGTGCGCTAAAAACATTAATCGCGTCGTTGAGTGCAAGATTGAGTTCTTGCAAGGATCGAAGAGTTAAATGGCAGTATGGTGCAACATGCAGTATATCACTCGAAGAGTTTATAGTAAGCGACATCTATTTAAAACTCTTACTTCTGTGAATGTAGCACGTGATCACCATACCCGTATTATACATCGATTTATTGAGTTACAAAGGCAATCCATGCGCCTTACATGCATGCTCACTCAAATGACGGGGCTACTTCACAAAGTAACATATTTCACAATAGTATTACAAATCATAAAATTATGGGAGGGAGCTTTTATTGTTTGTAATACATTTTTGACCCTAAATAGGTAAATGTATTCCCACTTGCTAAGTTGAAGACTTGCTTTTGTTCGAGCGAAATACTCTTTCTCTCCCTTAAAAACGCGAATTTCAAAAAAATTGATTTTTGTTATGACGTCATTGTGACGTCACGAATCCCTTTCTGGTACTCACCACAAGGCAATGATCAATCGCGCCCAATTTCATGTTTGCACGCCCTGCAGTTTCGAAGGACCTAGAGCGAACAAACGAACGCACAGACAGAACTCTGCTTTGCATTATAGATACATGTAAAGAACTGCTTATTGAATTGGTTTGAGTGATAAAAATCTGCGAGGCCTCTAAAATAATCAAATAAGGTGAGAAATAAAATGCAAATCAAGATAAAAAACTTTGCTTCACCGCTCTCAGAAATTTTTAGCCGACTATATTATTTGAATCCAGCGATTAAGGCCAAATTTAAAATACCATGATGTGTAAGTTTTGTTTTAGCAAGTTTTCTAAAGAACAGTGGTCTCATCGAATCAATCAAGTTTCAACAACTTTTAACTATTAGCTGACGTTGCATTATACGCTCAAAACAACAATCAACAGATGTGATCACATAAAGCGAAAAGAAAAAGTTGTAGCTATTAAAGTAATTAACCTAAAAAATTTTTTTAAACGAAAAAAGTTGTTTATCTAAACTCTCTCGAGAGTTTTCTAAAAGCAGTAAAATTCTCTGAAATTGTCTCTCAGAAAGAACTTTTTTTTTATGCAGATGCCATTTCCTACACCATACAGGTAAACCTTTAACTTGTTCAATAATGGTCCGCACAAATATCACGTAATGCTTCCAGAGGGGGAGAGGGAACAATGAAAACCGTCATATTAGTATTATATTGGTGGAGGTGGGATAAGGACATCGTTATATGACAAACCTTTTATTGTATTTAAAAAAATTAAAGTTTTCTATTGTTTGATTGAACAAAATTTGTGGCGAATCTGAATAATTGAAGTTTTCTGGAATACTTTTTTATTATGGCGCATCACATAAAGGGTGTGGAGGTGTACAAAAACATCATAATGCGTTACATGGGGGAGAGAAGATTAAAAATCAGGCAAAAAGCAATTATTATTGTCAACAGCATCTAACGTAAATCACGCTACAAATTAGGAAAAAAATTGGCAACTTCAAACATCACTATTCGGATTTCATGGAGTGCGAGCACTTCAAACTCAGAAACACAAGAAAAATATCTGACATTTGAGTATTGTTTTGACTAAGTAACCAAAATTTTACGCAGATAGATTATTAGGTTACTTTGACCACCTCTGCTCATCTTCAATCTGCGCAACAGCCCAATGATTCCCATGGCCACAGTCAAAAAGTTGATTGAAATTTTTCTTCTGTCACAGTTCAAAGTTCATTAAATATTTGTGAAACTATTGAACTGGCAGTTCGTCAGTATCCAGAATGAAGGGCGAGATTTCCAAGAGCGCAGCGTTATTTTTTCTCATCGTGTTGTTCCATAGTCCAAACATTTCCAAACTTTTCATTTACAATCCACTATTCAAAATATAAATTTTTGAGTCCCACATAACCCTGCATGTACTTCGAAGTACTTGAAAAAAAGGGCAGTCAAAACAAAACAGTTATTCTAAATGTTAATTGTTTGAGACAAAGCATGCAGTAAATTAAATTTTAAATGAATTTCGTGACCAATTGAAATTACGTCCACAACCCATCGTTTAACAACTGCTGCCATACTCAAAAAATCTGCGTTCAAAAATTTGCTGCAGCGGGGTGCTTTTGCAAAAACCTTGCTTGCCATCGGTTTTTCTCAAAACAAACCAAACTCAAAGGCAATGAGTAAATGAAGGTAACGCTTCCTTCAGGTGGCATAAATAATTAATCTCACTCCCTAGTTTTCTACTATAGAAAGATAGCTTAACGTACAGAACGCACTGGCTCAATTCACTTCATCTTTCCCCTCATTTCAGAACAATCTTATGACCAAATCTGCAATCTAGACTGAATTCAAAAAATGTTTTTATTTCAGGTTTTGGAAATTTTTGCCACTGACCCGCTGTATTGTTTTTCTGTATTTATATCAGCTAGACCTTCTGGTTAGAAAAACAGTTTTCCCTTCCATGTCTTTTAATAACCAGATTAGGTCATATCTTTTGCTCAGATTTTTGATTATAAACACTTTTTTGCAAGCAAGTTCAAATATACGTAGAGCAACGAATACCAAGTTCAAAAATGTTATTAAAAGTATTCAAATTGTAACAATGACGAAATATCAGATCGTCAAAGCAACATCTTGTGAATGTTTTGCACCTAATGCCAGTTGGCCTTTAAGCTACTTTCATGTAAAACCGTTTGTTTTGTGTGCGTTTCACAAAATGGTAGGCCTACTGCTTGCTAGGGTCTTTTTATAAATACCTATACCTTTAATTTTTTTATTATTTATACCTCTAATTCTGGCCTCCCTACTTTGACATCAGAATTGATCTTACAAACAGTTTATCGGTTTACAACGATCTATTCTTTGTTTTCTCCTTGCTTGGGGAGGACGGAACTAATTAAAAGCTGTTACTGACGGTCATGAGTGTTGCATGAAAATAATTTTGGGGGCCCGAATGTACTATATACTTATTGCATTTTTGTGGCTCGACTTTATTTTGTGGTATTTTTTGAAGAAGTTTAACAAGTTGTAGTTGTCGTTCTGTCGTTTATGTATAGTCACTGTGAAATGTAATTCTGTATGTGTGTGTGTTTATATTTGTGAGTGTGTACCCTTTATCTTTTCTGAAGTTACTTGACGTAAAAACACAAAATTGGCACGATTAATCACGACTTTGAGTTGTCATAATATGATTAGTGGCATCATGATGATGTAGAAACTAGGCTGCGGATTAGTTTACCTACTGATATTCTTTACCTACTGATATTCTTTACTTACTGATACTCGGGTATAGGCATTTCTACTCTCCCTCATCCCTGACTGCGCTACATTGGGACCAAACACCTTGCACATCCTGAAACGTGATGTTACAAAGAAATTACGAAAAGTTTGTGAGTATGTCTTCCGCTTAATCGCCTATTTCTGCAAAAGTATTTTTTGCTTTGGCAGTATTCCAAAACTCTGATTTTGTGAATATTCTCCCTCCCCCTTATACTTATTTAGAGAAAAAATAAAACTTTGTAAAAGGATATGACTTCTTGAATAAAACTGCTTTTGATCTATGGACTAAGGCAGGGGTGGGCAAACTACGGCCCGCGGGCCACGTGCAGCCCACCAACACTTGTAAAAACTTTCATTATTTACTAATTTAATTGACAGGGGTGGCCACACTTTCTTTAGTAAAGAGCCAAAAACAATAGAAGTCATCATTAAAAGAGCCGCTACGCAATTCTTAGTTTGAAATAAAGCATTTTCCGTCCAAATAGAGATTGATAGCCTTTTTTTCATTTTATTTTTTTAAAAACCAACATTTTCATAGCCCTGAAATAAGACATTGCAAGAAGTTATTGCGAGATTTTAAGCGCTGGCTCTCAGCAAACTCTTGAATGGTCAACATGGTGCACCCCTGGACTAGGGAGATCTGGATTATGATCACTTTGACGCCCACTTACTACTTTGAAATATTTTATCCAGTTCAATTTTTTGAACAAGGAAACGATTGAATATTTGTGAAAAGATCGGCTGTTTGTGAGCAAAAACCATCTTGATTTCAAAGTATGAAGATCGGGATTCGGGAAATAGTTAATTAGTTAATGAAATACAATTAATTAAATTAAAATAGTTATTTTAATTAAAATAGTTAATGAAATACAAATTTGATAAAAAATGAAAAACATTAGGCCTGCAAATGTCTGAAAATAGAGGAAATATATCTGTTTGAAATAATGTAATAGACGTACTAGGATCGAGTGCAAAACCTTTGGGATTGTTATGGCTGTACTTGCAAAGCAGGAACCATGGCACATAGATGCGGCCAATGAATTTGATGTCATAAAAACATAATTAAAAAAGACCCCGTATCAGATTACGCAGCAAGGCAACTGTTTTAGTCAGTAAAAATAATTAGATTCCAATCCACGCTCAGATGGCTGAGGCCAGTAAAGAATGATTCAATTATGAATGTTACTGAACTGAAGGAAGTCGTAAAGAATTGAGAGTTGTGGAAAGGCACGATTCATATGCGTCAAATTCACAAAAATTTTGTATTAGATATTGCTGCCATATCTGTGTTACTATTCAGAATTATGTAAATTATTCCGAAACGGTAAATAGTTCGATTAAGTTTCCTAAATCAGGTCTGATAACCATTTCAATTTTACTCGTGTGAAAATTGGTCTTGCTGCTGAAAGTAAGATTTTAATTGTTTGAACATCTCTCCTGTGAAGAAACTGATTGTTTGTTTATCTACAGTGAATATTTCTTATTATTTTGATTTCAATCGAAAATCTTTGGACTGCGAAAGATCTTTGAATTACAAAATTACCCCTTTATTGACAATTGTTTAAATGTTGTTTAAAGTGGTTGTTTTTTTTGTATTGTGAAATTGTACCTTCTTCTTTTGTGACCACGTGACTTGGTGTGCTATATAGCTGTTGGTTGCCAAAGTTCTGGATCCATTTTTGAAGTTAGCTGTCGAGGAGTGAAGTTGGGCTTGAGAGTTATGGCCCTAGATTTAACTCGGATAAATTTTATATTATATATTTGAGATTTTCTCTAGTCTCGCTTTTTCTGGATGGAGCTTAAATAAGATATATAATCAATAACTGAGAACTGAATATGGCTGCCGCAACTTCAACATAATCTAGCTCTTTTGCTCCCCCGATCATCATACGATGATTTTTGCGCCTATACTCTTTCGCTCCTGCGAGATTATCATATGATGATTTTTTCCAAAGTGGAAAAAATTACTTTACTTAAAAATTGATTTGGATTTTATTTCGCAACCCTTTTCAACAATTTTTGTTTAAATTTAAGGTTATTTCAAAGCAATTCTGATAATATTTTACCTATTCCTTAACTATTTGTTTTTATATTGAAAAAATTGACCTATATCACCTGTGGTCGAATTTTTTACCCCGTAAAAATGTGTAAACTAGTATAAAACAGTAAAATTTGATATATAAACAATGTAATAATCTGCCAACAGTTAATATTTTTAAAAAGCTTAGAAAATTAACTTTTTGGCAATATATTATTCTAAATAGTAAAGGCTTAGGATTATTCTATGATAGTGGATAAAAATTAGTAGGCATAGACATTTTTTATTTTTGTTGAAAAATTTTCCGATGGTGTTTCAGAAAATTGTAATTTGTAATCAACCTAAGTTCTTTGGTGCTTTAGGGCTATTTTTCCTTAGATCCATAGTTATTTAGCGGTCTGTACTTAAGTTTTCAAAAAGATTGTTTGATAAATGAAGTCCCTGGAATTTTTGATATATAGCGAATACCAAGCAAAAAACTTGGTAATTCCTACACCAAAATAGAGGGGAGTCAGCATGGTCCTGTATTACCTTTAGCAACTACATATTTCTCTTAAGCTACGTATCATCTAAAAGTTTAAGAAATCTGCTTTCCAAAAATATAAATTGTTGTGTAATTAGTGTTGAAAGTTATTCTATAGTAATTAATAAAAATGGTAAATTTTGTAGGCCTAATCTGTTTTCAATAACAGTCAAAATCACTCAAAATTTGGGTTTTTGGACTTCACACAAATACAGTTTCTAGGAAAACTAATTACTCTGGTAAATTTTGGCTATTTTTCCGGAGATCCATGGTTATATAGCTGTCTGCATCTAAGTTTTCAAAAGATAAATCAAAAAATGAAATCTGAAATTTTTGATAAATTGCTCACACCGAGCAAAAAATTGAATTTTTACCAAAAAAAGAAGGGTCAACATGGTCCTGTATCATCTTTAGCAAGTAAATATTCCTCTCAAACTACATGTCATTTCAAAGCTTACAAAATTTGCTATCCAAAAATGTAAATTGTTGCATGGTTTAGGCTAATAGTTATTCCACAATGGCTGATAAACTTGGTTAATTTCGTGGGTCAAATTTGTTTTCAATAGCGGTCAAAAACACTTAAAAATTTGAGTTTTTGGACTTCACAAATCTCCCATTTTTAGAAAAACTAATTACTCGAGAAACTTTTGTTGTTTTTTTTCCGAGATGCATGGTTATTTAGCAGTCTATATCTAAGTTTTCAAAAAGATTGATCAAAAAATAAAGTTTCTGGAATTTTTAATAAATAGTCGATTCTAAAAATATTATTTAAAGCATAAAAATTAGTGATTCTCCTACAAAAAAGGCAGAAGGTCAACATGGTAGTGTATCATTTTTATCGACGTAATATTCCTCTCAAATTTTATCGACGTAATAACATTGCAACAATCATTGGTCATAAATTATAAAATTTGCGTAGTTACATTTGCACACCAGTAACCCTCCATTGTTTTATAAATGGAACATTTTTTTAGTTTTTATTATATCAAAATTTTTGTACTACAAATCATATTTTCAAAAATACGCATACAAATCTTTACTAATATTGAAGTAAAACTAATTGATCATAAATCTCTCTCAGATTGCTATATGGTCACTTGCGGCTTCTCAATTCTCATGCGGAAAAACAGTGGTTTTAGTTTGTTTTTAAATCAAATTTATTTTAGTTATAAAAACATTTAAAGCTATTTTCAAGTCCCTGAAATAAAATAAAGCTAGTTGAATACAAAATTGTGAAAAAAAATAAGTTAAAATAAAATTGCGACTTAAACAATAATTTAAAAAGTATGTTCCATTTAAGGAACATTGGCAGAAAAAAGATTAAACTGCTACATCATTTAAATCATCAAAAACCAGTCTTTTCAAAGATATGCAATAATTAAATAGGTGGTACAACCAAAGAGCTATTTTATGCCGATTGATGAAAAAGGTAGATGCAGTAGTTTCCATAACCTCCAGAAAGGCCAAAAATTTGGCTGATGGGCTTCAAAATATTGAAAATTGTACCAAACGTTTGTTCTTTGGTGATTTTCAACTGTGTTTTGTCGAAAGCATGATTCTTTTGCATCATCTAGCGGTCATTTTCAAAAAAGTTATTTACAAGTGAGGTTTGTAATACTTTTTGAGCTTGGGATAACATGGGTTTACCCAAACAAAAAAAGGGGGGATAAAGATATTTTTGTTTTATTTTGAGTCACAAAACATTGTTTTTTGAATACATACCAAGAAAATTGGGATGAAATTACTTTTTCAAAAATATATTACATTGGGTAGTTTGATTTAATGTTCATTTCATTTTGATCAATCAAATATTTGTGGCTGGGTCTCCGAAAAGTAACAACTGTAGGAAAACTAAGTATCCTTGGTACATTTTGACTATATTTTCTTTAAAGCATCGCTCTTTAGCATGATGGGTCTAAATTTTTGAAAAGATACATCAAATAATGAAGTCTCTAGAATTTCTTAAATGCATATGATTGAAAGGATTTGAGGACTGCTTCGCGAGAGCGAAAAAGCTAGGCTAGAACTAGTTGCAAGAGGCTTTTTTCCAATTCAAAATGGCAGATTCGATCATTGTGACGATAATTGCCGGAGAGAGCCAGACAAAAACGTTGTAGTTTTACCACACACTACTTTAACCCATATCTTACTGGTGTCAGTTTAAACTGACACTTTATTTTTGGTCTCCAAAAGTTTAACTGTGGCAAAAATCTGTGATGTTGTAATTGAGAATGCTTGAGAGGTAAATTTGCAACATGATTTGATATTTCCTTTTATCTTTTTCTGTAAAAAAAGTGGATGTTTGAACTTTATAAAAAAAGTTTAAAAAAAATTGATATGTTGACATTTTGGCTCACGTAATCAACGAAAAAAGAAATGCAAGAACTATCAAACCTAGGAATTTTGTTTTTTGGACTATCTTGAACAGTTTTTAATTTTTATATGTTTATTCAACTTCGCACTGATGTATTTATTTCAATTTTTTCGCTGTCAGTTTAAACCAGTGTTTCTCAAACTTTTGTACATCAGGGCGCACCTATGAAACAACCAAAACTTTGAGGCGCACCATTGTTATTTATATAGCAAAATTAGTGATGAACTTTAGAAATAGGAAAATTATCAAGAATTTACTTGAAATAACCATTTTTAATTTAGAACAATACATTTTACATTCAAATATCTTAATGGGAAACATGCGATTGGTGAGATATTGCAATTTTGTGAATGTTTGGCCTTATATGTGATAAACATACTCTCATCTCTTCATCTATGCATTTAAGATTTGATCTATTTTTACATTTAATGTTAGTTAGCACAGAAAATCCTTGTTCACAGAGATACGATGTGGAAAACTGCAATAAAACAGTCAAAGCTTTCCTAGCTATTGAAGGGTATTGTTCTTTGGTTGAAATCCAAAACTGCTCGATGGATGTCTCTTTACGCTTGATCTTAAAGCCTCGATCAGTACATATAGTAGCCAGCTTCTCCTCTTCTATTAACGAAAAGCCAGCATCATAAGTTGAAATGTCAATGAAAGGGTTGCGAATCCAATCGTATTGCTCGATATTTATTGATGGAAAATAATAATCCATTTTATCTTCCAAAATCGTTAAATGATCCACTATTAATGGGATTAAACCATCTGAATTGTCTTTTCCAACCAAAGGGAACATTTCTAAACACCCTGAACCGGCTTTTCTTTTCCAAATAGCTAGTTTTTTCTGAAATGCTTTAATTTTGTCGGTAGATGAGAGAAGATTTTTATTCCCATTTTGCATGGACAAATTCAGATTATTAAAATGCTGAAACATATCAGTCAGATATCTCAGCTTTGAAATCCAAAACTCATTTTTCAAGAGTCCACAAAATTTACTTTTATTTTCTTTCTCAAAAAATGCCAATAGTTCTTGATGAAGTTCAAGCACACGACAAAGCACCCTACCTCTTGATAACCATCTTACTTCTGTATGCAATAGTAAGCGTGTGTGCTGTGAATCCATGTTTTCACAAAGTAGCTCAAATACACGAGCTTTTACTGGTCTAGTCTTAATAAAATTCACCATTTCCACAACTTGATCAAAAACTTCTTTCAATTTAGTACCCAGTGTTTTTGCCATCAGGACCTCTCTATGCAAGAAACAATGAGTTGTTATGATGTTGGGATGTTGTTGCTTCACAAACGATGCAAGACCTTTAATAGAACCCATCATTGATGGGGCTCCATCAGTACAAACCCCAACACACGACTTCCAGGATAAATTCCATTTCTTAAAATAGTCATTTAATATATGAAAAATATCTTCACCTCTAGTAGTGGTAGGCATTTCTTTGCAACAAAGATACTGATTTACTATATTGTCTGCATCAATAAAGCGAATAAAGGCGAGTAGTTGTGCTTTATTGGTTATGTCGGTTGATTCAACAACTTGGAGAGCAAAGTATGAATCCTGAAGTTTATTAATGCAAACATTTTCTTCAATATTGTCAGACAGTTCCAGAATGCGCCTATGAACAGTATCATTTGATAAAGGAATTTTACTTATTTGTTTTTCTGCATCGTCTCCTAACATAGTCTAAACCATCTTTTTGCAAGCAGGCAAAATTAAAGATTCAGCAAGAGTATGTGACTTCATTTTAATGGCTATCATTTCTGATACTTCATAAGAAGCAATTTGAGCTTTTTCAGATACCGTTACTCTACTTTTGAAACCAACAGCTTGCTTTGTTTGATTTTCAAGTAATCTTTTGAAATAAGATACATCTTTGTCTTGAAGACTGCGATGTAATGTTTGAAAATGCTTACTTAATTTACTCGGAACCATTGCCTCATTTGTCATTTTGCACCCACAAACCAAACACAATGGCTGAGGCTGATTTTCATCTCCAGTCCACGTGAAACCATAACTTAAATAACTTTTGTCATATTTGCGATTGGGTCTGCTCTTTTTTTTCTTAGCTGGAGGTTTTATGCCACTTAGAGTAGCTTCATTAACAGAAGAAATTTCTTCACTGGTACGTTTCTTGCTTAGAAATCTATCCATTGTATGGGCAATTCAATTTTTTTTATAATAGATAAGAAATTTAAAAAAACACTATATTTCACTGAGTGTATCGAACGAGAGCTGTAAAAAATAGTACATTTTTAACTGGAAGGCAAATTCCTTAAAGTCTTAACTGACTTGGATACAACATTCATGATGTCTAAAGTATATCAAAGTCATATGATTTTTTTAAAATATAATCAGATAAAGATTAAATTTTCTGTGATCAAAAGCGCACCTGGCCACCTTCCAGGGCGCACCAGTGTGCTCTTGCACACCATTTGAGAACCACTGGTTTAAACTGACACCAGGAAGATCCACTATCCACTTTTTGCAAAAGAATGATTTCTGCTCTGAACCGTATTCGCGACATGTTATTGGTGTCCTTCAACTTTTCTTTTCGTGTTTGATGGGTAAATCGCTATAATCAGCTGTTTGTGTATACAATTACGCTGGAACAGACAGTTCCCACAGTCACAAGTCTCTTAAAGAAATTGGTTTGCAACAACTACAAAGGAAAAGGGATGAAGCAAAATTCACGCAGTGGTCAGATAAAGTTTTCCCAGGCTGAACAAGTAGTTCTTGGACTGCTGGATATTTCACTTTGCAACAACTTTGACAACGACAAAGACATCGGCATATGCATCACACGATGGAAAGATAGTAAGGTGGTTACGATGGCGTCAACCTACGCTGGAGTAAACCCCATTTAAAAAGCCCAGCGGTACTCGAAAGCAGAAAAGAAGCGCGTTAAAATACCACAACCAAATTTAGTGGCAGAATAAAATTACGGAATGGGTGGTGTCGATCGCTTTGACCAAAATATTGCTGCATATATGATAACACAGCGACCAAAAAGATGGTGGTGGCCAGTTTTTCCGATTTTGTGTCGACTTGGCGGTACAAAATGCATATCAGATTTATCGTCTTCAAGCAAGAGGGGTATCTAAGAAGTTAAATTCCCTTGGCTTTAGGCGAGCTCTTGTTGAAGTTTATTCCAAGAAATACACCAAAGATTCGTCTGGGCTCTTCAAGCATCCTCACATGTGTCAGAGCAATGAAGAACGGTATGATAATGTCGGCCACTGGATCAAAAAAGCAACACAGCGAAGGTGCCAAAATAAGCCTTGCAAGGGCACGACACTATATTGTTGCGAAAAGTGCACAGTTGCATTGCATCCAGAATGCTTCAAAGCATATCACACATGTTAGACAATACCAGCATCGAGTAATCTACATGATATCTGAAGTTACGTATGTGCAAGAACACGATGTGTGTGTCTAAAGAGAGACAAATAGAATACACAAGTAGCCACAGTGCTCCAAGTTGCACTTGTGCAAATTTAATTAAGTTTAGTTATCAACTTGTGATTGCAAATTATACAGCTAATGACGATAGCAAATGATTTTATCAACTTTTGATGCCTTAAACTTTGTTATCAAGCGTGTTTTAACTCTTGTGTGCTTTTACATTTTTTGTTTCTTTCATACCTTTTCTTCCTGGTGTCAGTTAAACTGACGCTTAGATTCTTGCCATTTATAACAATAAAAAAATTTTTTTTCAAAAAAGAAATGTTGTTTTCGGTGGTTTTAGCATAGAATCTTTCATTTTAAAAAACAAAATAAAAAATTTGCGATCTCAGGAAGATATGGGTTAAAGAAAATGCAATAGATCCGATATATAAAGATTTTTCAAAACTATTTTTATACTTTTTTGCATTTTTGTTATCATTTTGATTATACATTAATTTGCTCGCATACAAGCTGCTTTTGTCAATACAGTTGCTGAAAAAGCAAAAAGGGCAATACTCTCTTATAAGACAAACAATATAAAAGATTTGTTTAGGCTGAATTCTCCAGTGCCCTGCACAAAACAGTTATCATGTAAAATTATAATTTCAGCAAATATTCCTTAAATTTGCTTAATAACGCTTTTATTAACGACCATTTTATCATACTCTTTTGCAAAAGATTTCATTTCATCATACCCCCACATTGCAAAAAAATATGATGAAATGGTCATTATTAAAAGCATTATTAAAGCTTTGCACCACCCATAAGTTGTTTAAATTTGCTTAAAAACACTAATTCGTATGAAAATTCTGTGAGGTCTAGATTTCGGATGGAAGGGATTTTTCTTCCATATCTTTATCAACCAAACCAATGTAATAAGCAATACCTGGTTTAATACAATAAAGTTAACGTAACCAAAAAATCACCGCAGATTCCCTCTCGGAACTTCGTCAGGGCAATATAAGTCTGAAATTTTTGGAAGTAAGAACTTAAATTTAAATTTCATGAAGTGAAGTCCTATTCTAAGATTAGTATTGCTTTTACACTGCACTTCTTAATGAAACACACACGGAAGCGACTTCGCTTCATGTCAATAACCGAGTTTTATTTTTAATGATGGTTTAAAGCGATTGATTAGCAGCACTTCCATTAGCTTAGTTTTAGTGTTAAATCGGCAGTTTTTTAACAATGCTAAGTTTTGTTCGGCTGGCATTACTTCTTCGCAGGCTTCGCATTGATCACGCTGGGATTTGATGGCGAAGTTGATGAATTTTGGTAAATACAAAAATGGCTTTCAATTCTTACGAATAGTTGTCTAGCGTCATAAAAATACATGACGTGTTCTTGTCACAAAAACACGTATACTGGCAAACAACATTCAAGCAGAAAAGAGCGGGCAGAAAATATTTAAGGGGCGAAATATAAAATTATTTTAATAGTTTAGTAGGCTACTTTTATATCTGTGTCCAGTCTGTCGCGCAGCAATGCAGCAATGCCCTAGCCAAGTTTAACAGATCGACTACTAATGTACGGGTGAGTTAAGTAAGGATTTAAGTTAAGGGCATTGTTAGAGGATCGGTAACAGATTGTTGGTTATGGTTGATAAATTTGTTCATAAACTGGTCTATTACTTATAAAATAAATGGTATTGGGTGTCTGTTCTGTTTAAATAAAGAGATAATGAAATTGATTTTGATTTTCAGCAATGAGTCTTTCGATGAATACGAATAAGCACGATACAACAAACAAGTATCAAAGCCTCGTTTCTAGGACGAAGAAGCTATGCTGTTGAAATGCAAGAGTACACATGTAAAAGTTAGTTTGCAATACGCACTGATATCAAACTCCCCGTCACGAATTGTTACTTCAACATTGGCCCGCATGGCACATGCTTTCACGTAGCGCGGGTCGTGAGTACACCTAGAAATTGGAAAGTTTTTCTAATGCTCTGTGGAAACCGAATGTGCCCACCCGGAAGGGTATCAACACATTCCGATGTTCAAGGGCCTGCTAATCAGCAAACGTCCTTTTCAGGACGGGATGATGAGTGCGTTGCACATAAACTGCCCTTTTCGGGGCACATCATCCAAAAGTTTCGTGGGCCCTCAATACTACAACTGAACATCGAAGACCTCACAGCTAGCAAGATGAACATTCTTCATCATCTTGCTATTCAGCTTGAGGCGTTCGTCATCTTTCTACAGGAGACCCACTGCATATCTGCAGAAGAGCTAGTGCTATCAAACTATCAATTAGCTGGGTCCTCCCTAAGCAGAAAGCATGGCCTTGACACGTTTGTCTATGAGCGGCTAAAATGGACCTTATACGATCAATCTCCCACGACATCGGAGACTGAGCGGTTGTGCGTGGATGTTGACGGTTATAAAATCGTTAACATCTAATCTCAAAGTTGTGGGATGGTGTCGAAGTAATTGATTTGTTTGCACAGATATGAACTATTAAATATTACGCTCGCTGTTTCGCAACTGTTGGTCCATTTTTGTGATTTAACACATTGAGTGCCAGTCACTCATATTGAGTGGCAACATTTTTGATACTTTTGATTCAGTCACTCAATATGAGTGCCATTGATGGTATGACTGCTAAAGGCTGTCACATAATATGAGTGCCAGATACTTGTTATTCACCATTGAAATTTTAAAGTGTGGGCTCCCAGGAAACTTCTGACAAGTAGCTAGTGGCCATATGTCATGAAATAAGAGGTAATCGAGGTAATTTTTTTATAAAGGATATATAAAAACAAGAGCATTTGTAGTTCATTTTCTATTTTATTATTTTTATGAAACTTTTTACAACAAATGTATAATAATAGGAAACTCCATATTTTGATATCATAAATACCAGCTTTATTGCAAAAACTAAAAAAATTTTGCCAAAATAAATTCCTAAACAAAATTAATCTTTATTTTCATACGTAACTAAATGCCTTTATTGACAAAAATGAAAGAAAATTTTACTCTAAATGAATTTCTAAAAATAGTATGATTTATACTTTATTCAAACATCTCATACGTGACATTTTTTTGAAACATTATATTTGGTGATATTCCGTAAAGCACTCAACACACAGGAATATTTCAGGTCTGCACTTGTCACATTTGTACTTTGTATTTTTTGTTTTACTTCTAGCTGCTTCTCTTCCCTCTAGTTTGTATTTATCACAGCAAGCTTTACATTTTCTTCTGATACAGGATCCATCTGCATTCCGTACTGACACTAACCCATGTACTCCTCCAGCTGGGGCAGTTGTAGATCTTGGGGGTGGCCTTCTCGCTGCTGTTAGTTGCACTGCTAGACCTAGATGATCCATGCAAATGAGCTCCTTGAATGTTTTTATTGATAATGTTTTATTTGTTGCCTTTTTGTATATTAGCCAGGCATTTGTTAGGGCCATCCCAAGAAGTATTGAAATAGACAATTTTCTATACCATTTCAAACCTTTACGAAGACAACATTCATATGAAGCCATTTGATCTGAAATATCAATTCCTATTTTACCTTTGTTGTATGCAAGGATTCCTTCTGGTTTCCTCACTGTCCGTCTCCTTTTTTGCCTGGCTCCTCGTGATGGCCCTGGTTGGCTCAAAGGTTCAGGTTCTTCAAGTTGCCTGTTATCTTGCACATCAACCATTTTTGGTTCATGTTTCGTAGACAGCAATCTTACATCACGAACATCCTTCCACTTGAGAACAACAATGCCATTCTGCTCTTGTTGCGATACCATATCCCCTCTTCTAAGTGTTGCATCCATTACTTTTTTGGGCATATTTTTTACTTTTTGACGTAGGGTACCAACAGTGTGTGTATTATTTTGGGCTGATGGGAAATTTTTCATTTTTGTGCGTGGCACTCAAAGTGTTTAAACCTCTGTTTGCTCTTATATTGCTTAGTTTGGGCATAAACCCACACATAGGTGAGTGTGCTTTTCGAAAGCAAAAGTACAATTTTTTGAAAGCAAATAAAGTAAAAAAATCATTATGAGGCGTTGCCTATAACCGCTGCGTTTTTACCACAGACTTTTAAATCTCTGGCAACGAGTCATTTTCCCTATTTTCAACACACGTTTTTGTAAATCCTCGTTCCTGTCACATGACGCGTCATATAAAAAAGTACTTAAGCAAAGTTTAAATATTTGGATTCGCAACAAAACCATTTTATCAAACGAGAGAAAACTTCAATTGTTGTAATATTATAGCACAGGGGTAGCCACACTTGGTGTCTTAAAAAGCCAGAAATCATAAGGGTCAACACTAAAAAGCCACTACGCAATTCTATGTTTGAATTGGTAATAGAGTTTTTTACCTAAATAGGCAGATAATATTTGGCGATCATCATTTTCAAACTTCAAAGTTACGCATTTGTAGCCAGCCTTGTAATAGCATGTTAGTCAGTCATATAACTATATCTCGTGTTCCTCCCATGTGATACCAATACGACAATTTTGCTTCCTTCTCCACCCTTAAAAGTATCATACAATATTTGAACGGTCATAAACTAACTTTCTGCTATAATTCACATGAGAAGTCGCTGATATATTCGACTTTTCCACATTCTACTTTATAGGCAACTACCGATAAAGCCTTTAATCAAGTACCTTCAATCAACAGTTTTTAAGAAAATAAAGAAAAGAAGACCTGTAATCCAATGTGGATTGTGACGTTATCGTACACTTCAAAGAGTGCAGTGATATCAGAGTAAAAAATACAAGCCTATTAGTTAAGGTGGCTGCGCCGGCTTCGCAAAATATAGGTCTAAGTACAACAAAACTTAATGTGTTTTGGCAGTGGCTATATTGTAGGCACTATTATTTTAGCTGCCAATCCTAGAATACCGATCAACAAATATTTTCGATTAGTGCAAACATTTAATTTTCAGTGTATGCTTTCCTTAATTTTTTGTTACCCAGGCCCCCCAGCAGTCTACACTTTTGTCATGTAATTCCAAAAAATTATTGCACTTCTTCCTTCCAAACAATCCAATCTCAATCGACCAAAAGGAAAATAACCCAGCCTAGAATCGAACCCATAACTATGTCGTTTAGAATTTTCTTGAGTTCTTTCTGAACTCAAAGTACAAGTTTGAGTAATATGATAGCGTTTAACATCGAGACGTCAGCAAGCTTTATTTTGTCGTTCAAGCATGTCAGCATGCAAAAAGTTGCTTGCAATTAATCATTATGGTGAAGTCACATAGCAAAGAAAAGTTTCATAAAAGCGATAAAAGAAAGGTTGTCAATTTTTACATTCCATTCTCGGAAAATCATCGCTTGTAGACGTATTAACATTAGGCCCACGACTTTTCTGTATTTGTTGGCCTTGCAATAAATGTGTGTCGTAAATCTATGAAAACTGTAATAACAGGTTAATGTTTTGGGCATAGGTATGGCAATCCATTAAAATTGCACCAAATCTGCAATCAAGACTAAATTTAAAAAATTTTTTCAATTTAGTTTTTGGAAATTTTTGCTACCGACTTGATGTATTGCTTTTTTTGTATTTCTATTAGCTAGACCTTCTACTTTGGAAAACAGTTTTCCTTTACATGTCCTTTAATAACCCAATTAGGTCATATTTTTTGCTTGAGTTTTTATTCATAAACACTTTTTTGTAAGCAAGTGAAAATATATGTAGAGCAACAAATAACAACTTCCAAAATGTTATCAATAATATTTGAAATGTAACATTAACGAAATACCAGATCGTTGATGCAACATTCTTGAGACTGTCGAGGTCTTAATAGCAAACTTTAGTGATCACCATTACCTTGCAACTATATTACAAGTTGATTGATATTCCGTGGGATACCTATTTTATGACTAACCGACGTCACACGGCGGGAATACTCATTGGTTATGTTGGTTTCAAAAATATTGATTGAATCAGCTGTGAAGGCTTTATCTTGACTACATTTGTGAGAGCAGCAAAGAATAACTATTACAAACAGGAAAATTGCCCTGTTGCCTTAAACGATGATCATTCTCCTCTGGAACAAAAACTCATCCAACTCGAAACAATTTTTTATTTCAAAACCTTTTATCAGTTCTGTTTAGTTGGCACGAATTGGGAAAAACAAAGCTTGGGATGGGCGTCAACATGAAACTGGTTTGTAGGATTACAGAAATAAACTTCAAGTTTTTAGTGGCAAGCATATTACACAATTTGCTTTGCCCCCTTCCACAATTATATTTTCAACTAGCAGATTTCCCCGTCGTTGATCGGGTAAAATGTAAAGACTGGTTAAATTTTTACATTGAATAACCATATTTTAACTCTTTTGACCCCGCGAGGGTATAATTACCGGCAAGCGATCTTAATGCGTGCGATCCCGCGACGGTATATATATATATATATATATATATATATATACCGGCAATAACAGAAATGGCGGACATTTGCGCAATTGTTTGCGTACATCTCGTTCAAGCAAAAACGTTTATATATAAACCTTTCTAACATTCTGTTTGTGGTTTGTAATTGAATTTTTACATTGAATAACCATGTTTTAGTATAGGTTGAATAAATATAGGCTCGTAGCCCCCATAGACGTATGTAAAGACTGATTAAATTTTTACATTGAATAACCATATTTTAATGTGTTTTCATGATTTTTATTTCATCGTACAACAGTACAAATAGGCCTCTAGTAGAGCCCTATAGGCTCGTAGCCCCCCATAGACGATTCTGGTCGAAATCAAAATACCGTAAACTAAAATCATGTCAACACATTAAAATATGGTTTTTCATATAAGAATTTAATCAGTCTTTACATTTTACCCGATCAACGACGGGTAAATCTGCTAGTGATTCCTAAACGTACAGTCCTGATCATCACCATCAAATTTGGATTTTTATTTGTCACAAATTTTTTTCTGTTTGTGGTACCTAACAAAAACTTTAGACAACTCTAGTATTTTAATATAGGTTGAATAAATATAGGCTCGTAGTCCCCCATAGATGATTCTGATCGAAATCAAAATACCGTACTTGGCTTCCCTGGAAAAAGTTATATAAGATTCATATGTTTGTTTGTATCTAAATGTGTCCAGTTTTATTTCTATAGCGGACAGACAGACAGACACACATTGAGTTTTATATATATAGATAACAAGTTTTTTGGTACCCAGGCCCGTCATATCGAGATAAGAAGTCATGCCTCCATAAGTGTTTTGCACCTGATACAAGTTGGTTTATAAGCTGCTTTCAAAGAAAACGTTAGTTTTACGTGCATTTCACAGATTGGTAGCTCTACAGCTTGCTTAGTTTTTTGTATATAACTTTACTATTATCAATTTAATTAACTATCTCCCTAATTCCGACCTCCCTGCTTTGATATCAGAATTGAATTCACGAATAGTTCATCTGTTTACTACTATCTATTCTTTGTTTTCTCCATGCTTGGTAAAGGTGGAACTATTTAAGAGCCGTGGCTGACCGTCATGAGTGCAGCCTAAAAATACTTTTTGGAGGGTCAAACATACTGCATACTTAAAAAATTTTGTACCTCTACTACAGTTTATGATATTTTTCAAAGAAGTTAAAGAAGTTATAGTTATCGTTTTATTGTTTGCTTATATATACTATAAAATATAATTCTATGTATGTGTGTGTGTGTGTGTTAAAAAACAATAGGTCAGCAAATGTCTAAAAATAAAGAAAATATATTTGTTTAAAATCCACACTGTTGATATAGCAAGTAACTTTAATAAATTAAAAATCATTTTAATTCGTATAACATCTTAAATTCAAACGTTTTCGACTTTCATAAAGCCCTTTTCAAGAATTAAATCTGTAAATGTGACGTAATAAATTAAAATAATCAACGATAATTTCAAATAATACACATTATGAAGATATAGTACTTCTAATGGCTGTAAAAACGTAGCCAACTTTAAAATAAATAACAGCTGGGAGAGATTGGATGCAAAAACTTTTAAGCTCATCAAAACCAGGATCAAAGTCTTCCAGAAATGGAAAGATTCCCAAAATTATGCGAAAATCCAATATGGAATGTCATGTTACGATTACGTGCGGTAAGTAAAGTTGTTGTAAAATTCTGCTAATATATGTTTAGCAAAAAAGAAGCTCCACTTGCATAGCATTGTTTATTAAGGCTAGGGTTATGCCGTTTTATAAGTAAAGCTTCATGAATTTTTGCTTCATAATCTGAGTTACATTTTTTCAATATGGTGAAAGAATTAATATCATATTGTAGATTAGAGCAGGTGAGGCATGACAAAATGTGGTCCTTAATTGCGCTTTTTCTTGAATCTGCTAAATTCAGATGCTCCTTCACTCTGGTGATCAAATGTCGGGAAGACATACCGATGTATGTCAAGTTCGTATCACACGAACAAGTAAATTTATAAACGACATTTGAGCATAGAGGCAAAGGCGTCTCTGATTTCAATTGAAAATACTGTCCTACTTTATTTGTGCGATAGAGAGGAAGCAGCCTTACATCAAAATGTTTTGAACATAATCGAGAGAGAGCTTTCACAAAACGGATTGACGCTTCACCAACATACGGAACAAAAATAGGACATAATTCCACGTTATTTACTACACTTAATTCATCAACAGGTATATCGTTAAGTTTGGCTTTAAATTTGTTGTAAATTTTATCAAAAAACCAAGTCGGATAGTTATTATCATAAAATAAGTGCTTCAACTTTCCAATCTCGACTTCAAATAAATGCTGGCTGGAACAAATAGATTTAGCTCGATTAAGTAAGCACAGTACAAGGCTCGACTTCCAAACATTTGGACATATTGCATTAAAGTTCAATAAAATGCCAGTATTAGTCTCTTTTCGCCACACACTTAAATCTAATTCATTTTCTCGAATTTGAACATGAACATCCAGAAACGGGAGTGCCTGCATTGATTTTTCCATGGTAAACTGCATGTTTGAATGCTGTTTATTTAACAGATTCAAAAATTTTTTTATCGATAGATTGTCATCGAAAATTGCAAAAACATCATCCACATATCGTAAATATAATTTAGGGTAAAAGCCATTTGTTTCATTGAGAAGCTTATTTTCTAAATTTGCTAAGAAAAAGTTTGCTAATGTTGGTCCAAGAGGTGACCCCATTGACCCCATTTTACAGCCATTAGAAGTACTATATCTTCATAATGTGTATTGTTTGAAATTATCGTTGATTATTTTAATTTATTACGTCACATTTACAGATTTAATTCTTGAAAAGGGCTTTATGAAAGTCGAAAACGTTTGAATTTAAGATGTTATACGAATTAAAATGATTTTTAATTTATTAAAGTTACTTGCTATATCAACAGTATGGATTTTAAAATGCTTTACCTTTCTGCCAAAGTTATATTTGTTTAAAATAGAGTAATAAACGTACTGGGATTAAATGCAAAATATATGGTGTTGATATGGCTTTTTTGGAAAATCAGGAATTATAGCATATAGGTGCGGCCAAAAAATTCAATGTCATCAAAATATAATTACAGAAGGCCCTGCACCAAGTCGTCAAATATATCTAAGACTAAATTGTTTGTTTTTGTGATTGTAAAAACGACCGCCATTTTGGCGCTTATCCCCAAGGTTTTGCCCTCCCTCTCTTACTTATTGAAAAATAAACGGATAAAATTATATAAAATAATTTTTTGTATAGGAGTTAAACCTGTTTGGGAAAGAGTTAATATGATCGGGATTAGGATCACAGAGGCTTTCCTCTTATTAATAGGAACTCTTCATTACTGCCTTCACAATTATTATATTGGGGAGAGTGAGGGTGGGCTGGGGAGTGGAGGAGTGGGCTAAATCAGTACTTTTTGACCCAACATAACTAATGAGCAGCCTGCCTGTAGATTAAGCCAGCTAGGAGTAGGGGTTTATAAATTTGAAAAATCAGCAAAGTAAATATATTTCCAAGCTTGCAGAAAAAGCAAAGCCATAGGACCATAAGTCCTCAGAATTTTGTTGGCTTATATCTATATATATATTGCTGCTCTGTGTTGATAGCCTAAATGTAAAAACTGTTTAATATTTTTTTGGGCCTCTTTTTATCAGTCCTGATAAGAGCATCTAGGCCAATCAACCATCTTTTTCTCATGAAAAGGTGGAGATAACACAACTTGTAATTTGGTTGTACCCAATGCTATTTTACTGTAAACCATCATTGAGCCATCATCGCAATATTGCTATATTACTTAAGATACAAAAGTTCTAAACAGAGGTGTAAGCCAGAGTTTTTATTCGCGGAAAAATAAATAAAATTAATCTTTACCAGATTTTTTGATAAAATGCCAAATATTTTCTCATTAAAAAAATTTCCATCAAAAAATCTTCCAAATGATTTTGGAGAGCAACGACATGTCCTCCTTCCGCCTAATTTCTCTACGCTCCTGGTTTTAAACTCAGTTTAAAAGTGGCGAGATAACATAAAATAAAACCGTTTCAAAATAGAATATCACTTGTAGCTTTTGTTTCATTCACACGTATGAGCTCATGCTCGGTTTGCATGTCTTTCGTCAGACTGGGCCACCACGGCTGGTAAACTGCTTGGCTCCATCATCTGTCTGCCACAGACAGACGGAGGCATCCCGTTAAGTGCCTTGCCCAAGGACACAACAAGCAAGTTTGCCGGCTTGTTCTCCACACTATAACTTATGTGCTGAGCGCCAAGCAGGGAAGCTGTGAATATCATTTTTTAAAGTCTTTTGGTATGACTCGACTTGGGAAATGAACCCCAGGTATACGGACTGCGAAGGGAATGCTCTTACTTGTAGCTGAGGTGGGTATACTCGACACTTCATCATTGTAACCAACCATCAAGCATTTAAAACACAGCGGTAGCAGTTTTTCTTTTTTCCGAGTTGAGCTGTTAAGTAGTTGTGCCTACTACAAACGCAATTGATCTTATTAACTTTATCATTGTAGAATCTGCATCATATTTCTGATTAAAATCTTTAATGTTTGTAAACACGATAAACATGCTGAGCACATGCATGATGGCGATGCTTTTGTTTGCTCCTTTGGCCGTCTCCCAACAATGTCGTCAAGTGACTGTCTGCAACGAAGAAACTCCCAACTTAATGAAGGGTGATAAGGGCGATGTCGGATCGCCTGGTAAGGCCGGCCCAGTTGGAAGTAGAGGTCCAAAAGGAGAAGTTGGAGGAGTTGGTCAAAAAGGAACGCAAGGGGAGTCCTGTGCTTTGAGCTCATTCGAAAGTACATTGATGAGTAAACTTGCAGGTAAATTTATTTGATTGAAAAATGTGCAAACAAAACTTCAACCTTGATTTAGTTTAAAGGAACATTTGTTATGAGTTTTAATGCATGAATCAAATACACATGCATTTTATTAACGATGCCATGACGTTTCTCACAGATATTAACAACAACTGACTAGTGTTGTTTTGTTTACTCAAGTTTCTGACGTATTAAAACATATAGTCCGCTACATTTTTCGTCATTATAAAATTACTTAATGAGTGTTTTAATTTCAGTGTTGGAAACAATGTTGGTTCCGTCATCTTGTCTTTATTCGTCAGTTTACGGGAGGCAGACTCTTCAAACAGGCGAGGAAGCATTTTGCGACAACGGTTGGACTGTAAATAGTTACTTGAATTTGTCAAATTATGTATTAACAAACTTAATTATCAGGTTTTTTGCTGAAAAATTACATGCATGAGTGGACATATACGTATTTTTATTAGCTTGTTAATTTTTACTTTATTTTACATAAACTTGTCAACGCACACTACACCTACCAATCTCGCAGAAGTCACTAATGAAACTGCAGTTGCTCAAACATCCATTTTGGTCTATTGTTCCTATGTAATGCCCGTCCATTTTATGGCCATCCAAAATATAATTGAATCTATTTTTGTTTGAACCATATCTTTAGTTGAAAATATCTTTCGTTTGAACAATATCTTTAGGGTGAGGAGGTGGAAATAGGGCATGTACAATTGTCGTTCTAACCTATTAATTGCTGCATGGCTTGCTATCATCTAATAAATTAATTCCAAATTTCTTTTTTTTCAAGATTTTAAAAAAATTTAGAAAATATAGAGCATAATGTTACAAAGACACAGCTTACATACATAGTCGGCTCTACTTTGTATGTTGGCGTTTTACGTTCTTGCAATTGTGGGATTGGAAGTGTATTTACATTAGGAGGGCTTTAAATATAAAAACATTTGCTGCATCATTGAGGAGGATTGAAATTTATGTCACACATTACAACTAAGGTCATAAAAAGCTTTTCAGACAAATTTAATCAAAAACCCATCGCCCAATGCGATATGAAAATTTCGTAGGCGCTCTTCAGAATAAACAAAGTACTTTTAACAAATGTTTTCACAAATTGCTTTGTATAAACTCTTAAATTAGTGTTTAATGATATTAGTACTATAACGCAAAGCAAGTACTGTACCATAAAAACAATAAAAAAGTGCCACCCGGATCCAAGCAAAAGCCCACGCCTCACTTAATTGGTCAAGGCAATCACTCATACTTACGTATTTTCTGCAATTTTTCACCGAATCATCGTAAAAGAACTTTTATGGAGAACAACTAGTTTTGAACCACTTTTCTGGTTATTTTCGCTGAATTCTTATCAAATCCACGTGATAGCCTTTCTTTTCGTGGAGATCAATTATTTCATACAGGCTCCCGCCCCTCAATTTAACAGACACCGACAATCAAATAATGCACATATTTAGATTTTCAAAAATGCGGCCCCCAAACTAGGGCTGCCTGGGGCGGACTGGTCTACCCCCTCTTTGGTACGCCACTTGTTGTATGGTGGTTGATAATGTAATTGTTGATCAAAACACAATCAAGGAAAGAGAATTATTTGTATATATTTTTATTTTCTAATTAAACCAGTAGTAATTTCATGTGTCTATGTTGTATAATGCTTGACATCAAGTCAGGCTTTACATATACAGCTATTGCAAGATTTTCAGAACTGGCCCATGGCCAACTCTTGAATGGTCAATGCGGCCCTCCGGCTAAAAGTTTCCCCACTCCTCCTCTAGAGTCAAGACTCCATTTAATTACACATACCAGCATAGCCACCCTTAATAAAGATTTTGCCTAACTGATGGGACTCAACGCCACCGGAGGGTATTCAAGGCCAAATCAAAAGCAACAACAAGGAAATAACTTCAGAACTTGCAAATCACACACGTGGCAGCAAATCAATGAGGCTGCCTTGGGGCAAAACGGAGGGAGCAAAATAATTGCTCAGCTTGTCCGGTCTCGTCAGCCTCATGTACGGGGATAACATTTCATGATTATTAATACTGGGATACCATTGAAAATTTGTGTGGTGCCCTCCCTTCTGTTCTAAGCGCGTAGCCTAATTTTGCTCAATGGTTAATCCAGCTCTGAATTAACAGTAGGTGATATAGTAAGTGTGGTTTATTTAATTAATAAAAAATTTTCCCTGCTTTTACTACTAACGGGCAGAGCTGGAAATTTTCTGTACGTCCCTTCAGTAGTGATGCCATGATCGCAGAAACTACCGGCACAATTTACTCGAGGGCCATCTGTGTGGTATGCTGTAAATGTGCTGCTGTTATTCATGATTTTATCCACAGGGCAGTTCAAAAACAAAGCATGTATTGCTCCTTCTACTCTTCTGATACTTCTTTCACTTGGTGCTGTGTTCAAATCGATACTCTCATAATTTTCATTACAATATTTCCAGTTATTGCATGATACGTCCTGTTTCTACAATTGCAGTTATAGCTTGTGCTTTAAACGGTGCTATTTGCTGGTTAGCATATCCAATACAACCACTCGATATTGTTATGCTAAATTAGCATATTACAGATAGAATGGGGGCAGTGTGTCTGTCGTACCATAAAAGCTCTAATCAGCTTAGCTCTGCCGAGAAATGAACAGTAAGGCTAACTTGCACAATGTTACATAATAATTGTGTTGGACAAAATTGTAAACTGATACAGGTTTAACACTAGAAGCCCTGAATTATTTCCCTATCTATAAGGACGGATGCGGTCATTTTTGACCGGTTATCTGTAAATCGGTTTTAATAGGTTCTCTCTTTCACTAATTTCGACATATACTGTATGAAAAGCACAAAGAAACTATTCTTGCGTATTTGACATTTTTATGAATAATTTTTTGACATTTTTATGATTATAATTAATTAATTAGAAATACAAGGTATACAAATTCATTGACACTCACTCATCACAATTTTTGTGTTTTACAATTGTTACTTTTTCGGATGTGTGTTTGCCACAGCATATTTCCCACAGTTTTGGCAAAAAGAGCTAGATTTGTTTCTACATGCTACAAACTGGCACTCTATTCTTTTCCGAGCTTGGTGTGCTAAACCAGTGGTTTCCGGCAATGCAATGCTGACTATGTGATATACTGCTGGAGAAGGAGGTATTGAGCCCACTCCATCTTTTGGTTTGCAAAGTTTTTTTGTAAGCTCATGCATAAACTGTCTTCTTGATAATTTCAATTTCGTTGTAAGGCAGTAAATAATGGAAGCATTTATGCAGGCACAGTCGAGAATATTAAAAATACAGCCACAGGCCATCTTCTAGTGGAACTCTTGCTGGTATGGTATCGAGCCATCTGGTCCTGTACATCCACGCCCATCTTGAACTTGTTGTAATACTGTATTGTCTCTGGCAGTTTTTTCTTGTGGCATTGATCAATATTTACGTTTCTGTGCATTGAACTCAGGATGCAAACAACTTTCTTTTTCTTTGCTTTGTATATTGTCAAGCTGCAACCGGATGGCGAAGAAAATATTTCAGAAGCATATAATTCCTTGTCTTTCATTATCAGCTCAGTGCTTGGCACTTCTCCTCACTGTTTTCGTATAGTGCCAAGGATTGTTGTTTTTTTCTGCTAAAGTTCTTCTGCTAGCTTTAGGCTGGTAAAGTAGTTGTCGGTGGTGACATTGTAGCCCTTTTTATAAGAAGGTTTTAAAAAAATCAAGCACACATCACTTGGAAGGTCGCTACATCTGCTTCGGCTAGGATCTCTTCCTAAATATGGTTTGCCATTGCACAAGTACTTTGATTGAGCATCAGCCAAAAGCCAGAACTTAATTCCAAGTTTATCTGGCTTGTTAGCCATATATTGTATAAAAGGACACCTGGTTTTGCATGGGAAAAGTTGTTCATCAATAGTCAAATCGCAGTTTGGTACATAGCATTTCTTACAATTTTCTATGAAGCAATTCCACACTTCGGAAATCAAGCAAAATTTGTCAGTTTCTCTTCTTTGCCTCCGACTAAAAAATTCATCGAACCTCAAATGTTTCATAATTTCCTGGTACCTATTACGGCTCATTGTATTTCGAAAGATTAGTTGTCCCCATTCCTTGCTCCAAAGTTGCTTTACTGGCGTATTCTTCCCGACCAACACTCCTCGAGCGATTTGAAGACCTATAAAACTTTCCAGCTCATCAACATGTAAATCAAAATCGTCATTATCTTTCTTTCCGTGGTTGATAGTGTGTTTCTGAATACACCTGAGCATATGTTCATCTATAAATAAATGAAAAGCACTGTAAGGGCTACCGTTTACTACAGATCTGTGACAATAAAACGTCGGGCCACGACGTTCCGGAAACACATTGGACGAAGATGCTCTTCCCAGATCTGGAGCACCTGTTATGTTTTTATACACAATTCCGTTTCGTGCGTTTACCTGTCCGGCAGTATTTTGAGATACTGATTGATCACTTTCAGAAAGAAAATTTATAGAAACAACAGCAGAGCTTAGTTCGTCTTCACCGCTGTCGGTATCACTGTCACAACTTTCGACACCAGCACAATTACGAACAAATTCTTTATCTTGCTCTTCAGTTTCTTCATTCTCATCACAGGAGTCATCAAGCTGATCAGTTTGTAACCGCTGAAGTACTTGCTGGACAGTATAATTGTTGCCACGATTCATGATTAGAAAAAACCAGTTTGTCAAAAACGATAAAAAAACTCGTAACAAAATTCCTATACCTAAAACATTATTTATACAATATGCATTTCTTCAAATCTGTAAGACGAACTTGAGAGATTTTACGAGGTTGTCAATACGCTGTAATAAACTATCTATTTTATCTGCACACACCACTGATGAACTCTACGCTACGAAGAAAGACATTAGAACTTTCAATGACCAGCCATTGTTCGAGACAGCAAATAAAATTCAACTTTACTTCGATGAAGCCAGCAGAAATAGTAATTATTTTGGTTACTGCTTATCAGTTATCCATTGCAGCAGTTATCAATCGTAATCTTATTGTCACATGAGGCATTGCTTGTAGAAAAACAAACTTTTTTCACCCTTCTATTATGCTTTAATTTATCAGCTCAAAAAATTTTATAACCGTTTTAAGAACCGATCATTTTTGACCGGTTCGGGCTTATAGGTAGATGTGCAAAATGCTCCATTTACAAACGCTATAAAAGAAAAATTGTTTGACTTACCAAAACATCACCAAAATTAGGAAAAGTCAGGGAGTATGAAAAATCAAATAGCAAAAATGCCAGAAATACAAAGCGTCAAAATTTAAAACCGGTCAAAAATGACCGGTCCGGGGTTCTAGTGTTAAATTATTTGTATCACCTTATACTAGTCCTTTATTTCGATTTATTTATATTGTCCAGTTCGAAAAAAGAGTTGATTTGTAGTTTCATTACCTAGACAAAAATACATGTTTCCAGCATATTATGAGTAGCCGTAATTACAATCTAAGCAACGGCTTGATATTACGTTTGTTTCTCCTTCTGTGCAGGGCTTAACCGTTCCTGACTTTCTTGGAGCAATGTTATAAATTTCGGATGTCTTTCCTGACAAACTCCAGCCGTGTTTTTTCCGAGATTTGCCGAAATTTATTTTATTTGTTACCATACGAATTACACATAATATTTTTATTGGATTAGTTAACCCTTTCTTATTCTAAGGTATTTCAAAGACGCTTTAGTGGAGATGTCGATTTCAACCGAAATTGGACTGAATACAAACAAGGCTTCGGTGACTTGGGCGAGGAATTTTGGCTGGGTAAGCTGTCACTGTTAGGTCGTTAATGTGACTAAGTGTAAATTCGTGTGGCCAGAGTGATTGTAAGTTTGATCCTCATAAAGATAAGGACAATATGTTTTTGCTAAAGTGACCTTTATGAGATAAAGCCTTTCAAGCAATGGTGGCAAAATTTAATCCATTTGCTGAGTTTAAGGTGATTGTATCAAGTTATGGATTAATTTCAACTTCTTCCCTTATATAACGGAAGTAAAAGAAGGCCAAAAGACCTCAATATTATACGAAAAGCTGTCTAAGCACAATACAGTTGATGACCTACAATTGGCCAGAGGCTTTAGATAAAGCGTATCTAGAGCTTTACACATGTTGGATCTAAACTAGTTCCATGAAAGTGGAAGTTCTGTCAGCACCCTGTAAAGTCGAGTCACTTGTGAATGTGAAGCGGATGATGCAGGTGCACTGACTCTAGCATACTGCTAGAACAATAGTTTTGTCATTTTGTATAGCATTGCACTTGGAATCGAGGCCCCCAGACCCATATTTTTTAGTGATCTTATACTTGTCCAAAAGTTATCCACGCGTTTCTTCGTGTTTCGAAAACGAACAGCAGCAAATTAAACGGAGTAGAAATTGGCACACCCGTACTTTAACTGATACTCCAGAACATAACAGGCAGTCACATGATCAAAGTAACAAACAAGACTTTACAAAACCTTGAAATATGAAATAAAAGATTAAAATTCAAACGGCAATTTGTAGGCGATTCAGGTTCTTAAACCAGTAATTGAATGACAATACAATCAATTTCGCTTTATTGGCCCAAGTTTGATCAAAATACCAGTCTAATCGGAAAGTAAATAACCGGTTCTAAATCTATTTCACAAAAATTTTACCTGCGTGTTCCTATCACTACTACGTTTGAACGGATCATGCCATTTCTCCCGCTTGTATTTACCAACGTTTTATTGTTTTTTTTATTTGTTTTCTTTCTCATCACCAGTGCAATTTTAATATGCGATATGATGCATCAATAGAAGATGCGGGCAATCTACTAAGTTATTGCTAAGCCATCTTAAGCAATAGAGTACAGAAAAACAAACGTTTTGAAGCATCGTTACATCTAAAGGTAATAATTAGCTTCCAAATCTTCGAAATTTTCAAAAACTTTATATGCTTGTTCCAGAGAATTGCTTAGTAGATTTCCAGTTCTTTTAAATTGGTCCAATGACTTTCCAGAAACTATCTTTTGACTACAGTAACAGTTAACTGAAATGCTGCGTTCAAAAAGATTATTTGATGCTCCTTTAATAAGTATGTTTTCCAAAAATTAAGAAATTTCAAAATAGCCACTAACCTAACAACCTGAGACTAAATGTACCTATAAAATCGAAATAGATAATAAATTATACAATTTCATGTTATGAAATTTTAGGAGTTTTTTTAGTTTTCAAACATTTCCTGTTTGAAGTAATATGCGTCAAGACCAAAACATGTTGCTGAATATGTTTGTTTAAATCATTACGTAAACTAGTTTTGATATAATAAAAGATTTCAATCATAATAAATGGAGTGGTGCTTTTAGCAATTGTATAGCTTATCTTAGATGTTTATTTAAGTGTATCTTTATTAGGAGAGAAAGTAATAACATCTTGTTTAGCTCTAAATCAACAACTATCAAATTCTTGCTGTATTTTACATCATTTATGCTCCCTCCCTTCTCAACGCTTTTATTTGACATAACTTTAACTATTATAATAATGATTGTCTTGCAATATTGAAGGTCTTGACCAGATTCACAACCTCACCAAAGGCCGAGGATGCAAACTACGAGTTGACATATGGAGAACAGGAGATCTTCACTCATATGCTATTTACAAGTATCAGTTTACAATAAATATCCTAGGCCTTTATTCAAGGACATATGCATGGTCCATCATAAGTAATTACATGATTTTATTGCAGCATTATCAATGTAACATAGCAGAAATAAGCATTTGCCATAAAAAAAACTTGCAAAGGGTACAGTTATGTTTTTAGCAACACACAACTTGATGTTTATTGAAGCTCTGTGTGCTCTACATAGAATTCAATGCACTTTGCTAATCTTTTAGGAACTCTTTGCTAATCTGTCAGGAACTACTCCGTCAGAATAAAAGTTGGCCAACGATGCCTTTCGATGAAATAGCCCGCCAAACACAAACGCGCTCAAGGTTTACGCGATTAACAATAGTATCCTTCAGATTCTCAGACTCCCAGTAAACACAATTACGCTGATTAATGCCGCCGTTAAGTTTAAAAATTGCCTCATCGGATCACAAAATGCAGTCAATGCTCAGCTCTCTTCCGTCGACCATCTACAGGAACTGCTCACCATGTTTGTCCTGGGCACCATGATCAAGGGTGTGGTTGAGGTGCGGATGGTACGGCCGATAATTCTCTTGCCTCAGCATATCACACTTTCGTTTGTGACATGCCAAGTTATATGCATAGTCTTGAAGATGATTTCTGAAAGCTCTGTGCAATCAAGGCCATTAATTTGATGCTCAGCCATTCTTGCCATAACTGGCCAATCTGACAGGGGGAAATCTTTCACTGGCCAGAGGCATCGGAATCGAGAGACAGGAAGCAAATGTCGTTTTTTCAATTTTAAAAAAACTTTCAATCATAAGAATCTATTAAGACCAAGTAGTGGCTTGACTTTCATGAAAGAATCTAAGCAAATTTTCCATTTGATTAACACCCACTCTGGCAAGTAATACTTTTTCCCAGCTTTATTGTGTTTTGTTAATGCGACGTTAATTTTCTGCATTGGCTTTATTGAAGGAAAAACGGAAGGCGGTCCCCTAGTTGAAAATTGTACGCAACACCTCTCAAAGTAGGGAAGTCATGCATCCCTTGAAAGACTGGAAGGTTTTTGTGCGGGTTCCTAAAAATTCAGTTGGTGAAGTAAATACAAAATAAAGTGCAATCTCATTTAATACTTCACATTTTTTCTTCGCTACATACTGAAATAAATTTTATTGTTCAGGCAGGTAATCTTATTGAAAAGTAAATTTGTGGATCATTATCGTTATTGCATCATAAATGTTCATTGTTCAACATTATTACTGATGGAGTACAACACAAAAATGTAGTAAGCGATTTTCAAGAAGATTGTTTTTCAAAGTTACATTTGCTCTCTAATTACGCGAAGGCGTGTCAGCGTATTCAAGACTAGCCATGAATCTAAATGTATCAATTATCTTACTTCTGTGGATAAAGCAAAAGCTTTGCGTGACTGTAAGACAGCGTGGTCCAATTACTTTTGACCCACGGGCCACTTCACAAGAACATGGCGATTTGCGGGCCACCTCAAACAAAATGTCACAAGATCAAAAATTAAACAAGAAGAGATTCAGATTCACAAGTTCATTACACAAAAAACAGATTCACGAGATTAGAAAAAAACAAACGGCAAAGATAAGCGAATGCGAAAAATAGCCGATTTATTTCAAATCTTTATTAATGGAATGTATTGATAGGGATTTCCATGAAATTGGCTACTTTTCGCACTATAGTTTCTATATATATATCGATGCTAGTGGTAGCACGTCGGAGACAATTGTCCAGTTGGTTTGCCATTCGATTTCTGTTTCTAGATTTGTTCTGCTTCCTGGTAGAAAATGTACTCTCACACACATATGTGCTTTCAAACATTAAGTGCATTTTTAGTGCGAAATCTTTTAATTCGGGAAATTTATCTTTGCTGACTAATTTCCAGAATCTCTCGCAGATTTCGTTTTTTCTTGAAAGCAAGAGTAGGTCGCACTCAAGCTCATAGAATTCGAGCTAAAATTCTGGTAGCTGTGTCTCCACACTAACATCCATAGAATTTTATTTTAATAGAGATTAGGTTTTAATCTATCAAAATCTTTAAATCTATTCTCTAACTCATGAGATAAAACCTCAATATCTTCTACAAAACGAAAGCATTCTACTTTTACATCATCTGCCAGAAGCTCGTGTAAAAAACCGTAGCGTGAAAATCATTGTTTTTCAAACATGTAGCAAACAGGCGCAGTTTCATTTTGAAAGCTTCAACGTGCCCAACTAAATGTGAAACATTTGATTCAGTGTTATTACTGGTCATCGCTTTTGCGCCATCAATTACACTACAATACATGAACATTTTTCATAACTTTCATAATCATGAAAAACTGACTTTAGGGCAGCATAAATATCTGAGGCCTTTGTACCTTCATTCAAGAAATACACTTTGACTAGTTTGTCTTGCACAGTAAAATTCTCATCAACAGTGCGTATGAATATAAGTAGATCACTTGTGTCATTTATATCCGTACTCTCATCCAGTGCCAATGAAAACTATAAACAGTTTTCTACCATACTCTTTAGTTTTAATCGTACATTTTCACCGAGATCACTTATACTTCTTGTAATAGTCTGATGAGATAGTGATGCAGTTTCAAATTTTCTGGCAACCTTGTCTTACCCAAACACATGTGCCATTTTTATCGCACATTGTTTTATCAACTCGCCATCCATTATTGATTTACTTTTTTTTAACAACATCAGAGCGATTTCATACGCTGCTACTGTACTTGTTGTTTGTGGTTTTATGAAACTACTTAGAACTTTCTTCTGTTTCTGATATTCCCTTTTAAGACGATCAGTAATATTACTTCGTGTCTTCCCATAATATTCTTCATACTGCATTTTGTGTTGCGTTTCATAACGTTGCTTAACATTATATTCCTTCACCAATGTAATTACTTGCTTGCAAACCAGACATAATGTCTTGCTATTACTTTCCATCATAAAAGAGTTTTCCAACCACTTTTCATTAAATATTCTGCCTTTATTAGCAAGCTTTGTCTTCTTGCTTGCTTCCATTTTAATAGTGTGTATATCTTTTCCAGCAAATTTAGAATATTTTCAAATTATTATTTCGACTCTGGCTAAAACTTTAATTTCCTTTTTCAGATTATTTCTCTCGTACTATTGAACACATTTAGCGTCTCTTAAGGAAAACCAAGTCGCGTCCGTATGATATTGATTTTGTTTTTTCTCTTTATCGCCATGCGAAAAGCGAGTTATCGCAAACTATTTTATGGCTGGCAATTTTACGAAAAATTGTCTACCTGTAACATACAGATAACCGATTAAATCAATACTGAGAAAGTTCGCGGGCAACAAAAATTTTGTCCGCGAGCCTGTTATTGGACCGCGCTGCTCTAAAATATTTCTCACACGCCAAGTTTACGAAGCTCTAATTTGAAAGATTCAGTTCTATAATTGTCACTCTGTAGTTCTAAAAACATTCTATTCTCAACAGTCTGTTTCATGCAAAAATGCGATCATTAAGTGAGTGAGACATGGTGTCTGAAAGGAAATGAAAAAGCAATTTTAAGGAGAACGGAGAGAGCTATGGTGAGAGCCATGTGCGGTCAGAAAATTGTAGACAGAAAGACGACTGAAGAACAGATGGATATGTTAGGGTTGAAGGAAACGATAGACCGGTTAGCAACAGCAAATGGAGTTAGATGGTATGGACATGTGCTGAGGAGGGATGACGATAGTGTTTTGAGGGTTGCTCTGAATCTTGAAGTGACTGGCAAGAGAAAGCGAGGACGACCGAAGAAGACCTGGAAGAAGCAAGTGGAAGAGGAGACAGAGAAAGTTGATTTGAAGAAGGAGGATGCTCTGAGACGAGACAAGTGGAGGGACGGAGTGCGAAAAATTGCAGAAGGAATGGGGTAGATCCGGCCATCTCTGCTAAAGGGAAAACACCGGATAAAAACTGAATAACTACTACTACTAACTACTAAGAGATCTGGCACACACTACGCAACGATTACAAACAGGTACCGGTACTCACCAAAACAGCAGCACAGCAAAGCTCGAAAAATTGATAACAACAATTCAATGTGAAAACAGTTATTTTCATAAATCTGATATATAAGAACCGAACTACTGGTATTCATATGACAATAAACCATGAGTGATGATTGTGACGTAATAGACAGAAGTAATGAAACTTAAGACACATTAAAATTAAGACGAAAGTATTTAGGTTTAAAGCTACGTAATTTGGATTTGGATGTACGTCTGCATTTTAAATGGATTTTCGAAGGTTTGTTTGAGGTGGCATCTTTGTTGGCTTGTAATCTGCCCAACTTTCCTGCAAAGCATAGATAATATTTTTTACCACAGCACTGGTATGTGAAGGATTTTGTTTCAAAAATCAACGCAGCTATGGCTTGATTGCCGGCATCGAGAGATTTCCAATCAAATTTCGAAAGCTCGGTCGGAAAGCGTGCTTATGAAGAATGCACATTTGGTTTTAATTCAGTTTTAGAGCAGCCATAATAGATTTTTTCCGTCGTGTTTTTGCTATTAATTAATGTAGCCGCTAGTTGGTTGTTGCCTTTTGCTCCGTTGCTTTGGGTCACTGTAGCTTGATACACTATTGCCGTTAATCACCAGAACAACAACACAGCAAGGCTCGTAAAATTGATCACAACAATTTAATATGAAACCAGTTATTTTCACAAATCTAATATATAGGAACCGAACTGCTGGTGTGCGTATGATAATAAGCTATGATTGATGATTGTGACATAATTCATGGAAGTAATGGAAGTTAAGTACACATTGAAATTAAGACAAAAGTGTTTAGGTTTAAAGCTACGTGACTTGAATTTAGCTGTACGTCTGCATTTTGAAAGGATTTGCGAATACCCAATTAATGTTGACTAAGGAACTGACAACGTCAGACCCATTTGCTTTATCACAAGTCAAGTGCACTGTATCTCACCAACTAAATTCAAAACTAGATGTACAGTGTTCCCTCGCTTATCGCGGTTAATGCGTTCCAGACCCCACCGCGATAAGTGAAAAACCGCGAAGTGGCGGTACTACAGAATTCCCGGCGTCATTGGGCTAATACAGATATACAGTACATGAACGATTACTTTTCGACTCATATTCATGCACATCATTATTCATGAACGTTTACTCTTCTGAAAACTAAATGATACACGGAACACGGAAAGTTAGAAATGTTTTCTGTTTTGTTTATTCTCAACACAATCCAATACTGTCATTGTAAGGATTAACAGTTCAACTGCAATCACAAATAATGTACTGTACAACACTTACAACCCCAAGATACACGAGACACAGCTAACAAGGTGAACGAAAATGGCGTGATTATGCGCAAATAATCAGCGATGTGATACGCAGCCAATCAAAAAAATTTTGTTTTTAAAAAAATATCGCGATGCACTGAAGCCGCGAAGTAGCGAAGGAACATTGTAATCGCTATACGTACACTTTCCGATACCCAAACAAATCAAATTCAACCAAGCTTTGGAAATTTGATCGAAAATCTCTCGATGCTGGCAACCAAGCCACAGTTTTGTAGACTTTGAAACAAGATTTTTCCCCACACAGTGCAGTGGTAAAAAATGTGACCTATGTTTTGGAGAAAAGTTGGCCAGTTTACAAATCAACAAAGATACCATCTCAAACAAACGTTCGGAAAATCTTTTCAAAATGCAGACGTAAAGCCAAATTCAAAATTACGTAGCTTTAAACCTAAACACTTTTGTCTTGATTTCAATGTGTGCATAACTTTCACTATTTCTGCTGTTACGTCACAATCATCAATCATAGTTTGTTTATCATCATTACGCATATCAGCAGTTCGGTTCCTATATATTAGATTTATGAAAATAACTGGTTTCATATTGAAATGTTGTCATCGATTTTTCGAGCTTTGCTGTATTGCTATTTTGGTGAGTACCTGTTTGTAATCGTAGCGTAGTGTGTGTCAGATCTCTTAATGATCGCATTTTTGCATGAAACAGACTGTTTAAATATAATGTTTTCATAAGAACCGATTCAAATTTTTTTTGCTATGATACACCCACCACAGTGAAAAAAAAGGAGCTTGAGTGGTGTTTACTGCAAAAACGATGAGATGGTTATTATATGAACACAACTAAATATTTATTTTTTTGATCAATCAATAACAAGCTAAAGCAGTGAGTTTGCGTTTCAATGATCTCCGAGAATGAATGGCAAAAGCATCGCACGTTTAATTGACCAACAGCAGTCAGCTAGCATGGCAGTATCCCACAGCCCTCAATACCTTACTTGGATTTTACTAACATCCTGACTCGCTCATCACTCAGATCACCCAAATTTGCGGAGAAGCGGTCAAGATTCGGGTATAAAATGTGAAGCTTGATACTGATGTTAGCACTCACACCTCGTAAACTGCTCCGTAACTCGGCCACAATTTCTTTGTACTTGACTGCTTTTCTATTCTTCAAAAATTTCCCGACTGCTTCCACAAAAGCACTTCAAGCATTAGATTCTTTTTCATTTATGGAATTTGGATACTCACAATTGTTTATTAGTTTTCTTATCTGAGGCCATCAAAAATAGCAGCTTTTAATTTTTCTATCATTGATCCCGGAAACTTGGTGCGAATATTTTTGAAACAGTCCCCATCATTTCTGAGAGCTTTAGAAATTGTTTCCTGTTACCCAACTTGATATGAAGGAAAAGTGAAATAATTTTAGATTTTTCCACTGGAGGGTGAGCTTGAACATTTTTCTCACCAGATATTGATGATTCTCTTGCAGTCCAATCTTATTTATCCAGTGCTGGGCTCTAGCTATGCTATCCCACATGCATAGAAAGCATCGAAACTTCATATAACCACACTGCAATTCAAATTTTTTAAGCTTTGAAGCCAGCAACTCAGAACACTTTCATAAAAGATTCAGATCTCTTTCCAAGTCATTCAGCTCTCCTTGAAAAGAGTTGTGAGGATAAAAAAATAGGGGAAAATGATATTACAGAGCAGTTTGATTGGATTTTGAGTTGAACACCCAAGGGGGGCACGTTAATTAACACAATCTATTGATTGATTGACGAGTCAAACAATTTAAGTCATCTTTATTTTTTCTTGGTTGTAATAAAAAGTTTTCATTAAATTTATGAAGTGGACGAATTAGCTGATCTAAATTTTTATTTATCAAACTGCGTGGTCGTAGTGTCAGTAGCGTTCTACATATGCTTTTCTTCCACTTTCTGATGACAGTATCTATCTATAAGAAAATTCTGTTTCTCCTGTGTCCATCATTAAGCTGCTGAACAATACACAACAAATATTTCTAATATTTGTCTGATTAACTGACTTGTTTATTTGTATTTAATCGAAGGTCTAATGAGTACCTTTGCATTAGAATGGTATAGATTTAAAATAGTTCTATTTCGGCTAATGCAAGTCATTGCGCCAGCTTCAGCCAATGAAGTACGACTGACTTGTAAAGTATTTTAAAAGTTGGTTTCGCAAAAATTTACATATTATTTTTACTTCTACTTCTACAATAGCCAAAAGAAATAAAATAGTTTTGTAGCTTGCTAAATCCATTGAAAACTCCCTTCAACTAATATACCAAAAAAATATGGAAATTGCTTTATTTTTTATACTTTTTTATGCAGGCTCATGGATATTTAGTATTGTTGATTTCGGACGTGCTATAAAGCTGCTCGATAGATAAGCTCACATCAATGCATTGTTTAGGCGTTTTACGCTTGTCCATTTCTGACTGCTACTGCTGTTATCTAGTTTAGCAAAGTGAAAATACTACGGGCAGTTTTGCAGAGTGAATCAGTTCACAAAAATCGGTGGCTATTGTTTTTTTATATCGGAAAAAAATTTATTCAAACTTTACTACACGTTACCCCTGATTAGTGGCGTACGCAGGGGTCTCCTATTCGCGCGACCCCCTTTGCGTTTAGCAGGATTTAACGTCATTTTCAGCCATTATTTTGTAACGGTAACGCGCCATCCCCTCATTCAGAACTTAGAATACTGATCTCCAAAAAAAGTTTCTGCACAGCCACCGCCCTGTGAAATTTGCAGAAAGTCATTCTTGCGCTCCTCCCCTCAATAAATTTCTGCATACGTCCCGGCTTTGATTCCAGGTAAAAACTAAGTACAGTTTTTTCTCGCTGTTTATGGACCTACTGGTCAATTTTCGAATAATTTTTGCAACCAAGCCAAGAACAGTAGTCGTGTAGATGAATTCAGTCAAACGGGAAAAAACTGAAGCAAAGTGAAAAAATATATTGACGAAAATTGCACAAGATTTTTGGCACCACGCATTCAACACTGTATTTTGTGGAGTTTATTTTTAGCCAAATACCGAGCTGTGCTCGTGTGAATGCAGCTTAACAACAAAAAGACTCTTACTCGTAATTTTAGTGATTTTTACGTCGAAGATCAAAGCAACAACTACCGGCTTCAAGTGAGCGCATACAACGGCACAGCTGGAGACAACCTGAGCCATCACAATGGCATGCAGTTTTCAACAAAAGATCGGGACAATGACATCTACTCTAGGTAAGAAATAATGTTGAATTGTAGTCAAATTTTTTCTTCTAAAGCCTTAAAATAATAGTTTTGATACTTAAATACGTTAGAGCTTATTTTGTGAACAAAACAGATAATGATTTGTCGTTGTTCTTACTGCTGAAAAAAGACGTATAGGAGCAGCTCGTATGGCCACAATATAGTGTACTAGAAATCATGCCTCAATGCGCTTCGTGTGTTTTCAGAGTTGTTTTTGAAATTGACTGTAAAAATATGTGGAAAGTAAATATTTTTCTGAAGTTGAAAAAAAAATTACGTTGAGAGCTAGAGGTTTTGTGAGGGTCACGATCTATGAAAGAAATCATTGCCATCATCAACTTTTTGTTTTTGTATGCTAGCAAATCACAGTTTCTCATTCTGATTTCATGCTGGTTGTTCAAACAAAACAGTGAGCAAGAAAAAAATGAGAAAAAAGTTTAGTGACTAAATATCTAGTTTATTTACTCTGGTTGATCTTGTGATGCATCGATAGCATCAATGCCCGTGAACAAGTCAACGACTTTCTACTTAATTGCTTGATATTGCTTCCGAAGAATCCACTACTTATTTGAATCCACTAATCCGAAGAAATTATAGGAACCTGGTTTTTTGATGTTTTCATTTCACTGGAGCGACATCATCACACAAACCTTCGATTATTCGAGCGGGTTTAATGCTGGGTTACCATAAAACGATGTTACCACCACGAAGCCACTTAACTACGTTGCAGATCAAAACATTTTGCACCATACAACTTTGTAGTTGACTGAAATGTAAATTCCGCTATTTTGCAGCAATTGTGCGGCTCTTTATGGAGCAGGATGGTGGTATAAGAGTTGTTACAACGTAAATTTAAACAACAAACCAGCATCGATGTCATGGAATGGTGACGTTATAAAATCGCTGATGAAAGTTCGTTGTGACTAGCTTGCATACTGTAGTACTTGCTTGCATTAATCCTTGGGATGATTTTGTGTAAATAAACTACGTCTCACAGTTATATTTGTTGTTGTCGTAAATGTTTCAGAACATTTCAAGGTAGTTTAGAGAAAAGCAATAAATTAGTGATGGGTTGTTTTCAAAAATCTCAATTATAAAGTTTTTAAAATTTTTAAGTCTACTGCGCCCAAAAAATTTAGTCCTTTTTAAAAATCTCGGACTGTGTCCTCAGATATATTTCTAGCTCCCTTTTAAATCGTATTTATATTTTGTTATGCTATTCCAAAAACCTCTGTGTTTCCATAATGCTGTCTGGTAACATTACGGTGAAAACAGCAAAGAGCAACAACTACGATTGTTACAGTCATTTCAAAAGCAAACGCAAATGTTAAAACCTATTCAACCATGCTTGTTTGGAGTGGTGGAATAGGTAGCTATGCTTGGAGTAGTGGAATAGACGAAGTGGTTGACCTCTAGGCGGCCGTGCATTCTCTAAACCGCGGTGCAGCCATTTGGGCCAACCGACATCAGTTAAGCGCCCGTTTAATGTTACGCGTACATTGTATTTTTAAACATCAGCTTAAATGCAACGCGTCTGTGGGATTCGAACCCGCGTCTTTGGAGCTGGCCTCCTCGCGCACCGAGTTTCGCAGCCATGCACCACGTGCTGCCAGCCATGCCTAAAAGCACCGCATTTAGTTTGTAACCTTTGGAAGACCTTTTTATGCCTAATCACTTCTAGTGTGATCAGCTTTACATAAGGATATCGTTTTAGTTCATAATTGAACGCCAGCAGTAACGTCAAAACGAGCCTCGTTCAAAAGTAAACGGCACGTAAGTCTTGTGCTTTGTGTTAAATTGTTTTGTAAAAGTCAGCGTTAATGCTCCTGGAGTGATCTCTTGGCCCTTGGCAAGTCCTGCTGATTAGTCGAAAAGGACGAGACGCGTGCAGGGATGGCTTTGTAAATGTGTTTATATTTCTCAATAGCATTGCTTCCACAGCCCGTTCACTGCGTAAGACGTGTATATCCACCGCTTTTAACTACGCGTTTTTATTTCGCTTTCGCATGGCGTTTGTCGCGCGCCAGGGTGAGAAAATCCTGAGTAAGCATTTTGCACTAATAGAAAAGTTTTATTGCGTAAAACATTTTTATGGCTAGATCTATTTATTGAGTTCAGACCAATTTATCAAATGCTCTAAAAGTACAATCCTGTAATAGCATTTAGACAACTTCTAACGTGATGATCACTGCGAGAGTCTTGTCGGATAAATATTTACGATATTTTATTTTATTTTTGGTTTTAGTTTTCCGAATATATTTATAAGAGTATTTTAGCTGATTCAAATGGCGACGCTAAGCAAAGTTTTTTAAGTCTCAGACGATGATCTTTTGTTGCATATACGTAATGCTAGTGATGATTTGTATTCTCTAGACGACTCAGAAAGTGATAGTGCTGACATAGGGTATTTGCAAAATGCCGACGTACTTGATAGCGACACTGATCAAGCTAGCAGCAGTGTTCCTAGCAACGATAATCTGCAGTGGACCGTTAACGGCCAAGTACGAAGCAGGTTTTCATTTACCGGCAAGCCAGGCATACCAGTAGCCTGAACGGTGTAACTGACCCACAGGAATTTTTTGAAATTTTTGACAACGAAATTGAAGACCTAATTGTTACAGACACCAATTGATACGCCAGGCAATTCTCGGAGGAACGCTTGGCCAACTTGATGGCGCGTTTACGTTCAGAAGGGTAGATTGACACCGACAGCAATGAAATAAGGGTTTTCTAGCATTGCTGCTTATCCAAGGTGTTAATCACCAGCCCAAAGTGCAGCACTACTTTAGCAAAAAAGCATCATTATATAGCCCATTTTTTGCTGAGGTCATGGATAAAAACCGCCTTTTTCTGTTTAGCAAATTTTTTCATTTCAACAATAATCAGCAGTTTGACCCAAACTTTTATATCCTTAAATTATTGTTCAAATTGTGGCCTATTCTGACACACATGAAAGCGAAATTTTCTAGCATTTACCAGCCGGAAAGAGACATGTAGTCGTAATATACCTATCTTGCCGGTTATCAGTGATGCTTTCAAGCAGGATCGAACTTGTTCTCAAAGTAAGCGAGATTTAATGTCATGCGCCTTAATCTTTATCTTAACCATTCCAACACAGCGGGTAGAGAAACTGCAACAATTATATACTTCGTCAAAGACTTCTACGCAAAATTTCGCTCTCGCAAATTGAAAGTTTGAAACTGCCCGTAAGGGACTTTCCCGTAAAACTTCGCTGTTGCGAAAATAATCGAAGACAGAAAAAAAGCGAAACGCGGGATTAAATACGCACTGTAACTCGAAAAGAGAAAAATTAATTCCCCACTTAACGGGTTAGGAAGCCTCCCGTTTCCAACACTCGCTTTGTTGCTTTGCTTCTCTCTTATAAGACGCTCTCTATCGATCGTAACCATATCGAGCTAGCAATCTGATATGTAAGAACCAAACTCCTGATATGCTTATGATAATAAACTAACTACAATTAATGATGGTGACGTAATAGACAGAAGTAATGAAAGTTAACTACAGGTTAAAAGCTAAGACAAATGAACTAAGGTTTAAAGCTACACGTAATATGAATTTGGCTTTATGTCTACATTTTGAATGGTTTTCCAAACGCCCAATTAATGCAGACTTAAGGAACTGACAACGTCAGACACATTTAATTTATCAGAAGTCAAGTGCATCTACCTCACTAACTGAATTCAAAACCAGAGTAATCACCATGAGCACATTTTCCGATACCCAAACAAATCAAGTTTAACCAAACTTCGAAATTTTATTGAAATTTTATTGAAAATTTCCCAATGCCGGCAATCAACCCATAGTTTTATGGACTGTTAAAGCAAAATTTTTTCCGTACCAGTGCGATGGTAAAAATGTGACCTATACCTTATAAAAAAGATAGCCATTTTCAAGCCAACAAAGATACCAATCCAAGCAAAAGATATAGAGGATGCTGGCACACCAATATTAAATAAACTAATCAACCGAAATAGTACTTCTCAACTTTATTACAAAAATCTAAAATTTGCAAAGCTTTCGCTGCATCCTGGAAGATTTGTTAGTGCTATCTCATTCTAATAGAAACTTTGAATACGATTTCTGTTTGAGCAAGATTGCACAGAAAAAGTTGCCAACAGACACGGAAAGCTTTGCAGATTTAGATTTGTATAATAAAGTTGAGCAATGCAATCAAAATTAATTAGTTTGCTTAATACTTTTGTCTCAATTTTAATGTTAGCTTAACTTTGATTACTTCTGTCTATGCATGAGTTGCTAGTTGCTAGCCAGCAATTTTCAAGGCGATCTCCTATCAAGAGGGATCTACTTCCAGCATCAAAGTACAATAAAAAAATTTGCTCAAAATGATCACTAGCATCTTACGGTACCATACAGCAATCTATTACATCCTGTCAATAACCCGCGACCGGTTTCGACCTTATTGGGTCTCATCAGGCGGGTGTAAAAAACACTCAATAATAAACATGCTAAAAAAAACAAATTTGCCATTGGGTGCAAAAAAAGGAAAATGCAATACAAAACAATATGATACAGCAATACCTATATCATGGGGGTCACATTCAAGGACACACACACATGACATGGACAACAAGTCACATCGGTAAGCCCTAATAGGGGTGCAGGATCATTGTTAAGACTTATCATTAATACATGAGTTGCTAGTTGCTAGCCAGCAATTTTCAAGGCGATCTCCTATCAAGAGGGATCTACCTCCAGCATCAATAGAAAAATTTGTGACCCCCATGATATTGAATGTGACTCCCATGATATAGGTACTGCTGTATCATATTGTTTTGTATTGCATTTTCCTTTTTTTGCACCCAATTGCAAATTTGTTTTTTTTAGCATGTTTATTATTGAGTGTTTTTTACACTCGCCTGATGAGACCCAATAAGGTCGAAACCGGTCGCGGGTTATTGACAGGATGTAATAGATTGCTGTATGGTACCGTATGATGCTAGTGATCATTTTGAGCAAATTTTTCTATGTTACTTCTGTCTATTACGACACAATCATCAATGATAGTTGGTTTATCATCATATGCATACCAGCAGTTCGGTTCCTATAAAAAACTGGTTTCATAGATTGAATTGCTATTTTCGATATTTCGAGCCTTGTTGTCTAGTTATTTTGGTGATTACCTGTTTGTAATCGTCGAGTACTGTGTTTTAGATCTCCAGACGATCGCATTTTTGCGTGAAACAGACTGTTGAGAATAGAATGTTTTTATAGCTATCGAGTGATAATTATAGTCAATGCTCTGCTGTTGGCATTGAGCTCTCTATTTTGATTTACTGGCTTATGCTACCACATTGGTAAGATTCATTTCTAAAAACACAATCATTGAATGAAAATATCCAGTTTATTTTCCAAAGGATATTTTCGGTAAAATAATATGTTTGAGCAGTTGTTCTTTCTTGATCAACACAGGTTGTTATGACAAAATAACTGCATTGAGCGAGTAAATCACCACATTCAAAGTGTAAATTGCAAGTATCAGTTTTTCCTATTCAAATGTTAGGTACATAATTAAGCAAGCCACCCTGGCATATCAGTGTAAACAATTTTTGCAACTGCAACACACATACATAGAATCAGAAGCTTAGATGAAAACATCCAAATCGGCCATCTGTTTATTGTCCACTTCACTTCTTGCCAATATATGGATATGCCTTTAAACTTCTCCAGAAATTGCGATCATTAAAATGCTGAGACGCACTTCTTAAAAACACTGAGGAATCTTATATATGATGTCAATAATGATTGATGATTGATGATTAGCTTAAGTTTGTGAGGAACAAACAGAAACAATCAAGCAAACCTCATAAAGCTGCATTCATCGGATTTTAATTCTTGGCCCGTAGATTGAGCAAAAATTGAAACGTTTTAGGCTAGATCAAGCAAATTGAAGCAAGCACATTCTGATTGTTCGCAGAGAATCCTAGAAAAGTGGGATATTTGTTTTAGCTAGTTATAGTCGGTTTGTAAGAATCCATTTTGTAGGTTTTTAGGATGTATTAATCAGGTCTACCACAGTTATCAGATTAATCAGGTCTACCATAATTATCACACATATTAAATACACAATCAAAGAGCGAATTTGAATAAAAAAATTGAATTTCCCGGCCAGATTGCATTGACATTGCTAGTGCTTATCCTAATATTGCAGAGTAGCTAGATTGGCAGGGCTGCCAGATTGGCCTTTTTTGCGTCTGGCCACCCTGTTGATGAGAATTCGAATTGAACACTCAAGGTGGTCATGTAATAACAGAACCTAGCGATTAATTGACTAATTAAATAAGTTTCGGTCATCATTATTTTTCCTGAGCTATAATCACCCAGTCTTGATTAAATTTATGAACTGGTGATCAACTGCATTAGCTGATTTAACCTTTTTTCAAACTGCACGTTGGTAGAGCCAGTGCTCTTATGCGTGTGTTTTTTCCTTTACTCTCTGACAACAATATTTGTGCGCTACCTTTAAGAAAGTTCTATTTGTTTAGGTTTATTATTAATTTCGGACGTGCTATAAAGCTGCTCGGTAAATAGGCTCGCATCAATGCATTTTTTAGACGCTTTGCACTTCTCGAATCTTTACTGCTAGTTTAGCAGAATGTAAAGGCTACTGGCAGTTTTGCAGAGTAAATCAATTCTTAAATATCTATGCCTATTGTTGTTTTTGATATCGAAAAAAATATTCAAGTGTTAGGCTAGGTTAGGCTATGGCGTACGCAGCAGTGCTCCTTTTTCATTCACTATTTGCAAAAGTCAATCTCGCCTCTTTTTTTCTCAGAAAAATTTCAAACGTGAATATTAGCCATTATTTTTGTAGCGGTAACACGCACATCCCCTAATTTAGAACTTAAAATGTTGATCTCAAAAAAAAGCTTTCTGCACCGCCACCTTGCTGTAATATTTGCAGAAAGCCATTCTCGCGCACCTCCCTCAATAAATCTCTGCATACACACCGGCCCTGATTCAAGGTTGAAACTTAAAATCATTTTTTTCGCTGTTTATAGGCCTACTGGTCAATTTTTAAATAATTTCCCCAACCAAGCCAAGAATACTCGTATTTGTCGTGTAGATGAATTCAGTCAAACGGAGAAAAACTGAACCAAATTGCAAAATATATTGCCTGAAAATTGCTAAAGATTTTTAGCACCATTTACTCAGCACTGTATTTTACCGAGTTTATTTTTGGTCGAAGGCCGAGCTTTATATACATGTTTAGTCTGATTTGAGATCGGCCGAGAGCTGTGTCGCAAAGTTTGAGTGATCAAATGTAACTCATTAAACAGAAATAACCAGGCATTTCGCCGTGGCCAAATAGTAACCGATAGGTTACTTGTTTGTGAACCTTTTTCAGGACCGATGTAATCACGCGAATTATTACATCACCGAAGCTCATTGTCACAGTTTTACCTTTTCTCCAGCCGAAATTTTGAAAACTGCCTTTACGCCCATACAATTGTTGTTTGGACTTGCTTTTAGTTCATCTTTAAAGACCTTGACACACAGTTAACTCCAGTTCTTGCTGCGAAAGAAGTGGCAGAGTAAACAAGCTACAACTCGCAAGCTGGCATCTTAATCGAATCAAAAAATAAAGATCATTAGTGAGAGATGATGATGGCCTAGATCAGATATTTTTAGTAGGCGGGCCACAGTCTTCACTGGGCAACTACTTTACTTACCCTTCACATAGAGTGTAATTGGAAAATTTGCTTACCATTTGTTTATATATTTTCTTTGGACAATATCCCTTAAATTTAGTATGATAACTTTTTTGAGGTCGCTTGTAAAATTAGAAAAATATTTAATCGGCCACGAGCCACCGAGGTCCACTCGTGCCCGGCCACGAGCCACCGAGCGTTTCGAAAATGGGCCACATGCCAAAAACAGTTAAAAAGCTCTGAACTAGGTTAAAAATGTCGTGATCAAAAAAATACGCCTGAGGGAAAACAAAGAGTGTGGTTATACGCAAACCAATGTTGCTAGCAAACTTTAAAGTATTTGAAATATTGAAATTCTGCCGGGACTGAGAGAACGTTACGTTATTATAGGCAAGTTGACGTCATAAATAAAGCCTTTGAACTATTTCTACTGTACTGTACAATAAATGTGTGGAAATAGCTGGTGTAAACTTGCAAATCGCTGTTACGTTGCTGTCACGTTACGTCAGACGCTTAGCTAGCTGCCTTTGAAGAAATTTTGGACGAAGGAGTCAAGATGTAAATCGGGATAAAGCGACATCTTTTTTAGCGCCTTATATGGAAGACAGGTGACCCATACGCCTCGGAAATGTCCACTTCAAAGCGAGTGCAGACGTCTTGTCCAAAATTCGCTTTCTCGAAAATGGACAATAGGAAGATAAAGATGGACAATAAAAAAAAAGCTTAGCGTATACGCTGAACTTGGTAGGCTACCAAAAACGACTTTGTTTACAACTTTACAATACGGTACTTAGGTTGATTTAGCAGTTTGTTCAGTAAAGTTCGCCGAAATTGTCCGGCGGTTTTTTACATTTGCTAGCAATTTCGCACTTGGGCCGGCGACGAAGCATTGACTGAAATCTAGAGGAAACACTGCATAGTAGATTAGCAAACCTTGTCCCTATACACTTAGTTATAGTTTACCATGTATTTGTACTGATGCAGATGAGAGGTTTGCGTGAAACAGTGTGCAGGCAGTTGTCAAATCTGCTCTTTTCTTGATGCTTGTTATGAATTCTGCACCTTGACAAGCAATTGGTGAATAGGTTGTCTACTGGTACCACAAAGCTAATGAGAAATCGATAATGCACTAACTACACCTGTATTGTATTGCAAGGAGCAGAAAAGCTCATGACACATGCATTTATTTTAACATATTGCCAGGTTGTTGATTTTCATTTTTGAAAATGTAAACAAAGCTACGTTTGAATAAATCTAATGCCCTAGCTTTGCTGGAAGAGATACCATGTGATTATGACTCTGATACCGATGTTGATAAAAATTTTGATAAAGACTTAGACATCACATAAAATACAGATCCACTTTCATGTTCACAGGGAAATAATGAAATAGAAAGTCAATCATCTACCAACCACAATAGAGTCACTTTATGTACAGATGCTAAAAATGGTAATGATGCTACTAGGGCTAGTAGTATCAATACACAAAGTCGATGCTGGAGAAAGAAATCATTAACAATCAATCCCTTTAATTTTGTGTCTCATCGCACAAGTGAAACTTTTACAGCAACCCCTATTTATGCATTTCAAATTGTTTTTGATGAGAAGATGATAGAAAACTTGCATTTTTAAACAAACTTATGTTGCACCCAAAGAGGCAGAGCGGGAAGCATTACAAAAGATGAACTTTATGCATTTTTTGAGATAAATATTTTGATGTCATAACATAAATTCCCAGCGCTGAAGTGCTATTGGATGAAAGCTAATGACATGGGTATTTCTCCCATCTAGAAAGCGATGAATGGTGACTGTTATTTTACATATTGAGCAATCTTCATCTCAACGACAATAGCAAAATTGATTCATCGCAAAGCGACAAAATTTTAAAAATTCGTCCTCTAGAGCAGCGACTAAATCATCGTTTTGTACAAAAATATTCACCAAGTGAACATGCCAGTGTTGATGAATAGATGATTCGCTTCAAGGAAAGGACCTCACTAAAACAGTACAATCCTATGAAACCAATTAGGCGTGAATACAAACTGTGGTGCGTGGCAGACAATGATGGTTATGTTTACAAATTTGAAGTGTATACAGGTAAAAAATATTTCGGAAGATAGCTCTGCTCAAAATCTTGGTTTGACAGGTAATGTTGTTATCAGTTAACCGACTGGTTGCAAGGAAAATACCACAAAGTTATTTTTGATATTTTCTTCTCATCAGTTCCTTTGTTAAAAGAATTAAAAAGAAAAAATATTTTGGCTTATAGAACTATACGAACAAATCGGAAAGATTTGCCGGTTATAGCTGATAAAAAGTCACACTAAAGAGGTGATTTTGACTTTAAGTGCACTTCAGATGGACTCAGCCTCTACAAATGAAAAGATGGCAAACCAGTGCACCTGATATCAAATTATCACAAAATTGAAACTGCTGCAATGCAAAGAAAGCAGAAAGACCGAGCAAAAGTAACTATCACCTGCTCACAGCTTGTAAAACACTGCAATCAGAACATGGGTGGAGTGGACAAACACGACATGCAACGCCAGCTTTATGAAATAAACAGGAAAAGCATGAAGTAGTGGCATAGACTTCTTTTTGGTTCACTTGACATGGCAGTTGATAATACTTATGTTGTTCACAATGCAAGCAAGGGGCAACACCTTTTATTCCTAGAGTTTCGAAGAGACCTTGCAATGGGACCTACTTACTCGTACATTTGCTAGAGGCTGCAGATCTTCTGGTGTTTCAAAAAAGTGTAAAATAGCATACTGCAGAGTGTCTCACCTTCTGTAAGACTGAGTAACGTTGAGATTCGCCTGCCTAAATTTACACACAAAAAAGGCAGATGTGAAGTGTGTTCGGAAAAAGGAGCTGAAGCTAGACCTTCTTGCATCTGTGCTAATTGCAATGTCCATCTTTGCTGCAACGCTTTAAAAAACTGCTTTGTTGAGCATCACTCGTGAGAGTTATTGTTGAAAGTGAAGTGTAACATTGTTGCACAAATTAATAATGCCTATTTGTTTTTATTAAAGATTGTTATTAGATTAGCGTGAGAAAATTTATAAAACAAAATTTATTTTTTTGACCAGTGAGATTATCCTCTACGGTCCTGACGAGATTTGAGGATCCCATCCCCCCAAAATTTACTCTCCTAAAGAACACAAAAAAATTTTTGGTATTTTTGTGATTACGGCAGTCTATTCAAACAAAATCTAGCACTGAAAATACTTTTTTGAGAATTTTTTTAATTCAGAGCTGAAAGGGTTAAACTTAGTTCTAAAAAATTGATACGGCCCGCGTCCAAATTTTAAAATTTCGTATTTGGTATACCAGTGATTAATGTTACAGATGCCTACTGTTCAGCGGGCGATCTATTGTTTGGTTTCATAGGTTGCCAAAGTTCGCTGACCTTACAAGACTTAGCCAAGCGCAAATGGGCTAAGTAGTCGATTTCTCTTGCTGTCAAGAGTGGAGAAGTGAACGAGAAATATTTGTTTCTTTTAAATGAGAGCCATCGGCGATTATCAAAATTTGACTTACCTTCAGATTAATTGTTTTCTCTTCCACAAGCAAAAATTTCAGAAACATGTTAAACACAAATACAAAATAACATAAAATCTTCTTCTGTTTGCAGGTTTAATCGTTTTTGTGCGTGGTGTAGTTCAAAAGATATAATGCTTTAAACTTTTGGGGCAAAAACTACCCCACGTTAGACTTAGCACGATGCGAATTTCTTGAGCCGAATAGGTTTAAACTGATCAAATCTGTTGGAGAGCTCAAAGTCGACACAATGCCCCGCCATATAGTTTTGAAGCCACCCAAGACATTTGGCGGCCCCAAATGTCTTACGTGGCTTCAAAATTATACACAGCCTGCATGACCTACCAAGCAATGCCCACAATATGGCGACCGGCCACAGCCGTCGCGGTACCAATACCTGGGAAACTAGCTGATGATTGAAAGAGCTACCAGCTCATATCACTGCTGTGCTTTCCTTGCCAGCTTTTCGAGCGGCTACTCTTGAGATGTCTAGAGCATGCTGTTTGTCTTTGACTTGTGGACGATGCATAACTAATCAAGTAGTCAAAATAATCATACAATGACAACGAGCAAAACTTTAAAGAAACTAATAAATCAGGCTTTGTTTTAGTAGATCATCTGTCACATACGCTACTGTTTGATGTACTACGCATAATTTGAGATATGAACATATCGTGTTTCCTATTTACTATATTTGCAAACCGAAAGCTCATCTTCAAGACTGGTGATTGCCAAATTAGCCACCTCCGTCAGTTAAGGAATGGCGTACCACAAGAATCACGCCTAGCTCCACTATTTAATGTGTATATCAGTGATCTACCAAATCAGCGTTATAGCAATAGGCTACGACGAAGCAGATAACTTAGCACTCCAGTTTGCACTGGACTTCTGGACTACTGCCAAAGTAGAGAGAACCATAACTTCAGAAATGCTGGAAATATCTTGTTATTTGAGGAAATATAAAGTGAAGTTATGTCTGTCGTAAACGACAGCACAGCTTTCCATCTCAATAGAAATTGAGCCAATTGTCCAAGACCAACTATGCAGAACGATTTTCTACTTCCCAATAGTCCCCACCTAATATAATATAACGTAATGTTGGACCGCCAGCTCACTTGCAGGAATCATATTGAGTGAGTCGAAGCTAAAATAAGTTCAAGAAAAAAATCTTCTAAAGTGTCTGGCAAGATCAATGTGGGTGACCTATTTAGAGTGCAGGTGAAAATGCCTCCCCAGAATTCATAAACGTAGTCTTCTCATCAAAAACAATCACCAACATATGGCGCCGTTTCAAGGTTGTCGCAATGCCAAAATCAGGCAATAACGCCATCTCTCCTGAAGGTTTCAACCAATCTTCCTTTTTAATTCATTAGTTAAGTTTTGCAAAGAATAATGCTCTAACAAATCTTTACAGCGATTGACTTTCTTTTTCCTAACGAAAAGTAAGGCTTTCCTAGTGGCAAAATCACGGTTGATCATGTTACTAAACTCGCACAAAGCGATTGTTATGCATTCAATAATGAGCAAGTTTACAAAACTGCTTTTTAGGTGTTTATAATCAAACTAAATTTGCTCCCAAATTCCTAGGACTCTCAATCTACTCTATTTTGACTAATTTAAGAGCAACGTTCTATTCCAAAGTTTCCCTTATCAATCGGCAAATTGGTATCAAGTGAGAAGCCTATCACAGATTTCTGCAAACATCTATATTAGCGTTTGTGTATGCCCCCATTGAATATTATGTTCTGTCCAGAGCCGTAGTGTCCACTCTCACAAGATTGATATTCCACTCAACAAAGCAATACAGACAATTTCAGTATGCTTACGAAGCACCATTAATAACTTATTATCATCTGTATTTGGTATCGATCCCGCGAGCTACAGAAGCAACGACTTCTTTTCGCTCGTATACAGCCAAGCCGAAAACAAGAATTTTTCTTTGCTGCCTACTCTAAAAATAACCGACTTTTACCCAATTGACATTTATACGGATTCCATGCCTTCAGGACAGAGTATCTGTCCTGTACAAATCCAACCCTCCCTTTCCAGTACCACTGACACAGATGGTTTCAAATTCGCCGTGATCCAACTTCCACAAAAGCATGGATACAACTCAATTGTTTGCATATTTGACTTGGACGCTTTGCGTCGAACAAATTTGAAACACAATTCTCTGACACAAACCTTTGCAAATTTGGTGTTAAAAATAAAGAGTCTCAATAATTCCAATAATTCAGCAAAATTTCTTTAATGTACAAACTTCAGAGCAAATGACCGATAGTAAAAGCAGTAAAAACTAATCAAGGGTTATCCACGTCGTAATTCTAGGCAGTAAAAATTTTAAACTACATCGTTGCTTAATAACAATTCACTAAAAAACAAAAAGTTTCTACTGTGCCGGCGTTTATAAACAAAATCGCGAGAAAAGAAGAAAAAGGGTAATTACGGTGCTGAGACATAGCGGCCCCTTTGAAAGGCAACGCAAAGTGAAATTTCAAACAACAAGTCAGGAAGCACCGTCGTAATTAAAATATGGTAAAGATAATTTAGCACTTGCCAGAAGTCGAATCTAAAATTTTAGCTATCTAGATAATATATTTCAAGCCTAAATTTCGTAGTAACGCCAAAGTAAAGCTATACACAGAGCATATTTACAAGCACAATGTTCACCATACATAACAAGCGAAAGGCGATTACGCTATAATAATTCACGCTACACAAGCTATACCGGGGCTATCTTAGATAAGTCACGAAGGATGTATTCAATCTCTCCGGTACCAGAATCCTTTAATACGGCAATTGTAGCCCTACGAACAATATCTTTCCCCTTACGCTGTTGTGGATGCACGCAATGAATACGTCCAAGGCGGTATGTCCCTCGTTTGAAAATATCTGTAGCATCTCCAACTAAAACCAACTGACCAGGAGAAAGGTTTTCTCGAGTAACCCTTCATTTAGATCGACCTTGCAAAGCAGGAAGGTATCCAGCTTAACCAAAATCTATGTGCCAACGTAGCATTATACATGAAGTCTCGGCGAAGGTCTCCTCGATTATGGAAAGCGCTGATCGGGGTGTTAGGAGCGAGCCTTTGCCCGAGGAAGGATGAGGGAGTCAGAGGAGCTAAATCGCTAGGTTTGTCGCTGAGCGTAGTCAGGGGTCGATCATTGACAATACGTACCGCAGCAGAAGTGAAAGTTTGCAGTTCGACAAGTGAGGGCTTACGACGAGCATTACCCAAGATGTGACCTAAAGCATTTTTAAAGAGTTTAACCATGCTTTCCCAACTTCCGCCTTAACTAGGGGCGTAAGGTGGGATTCTTACCCAGTTGATGTTGCGTTTGCGAAGCGAGTTATGAAATTCGGTTGAGCCAAGCAACGTCGAAAGCTGTTCAGCCGCGGCGCAAAAGGTAGACCCATTGTCTGAGTACATAGTGTCAACCGCCCCGCGGAGGTTAGTAAATCGCGAAAAGGCAAGTACGAAATTATTTAAATCTAGACCAATTACGATTTCGACATGTATACATCGGGTACACAAACAAGTGAAAAGCAATCCCCAAGCCTTGCAGTTACTTCTGTTTTGACGATATATGTACGGCCCCAAATAATCGGCGGCGCAAAACTTAAAAGGCTTGTTTGTGGGAGTAACTCGACACGCCGGCAAGTCAGCCATTAATTGCCAAACAGGAGTGGCTTTGCGCAATGCACACATACCACAATCACCCAAGTAACGTTTTACGCTAGAAATACCGTGAACAATCCAGAATCGTTGCCGCGTCCTCATAAGAGTATACGAAGGTCCAGCATGTCCTGCTTCGACATGCTCTTGAATCACAATTAGTCTAGTTAAAGGATGCCTACTGGGAAGAATTAATGGGTGTTTCGTGTCAAGAGGAAGTTCAGCATTCTCAAGCCGCCCTTCAACGTGCAACAAATAAGAGGCGTCTACGCAAGGACGCAAATTTCGCAAAGACTTCAATTCAGAAATCCGCCGCAATTGTTCGGCATTTTTGCCTTCCTTACCTAAACTTTTCAAAAAGGATTCGAAGGCGTCCGGTGTATCCGACTTTAACAAATCGACAACATCTCCAAAGAGGTTACTTTGGACGTATTTTACTATATTCATCAGCGCCATGTCCAGAAAGGTGGCATCCAAAGTAGGTTTTGAAAATGCGATTCCTTTGTTTCTAGTCATCAAGTAATGCTTAAAGGCGATGAGATATCCAACGCGCTTTTTTAAGGTGTAAAGATCAGGAGAAGAGGCAATTAGTCGATCCAGGCCTGTGTTACGTTTGCTATAAAGTTCGTGACTAACAGTAGTTTTATGTACAACCGTGGTGAGAATTGATGGCTCGAGTTCCAAACTTTCATCTAGCAGGAATTTTGGGCCATCCAGCCAAAGCGCATAACAATTTGGGTGTTTCGCACTAGCTTCCCGAGTGCCCACGTCGGCAGGGTTAACTGACGAATGGACGTAGTTCCAAGCATCAGCTGGAGCAACTAGGAGTATTTTGTCCACCCGTCGTTTGACGAATCGAGGTAAATGAAGGTCTGGGTTCACTATCCACTTTAGAGTTACTTGCGAATCGGTCCAGAAGTGGCACCAACAATCGAGGTACTTCAGGGAACGAGAAACACTAAGCATCAAGTCTGCGCACAGTCTGGCAGCTTCCAGTTCCTTACGAGATATGACCCAATTTGTTTGATTGGCTGACACAAGTTTTGATTTTCCTTGAATAGAGGCTACGCTCGACTTCTCATTAACCAAACGCCGCAAGTATACAACACATGAAAACGCATGATTAGAAGCATCACAAAACTCATGCAGTTGGTAGATAACCTTGTCACCATTCGTAATTGCGACCTCGTCAGAAAAACAGTAACGAGGAGTGGAATAATTAGCAACAGCTTCCATAGATCTAATCCAATTCTTCCAATCATTTTTAACGTCTCCAGGTAGGTCATCGTCCCATCCGATACCCGACAAGATGACCTTTTGGAGGATTAATTTTCCTTTTAAGAGGAAAGGAGCAAGGATGCCTAAGGAGTCAAAGTGACTTGCAAGCATACGTAGCATTTCCCTTCTAGTAGAGACTTCCGATAATGCACTGTTTCGGCATACCTTCAAACAATCATTTTCTACATCCCATACTACACCCAAAGCTTTGCAGTCGGGCACAGGATGAGAGCCAAGATCAATCTCCCGAATACTAGATCCGAGTTCACTCTGAGGAATGTTTGATAAAAACAGACTTTGACAGGCCATTTGCTACCCATTTACGCAGTTTAAATCCTCTACTCTCAAAGAGCGACATTGTTTCACGAGTAATCATTTCAAGGTCAGTCAACGATTCAGAGGTCATCCACATGTCGTCCATGTACCGGTTGTTCTCAACCATCGACAATGTCAGTTGACTAGCTGCAGTAGGATTTTCGAGAATTAAACGTTCAATAGCAAGAAGGGCAATATACGCACTGGAGTTTATTCCCCAAACGTGCCTTGTAAAACGATAGCGCTGTATTTCCCCGCGGTTCAAGTCGTTATCCGTGTACCAAATTAGGCGAAACAAGTCCTGTTGACTTTCCGGCAGAGATATTTGAAAATAGCATTTGCTCAAATCAGCCATGCATGCGAATTTTCCCAATCGGAATCGGATAAGAACGCTCACTAAGTTGTTCAGCAAATTCGTGCCAGCAAACACAGCATCATTTAACGCTACTCCCCCGTAAGTAGCTGCTCCGTCGAAAACAACCCTCGGTTTATTTTGTTTGGTAACAAAAAAGGGGAGATACCAGCTGCGATTATCACAAGTACCGTCCTTTAAGGGAACTAACCAGCCCTCATGAACAAGTTCTTGAAATGTTTCGGTAAGGGTAAGTTTTAGTTTAGGATCTTTAAGTGCTTTGCACCATAATGACTTTGTACGTTCCAAAGCTTCAGTAAGGTTATTAGGCAACGAGCTAACGACATCGGTTTTTAAGGGAACTGGTATTTCATAGCGTTCATTAACTACCTTTATGTGAGGCTCCACCAACTGGCGAGTGAGTTCGTCGTTTTGAGAAGGCTGAACAATCTCGTCATCTAACTCATAATTTCGTAACCTTTCTTTCAAACTGGTTATTTTAAGTTTAAGTCGGTCACACTCGTTTACATTACAACTTGCATCTACTCCGACCTTCATAGTCATACGCAAGTAGGACTTTACGCTTATACGCCCACCGCTGGCGATGGGACCAAGCCTGGTCAAAACGTAATTAGGGTCGTCGTGAATCAGGCCTTCGGGCTCTTCAATTACTGTAAGCAAGCATTTGTCAGTTTGCCCAATGAGTATATCAATACTTTTGCGCTGAGGAATGGTCGGAATTTCGACTCCTTTGAAATGTTCTAGGCCATTGGTATCCACTGCATGTGGAAGAGTGTTCAGATCCTCAGTAAAGTCTGGTACTACCAAAGCATCCCTAACCCTTTAAGGTCTCACCAGTGGTAAGAGACTCTATTGAAAAATCTGTAAGGCCATAGCTGGGAGTGGTCTGTTGTGCCAGGGTACTGATAGTGATAGTTTTGTCTTTGTTGGTGTTAAGCCCGAGTTCAGTCTTTAAACCTTCAGAGATGAGCGTAGCTTGGGAAGCCGTGTCATGCTGAGCATACGCTAGCGTTGATTTCCCAGTGTCAGGGTTAATAACTCTTACTGCACTGGTGCGCAACAAAACAACGTCATGATTCGGCTTCAACTTTCTTACGACAGCCTGCTCCCCATCAGATGTTTCATCAACCGGTTCACTGCCTGCCTCGGGTAAGACCCTGCAACGATTTACTTCAGCGGCCCCGACATTAACAGAGTTTGACTGTTTGTACAAGTCATGTAAAAAGCTTGCGTGTTTATGTTCAAAGTTCGGAACACACTTACGACATTTCGATGAAAATGCACAATCTCGAGCACGGTGTCCCAAAGATAGATAATTTAAACATCTTCCAGCGTTAATAATCATCTGCCGTTTGCAGTCTATAGAAAGATTTGCGAATTTTTCACAATCCGCAAGGAAATGTTTGGATCTGGAGTCAATGCATATAAAACAATTAGGAGGTGGTCTTGTCGGAGATCGTTTGTAAGTGCACTGGTTCTTGTCACTAACTGCTGATTCACGCTTATTAGAAGATCCTGTCAGCGTTAAACTAGTTGGTTTCGATTTTACAGCTACTTGTTGAACTCTAAAAGAATCACGCACACTTTTAAAATCACGTGGTTTGTCCTTTTCATCATTTTTGAAAAATGTTTGTGCGTAGTGTGACGTCATCACGCTCAACTCGTGTGTTATAAACTCGCGCAAAGAGTCGAATCCAGGGTGATTCAAGTCAAGTGCCATTTTGGCAAGATAGTCAAGATAGCGTCGCTTTAACACGCTGGGAAGACGACTGGAGGTATCGAGCAGCAATTGACCCGATAGTTTTTCCACCTCATCGGGAGCATAAGCAAAAACTTCTAGGGTATTAAGGTCGTCATTAAAGGCCTTCAGTGAAGTTACGTTGAAGGTTACTTTAGGGCCATTGCGAATGGCAATGATTATAGGCTCAGTGGTAAGACCGTTAGAAACACCATATCTTTGCCGTAGACGATCTAAGGCCTTTTCAATATGTTGCGAGGTTGACATGTTTTTCATGGGTGCCAAAAATAAATTAACTATCTCGCGTGGCTGATCAACACACGAAGCTCTCAGCACTTCGAGTCGGCGCTCGTCACAAGGATTCTCGTCCATAAGTTTACGAATTTGATTTTCGTAAAACATAAAAGTCATGTTTTTACCATTATATTCAATTTGAGAAGCCAGGTTGATAAACTCGCTTCTGCTCTGACGGTCAAGATAAGTCCTCAACGCTAAGTCTTGTCGATAAATCGGAGACGGCTTGTGACAGCCACGTCCTAAAGCATCTGTAGGCAAATCAGGATCGAGCCGAAGTGGCCAAGCCACTTTAGGTTTAGCATCCCGGTGTACATCATTCTCAATAGGCAAACTAGGCTGTACCTCATTTGGCCGAAAACGATGCCGCGCAGCTTTGACACTTACGCGGAGCTCGTGACGCTTCACTAGAGACGAGAGGGCGCCACGATGAAATTTGGAGCCAGCAGAAGGTCCACCCAATTGCCCTGAGGATGAAACAGAGCCTTGACGACGCGATGAAGCGACTAAAGACCCGCGTTCAGAAAGCGCGATCAGTCGTTCTTCTGCATCAAGCCTAGCCTCCTCGACGCGACGATGAGCTTCAGCTTCGGCTTCGGCAGCCTTCGCTTCGGCGTGCGCTTTTGCTTTAGCAAGGTCATAATGGGCCTTAAGTTCAGCTCGCTTACGATCCAACTCAATTTGTCGCGCCATCGCCTTACTTGATGCTATACTATAACACTCGGTAACCTGAGAAACGCTATCTGAAGGTTCAAGGTCAACACCATGATCGCCCTCGATCGCCACCGAAGACTCTTCGGAAAACTGACCATAACAACGCTGTTTAGCACTCTCGTATGAATTAACGCATTTTTGAAATTGGTTAATTATACTGTCAGACATGTTAAATATTCCTTCTAAATCTGATATGTTCTGTAACTTTATTTTATAATCATCGCAGGAAATTTTGATGTCAGCGAATTGCTGCGACAATTCCAGAAAACGCTATTGAGACGCGCGCATTTAGATAAATTATCGCAAACACGTTTCATGCGGTTTAAAATCTGCCTTTTTAAGGTCAAAAGTTTACGTTCGAATTTCTCGTTCTGCCGCTATCACCAGCAGATACTAGAGTAATTTCCCTTTGAATGGGAACAGAAATACTTGCCCGGGGTTTAATTTGGTCGTCCACTGCGTGCATCCCCAACACCCCTTTAGCATCACCCTCCTCGGTTGCACCATCTATTAATTTAGTACTAGGAGCATCAGACATGATTGTTTACAGTACACATACAACAAATAAATTAAATTTTAATCTTGAACTTGTTGTTGACCACTGCAATCTTCGCGAACACGTCCTTGTAGCGAATATTCCACACCGCTGATCCCGAACAAGAAATAGTAGTAGATTCCGGAATCCAATCGGAAGTGAAAGATGAAATTCGGAGATTTGAACTCGCAGAATGACAGAACCGGTAGTAATGATCAGGAAGTGTGGAAAGTCACGTCACCAGAGATGATTGGCGAATAATTAAAGCGATTCTTCTTCTTAAAGTGGTTGAAGATGTAAGTGCGAGTTGTCAGATAGAATTTACTGAGTACAATGACTTCAGTTCCAAGAAATTTAAATCTGACAGTCGCTGCAAGCTCCAGGTTAAGCAGATAATTCAAACTTCTTCTGTATTTTCGATCCTTGAAGGTATGAGTTGAATTTCTTTGGTAATAGTTGAGAATCGATAGATACGCACACCTTGATTAGTTTTCTTTATGTTAAAAATAAAGAGTCTCAGAGAAACGCTGAGACCCTCACTGCTGTCCTTCCAAAGCTAGTACAAAGAATCCAATAATTCAGCAAAATTTCTTTAATGTACAAACTTCAGAGCAAATGACCGATAGTAAAAGCAGTAAAAACTAATCAAGGGTTATCCACGTCGTAATTCTAGGCAGTAAAAATTTTAAACTACATCGTTGCTTAATAACAATTCACTAAAAAACAAAAAGTTTCTACTGTGCCGGCGTTTATAAACAAAATCGCGAGAAAAGAAGAAAAAGGGTAATTACGGTGCTGAGACATTTGGCTAGTTGCAGACACTGATTATGTTCTACTTGTCTGGCCAATTCTGCAAACAGCCTGCAGTTTTGTCTGTGTCAAGGATCAAGCATCTAGACAACTATTTCCAGGGACTTTTCTTTTAATTATGTGCTACGAGTATGCCAAATAATAACAAGTAGTTTTTTCCATGAAAGTGTTGAGACAATCCACTTTCTCTTAGAAAGTGCCTGCCCGCATAAATATCTATGCTGGCAGCTCCTCTGAAATATTTTTCTGATCAATGCACACTTCCAGTTTTTAAAATAATATATATCAAGCAAAACAAAAACACAGAGCACTTTTGCATAATTACCTAATCGTATTCTATAACAAGAGATTCCTTTTGTCGAAATACTTGACTTTTTGTGATAATGCTGAAGTAGCGTATATTGTTCTTATTTGTGTTGCAGAACACAGCACGTTTGGTAAATTGTCATTAGAAAATACTGAAACATATCTAGTATAGTTCATGTAATTTTACATCAATAAATTATAAATCTGGCCATTATAAATAAAAAAATTATTGAACTACTCATAGCATCACCATATCAATTACCACATAACCAATTAATTTAATATAAAACAAGAGATTCGTGATTATGAATTTAATCATGAAGATGCATTTTCTTGGGAATATACGACATCTGTACAAGAACAAAATAAGTGTAGCAAAGTTTCACAACGAATATTGTAGAATTTACATACATGATCGTGACTGATTGTGTTAAAACTATTGACAGGACCATTTTTAGGAGTGCGAAGCTCATTGCTATTAGATTATGCTAACTTGTTCATGGACACGCTGTGGTATTCGTATCAAAACTATTTAGTATTATATATTGAAATAGTTTTCAAATTTTGAGAGCGTTATCACAAAGCAAGACATCAGAAAAAGGTGGCACAATAAGTTGGCAGGATTAGTACTTAAATCAATGTGACTTTCTTAACTTTTCGCGGAGTATTTATTGAAAGTATAGAAAACTTCTTGCGACATGGTTTGTACAAAGTTTCCTTTTCCACAAAAAGTTTTACCATTATCATTCTGCCAGAAAAAAAGATCCGCACTTCGTTCACAAAAATATCCAGTGAAAACTTCAGCAACCAAGAACAATAAAAAAAAGTTCTTTGGTTTATAAAATGCACTGCAAAAACAGTCTTTTGCAACGATGCAAATACTAATTTGCGAACACATTGCCAGGTTTTGTGGGGTTATCATGAAAACCCGCTCATCGAAATATTTCCAGAACGATGGATAGGACGACTTGGGCCTCACCAAGGGCCTCCAATAATCCCACATCTCGCTCCGTGTGATTTTATTTGTGGGGTTACACAAAAGAGGAAGTGTGTAAAACAAAACCTCGCGCACCGGAAAATTTGGAGATGAGAATACGGAAAGATCTCAACAATATCCCAGATGACATCTTTCAAAAAGTTGTTTGTTCTAATGGTGGTTGCTTGAAAAAGCTGGTTGAAGCCAGTGGTGCTCACGTTGGAATATGACAATTTGGTTTCATTTGCCTATTTGAAGTTAATTTTCTGTCCAATTAAGTTTCCTACATAATATCAAACATGCATCCATAGCGTTCAATATATACTGTATAGAGTGAGAATTTAGAATTTATTGCAAATTTGTAATGCCTAGTTACTTACTGCTCTGACCAGGGATGATCAAAGTTTTTACGTTTCGGGCTACATGAAGTCCTGAAAGATCGCAGAAAAATTATTTTTTGGGTTTCAACTGAGCTAAGTTAGGATTACTGTACCATACCTCATTAGACAAAATCAGCATTCAGAAGTCAAATTTGGTTGCAGACAATCTTCACCGAACTAGTCGCGGACCGCACTGTAGCCATCCCTGCTGTAGATGACATTGCCTAACGCAAATGCAATCGGAGGTTTAGGGGCTCTGCCCCCAGCAGCTAAGCGAATTTTTCTGTTTTACACAACAACAATCGTTTTGAAGTATTTCTGCGTTAAAAATGTTTATAGAAATTTCTGAAATGGCAAATGTTGAAAATTGTCCGATATGAACAGCTACAAATGCTCTGATCATTGTGGCCTGTGTTAACAGTAGACGAAAGTTGGGACACATGATGTTGTAACAAAAAGTGGTCAGCTGCAGGTCTCTGCACTTTGCGATAACGCAATAAAATCAAAATTTTATTAGCGCAATATCATAATTTTACGGAGCCTTGTTTTTCAAGAAGATGTTACACGTATTCTAAGCTTATATGCAGAGCCACTCTTGTCTTCAGGCTTCAATTCGCTCAACGCCTCTGTAAATGAATTCATATTCAAAATTTAGTGTCTGCTTTAGCATTACGCCTGCGTCGAAAAGATAAGCATACTTAGTGCAATGCACAAAAGGGGATTGTAATTATTCGAGCGTACCGCACGCGTGCACTACGCTTATTCAATATGGCAAAAACCTATTTCCTCGCAGCCAAAATGAAGAAAAGCAGAAAAAACAAAAATGTCCAACTTCAAGTTGAAACGCCTGTTCAGCAACATATGCAACAAAATCGTGCGTCCCACAGCATTGTCTCAGTCGACAGTACGTTTTGTCATAAACGTTAAACCTCTTAATGATAATAATAATAATAATAGCACATTTGTATAGCGCTCTTTCCTGACGGAAGGTCAGATCAAAAGCGCCTCCCTGGGATTGCAATGTCTTCAGCAAATCACTACAGCTGGGGCGCAAATTTTAGCACCACCCACGAGAAACCACTACTGTCTAGCTAGGCCACTGATATTAATACCGAAACCTGTAATACTTCCATTTTTAGCATCTTTTGCTTTTAGTTTTTTTCTTCTTTTTGGAAATTGTGCTCGCGATAGCCGTTTTTTCACAGCTTGTCTTTTTCAGTCGCTACTTAACCAAATACTTAAGCTACGACCTACCAGTCTACAATTGATCTAACCATGCCTCGCCAATAACACCAATACTAAATATTATGCAATTACAGTATACTATTGTTATCCAAAGCTGGAATTTTTTTTACTGTAGTGCAATTACCTGTGGAGAGCAAAACACAACGTCAAAACCAACAGCATTATTATATTAAGAAAAGGTAACGTGTTGTTGATGATTGTAATAATTTTTACTTGCAAACGGGAAGCAAAATCAAGGTTGAAACTTTGCGTTCTTGTAAATGGCGCCATCGAAGACCGCTCACGCCTATGTATGGCCCTGTTTACAAAAACGTCATACTGCGTCACATAGGGGAAGGGGATTAACAATCGGATGAAAGAGTGCTATGGTTTGTGAACAGCCTTTAACTAATAGTTTTAGGAATCTTTGTAACCAGATAGAAAAGACTGCTAATATGCGTTTTTATCACATTAAAAGGCAATGAACTTTGCGCTCGTGTGCGATGTGTGACAATAAAACCAAGCCGCGCCAGACAAATTACAAGAGCACGTTTTGCAACTTTCAATATAAAACATGGATTCTCAATTTTTTTGTTTTCCTCTATATTGGGACAGCTGACAAAAATAAATTTATCCCTTTTTGTTTTAATGCTGTTCCAGCAACAGCTTACTATGACTATTGTTGTGAAGCACATAAACTATATGCTATAATTTTCAGCATGACATGACTAGCCCACTTCATTGACTGGGTTACAAAGCCAAATGTTCGAGAATTGAAAAAACAGTAAATAGGGAACGGAAAACCTCAAATCAACAGGATGTACTAAAAAGACACAGCACATGCAAACCGTTACACCGTCTTATTGCTATTGCTGCTTTTGTGGATTTTTTTAACGACCGGTAACTAGGCCCTTGCCTATTGACTGAGACCCTAAAAAGGGCGATACAGCAGTCAAGATTGAAGGAAGCACGACGGTAATTCTTTTTGAACCTTTTTATTGCATCAATGTTGAAAAAGTAGAATCCGGCACGCTACCTATGCAGTGATGATAGACAAAACAAAACACGATTGTCCGTCAAGATCTTTAGCGAGGAAAGAAACCAGAAAATTTCCTACCACATGGTCGGTAACAAAATTGCTGCACACGTCACGATAAACGTTAGTCGCTGCACACGTCACGATGAATATAAATTATCAAGCAACAGACAAAAAAATGGCGACGGGAAAGGCAAGCCGATCAACTAGCTACCATGAAAAGACGAGAAATTAGCATTATATCTAGCCCTACGTAAAATAAGAGAATTATATCTGTCTGATTTTGTATTTAGGAAATAATCATACACGATGCAATGCTAATCGGAGGATTAATTCTGCCACACCATTACGGGTGGATCAAAATAATCTTTAAATTTACGCTGCTGTAATTCACTTATCCCCTACGTAGGTGACCTCGCGCTAATATATAATTAGCCTGCGCGAGCAATTGCTTCAGTCGCAATGAATGCAAGCTGAGTAAAACTCTATGGCTCGTAAACACCAACAACCACAAGTACTTTGGCAGTTAAATCAATCATCATAAGCAATATACAATAGTAGATGTGATTTCACGGCAAGATTGCCGGAAAGCCAGTCAAGCTAAGATTCATGGCGTAAGATTAGATCACCAAACGTGCGAACTATAAGCGCACGATACTATTGAGCAGCAACGGCCGAGCGGCTACAAACCTGACGGTAGATCACTTCGTCGGGTGAGCGAGCAGTGCTCATTAGCAAGTTATAGTAAAATCGTCTAATATAAGCATCTATCAGCAGCGATAAACTGGCTGGACGTCGAACCACGGATGCACGACGTTGCAAAATAGCAATACACAGCACGAACAGCAAAAACTAGAATCACACAGACCAATGAGAGCAAGTACTGAGCCACCGAAAGCAGGTTAACAGAAAAAAAATATAAAGAATACGCACAAAGAAAAGATGTTTAGCATAGCAGCTCAATGAAGTGTAAGGCGAGACACGCTACACTTTGATCTGCCTCTTGATTGTTGTCGTTACCCATGAATTGCGCGTGGTATGCAATGCTGGCTAGAGGTAAGTTTGGAGCAAGGACCACACGTTGATACCAACTTAGTCACTGCTCACGCATCTTTTCGGTGATCAGAGTAGTCCCGATTTGTTGCCTCATTCCTTAATTCATTATATCAGTGGTTCTCAAACTTTTTGCGATGCAACGCATTATAAAAAGCTTGCGAGACTTTGCGACGCACCAGACAGCATCCTACAGTTTAGTTTGCTATACTGCCGGATAAATGTGACCCATAATCTACATAAATAACTGCCCCTATGCTCCCGAGCTTTTGGATTGGTCTGTCATCTTTAATCGTAAAATTACGTTCTTCTAAGTTTGTAACTTATCTTTCCTGTTTTCGTCCAACATACAACTGAATGCTTTATTCTTTATATATTTTTCGCCAATTAAGTTAAACTTCTGCAATTTGATTCTTGAATAACAAGTCAACCGTTACAACTGTGTATTAAAAACACTATTGTGAAAATGTCAGAAGAAAGTAAGAAAGGACCCTACGATCAGAGTTCGTTTGACTCAATAAAACCTAGACTTAATGGCAAAAAACCAAAATATTCCGCGACGACTTTGGAAAATTGAAACGACGCACAGTTTGAGAACCACTGCATTATATCATCAACGTGACGTTCTCATTTCTATAACACGAAAATATTGTTCCGCCGTTTTTTGATATGCCAACATTTAACACCATAAAGTGCAACAGGAAGCATTGCTGTCTTGTAGGTGAGTGAGTTCAGGCGCTTTTGCATCTGTTTGACACAAAGGACATCGGTGACGTTTTATCCACCAGTTTCAAAACACTGTGATCTTTGCTCACACCCCTCTTTCAATTCTCCGTCATCGCTTAAGTGTGATTTGAGACAGTGAAAGCAGTTGGTATTAATTGTGCCTGTTAAAGAGTTGATTTTTGAATTCAGGTACCTGCAAGGTAATATGGCCACCATAACAAACTTTCTCAAATTTCTTAAGAACTACTTGAAAGTTCCAGGTCAAACTGTGCATGGAAGTAGAGTAAGTTGTTACACATCATATATCAAACGTTGAAAGTCGGATGAAGTTTAGGGTTTCCATGAGGTTATTTAAAAAAAAAATTTTGGGCCATATTAGATGTACATGCAGGTAATAGGGCCCATAATTTTCAAGCTATTTAAGAAATTTTGTTGACAAGTTTTCGTTGTGTTTTTGCATTAAATGAAGCATGAGGATTCTCAGGAATATCAACAGGACTTCTGAATATTCTTTGTAGTTACTAGGTTAAATCTTAGGGATCGAAAAACATGCGGGCAGACGTATCCTAAATTTAGCTCATCACCATGCTGTACGCAACTAAATTCAAAATTAAGCAATCACATTTTAGTTGAAAGAAAGCAGGTGTACTCTCTAAATGCTCACAACCAAATGGTGTACTCAAAATCAGTATAGCGTAGATGCAATCACAGGTATGTTCAACTACTGAGAGTTAAACCACTTAGCTTTTCAATGCAATTACTTTTGGCATCTACGCTACAAATAGGACATGGGCCTTATTACCAGCAAAGGCCCTCCAACAATTTTATATCAATTAAGCTAATGCTTGAATTTTTTAACGAAACAAAACTGCTTTAATTAAATGAAACAATCCTTCCCTGCCCTGCTAAAAAAAATTGAAGTTTCCGCAACCATACATCTCATTTTTGGAGGGTGAAAAATCCTAGATTTTATAAAAACACTCCATTCCAAGATTGCAAAATTTTGTTTCGCTGTACCGAACTCATTACCGCATGGATCTAACCCCAACTGCGCGAATCAATACAAGTATGGATTCACTCCAACTTCATGCAAATTGAAAAATATTTCTTCACTTAGATCCGGAGATTGGAGCAGTGGGCCATATTATCTGCAGGTGCCCTATTTGCTGCAATTGTCTAAAATCCCTACTCACAATATTACTGCTAGAAATTAGGATAATAGTATGCCTAGTTATTTATCTTTCCATTCACTTATGACCGTTAATTGTTTTGCAGATAATCTTTAACTAGCATTGTACACTGTTTTGCTGGTCATACAGTTTTACAGTTGAAATGAATTAATTGATTGATTTTATATTTGTACTGCTTACACATTGTATAAAAAATGTTGTATCTTACAGCTCTCGAACATTAGTGATTTTTTGCATGCCGCGTATGCCTGAAATAGTCAACTTTGGCCATTTCTAGTTGTTCCGCCAATCGCCATGTGGTCTTTTACAGCGATTTGACTTCATACAGCGTAGTCTCTTGAGAACGTGACGCAAAGACTTCATAAGCAATTTTTTACAAAATTGATTGATATTGTGGTAAATTAAGTGATCTCGTGTTGTTTTGTTGGGAGTTTAAGTAAATATAGCTTCAAATTAGACCCCTACAGCGAACCGAACAATTAGCCCCTACTGAGAAGTAGTAGACGTTATAACCGGACTTCCTACGGACTACCGGTACTTCTAAAAGTCTTCCTTTGTTGTATTGTCTTTATTTGGTCTTTGCCCTGTGGTTAAATAAGGCCACATGTTTGATTCATATATAGAACAGGTGCATCTGCTCGTATATATATAGTGACCACGTGTATTTTTTCGATTCTTGTCAAAATGTCAACGTGGCGAAACGAGTAGTAAATTTTCGTTTCGGCCTGATTACTGATTATGCTTCGGATTTCTGTTTGGGCCTGAGTGTTGGTCCCCCTATTCAATTGTTATTAAGGCTGTGTGGTAGCCTTTATCGCCGTGAATTTTCGTTCTGCGCACGCTGAGAGGAGCTGCGCATATTGGTGAATAAAACACTGCAAGAAAGCTTCAACCGCTTCCTATTTTTTGTTTGACGAAGCAGAAAGGATCCGTAGAGCTAATATTACTAGTTCGACAAAGCAACTCTACTGGTTCAGTGCTAATCAACGACGGTACGCTTGGAGCTGGAATCAAAGAGTTGAAACCTGGTGCTGCCGCACCACTAGTCGAGAACTTAGTTTTCGTTTGTCTCCTTGAATTTTTAAATGTTTACTTCCTTGCACCAATTAAAAGATCATCATATTTTCATATACGAATTTTTCTAGTTTTTCTGACGTTCTGATTTCAAACAAGGCTCTGGTGACAGCTGGCGAAAAGGTTGTGTTAGCATCTTGCTTATTCTGCCAACTTACCCAATCAGAGGAAACTCTGACTCGTCCAATCAACCGGTCCCCAATTTACATTCATGTATGGTGCGAAATAAACTCTTGCTTTTCCTTAGCCCAATCTTGATAGGAATTGCACTGTATATCTGTTGTTTTGTAACGAGCGCGGATTTGTAGTATTTGCAGAGTCCGCTTTTCAGTCGGTAGACATGGGTCAAATTTCTTAAAAGAGTCATACCCGACACTTCAAAAACGATAGTTACAGGTTCTCTGCTTGACGCTCTACACAAAAAGAATAGTGCTTACAAAAGCTGGCAATAGTGTTCATGATGTGTTTTTGAGTAATGCGCTTAACGGAATAACAGTATCTCAAATTTAGTGATTCTTTGGTGGGACAAATCAGTCTATTTTTGCAGTGACTCAACCTGACAGAAACCTAGCATAAAGATCATGAGATTATGCGCATGAATAAAACGCTTATACCCTACCTGTCTCTATGCACTGGAAGACATGATTACCAACCGCATTGGGCTACTTTTCAAAATATTTAGATTTTCAAAACATTACATAAAACGTTTAGAAAAATATTTGTGGATCGCTGCAAGTATGGAACACCAAATTTTCAAGAGGAACATCATGCGGAAGTATAGGCTAACAGGAAAATCCTTGAAAAACGCGATATTTAAGCAAGATTTTTGTTATTCTGATTAGCGGTTTTTGACCTGCCACCACAAAACTTAGCAATATGATAACAAATTTATATTTGTGTTAATTGTAAAAGCTGTTTTGAAATTTTTCAATGGGAAAGTTGTTTAATTTGGCATTGAATGACTGTACAAGTCGGCAATCATGTTGTTTCTCCCACGTCTGCAGCCATCGATCATTGTTATTCAAAGTGCTATGCATGCCCTTATCAATCATGTTAGTAGTAAATCCAACCAGTTGCTTTTGATGAGTAACTCATGACACTTAGCATGTTGGCAAATTTGCATTTGCGTTGATTGTCTAAGTTATTCTAAACTTAGCTGTTGGAAAAGCTATTTGATTTGGCATTGAATGGCTGCTTGTTTCTCCTAAGTGGGCCGACATTGATCATTTTTGTTAAGCGTAAAATAAACCCAATTTTTAATCAAGTTTATAGCTGTTCTGATGAGAGGTTTATGATGGTCAACCCATGAAACTCCGCAATAAGTTAGCAAATTTATAATTGCTTCGTTGCAAGACAGTTATTGCAGTGCATGAACGAGAGAGCATTTTAGATATTTATTTCTTGTCGCAGATGTTTTTATCACGTAATTTTTTGTGAACGTAAAAGCAGCGTTATTATTTCTGTCAGAATGGCAGTGGTAAAGCTATGTAATTCTTGTTAGGAGCTTGATCTTGATCAGTGTTGCCAACTTAGCGGAAAATCCGCTAAATTTAGCGGATTTTGCGCCTGCTTAGCGGAAAATTTTTGCATTTGGCGGACAGCGGATTTTTTAGCGGATTTCTACGAAAGTGTTGGTGGTCCGTTTGCAAAATCGCGGATTCGTGAAAAAATGTAGCAATGAAATAAATAATATTGGAAGCCTCTATTTCTCCGAAATGGTATTTTACAATTGCTTTGAGATTAGGATATATCCGAGCAACGGTCCCCGAACCCCATGTAAAATGCCATTGCAGTATTATAATGCTGAGTGGCATTGCAGTAGTCGGTACGGTAGTAGTTGTCAATTGGTCACAAAAACAGTTAAAAATAGGCATACCAGTAAGTAGGCCAAGGCTATTAACTTAAGTTGAAACTAAATAGTTGTGCTAACTTAATTCTATTATAACAGGTAAATACATGATGCCACCATCTAGGCCTACTTACAACCAGTCATTTCGAAAGGCACGGCTGACATTGCCAGAGTTGAAAGGGTGGTTAAAGCCTTCTCAGAGAGAAGAAAAGAAAGCTTACTGTGTTTATTGCAAATGTGATCTTATTGCAAAACTAACTGACTTAAGACGCCATGCTAAATCTGAAAAGCATAAAAAAGCTGCCAGTCCTTTCATTGATGTGAGGCAACAAACATTGAGTAAGTGGAGTGCAGGCTGCACCACAACTGCACAAGAAACGACAAGTCAAGCAGAAGAACGATTAGCATTAGTAGTGGCAGAACACACATCATTTTTGACTATTGATCATTTATCTGAAGCATGCAAGAAAGCTTTTTATGATAGTATTGCTACAAAAAACCTGAAACTTCATAGAACTAAGTGTAGAAATATCATTGTCAATGTTCTTGCCCCACACTTTAGGAAAATTCTAAGAGAAGATGTTGGTGATTCTCATTATAGCATATTGATTGATGAATCAACTGACATTACTGTGACGAAACTGCTGGGTGTAGTTATGAGATATTTTACCAAAGTTTGGAAAGAATTGTTTCCACTCACTTAGGTCTTGTTAATCTGGAAGACGGATGTGCACAATCAATTGTAAATGCTATTAAGCAGTTATTGCACAGTATGAAACTAAACACCAATAAATTGCTTGGCATAGGAGTTGATAATGCAAGTGTCAATACTGGATTGAACAATGGCGTATATCAGCTAGCTAAAAGAGAATTCCATCTCCCATGTTTAGTGATGGTACGATGTGTTTGTCATTCGATCCAGCTGGCAATATCTCATGCTGCAGAAGAAAGCTTGCCCAGAAATGTTGATTTTATGATCAAGGAAACATACAACTGGTTCAGCCATTCAACCAAGCGTCAAGCCACTTACAAAGCCTTGTATGAAACTTTGAATAATGGCAAGCAACCTCTTAAGTTAACAAGAGTGTGTGATACTCGTTGGGTTTCTATGGAACCTGCCGTGGTTCGTATATTGAACCAATGGGAAGAGCTCAAACTTCACTTTGAAGTTGTTAGGTCTTCCGAGAAATGCTACACTGCTGAAATGTTATTTAACATGTATAGTGACAAAGTTAACAAGTTGTATCTTATATTTCTTCGTTCAATTTTGCAAGATGTACAGCAAACTGTGAAAGTCTTTCAAGGTGAAAATGTTGATCCTACAAAGTTACTAGCAGATTTAACTCATCTGATTTTAGCTACAAGTAAAAGAGTACTCACACCATCTGCGAAAATTGACCCGTTGACTCAAGATATTTCGGAATATGTTGACACGCGCGCATATCTCGGATATCAGTTTGAAACAAATTGTTCCATGTCAAACTTGCCAGAAGAGTCTCAATGTATGTTGCGGTATCGCTGTTCAGCTTTTGTAGTAAAACTTTGCACTGAACTACGAAGCAGACTTCCAGACAATTTTGAAACCTTGGAAAAAATGTCCTTATTTAGTGTGGCTGAGTGTTTGCGAGTTGTGAAAGAACCAATAGTGGATTTAGCTGCATCTTTTGGGTATAGTGCAGAGTCAATCGAACGAATTGATATTTAGTGGCGTCAGTTAACCATTGTTCAATGGCAAGAAACTGCATCAACTGTAAAGTTTTGGAATGAAGTTTGTCATTATAAAGATGCAGCTGGGATTAACCCATATCTTGATCTTTGTCAACTGGCCATCAGTATTCTGTCACTGCCCCATTCAAATGCTGAAATTGGGAGACTATTCAGTCAATTGAACTTAGTTAAATCAAAGCTTCGAAATCGAATAAATATTGCTTCAGTTAATGCTGTTTTAGCTATTAGATGTGGCATGAAGAGAGTGGGAAAGTCTTGTGATACATTTGAGTTACCAAAGGAAGTGGTGAGTCAAATCGGTACTATGCAAGTATATAGATCTGAAGAAGAATCTGAGCTAGAGCTTAGCACAAGCAATTGCATTAGCACATTGTTTGAAGAAGATTAAATTATTTATAATAGCCTATTTATAATAAAATTAGCTACCATGTTATCAGCAAACCCATGAGAATTATGTTGGCTTTTATTGCTATTCGTATTGCTGCATTCTTGGAAATTGTTGTGTTCATGATTATAGTGGCTGTTCTTTTATTGCTTTTTTGTTTCTACAGGTATGTAGGTCTAATACGTATCGATAATACAGGAATAGGTCTACTGCTTGTTAGTTTATGCTTTTAACATTTAAAATGTCTTTGTTCTTTCTTGATTTCAAGAATTTTGTGACCAACAAAAGAAATTTGAAATTTAGCGGATTTTTTAGCGGATTTCCACCATGCATTTAGCGGATTCTAGCGGATTTTGAAGTCTAACATAGCGGATTCTTGTCTTATGAAGTTGGCAACACTGATCTTGATTAGTAGACCGGTTACAGGTTTCGTGACAATATGTATTTATTTGGCCAACATTTATATAGGCCTATGCCGTATGGAATTAGTTATCTGTTGCTTTTTAGTTATCTAGGATGATATATAAGCTATTGTACAAAACATGAAACGGTAAAAACAAGATTATTTCAGATTTTATAGACTTTTTTGGACTGACTTAGTACGGGTAGTCCTAATTAATTTTAAAGTATGATTGCATCATGTTAATAGAAAGTGATGTGTGACCAGTTGTAGTATAGAAAATCAATAATAAAACTTCAGCTTATTGTCTCATAGAAAAAAGTTGGGTAATCCTGTACTTTAGCGCGGTAAATTATTTAAGCTAAAAGGGCAGTGTACACTGTAGGGCCAGGCCCGGTATGTAAATGTACGGAGCAGTGTACACTGGAAGGGAGTAAAATTGACTGCCTTCCAGTGTACACTGCCTCTTACATTTACATACCAGGCCTTGGCCCTACAGTGTACACTGCCCTTTCTGGCGTTTTTAATTTACCACGCTAAAGTATAGGATTACCAGAAGTTGAAGCGCAGAGATAATGAGTTGAAGCTATGGTTTCCAACTTGAATAGAATCTAACCCAAGAAGAAATGTTACGCTTTTAGAAGAAGAATTTCCACATTTTATGGATAAGAGTTTTACAGTATTTAATTTTGCTGCATGTAATGGTGCATTTTCAGGATTATTGCATTCTCTTATTTCAGTTGTTCAGCAGTTCAGCAATTAGACTTATTCAAAACAGAGATGTGTTAAAGGGTATGACTAAACATGAGGAAAGCTTTGCTGAAAAAGAAGCTTTTCTTTTTTGACAGACACTTTTACTAAACATAAAGACAACTTTTGAAAAATATTTAATGACCTCAATTGCAAGTGCATTTTCTAAAAAAGACAATAATGATTTTAAAAAAGGAATAAATAATCTTTTGATGGAAGAAAATTTTCAAAGGAAAAAGGACTTTATCTTAAGTAAAATACAAAAGTGACAATTGAAAAATTTTCCCTCAAAAGTTTTCCATAATTTCTACAAATCACAAAATTTGATAAAAATTAACTTTCATAATCCATTATTTTTAGAAAAGTATTTTTGTCCCCTTTTACACACAAGCACCTATCAAACATTTTATTCTCCTAATTTTGCATTACATTATTTTGCTTAGTTGTTTATCAAGTAGCAGAGTAGCAAACATCTTTTCATTTTTCCTTTAAGAGGTCATCTGTTGTTTGCTCATTATTGCAAGCATTGTTGTGTAAGTGTATTGACAGTGCCAGATCTTCAATTGTATATGATGTGAGTAATTTAGCAGGTGAGAAGATGTTAAATGTCTTTAGGTGCAACACCACACTTGCATGTGTTTAAGGTTGTGGAATAACCACACTTTTTCATGGCTACATTGTTGCATCCTACTTCACTTCAGAGGCAATATAAGCATTTTCATGTGACCCGAATAGAACCATTTGATGAGGCAGTAAGGAATTAGATGAAGGAATTTAAATGTTATTGTTCAGAGATTTTTACACAATAGTTTGTTTGCAAACCACCTGCCTTTCTGCATAAAGTGATTTATTCAAGGCAGTTGGCATAACTTTAGAAAACTCTTGAATCTTGATTTCAGTTGTTGTCTCATTGCACTTTGTTCATACTAAAACTGTCTGTCATCACCAGTTTCCTTTCAACATTCCACAGTTCCACTTGACTCGTAAATTGCCTTCTTGGGTGGAGCAATGCTGGCTAGGAAATTTGCATTGCTAGTAGGCTTGAGGTCATGAGGCTACTGTGTTGTTGAGGGTTGAGTTGAGTTGGTGGCAAGATCTTTTCCACACTAGGCAGGAAGATCCCACTGTTAAATATCATGAAGTGTGGCCTGTATATTTATGTAGAGATGGTTAAACATTTCATTTTATTATTGTAAATCTCAACGTATTGTTTGTACTAATCTTTGCTTTGATCTTAGCAATATGTTGTTTGTAAGTCTGGCTGTAATCCAGTGTACATGATGGTATATTATGTTGGATAGGGACAGCATGAGAAAGAAGTAATAAAATAAAAAGGATGAGACATGGTTTTAATATTGAGATGCATTTGAAGCAAAGTTTTCTTTTTTTTATTTTAGTTCAAAAAGGAAAGAGTAAAAGGATTCAAAAACATGTAAAGGAGGAATACATTAAAAATGGTAGGAACCACTGGACTAAAGCTACAGGACTGATACCGTGAAAACAATGACATAATAGGTATGACAGTTTATTGGTGTTTGGCTGGTGTTAACGTACTTTTCCTGCTTAATTACATTGCTAGTGACAGAAATTTTTCATGCCAGCAGCATTGGTAGCTATGAAGTGGATCTACAGACAAAGTCGTTTTAGTATTGCTGATAAAAAGTTTTCCAGTTCTTCAAAGTAAATATAATATAACCTAACTCAATTTTGCTTTCTGTTTACAATGACTTCTTGTACAAAAATTGCACCAAAAATAATATTTCCATTGTTGATTATGGCAATACATGTATACTTCACATAAAACTGTTTCGTGAACTTTGATTTTGAATCGCTTGTATCAACAAAGTACTGAAGTTTCTTTCACCAATATGCTTTGCAGTGTATTGGGTATATGTCTTATGCATTGGGTTGAACTTGTAATTGTGTGATGTGATCTTTGTGAGAAGTAAACTGAGTAACTTCTGCACTCAGTAAGCTACTATTGCCAGAAAATTATGTTTGTTGCTACTAATTCCTCTTAAAAGTCATATTTCCCTACTAATTAAACTAAATATAGCAGTAAATATTAAACCTTAAAATGTGTATTCTAGGAAAGATTTAAAGCTGAAACCTTTTAGTGCTGCAATATATTTTTATAAACATGTGAAAATTGTTTTTCAACAGCAGTTTGGGTTGCAAGACAATTTAAAGACCTAAAGATACTGCTATACAATTACTGTAGAAAATTGAAAGAGACTCACCTCCAGCTTTGAGCTGGAGGTACAGTCCAGGCCTGTAATAAAGATTGCTTTGGGCTCTATTCAGAATTTCAAGCTTTTTTTAATGATACCCTTGCCAGTCCAAGAAGAAGCCTTGGAAAAACCAAGAAAAAACTGGAGAAAGAAACAGAAAATACGTGATGAAGAGGATTATTTGTTATTTAACTTTGACATCACCAGAGCATGCAGGTTCTTGTGGTCTTGCCTCTGCAATCTGGATGATCAAAAAGATCAAGGGAGTCATCAAGCAATCAATTGATTCTGATCTCTAACTTTCCACAGAAACGCAGTCAGACTGGTGATGATTACTGAATGCAGGAGAAGCAAATGTGTCAGCATTAAGGTGGAGAAGATTACACCCAAGTCAGTAGTGCAAGAATAGTAAAATCTATAAGTTTTTTTTATTTATTGAACTAAATATAGCAGTAAACAATAAACTGTAGAATGTTTACCAAAGCAGGATTTGATGCTGAAATTCTTAGTGTTGCCCTGCATCTTCATAAACATGTCATATGAAAACAACTGTTGGGGTTAAAAAAATTTAAAAGCTAAAAGTACTGCTTTGCAACAACTAGTAAAAATTTAAAAACTCACCTCCAATTTTTGGAGTTTGGAACTTGAGGTGCGTGGTGCCCAGGTCTGTTAAGCAACATCTCTACTAGTCAGAAGTAGAGATGAACAAAGTTGATAACTGAAGTACTCTACAATTATCCTATTTGAGTTTTCATAATCTAGAATTTCAAATCCTATTCTAGAATTCAAATTAGCGGACTAAAAAAACACACCAATGCATTAGCTTGAAAGATGTATTCAACAAACTTTTTAAGATTTTCAAAATGGCAGAATTGCAATGCAGTACATTTAGAGTCTCCAGGTGCTCGCCAGTTAGCCTGGTTCTAAGTTTTCCAACTGTCAAACCAGCTGAGAAAAAAAGAGCATTCTGAAGCAGTGAAGATGGCTGGCATTGCCAGGTACTTGACAGGCAAAGCAGAAAGAGCTTGGAAATCTGTTTACTTGTTAGATTATTGGAATCCAGTTGCCTGATAAAAACTCACAATTAAGATTCGAATATCTCAGAGATTGAAATCTAAAGGTATGAAATTCACTTTGTTCTTCCGTAGTCAGAAGTTATCAATCTGTCAGTAGTCTTTACTATCTGATAATACATTTATTTCTTTAGGTGGTTGATAGTTTCAAAAAATTGTTTTAAAATGTAGGCACTGATAACACTGCTGCGTATATTGTATTGTTTGGTTTGTCTTACACTTTGAGATGCTGGAAAGAACATGGTTGGAAGGTCCAAAGCCTCCAAAAAATCTCCATTCGCTGGGAAACCTCAGGTAAAAAAGTTTTTCTGTTATTGAAACTTAATTTTACACAACTCGGAGTCTTGAGTTTTTTGTTTCATTTCATTAAAAATTAGATGGTTTATTTTAGCTTAACTCTTTAAACACAAGAAAAATGGAGAGTTTGAGCTACTTGGAAGTTAGTTGTTAGACTTGAGTCAGCTGTCACTCTTGCTCGTAAACGTCATTGCAGTGTTTACCGTTGAGGCAAATGCAGTTTTTGCTCAATTATGCCACAATATAATGATCTGTCTTGTGATGTTTGTTTTGTAACAGCATTGGTAATATTTCAGCATTATGGCGTATAGTGGTTGGAATATCCTTTTTGCAGGCAGTAGACCTGGGTTCAATTCCCTTGTTTAGTCATACCGAAAGGCTTTAAGAAATGATATTCACAGCTCTTTTGCTTGGGCCTTGGCACGTGAGAAATAGCGTTTCAAAAAAGTTGTTAAGTTCACTTGTTGTGTTCTCGAAAAGGCACTAAACAGAATACTTCCAGCTTTATGTGGCAGACAGTTGGGTCGGCTGATCAGTCTATCTGTCTATCTGTTGTGGTTGCTCAGTCTGACTAACGACGTACAAGCAGAGCATGAACTCACACGTATAAATGAATGACGTGCCATTGGTGATGTTTGCAGAATTTTTTAAGCATAAGGTGATTTTTTGAGCCAAAGAAGTAACTATTACACAAGCTCATGCAACTTGTTTCAAATGTAGGGCTGATGAATTTTTTTACTTCAATATTTTTTAGATATCTTCATCATGTTTTGATTAAAAATCACACAATAACGGAAAACAATAATAAGTCAATGATTGTTGAAGCATTGCGATCAATGTAAGAAATATTAATATGGGGAGATGATAATGATAGTTCTGTTTTTGAGTAGGTACTGAGTAATAATCAATGCTATGGTTTTGAACTGTTTTAATTGTAAAAATTTTGAAAGCACCCTGCAAAAGAGGTAATAGTTTTGCAACACCTAGTGAAATCACTTAATTTGAAGTTTATTGTCTCTGCTCTGTCTTACCTATTTTGAAATACAAGAACCGTCAAGTGTAGGATGGTTGTTTTAATGTTGGCATTGATATAAACTTAGTTTTTCTTGTTAATTACATTAATATCTTTGACCACTTATATCCATATCCTTGCTTCTTTCACAAGTGTAAGCAGTCTGTTTTATGGTTTTGAGTTCTCTGAGATAATTTACCCCAGTTTCCCCACCTCTGATCTATTCAATCTTTTTAATATTTTTAAACATCACGTGATCTACTTCCTGCCATCCTAACATTACATCATAAACTAATCACCACAGAGGATGCTGATAAACAATTTCCAGCTAAAAAGTTCCAGTTGGTATGTGTTCACTATGTCTGCAATGGAGGGTTGGGATTAAGCATTGGGATTAGGGTTAGTTCACAGTGCAAGACATTGTGGATATCGCAAACATGTACTATTAAGAAGGACCCATTAGAACATACTGCATTAGATTTACTATAAATCTTCTCCAGTGTTCCCTCTAAGATTTTAGTAAATGCGTAACTGCCGGCGCAAGTGCAAAATTGCTAACAAATGTATGAAAACCGCCGGACAAGTTTTGACGGACATTGCTGAAGAAACGGTTACACCAGCCTTAGTAACATATTTTGAAGGTGTGGAAAAAGATACTTTCACTAGCCTATTGCTATTTAGTCAGTGTATACGCCAAGCTAACTTTGCATAGCTTACAGTTTGCCGATTGAGTTGGTTGGCGTATAACGGCATCTTTCATTTTTCCCTCAGACATATTTTGCTCAATTATGACACTCTTTATCTGGTTCAGTGCTTTTCAATCGTTTTTGGCATTCGGCCCATTTTCGAAATGCGCATACGCATGGGGCCCGGTTATACATTTTTCTCGTTTTCATGAGCATTTTTTGGCTTCACATCATTTTTGGCATTTGGCCCATTTTCGAAATCCACAAATGCATGTGGCCCGGTTTTATTTTTTTCTCGTTTTCATGTGCGATCTCAAAGTTATATATGTAAATTTCAGAAATGTTGCCCAACTAAAAACAAATCAAGTCAAGAAAAAGTTTTCCAATTTCACTCGATGTGAAGGCAAAATAAAATACTGGCCCACTGAAGACCATAACCCACCGATTGAAAATCACTGATGTAGGTTATCATCTCTCTCACGAATGATCTTTATTTTTTAATCCAATCAAGACACCAGCCTACGAGTTGTATCTTGCTTACTATGCTACATGTTTCGCAGCAGGAACTCGCGTTAACAGCGCATCAAAGATTTTTCGAAGATGATCTAAAATTAAGTCCGAACAGCAATTGTATGGGCGTAAGAGCCGAGTTTTCAAAATTTGCTAGGGAAAGAAGCAAAACCGTGATGATGCGCTTTGCTGACGTTATTATTAGGGTGATTATGTGAGCCCTAAGAAGTTCAAAAACAAGTAGCCTATCGTTTACTAAAAGGCGGCGGCGAAACACTTTGCTATTTCTGTTTATTAACTTAATTTGGGTTAAATGTGGTCACTCAATATCTGCGACGGTACTTGTGGGTTATCTGTCACCACTTTTTTTCACCAGGTATTAAATTACTATTATTTAACTGTATATATAATGTTTAAGCCTAAAATGAGTTTGGAAGGCAGTGTACACTGAAGGGGCAGGCCCGGTATGTAAATGTATGGGGCAGTGTACACTGGAAGGGAGTGTACAGGGTTAGGTTTATTAAATTAAAAAAAAGTGGTGACAGATAACCCATAAGTACCTCTGCGACCCTTGCAAGAGTAATTTGTAAGCATTTCAGAATGTCTGGTTAACAGGGCATCTGAATAAAATTAATCCTTTGCCGAAGCCCAACAAGAGCATGAGAAATATCACTTGTTATGAAATAATGAGATGCTAGGCAGGTTGCCACGACTATGACACAAGAACAAAATTACTTGCGAACTTGAATTGTTTAATTATGGTGAACAATTTAACTACCGGTAGTTACATTTCTCAATCGTAATCACTAAATAACAGGATTTTGCAGCTGCAAGTAAACTTCTGATCTAAAATTGGAGAGTATTTGATGGCCAAAACTACGCAACTTGAACGAAGAAAATTAAGATTTTTTAGTACGATGCAGTAGTCATTGTATGTGCGTCTTGCTCCAAAACACGTATCTCAGAAAGCAATGTTATTGATAAACGATAACAACTTTACCTGAGTCTTGTCAACTAATTTCACAAACTACGCAGGAAAACAAATGAGTTAATTTTTATGAAGTTTTGACCCAGATGCGAAAAAACAGCGCAACGCTTTTATCTGACAAGGTAATGTGACGAAAGCAATGGTAGGTTTGAAACATTTCTGAAGCTTGTTTACGAAACCCTTGATGATAGTTGCAATATCATAGCTAGCTATTTATTTTGCTCTTATTAAGTTATCATCAACCGTTTACCGAATGTGTGAAAAGAGGTCGCAAATATTTGATATGTGAAATTTTTTGTTTGTAAAAAGCATTCAAAACTTGATCGAAGCGAAGGAAACAGAGAAATTCATGGACGCGAATATGCGCGAGTTTGGTAAACGCAGCTTTTAAATCTAGTAAAAAAATTGAAATGCTAATATTTGTAAATACACTTTAAAACCACAGGGTTTCACTGAGGCGCTCATTGCAAAAAATATTAAGGTATAGTGTTCATGATAACCCCGTAGTTTTACTTCGTTTTCGAGGGGGCTGCCCTCCCTGAAATAAATTTCCGGTTACCTCGCCTACTTTACCCGGCGCCACTGTAAAGGTGAAGACTGCAATAGCCGCGCACGCACAATTACTCTTCACGAAGTTTTTTTACGCAATGCACGACCTTCCGTTAGTTTCTGCTCTGGTAAAGCAGATTAGATTGCACACCTTAGTGTTGGATCAAAATACAATTTTGAAATGGTACATAGTGAACGACAATTTTTTTAAATGCCGTAAAGTCATAGGCAAATTTTACTGTATTCCAAACTACCTTTTCAGTAAGTAAAAAAAAAACCTAGATTTCAACATAAAACGTGTTTGAAGAAATTATAACAGCACTTTATATTTTTTCTTTTTATCTCCAGGCTTATTTCAACCATGACTGATAAGCTATCACAGCACATGGCAGTCAGCTGCATTTTATTTAAAAAAATTCTGGAGGAGATTTAAAACTACAATTGGTTAGAAATCATACTCTTTTTTTTCTTTTTAATTTTTATAAATATCAAGGAAAGGTTTTTATTCCTGGTTTACATAATAGCGTTTGCAATGCTAAAGTGAAACCAAGAGCTATGCGCTTTTTTATCTTAACAAGCACGATTGAAATTAGTGTTGAAACGTAAAGAAAACAAAAAAGTTAAGCAATTCCAGTTTCAAACGTCCCTCGAAAACTAATGTCTTGTGTTAAAGTGAAGTTTGAGAGCTACTTGCTATTACTGCTCTTTAGCTACGATAGAAATTGGCCGGGTTACTTTATGTTACTTGCTTTGGGGTTGATTTGTGATACAAAAGAAGTTTGGTAGCGTCATGCACTCGCTGTTGCGTCATAGCCGGACGATGTTTACGCGAGACGTTGCATCGCCCTAAAAAAGCGGCGGTCCAACCTTTCATTCTTATTCATTATCTCCCACGCTTTAAACAGTTGGGTTGAAAATCGCAAGAATTTTAGAAAACGAAAAAAGTTACGAAAAACCGCGGGACTTTATTACGCACTGTGCAAATCCGCCTAACATAATTTCGCAAATTTACACTTTTTTCGCGTTTAAGGGGAAGAATTTCATTTCACTTATTATCAAGGATCACACTAAATTGCTTTGATGTTTTGTTTTTTTATTGCTATACAATTTTTGTCAGTTATACAACGACGTAGAGCAACTTCGTGTTCACCCCTTCATCGTTGTTAATATAGCTGGCCCATCACAGTTGTACCACAAGCAAGGAAACTTGCCATAAGCCGTCTGTTTCCAATGATGTAACTGCAGCTATTACAAAGATTAAATACACTACCATTCAGTCATTGCGCATAGCTGAAGCTTTTATTGCTCTTTCCCACATTATTGACCTTTTGTGGTTTATCATAGTCCAACTTTGTAAAATATAAACTGGAATTTTTAAATCCTTCATATAATTTTTGAAAAGTTTTTCCTTGAATTTTTTATGCATAATTGTCAAACCACTGTCGTTTATCTATTTAAAGAAAAACTTTTTTGTACTCTATAATGCCATGGGTTGAGGTTTGGGTAAGGTATGGTGTTAAAAACTAATTTTACTCGAATAGTAAGCAGGTGTCTTCATCGGTTACTAGGGAGTAGTAGCTGATATATATTTGGCCTAATTCGAAGCATCACGTAAGTTATCAGAATATATATATATTAAAACACAAGCTACTAATACGATAGTACAAGCATACGAGAGAAAGATAAAGACCTTATCACTACTCCTAAGCATTATTAGGTTAATGAATGTAGATAGATTCCAGTCACAGCAATTACTGTTAAGCATAACAAAGAAAACAATGTGCTTTCAATATGGAAGTAGAATAACGGAACTAGGATCCAATATTAATACAATTTGGTAAGGAGTGGATCTGGGTCCGCATTTTTAACATATAGAGGTACTAAAAGTGAAACATAAATGGCACGTTTGTGCCTTGTACAATATTGGGCTCGCTTTACGATAAAATGATGGTTATTGCTTTTTTGCAGCCAAAAAGTGTAATAGATCTTGAAAACTTGTAAAATGATTTTTAAAATTCTCGTTGCCCAAGCTTTCTATGACTCATCCATCATTGACAGTGTCAGATCACAAGGAAAAAATCTTGAGCAACACGTCAATTTTCATTGAATGGCTGCTCTTACACATTTGTATAATGAGGTATCACCAGTGCTTTACGAAAAACTCTTGGCAAAACAACTTCTTTAAAATAATGTCAAAACTGTTTTTCGTTAACGATGTGTATATTTTTTGTTTTAGATTTTATCTCGAAAAAAATATGTTTTTATTTTTTTTTAATAATTTACAACAAAATGCCGGAAATTACGTATGCGTGCAAGTTCTTCTAACTTGAAACATCTTGTTTGAAAACCTTCAACACGAAACATCCTTATGTGAGTGATAAAAAAAGGCATCGCAGTTTTATCGTGTTTGCCGGTTTATTTTTTTCAATGCCAAAGTGGAGAAATTTATTGAGAAATATTTTTTGTGGAATGAAGAGGAAAGGTATCGCTCATAGAAAGGCTCATTTTGAAGTGATAGCAAACGCTGGTAAACAGCATGATCTGTGATTTGCTTGTGTTCGTCCAGTCGTTTTACCGCGATATGCTTTTTGTTTGAAGACTATGCTTTGTAACTTTTGTTTCTTTGTGAATATTGCATTTTGTGGAAACGCTGATGCTTTAATTAGACAAAATGTATTTGATTGATGGTAATCGACAGGATTTTTTGACTTCAAAAATGGTCTATGGTGTAAAAACACTACTAGTGCTTGATGATTTATGTTGTTCCCAGATCATATTCTTTCAAACAACCTCGTAAATGATGTTATTTGCCATAAATTTGATTTTTCCGACAAAGAGGTCATGGCTTACTACATTTCATTTCTTAAAACGTTATCACTTCGTTTGAACCAGCATACAATTCACTTCTTCTACAACGTGGTAAGCTCGGAACTTAAATTTTCTACATGAATATCTCAAAAATTAACGCCGTTTTTGTGGGTTAACTTCTATGTTTCTCTTGTAAGGAGGAGGGAATTCAACCCAGCATTGTTCGTTATACTTTATTAGCCCGTAATAACCCATATTCCTTTTTGAAATAACTGTTGCGTTGAATCCTTGCACCCTTACTGCGATTTTAAAATACAGCTGTTTGTGTCCAAGAGCCAACGGTTAAAGGTTCAAAACCCCATAAGTGCCATAGTTTCAATGCCTGTCATGGAAAGTAAAATTTTTAATGCTCTCTAGCTTAAAGCCTGTGTATGCAAGTGTTAGTGGTAGACATACATGTTGTTTGCATGTACCAATGAAATGAAGGCAACTTGTTCGACTCATTAAAACGGATAGTTTGGGAGACTGAGAAATGACCTCGCGTTCTTCTAGTCATCTGTTCATGCTGTTAGAGTCGCCAAGAATAGAAAAAGAAAGTCAAATGTAAAATTAGAATATACTAACGTCAACACCGCAGTATATTTTCTTGCTAATGGAGCCAAATGGAAAGAGGACAGGGTCACGAACTCCAGAATCCTCGTAGTTCGCTAACGATCGCATTTTAGTCAAACAAGAGTTTGGTAAGAGTTATTAGATGTAGCTTGAGATCTTAAGGTTTATAGGAAACTTCAAAGCTTATTCTTTTGCCATTCTCGTGAAAGAAAAAGGGTGTTTAGATTTAATGTGTGCTTGTGCGTAAACATGCTGCAGTAAACATACATTTTTCGCTTTGTTCTCAGCACACTGATGATTTTGCCCTGTACACTGAAACGATCAAGTTTTTCAATCATATCACAAGATGGTTCGAATTGCTATGAGAACACTTACTCTCAATGTACACAAAGGCATGTGTTGCACCGTGTCCAATTTGAAATCATACATTGTTACAATTTGCAACATTCATAATCGCAAAACGTTGCTCAGCTAAATTATGCGGCAGATAGTTGGGGATTTGTTTGGTGCAAGAGTGCTCAACTCTTGGCCATGTATACTGGGTTGTGTGACCAGCATATATCTCCAATAAAAGGTCTTCCCTTATACGTATCAAAAATTTCAAAGGGTTTCATTCAAAAAGTCGATCTCCGAAAAAGAAAGGTCTTTATCCTTACACCCGCAAAATATGTTTTCACTTTCAACTTAGATTTTGATTCAGATCGAAAAAGGTTTGCATTCAGATAGTTGATTTCAGAAAAAGTCTTCACCTGTAATCCTGGTCTACACTGAGACCAAGCTTTACGCAAACAAAAAAACAACCTCATTATGACTCACTGAAGCCGTGCTGTGAAGGTATCTATGATGCGACCTTCAATAGTAAAAACTTTAAGCAACCTTGCTTTGACCGAACTAGTAGCCATATTTATTTGATTGAAAATGCTTTTGGAGTAAAAGCGAAGCAAAATTTAAAAAGTCTTGACAGCATTATTGGCTTTGTTCTATCCGTTAAAGTGTTGAAATTCATTTTTATGTTGTTTGGTCGTTCCTTATCAACAGTTGATCAGTCACTGTTCATAGTTGATATATGAGTTGGTATTGGATTTTTCAAAGCGCATTCGCCCTGTGTTGACTTTTGTCAATCAATTTATTTGTTTCAAAATTGAACATTGTAGCCGATTTCACCACCTGAACAAATTATTGGTTTGTAAACGCATCGTACGTCTATCGCGAACCATCTGGTTTTGCATTAGACTTTGGTTAGCAACCTCGCTTTCAATATGTGAATGTACATTGGATATAGGTTTATCGCTAACCAAGTGTTGTGATTTGCCAACGAACTTTGAAGTTTAGGCTTAGTGTTCAACGTAATGGTTTCATGAAAGAATAGAATTTGGTGATATTTATCAATTATTTAAACAAAGCTTTGAATAAGAACTACTTTGAGTCTTGAATTCGGTGTTCGATAACCAGATTATCATTTTTGAGTCTGGTCGTTGTGTTACATTATTACTGTATTTTTTAGTGAACGATGTCTCAATGTTGAGGTTTATTTGCGATAAAACTGCGGCACCGTATTTTTGAAACGTGGTTTGGTTCATTGCAGAGCATGTTTGAGAGGTCGATAGATGGGTTTGGACCAATAAAGAGTAAGTGCGTTATGTGTCTATGTTATTGTAAGGTGTTAAACATTCGGCGCGATGGTGTATTGGTTGGGGTTCATTCCCTAAGTCGAGTCATACCAAAAGACTTTAAAAAATGGTATTCACAGCTTCCCTGCTTGGCGCTCAGCATATAAAAGGGATAGTGTGGAGAACAAGCCGGCAAGCTTGCTTGTTGTGTCCTTGGGCAAGGCACTTACCGGGACGCCTCCACCTTTATGTGGTAGACAGGTGGCCCTCCCGTACTTCACCGGGTTACAATTGTGAAGTTGCTAACCCAGCATTTCAGACGACTCTTGGGTACCCACCAGTGGCAGTCCGCCTTGGTGGTGGGGCTACCAGTCACTCAAGACTGGTTCGAAATGGGATGCCATCTTTCCCCTAGCCAAATTTCAATTAGGTTGACGGCATGAGTTCATGCCGTACCTCCATCCCGAGGACGAGGAGGGGTAAACAAACAAACAAAAACAATGGTGTATTGGTTGGCATCTGTTTCGCCGCCAGTAGTATTTCCAATACCCTTGTCGAATTATACCTAAAACTTTCAAAATACTATTCACAGATCCCTTGCTTGACTCTGGGCAAAGAGAGAAATGTGGAGGGTGGCATATGAAACTGGGTTTACTAAGTCATGTTTAAGAAATGCAATGAGCCTCAGTGGATGAGCATGTGGCCCCTGTTGGCGATCCAGCTACAAATTAGTGAAGAAACCAAAATAGTGTTCTGACCCATTGTAGTTGTTATTCTGCCTGGATTTTAAAAACGAGTCTCTCTCAGTGCTGTTCTACCGCAAGCACTGTAAACGAGCGTGAGGAAAATGCTGCGAAGTACCTTTACAAGGAGACAACAGCGCATTACTATGCGTGCTTTACAATCGTGGCTCTTGAATATGTTATTTTTGTGTTCATCCCTCCACTTACTGGATTGGCGTAAAACTGTTATACAAGTTCGCATTGCAAAGCCGAATCGAAATCAGGTTAGAAAAAAGCGGCTGGCCATATCGAATCAGTCACAAAGGCATTTTGCAGACTAATAGCTCACCGCCTACATTGCGGACTAGCATTAAATAGTTGCTTGAAATGACGTGTTCGGTGAGCATCTTCACTATTGCAATTCAAGCATAAAACTGCCTTATTTCATCCAGCTGCCAGCGGTAGTGAAAACTGTTATTAAATTTGTTGAGAGTTTGCTTTGTATGCTGACTTAGTCAAAGAAAAGAAGCTCGCCAACTGTGAAAATTGAGGGGTTTTTTTCTTACAAATATTCCCCGTTGCAGCCATCAAAACAGCGATCGATTGAGAGATTTAGTTGCCGAGCATCTGGACCACATGCATTACTTCTTAAATGATATCTTAGCGCTGGATAACAATTTGTTAAACGAAGTACTGATCAAGCATTTGTTACACCGCCTTTTCCTGCCATTGTACGTACGATCTCTTGCTGATGGAGTGCCAGGAGATGACTCAGTGAGTGAAGATTAGTTAAACTGTGCCTAATAACTCTGCCAATAATAAGCCCATCTGTAAAAGTTCAATTTGTATCGAAATGCTGTTTCGAACGCTGGGAAGTGTAAAAATTGAACGCTTATTATATGCGAAATATGGTGCGCTTGTGATAGCCTAAAACAGTGTTCCCTCTAAGATTTTAGTAAGTGCGTAACCGCCGGCGCAAGTGCAAAATTGCTAGGTAATGCAATAAAGCCGCCGGACAAATTTTGGCAGATATTGTTAAACAAGCCGTTGCATCAGCCTTTAGCAACATATTTTATAAGTGTAAAAATAGATATCTGCTGCAGCCTACTGCTATTTATTAAGCGTATACACTAAGCAAACGTTGCATATCGTAAAGTTTATTCATACCTTTGGTTTGCGTATAATGAAAACTTTTGTTTTTCCCTCAGACGCATTTTGTTTTATTGTGACATCTTATCAGGTTCAGTGCTTTTCAACCGTTTTTGGCATGTGGCTCAATTTCGAAATGCACGGAAGCATGTGCCCCGGTTATAAATTTTTCTCATTTTTGCGAGCGGCATCAAAACAATTGTCCGAGTAAATTTAAAGGATGTTGTCCAAATAACAGGTGAAAACAAGTCGTCAAGAAAAAGTTTACCAATTTTACTCGATATGAAGGCTAATTCAAGTACTGGCCCAGTGAAGATCATTGTCCACCGATTAAAAATTACTGATCTAGGAGATCCTTTCTCACGAATCATCTTTATTTTTTAATCCGATCAAGACGCCAGCTTGCGAGTTTCATCTTGTTTACTCTGCTCTGTCCTGCAGAATGGACTCAAGTTTACTGGGTGTCCAAGATCTTTAAAGATGATCTAAAAATAAGTCCGAACAACAATGGCATGGGCGTAAGAACCAAGTTTTTATAATTTGTGGGGGAGGGAGAGGCAAAACTGTGACAATGCGCTTCAGTGACGTAATAATTGGCGTGATTATGTCAGCCTCAAAATCTTCACAAACAGGTGGCCTATTGATTTCTAAAAGGCGGCGGCGAAATACCTGGCTATTTCTCTGTAATAAGTTCATTTAGGTTAATTGGCAGGGAAGCTGTGAATATCATTTTTTAAAGTCTTTTGGTATGACTCGACTTAGGGAATAAACCCCAGGTCTACCGACTACAAAGCGGACGCTCTAACCACTACGCCATGTTGTTGTTTACGCAACCCCTTCCAAAGGATGGGGGCATTGCGGAAGACCATGAAGCCCTAGAAGCCGGGCAACTCCCCAAGGTCTGGACCAGAGGTCGTATAGAGTCGCCAAGGAGTGAGCGGCGCAAAGAATCCATTGCTGATCAGTGCAGAATGAGATGAGAGGTGTCCTGGGACGAGTGACCACAGGCGCTGCAGGAAGGATTCTCGATTCTGCCAACCCTAGAGAGATAAGAACCTAACAGAGGGCTGGATCCGTTGCAGCGAAGACGAGAGAGGGCACAGCGAGCATGACGAGGGAGCACAAGTTCCTGAGTGGTAATCGAGGGAACCTGTGTGTCGAAGAACTTCGATGAGACAGTACGCCTCCAGTCCGAGAAAAGAGAAGAGTAGATACAAAAGATAAAAGGAGAGAGACTACAAGGGATTGCAGAGGGCACAAGTAGCGCTCCCCGTCTGGCAAGCTCATCAGCCGCGTCGTTCCCCAGGAGAAACGAGTGTCCGGGGACCCATTGTGGTCAGATAGAACAGGAGGAGAGAGAAGACCGTTCCTGCCAGATCTGCCACAGAGTTTGAGATAAGAGGAAAGATGGAGGAGAAGACAGGGTGGTAAGGACAGAACAAGAGTCAGATAGTAGGAGAAGAGAAGAGAGATGGCAGACCATATGGTGCTGCCGAGACCAGCAAAGAGCGTGCAGAATGACGCAGGCTTCAGCGGAAAAACTTGAACATACTGAGCCTGCCGAAAAGAAAAGAGTGGCCTCAGTGCTACCGAGAGAGAGCAGTTGGCAAGAACGCCGGAGCCGCTCTTGCCAAAAGGAAATGGAACAGAGCCGTCTGTCCAAATTACCAGATCATGAGGGGGAAAGAGTCAAGGTGGGCGAGAGCCGCACCTTGGCGAGAAAGAAGGGGATCAGAGCGAAAGCAAGAAGAGGAAAGGATGGACTTCACGTTGAAGGAAGGCAGCTTCCAAGGAGAAAAGGGAAGGCAAGCGAGAAGAGCCTCCCTAGAACAAGTAGAAGGAAGCATGAGCGGTAGAGTGGACGAAAAAGCTCTTCAGGATGATTTGCAGAGTCTTGGTTTCACTCCAAATCTGACCAAACCTGAAATAGAAAAGGAGGTTGGGAAACGAAGAGCTCGATCATAAGAAAACAGGTGAAATGAGTCAGGGTGACTTCGTAGGGGAGGTAAAGAAGCCTCGGAGAGAAGAAGTGAGATAAGGGAGGACAAGAAGCAATCGGAGATAGCGCAACTGGCCGCTTGGTGGAGGCGTTCCAATTCGGTGAAATTTGTAGCACTTAGGAAAGGAAACCATCCGGGTAAAGCGTAAGTGAGAAGGGACCGAAGAAAAGATTTATACAGAACAGAGAGGGACTCCTTAGAGGGGCCCCATGAGGAAGCAGAGATACAGCGTAAGAAGAACTTGGCCTTCAGCGAAGAACTTGGCCTTCAGCGAAGATACATGCTTAGAAAAGGAAAGAGTGCGGTCGAAAGTGACCCCAAGAAAAGTGGGATTGGGATTGAAACGGAGGCGGGAGCCGAGTATAAAGAGATTAGGATGGAGGTTAGCTTGGTTGGGATCCACTGAGAAGAAGGAAGCCTCACATTTGCTTGGATTTAGAGGAAGACACCAGTACTCAGACCAGCGCCCCAATCGAAACAGAGCTGCTTGTGTGGCCTCCACTGCAGTGGGGACCGAGGGGGAGGAGGACCAAATGGCCAGATCGTCAGCGTAAAGAGAGCAGCTGACGGAAGAAGGCAGAGAAGCCGGAAGATCATTAATGAAGAGAGTGAAAAGTGCAAAGCCAAGAACGGATTCTTGCGGAACACCTCGACGGACTCGAAAGGAACGACTTTTGTGATTTTGAAAAACCACGCAAGCGCGCCAATCAGAAAGGAAAGATTGAGTGCAACAAGCAAAGCAAGGAGGGAGACCAGCCGAAATAAGTTTGTGGAAAAGGGCGGGATGCCAGACAGAGTCCAAAGCTTAAGAGAAATCGATAGTAGACAGGATCGTCCGAGAGCCCGGCCTGGGTTTGTTAAACCCATCCGAAATGGAATGAGAAAGGTACAGAATTTGATCAAGTGTAGACCGTCCAGGGCGGAAACCGGCCTGGCGGGGAGAGAATGGAATTAGATTCCAGAAAGAAGAGTAGACGGAATAGAATGATGCGTTCAAACAGCTTTGATATGCAGGAGGTGAGAGAGATAGGCCGGAAGGAAGCAGGAGAGTCGAGAGGTTTTCCCATCTTGTGTATGGGAATAATAGAAGATGTCTTCAAGATGGAACAAAAGGAATGCGAAGACCGGGAAAGATTGAAGATGTGAAGAAGAAAATCCATGCCAGAGCGAGGGAGGTGCTTTACCATGGGATAGGCAACTGTGTGGGCCAGTTGCGTTGGAAGAGGAGAGGTTGGAGGCAGCCGCAAGAAATTCAGCGAGAGAGAAAGGAGAGCAAAAGGAAGAGTGAGACTCCACAGAGCACGTGGCTCGGCGGAGCTCGGTGAGGTAGCCTCTGGCTCTGCTACACAGAGTTATTGGCTGAGAAACGGAAAAGTGAGATCTCAGGTAAGCGGCATAAACCGAAGCCGATTCCCTGGGAGAAGAACAGTTGGGAAAGTTAGGAGACGAGGAAGGAGTGCCAGCAATAGAGCGAAGAAGAGAGTGTAGAGACTTAGGGTTAGATTTAGGTGAAAGAGAAGTGCAATTCGTCTGCAATGCTTCAGCCTCAGCCTTGGCGATGACTAACGAGGCGTATCGAGAAGCGGAGATGTAAGCTTGGCGATCTTCACTTCTGTGAGCGGCAGCAAAAGCCTTACGTCTTTCATTAACCGCACTTTCCACCTCAGCAGACCACCAGGCTTTAGGAGGGCGTTTGATGCGACCGAAAGGAATGGAAGATTTGGCCACATTCAGTGCCAGAGAGGTAAAGAGAGCAGCAGCAGAGGAAAGAGAAAGAGACGAGTATTCCTTTGCTGAAGGACAGTGAGAGTCAAAGTAGGAGGCAAAGCCGTCCCAGCGAGCTTTCTGAAAGTTGAAGGAAGGGGGACGCTCGTTGGGGCGATAGGCCGAAGAGAGAGGATAGATAGAAGAATTGGTAGATGGTCAGAACCCAGGTCCTGAAGCACCTCCCAGGAGTAAGAAAGGGCAAGAGAGGAGGGAGCAAAGGAAATGTCAGGAGAGGAGCGGCTGCCAGAGGAGTGATGGAAAAGGGTGTGTCAGGGTCATTGAGGGGGAGGAGGTCAGAGAAGATGACCCAGTCGAATATTTCCTCCCCGCAGGGGTCGGAAGTATCTCTTGAGTCCCAGAGGGGGTGATGGCAATTGAAGTCCCCCAGAATGAAAAGATTTCTGGAGGAGGAAGGATGGAGGGAGAAAAGGAATCGGTTCTGCCAACTGCTGAGGAAGAGCGAATAGGGGGGCATACACATTAAGAAAAGAGAGTGAGGGGACTTGTTATGAGAGATGTTGATCCCTACATAATCAGAGTAAGGATCAAGCAAAGAAAGACAGGAGGTAAAAAGTTTAGAAAAGGATAAGCCCTGCCTAACAAAAGCGACAACGCTGCCACTGGCGTGCGTAGCATCACGAGAGAGAATGCCGGACCGGGAGTTGGTGCGATCAGAATGCAGAGCAGAGAATCCAGGAATCCGGAAAGAGGAAGGTGAGTTAAGATTGGATTCCTGGATGCAGATAAGGTCGACAGGATGGGACGAAAGAAAGTGAAGTAGTTCAGTGCTCCTGGCTTGAAGACCTCCAGCATTCCATTGAAGAACCCAGAGAGAGTCATGGGGGAGAGAGGAGGCAGGAGGCACAGAAGGATAGCCAGGAGCAAGGGATGGTGGTGAGGGAGCAGAAGGAGAAGATATACAGGGTGTTTTAAAAGTCACGCCCGATTTTTAATATGAAAAAACGTGCTTAAAGAACGAATTTATATTTCTGATAAGTAGTATAACTACATAACAATGAAAAATGGAATTACAGAAAATTATAATGATAAGACTAAATCAGAAAATAAAATAGATTTAATTGTACAATATCCATTGACTTTTTAACTGTATAAAATCGGGTGTGACTTTTGAAACACCCTTTGTAATGGGCAGCTGGGGTATAAGAGGCTTGGAGACGAGGGTGGGGTGAGAGTGCAACATTAGCAGAAGGGGGGCCAGATTGCACAGTGGAGGTATACATGTTGGAAGAGTCCGAGGAGGGAGTCACAGTGTGACGGCAGGGAGGGGGGCAGCTCCAAGAGTGATTGCTGCCAAGAGCTCTGAATTTGGAGAGGAAAAATTGTGAGCACCGTAGATGGACCCATTTGGAGCAAGCGCAGCATTGCACTGACTTGTCCCGCCAGGTCACATTTCCAGCGCACACAGAGCAAGGAAAGATGGGGCCAGGGTTAGGATGAACGTTACCGCTCATCAAGAAAAGAAGAAGAATGAGAAGACGAAGAAGGGCAAGAGAGGGGCAGGAGAAAAGAAAAAGTGAAAACAGGCGACCGATTTTGAAAAAGCTGCGTGCTGCCTTTCTGCGGTCGTTCAGGGGCAGCATAGTGAAAAAATGTAGAGGAGTGCCCGGGGTAACTGGGACCCTCGGGATGGCCAACAGCCATTTTGACCCAACCCAAATTGCTCGGGGATCGCACCACCACGTTGAGGCGGCTGTTGATTGGTGCAGACCACTACACCACTACGCCATCGCGCCGGTCACTTAACTCATCGTGTGTTTCACTGGAAAAGCGATTTTTAAACCGGTTTTAAAGCACAATAAAAATGATAAGCAATTATATCTGTCGATAGAGCAAAACCAACAACATTTAAAGCCAGTTGAAGCAGTTACAGCCACACTTTGCTGAAACTTTGGTCGAAGACTAAAACGATAATCTTGTTCCTAAAGTCGCTAGCAAAGTGAGATACAAAAACATCGTGCTCTACCTTACAAAATTTACCAAGCACGTAGAAACATGCTAATTGAGGAAAGGGCCAGCCTTATCCAACCACCCGTACAGTCTTGAAGCTCATCCACCACCAACGAGGCGAACTGCCATTGATGGTTACTTCTCACCACTCGCTTGTTGAGTGGTATCACTGATGTAATCCCGTAAAGCATTTTTCATTCCGTTGATCTTGTGATGCATCGATAGCATCAATGCCCGTGAACAAGTCAACGACTTTCCACTTAATTGCTTCCGAGAAATCCACTACTTGTTAGAATCCACTAATCAGAAGAAACCATAGTAACGTGATAGTTTTGTTGTTATCGTTCCGCTGGAGCGTCAGCATCACACAAACCCCTCGATCATTCAAGCGGAGTCACTACGGAGTTACGACCATGAACCCACTTAACTACGTTGCAGAACAAAACATTTTGCTAAAAAAAAAACTTTGTAGTTGACTGAAAAGTAAATTCCGCTATTTTGCAGCGTTAATTGTGCGACTCATCACAGAGGATGATGGTGGTATAAAGATTGTCACAACGCAAACTTGAATCTACCAGGGATGTATAGGCATCCAACTTACCTTGTAAAATCGACCATGAAGGTAAGTTGAGACTAGCTTGCATACTGTAATACTTGCTTGCATTGATTCTTAAAATGATTTTCTGTAAATAAACTCCGTAGCACATCCATATCTGTTGTTATTGTGCATGTTCCAGAACATTCCAGGGTAGAATAGAGAAAAGCAATAAATTAGTGATGGGTTATTGAAATTACAATATTTTGAGATATCGCCCGAGTTAATAGCAAATTGTTTTGAGTACAAAATTAAGATGAAGCCTATAAAGCCTAGATTTTATTTTAAATATTTAATCGGTGCGCAGCGTTGCCAAAAATCTAGTCTTTTTAAAAAATCTTGGACTGTGTCCTTGGATATTCCCTTAGCCTTCCTTAACTCTACTGATTTTTTCCTAAACCATTCCCAAAACCTCTGTAGCTCCGTGATGCTGTCTGATAAGATTGGAATAAAAACAGCTACTGATAACAACTGTAATTGTTATCCACAGTCATTTCGAAAACACACGTAAATGTTAAACGTATTACAAATATGCTGCGTGTTGAAAGTTTGAATAACTCTGTTCAGTCAACTAATTTTAATCTCTAAGTAATATTACACTAATCAATTGTATCAAAAACAAACAAAACGTCTATTTGTTATTGTGTAATTACCCAGGAATTGCAAACAAATCCGGTTTGATACAAAAATGTTATCGATGGATTATACTCTTAAGCCATAACCTATCGTAGTAATTCAACTGTAAGTGGTTGACTTCAGGCTACTTGGCTTGTTTTGCCAGGATTAAGGCCTCAAGCAGCACTCAGAGGCACTAGATCATATAAATAAGCTTACAATTACGAAAAATCCGCAAGAAGTGAGCCTATTATTTCAGAGCTTATTTCTGTAAGTAAGCTACATATTGATGTATTGGCATCCTCTCACAACTTTCCATTTATGTCAACAGCTTTCCACTTATACCTTTATGCTTTCAATAAAATTACCGTATAACAGTCTTTGAAATTACTCGGTGCTTCAATAGTGATGAAACCAAGTTCTAAAATACGCATGTACTGGAAACAGACCAAAAATACGTAGCCACTGACTTAAAAAACTATTGGGTATACAACAAACAACTCTCCTGTATGCAACTGCACCAAACGTTGAAAAGACTTTTGCTATTTTGCTTAGAAACATCTTAGCATTTCTACTGAGTTTTGGGATAAATATTTGGAGTGAAGCATGGCTTCTGTAAGCGCTTTTTGCAACTCTTGAGCGGCAAACAGAGCACATAAGGCGTAGAAGGCCTGAGGTCACCAATTTACATACAAAAAAATGCGTACCATGTAGTGAACAAGTTTACCACTTCGTGTCCTTTTTTGGGGCATACCGACAACTAATTTGGTGCTACTCTATTGCTTTAAATATGCGGCCCTGTACTCATTGAAACAAGCAATAGAGGAAACAAATTGCAGGAAATGTAGCGGCTATGATTTCTGCATCATAACGTTTTTGACTCAATTCCCTTTTCAAATGCGGTAGTATTGCTTTTGCAACATAAATTGGCTACGTCCAAAACATGCTAACCTGTGTCTTTCTTTTCTTAAAACCCCACTACATTGTTTTTAATTTTTTAATGCCGTGGATTAGGGCTGCTCAACTGGCGGACCGCGATCCGAATTGAGACCTTTTGACTGTTGAGACTGGACCTCAAGTTTTGTATGAGTAATCGTAGGTGTAGCCATGGAGAACAAACAAGCCATCAGTCTACTGTCAATTTCCATTGATCTGTTCTTTGTACTAAGTTACTTTTAAACAAAATAGCAAACATTTTTCTGTGCTAACTGTACATCCATAGCATTGACTAATGGCACCTTTCAAAAAAGATATAAAAAACATTATGATACTCAATGATTTTCTACTTGCTGATAACCCTCACCTAATATGACTAGACGTAAAGCTGGACCGCTGGTCACCTTCAGGAAGTGTATTAGTATGTTAAAGCTAAAATAAGTGCAGTAAGCAACCTTCTTAAGTCTCTGGCAGGATAAACGTGGGGGGCCAACACACACATTTTGGGAACAGGAGTTCTTTCACTTGTTTAGAGTGCAGATAAATATGCCTCCCCACCCAAAATGATTTTTGAAACGATCTGGAAAGAAACTGGTTGACAGGATTGATCAACGTAGTTTTCTCATCAAAAAGCATCCCCACAATATGGCGCCGTGTCAAGGTTGTCGAGATGCCAATATTAGGCAAACGCACCATCTTCCCCGAAACTACCAACCAATCTCTCGTTTTAATTCATTCTTCAAATTTTGGAAAGAAGAATACTCGGACAAATCTTCACAGCCTTCGACTCTCTTCTTTGTAACAAAAAGTAGGGTTTTCGCAGTGGAAATTGCACGGTTGATCAGGTTATCAAAATCACGTAATACAATTACTATGCATTCAACAATAAGCAGATAGGCTAAACTGTTTTCAGGATTTTATAATTAGGCTAAATCCGCACCAAAAACTCTAAGAGTCTCAATCGACACAGTTTTGATCAACTAAAAAGGTAACGTTTTTTTCATAGTTGTTCTTATTAAACGCTAGTTGGTATGAAGTAAGAAGCATTTTACAGGACACTGCAAACATTTACATAGGAAGCACTCCGAACATTATCTATTATTCAAGAAAGCAATTACTTCAGCTCCATGTTACTATACGTGAACTGCGCAAAACGACATCATCAACTACTTTCTATGTTTTGACTCAAAGTTCAGCAACGAGGACACTGTGCCTATGTCGCCTCCAACTGTAGCTGCTTGTTCCGATTGGGCTAAGGAGCTGCAAAGTAGTCGTTTTGGAGCTTTACATAGGAAGTCTAATGATATTTTATTAGGTCAACCGCTAACTTGCCTCAAGTTACATATGTGCGGTCTACTTCCCAGCAGGGATCCGTTAGCGATGCAGTAGTTTTGCACAGCACTGCCGTTTATGATCACCTGAAAAAACAACTGAGTAGCTTCTTATATTATTTAGGCAATTGCGATATTAAAAAATGGTCATGCGTCGCCGGAAACTGAGTTTATTTTTACAATGTGCCAATAAGATCAAAATGTCCAAATTCAAAAAAGGTTACAAACGTTTATAATATCTCCTTTCATTCTGATATGCATGGCAACGTATATGGGTTGGAAATAAAAAGCCCAGGCATAAGCTTGCACTATTAAATTTAATGTTCTCCATCTGTTCACATTTGTTTTTCCAAGACTGCCGTATGCCACTCCTTTGGGGCGGTCATTGCTCCAAATAATTGTCGCAGTGTAAATCGTTTCCACGAGAAGCATTCGTCCACTTATCGCACTCGTTTCTCTACAAACCTTCTGTGCGCCAGTTTGGTCACCAAAAGTGCCGATATCATCAGCAAAACTATCTACAACCTAAATCCTGAATCCATTTTCCTGAGTGCCGAACCCTCTTTATCTTTCTACCATGAATTCAATTCTTGGTAAATAATTTCCCGTCTCTGGTCGTAGATGTAGGGGAGGTGTGGAGCTTAAGGTCTTCAAGGAAATCCCAATTGGTAGTGACCCTCCACTACAGTTTTTTGTTTGTTGCATTTGCCGTGTAGCATATTTCTCTTTTTTAGACGAAGAAATATTGTGATCAAAAGTAGGAACTTGGTCAAAACGCCTTAAAAATTGAATTTCAGAATCAAACAAATCTTATTTAGATGCGTTCAGAAAGTTAATGGTTATTGTAGACTCATCAAGATTCTCAGAAGCATCGTGTACTCGAGCTCCCGGACCCACTAATGATTATCCCAAAATACTTTTGACTGCGTGGGGTTATCCAGCATTTCCACGACGTTCTTCCATCACCCAATAGGCCTCGGTCGTGTCTATACTTATTGTCAAAAAAACCTCGCCCTCAAATTCAGGTAAATGCAAATCTTGTGGATGTGATCAAGCGCATATCTCTGAAGCAGTGAGTGCCGGGTTCGGGTCCACCCGAAGCTTACAAACAAAAAGCAAATTCTGCAAAAACAATTTTTTCCTGCTAGCGAACCTACTGTTAAACTCATGTTTTTGCCATTTCGAGATACCGATTGCTACTAACCATAGAGAGAAAACCTTGTCTGCTTCCCCCGTAACTTCCAAGATGTTCAAGAGTCGATCAACGCACAGAGAGGTTGTAGAACCTTGGTTCAGAAATGCATATCTCAGCACGGATTTTGAATTGAACTCGACGTACACTGGAATAGCATTCGTGACCACTTTGCCGCTAGGTGGCCCAACGGAGACTCCTAGAAAACTTGCACCGTTTGGCTGTGTATCAACAGAATGATCATTGGATGAATTATTACCTTTTGAAGGGTTGACGTTTGTTCGTTCATCACGGGGTAGAAGCAGATGGTGCTTCTGATTGCAACCGACCTTGGTGCATTTTGCTTTGGAATGACAATGTTTAGAGACGAGACCTACTTTTCCTCAGTTATCGCGCAAACGATGTTGCCGCATAAACTGCAATCGCTCTTTAGCAGTAATTTGCAAGAAATTCAAGCATTTTCAAAGGACGTATTTAGTAGAATTGCAAAATAAGCATTTTAGAAGGCTAGCATTTCTCTTTTGGCCCCATACTAATGTTGAGTGAGAGACCACCCTGGGAATTGAACATCATTTTCACTTTTGACATAGTAGCATATGAAGACTAACATATAAAGACTAGCATATGAAAACTGTGAAGACTATGCGCATAGCATATATAAGCGTAGAATATGAAGACTTTGTTACGTCGGCTTCGTGTGCAATAAATCTTTTTAGATCTGTAAAGTTAGGTTTATGACCATCCTGTTCAATGCTTAAAGCGAAGCCATTACAATTGAATTGCGAATGGCAACCTTTGCACAATTTTTTCCATGTTTTGACAACGATTCAAGTGTGAAAAATAGTTAAAGTGCTCTAGCGTGGTATTGCACTCTTCTAGTTTTTGCGCTAATTCGAACTATGCCTTGCAATTGACAATTGTCATTTTGATAGGTGGGTCTTTGAGTAAATTAGTTATGTAAGATCTAGCAATTACATTCCACTTGCCCTAACTTTCGTATAAAATCTTTAACTGTAGACAATATTTTATTATCGACTTAGCTTTACCAGTGCAGTGTTGAATAAGGTTAAGAAGTTTTACTTTATCATCGCTTTCGATGGTCTCTATGGTGCATTCAAATACTGACATGAACTGTAGGAATGTAATTGATTGCCATCAAATATGTATAGCTTCAGTATGGGCTTAGGAGACAGAGATGATACTGCCCACATGCTTGTAGCTTTACTCATCAATGCACGAGGTTGAGCAGTAGAATCCTGAAACAAAATCTTTGGTTTAATTTGCTTTACGTCAGCCATGGCCATAGTCGATCGAGCAACGGATTTCACGTCGGTAACACAACGTGAAGCAAGCAATTTAGCGCAATTTACTGCTATTTTAGTGCAATTTATCGATCAAGCAATTTAGTGCCTCTCGCTGATGTTCCAATCTAAGAGTTTCTCGTTCTCGTTGTTGCATCAGCTTCCGCTCATAGTCTTCTCGTTGCTGCTAAACATCAAATTCTTTTTCCTGCTAATCGCGCTCTTCCTGTAAGTGGCGAATACGTAAACGCGCGATTTCTTGCTTTGTAGCGGTTTTAGCCAAAAGCAAGCTACCACGAGACGTGCTACTCGAGCCACTCGATCGAGCTACGAATAGTTGATGCCATAACGCTTGTCGCGGCAGGGGCGTCGGTATCACGACGCGTTACCTTCGCAAGCCATTCTGCAGTGCTCTTATCGAACCGAGTCTTTTCGGAGTACAGACGACTCAGATTGCTCGTGAGCAATTCTCCCTCAGACGACTCCTCATGGTTTATGATGGCTTTTTCTAGTAAAAAATAAGTGTCGTTCGTTTCACACTAAAGCTTGTTTGTCGGTTCAGAATCTAACTCATAAATTGAACGTTATGGTAATTTAAAGATCTTTTCGACTTCTACTGCAATTTTTTAATCGTTTTTATGACGCTTCGTTCATTTTTAGTTTATACCTACAGCGGGCTATATGACACTATCATTAACTGCTAGTTTCTTTAAAATTTTCTCCATGTTCTGTTCTTTTCAAAATCAAATTCGAAAAACAAACCTTTAAGACAAGTTAAGGCAAAACCAGCATGGAAACAACGATTCCATTCATGGATATAAAGCTTAGTAATTTCACTGCATTCCATGTGTATGTGAATAGGTTTTATGCAAAACCAAACACAGTTATTTTAAAAGATATTATAATATTTTGGCGATAATGTTTATGCGTGTCCTCGTAACTAAGCTGAGCAGCTAAACCTGAAAACGTTTAAACAATTGCTTCGTATTTATCTCAAACCAAAGCTTCAAATAAGAGCCGGCAACAACAATAGAAAATATTAATAATATATTGCCACAACAGCCGAGTTCTCGCAAAACGATCAGCTCTTTCAAAAGCAACACAAATGAGCAAATAGTTGAGCAGAGTCGCTCAGAGATGTGAAGGAAAACGTAACAAGAGAGCAACAGCCAAATTTGATCCAAAAACCATTTTGATAAACCGCATTGCCTAGTTTAATAAAACTTGCAAGGGTATTTTCGTCTCAATATAATTGTTTTGTGGGACATTTGACGATAATATTTGCGCTAATTTAGCATGCACACCCCAGCTTTAGTGTATCGATTGAAAATTGCCATTATTGACAGGTTGTAAAAACTAGCAATTTATTAAAGAATACTACAATGATTGGCAAAGCAAAACAAATAAACTATGGCCTGAATATCTTTCTAGGGGTCTTAGAACAATGGCCACATGCATGTCGCCTACGCTGTTTCCTTGTAAATGAAGCAACAAACAAACAATCTATTCAGTTTCCACGAACTAACGCGGAAACTGGAACGTCTACTAAATCGTTTGTGGCCTAAATTCAAGCAGAAAATTTTGTATTGTTTGCTGTGCAAAAAATTCTTACTTGTTTGCTTGCCTCTGCAGTTGCAGAGAATTTGCTATTTTATTGTCTGGGAATTTAGTAGGAGAGCCGAAAAACATCATCTATTTGGATTGCAATGAAACCCCACAACCAAGTCATTGAAAATGTCTAAACGCATGTTGTCAACACTAAGACAGCATCGCGATATTGTCATATAGCAGCCTACTATCCTGACTTTGTTTGTTGGAAACAACAATATATCTATTTTGTCCTTGCTGAGGCAAATCGTTGGTAAGTTGTTGACAGCGCTGCAATGCAGATTCGCTGATAACATTCATCGAAAAATGAAACTAATGAAGTTGGCAGCCGGTTTACGAACAACTTTATGGATGAGGAACTCCTCAACTTTACAGCTCGCTATGATTTTTTTCCAATTTCCAATGTCGAACAAGATATTTTTAATAACTTCCTACTGCCCAATGACTAGGATACACATTTGATTTTGACAGATATTACAGTATTGTTCGATTTTACTTTAACACTAGAATTACCGCCTTTTCAATCTACCTAAAATTACCTCAAGCGGTCAAAATGACCGTTTGCTTAATTACTAAAAAATGCGTAATAATTAGGCATTATTTTGTGTCATAAGTTTCTTTTAACTGTTGTGTTAGACCTAGTAATGTTTTGAATTATTCTAAGTGGAAGTTTAACGAGCCATAAGCTCCGTTATGCGTTGGAATAAATTGCATAGATCCTAAGCTACAAAATGAATTGTAGAAATTCAATTTTTTTCAGCAGCGTTTTAGTTAGTGCGTTCGGAGCTTGTAATTTGCCTCTCGATTTTGAAGAAAATTTGATACTTTTCAATCTTGCTTCTTCATTAGAAACCAATACAAATCAAATTCCGCTGTGTTAGATGTAGAATGTCTAATAATTATTACCTAGCGCTTGCATTGTGGTAGCTTACTTGCATCATTAATGTCACTATCTCACTGCCAAAGCCGACAAATTTACATGATGCTGAATCAGTTTGCTGTGCGTTTTCAATAGCAGTCTGTAAATTCGCTTCATTTGAAAAAAACTATTTTTCTTGTAGGCCTAAGGCAAACCGACTCTGAATATGCCTACCCCTGATCAAAGCGTAACATAACGTAAGCGTAGCGTTTTTTTCCACCGGTAGAGAGCATTTCTATCTCAAAGAAAAGCTGAAGATCTGTGTTTTTTAGAGACTAATTCTTTCAGAATAATGTTTTTGCTATTTTTTGCTCCAAATAAAGATAAAGACCTTTTTTTTCGGAAATATATTTTTCAAAAGTGAGTATTTTGCCCAGTTTTGAAATTTCTATAACGGGGATGAAAACAGTCCGAAGACTTCAGCCACCAGTCCCCGTACTATTACCCCTATGTCGGCAAATATATTTATCTTTCGCACTGGTGCATAACTTGTACCTGTTAGTGCAGTTATTGTTGCAAGATTGTTTAGGTACAATATCACAGTGGTTTTCAAACAGGGTTCCACGGAACCCTAGGGCTTCGCTAGTTTAGTCCAGGGGTTCCGCCAGAAGTTACACAAATTGTATAAAACAATTAAATTATTGCATAGAGGTTTTTCGAGCCACTGGAATTCTTCATTGGGGTTCCTCTTTAGCAAAAAGGTTGAAAACCACTGCAGTAGCACATCAGAAGACTCTGCAAAGATAATTTTAATAATAAAAAATGAGTGGTTTCTGCACGGTCAAAATGACTGTTAGCGGTAATTTAAGGTAAATCCATTTTCATCCCACCCTGTGCTCATTGCGATGCAACAAAAATTAATATGCTGAAAGTTATCCAAGGTTTAGGAAAACTTAAGAAGTTTCAGTGTTATTGCGTGTACCTAATTAGAGATATAAACGATTGAAAATCAAAAACCGTCAAAATGACCGCTCCGGTAATTCTAGGGTTAAAAGCACAAATTTTCAAAATCGCCCCAACTATTTCCCATATTTTGCTCGCTGTTCTACAAAGCTCATATACAGTTGCATGTATCTATTCATTTGTAACGCAATTTGAAATTTGATTCAATAGCTTGTGAGCTATCAAATCGCCAGCATTTACTTTGCATTTTATTGAAAGATAACTTTGGAAAGACTTGGACAAACAAACGCTTTTTTTATATATTTAGCCAAGTTTATCAAATCTTTGCACAAAGACGTTATATCAGGACAAAAACACGATTTGGTTAACGATGTTGCAGAAAACCTTCCAGCAAGGCATATATAAAAGGCATTTTGTATTGCCTAAGGCAGTGGTTGCCAACCAGGTACGAACTTCTTACACGAGTAAGAATTTTACTCTTTTAGGGTAGGAATTGCCTCATTTCATGGCTTACAAACGAGGAGATTCACATTATTTTGGTTTGCTGCATTTAATGTAACATTTGTGTTTCAATATCATTTATGCATTTGTTTAGCATGGTTGCCTTGCAACGTGACGTCATCAATACAATCAAATTCACAGCGAAGCTAAACATTTCAAAACTAGTGGCAAGCTTGGATAAAATGGGCATTTTTTGATTTTTCGACTGATACTTTTTACTTAAAATGACAACAATATTTAGGAGATTACATAATAGCCTACATCACAAGCTCACCTTTACAAAAAATGTCATCTTTTCAAAAGAAGGAACTAATCACCCTTCGACACATAATAATTTTCAAAGGAAGAATGACTTTTGTTGTCATAAAAGTATAAAAACCATCAGTCTAAAATATTACTACAATACTTTGAAAAATTTATAACAATTTAGGAAATTTAAATTAGGTTTTGATGAACCAAACAAAAAACTTTATTGAGGTTAAGTCCTAGTTTAAATTTAATTTGATATTATGGTACTGGACACTATCGACTAAATTAGTTACGTTTTAGCACTGCCCCTCTCTATGAAACGCGTGCAGAAGCTTTCGAGATACCGATTGCATAATAATCGTGAGAAGAGAAAACCTTGTCTGCTCTCCCCGTAACGTCAAAGATGTTCAAGAGTCAATCAACGCACAGAGAGGTTATAGAATTTTGGTCCAGAAATGCATACGCCAGCACGGATTTTGAATTAAACTCGACGTACACTGGAATAGCATTCGAAAACACTTTGCCGCTAGGTGACACAACGGAGAAACCTAGAAAACTTGCACCGTTAAGCTGTGAACTAAAAAAATGATTATTGAATGAATTATTGCCTTTTTAAGGGTTGGCGTTTGTTGCTTTCGGTGTAGAAGCAGATGGTGCTTCTGATTACAACCGACCTTGATGCATTTTGCTTTGGAATGACAATATTTAGAGACGTTACCTACTTTTCCTCAGTTATCGCATAAACGACGTTGCCGCATTAACTGCAATCGCTCTTTAACAGTGATTTGCAAAAAACCCGAGCATTTCTAAAGAACGTGTTCAGTAGAGTAGCAAAACAAGCATTTTACAAGGTTAGCATCTTTCTTTGAGGGTAGCATAACGCTTGTCGCGGCAGGAGCGTCTGTATTACGACGCATTACCTTCGCAGTGCTCTTATCAAAACGAGTCTTTTTGGAGGGCATACAACTCAGATTGCTCGTGAGGAATTCTCCCTCAGTCCAAGAGTGTCAAACACGTAGAGTGCAGCGGGCCGCATTCACGTACGTGGAATTCCAAACCTACAGAATGAAGCCCGAAAAGGTGTCGACACCCTTGCGTCAGACGACTCCTAATGGTTTAAAATGGCTTTTTCCAGTAAAGAATAAGTGTCGTCAATTTCACACAAAAGCTCGTTTAGCGATTCAGGATTGGCATCTTGTTCGATCAGCGTTTCCATCTTTCCAGACACCAAAAAAAGTTTCAAACAGTAATAACAGAGCCTGAGTAGAAAACTTTGTTACAGAATCTTGTGACCTGATATCCTGCCTAATGATGTCTTCTGAAATCATGCGTACCACAGGTTCCACACAGAGCATGTAATTGAAATAAATTCAAAACGAGGGGGTTACGAAGTAGATAGTTAAATTGAAGTATTTAAACTCCGATACGATGCCGTACGATGAAATACGGTTTTCTGTAAAATAATTAACACACATGACACAAATACACAAACATAAATCCAATAAAACACTCACCTACTATAGCTTGATCGAAAATCAGACTCAAAAAACCATCAAACAGCATTCGTAAGCGTTTGTATAACAATAACTTACAAGTCAATCAAACAGTAATTCAGTCAAATTCCAAACCGAATACGAGTGCAAAAACGGTCAGCTATATTGGGGAGGTAACAGTGATTAATGAAAGACAAAGGTTACCAGGGGCAAAGGCTTGGTCTGTATCGGCTATGACGTTATTTAGAAGTCTATTAATAAACGACAAGACGTGCAAAAAACAACGCCAAATAAGGAAACATCGAACAAATTAAACATAAAGCTAGGCAATGAACAAGAGAAACCGAGTTCAAACTCCTGACAATTTCAAAGATAATACTTGCTGTAACACTAGGATTGGTCAAGTAAAATCTTTGATGACTAATTTCGAAATGGATATTTGACTGATATTCTGATTGTAATATTTCTGCTTAGTTTCTCTGCCTAGCTTAGATATTCCCTTGACTAATCAGTTTGCTAACTAAGTTATTTGTGGAGAATACATCAGCAGACCAAAAGTCAGGTTTTCCCCGTTGTTCATCGGTCGGAGTAGAATAGTGAAGTTGCCTACCTAGTTAGACGTAAGGGGAGAACAATGGTTACCAACCAAGCACCAATGACAAATCGTTTAGTTGAAACGGAATTTGGTGATTTTTTAAAGTTTATATTTGTATCGACATGTCAATTGTCATGTTGCTAGAACAGTAAATGATACAAAACTAAATATGCCTATTATTAGTACCAATTTTGCTGAAACAAAACGCACGTGGTACCGGCACTTTTTTTAAATTTTCCATCAGTGTTAGTACTAAAAACCAATTCGGTACAAAAGTAATTCGTTACTGCCCGTCTTTGATTAAACTTTGCTAGTAACTTCTTTGTTATGCAAATTTGATCTGATTTCTTTTAATAAACATCATAAATTGAACGTTATGGTAATTTAAAGATCTTTTCGACTCCTACTGCAATTTTTTAATCGTTTTTATGATGCTTTGTTCATTTTTAGTTTGTACCTACAGTGGGCTACATGACACCATCATTAACTGCTAGTTTCTTAAGAGTTTTCTGCATGTTCTGTTCTTTTCAAAATCAAATTCGAAAAGCAAACCTTTAAGACAAGTTAAGGCAAAACCAGCATGAGAACAACGATTCCATTCATGGATATAAACCTTAGTAATTTCACTGCATTCCATGTCTATGTGAATAGGTTTTACGCAAAAACAAACAGAGTTATTTCTTAGATTTGCACTTATTTTAAAAGACATTATAATATTTTGGCGATAATATTTATGCGCATCCTCGTAACTAAATTGAGCAGCTAAACTTGAAAACGTTTAAACAATTGCTTCGTATTTATCTCAAACCAAAGCTTTGAATAAGAGCCGGCAACAACAATAAAAAATATTACTAATATATTGCGACAACAACCAAATTCCTGCAAAACAATCAGCTCTTTCAAAAGCGACACAAATGAACAAATAGTTGAGCAGAGTCGCTCAGAGATGTGAAGGAAAACGTAACACGAGAGTAACAGCCAAATTTGATCAAAAAACCATTTCGGTAAAACCGCATTGCCTAGTTTAATAAAACTTGCAAGAGTATTTTCGTCTCAATATAATTGTTTTGTGGGCCTATTTGACGATGATATTTGCGCAAATTTAGCATGCACATCTCTGCTTTAGTGTATCATTTTACAATAGCCATTATTGACAGGTTGTAAAAACTAGCAATTTAGTAAAGAACACTACAATGATTGGCAAAGCAAAACAAATAAACTATGGTCTGAATATCTTCCTAGGGGTCTTAGAACAATGGCCTCATGCATGTCGCCTACGCTGTTTCCTTGTAAATGAAGCAACAAACAAACGATCTATTCAGTTTCCACGAACTAACGCGGAAACTGGAACGTCTACTAAATCGTTTGTGGCCTGAATTCAAGCAGAAAATTTTGTATTGTTTGCTGTGCAAAAAATTCTTACTTGTTTGCTCGCTTCTGCAGTTGCACTGAATTTGCTGCCAAAGATTTACAAAGCTAGACTTCTAATTATTTCATCGTGTGGGAATTCAATAGTAAAACCAAAAAAATATCATCTATTTGGATTGCAATGAAACCCCACAACCAATTCATCGAAAATGTCAAAACGTATGTTGTCAACACTAAGACAGCATCGCGATATTGTCATATTGCATAATTTTGTTTGTTGGAAACAACACTATATCTATTTTGTCCTTGCTGAGGCTAATCGTTGGTAAGTTGTAGGCAGTGCTGCAATGCAGATTCGCTGATAACATTCATCGGGCAATGAAACTAATAGAAGTTGGCAGCCGGTTCATGAACAACTTTATGGATGAAGAACCCCTCAACTTTACAGCTCGCTATGATTTTTTTCCAATTTCCAATGTCGAACAAGATATATTTAATAACTTTTTACTGCCCAATGACCAGGATACACATTTGATTTTGACAGATATTACAGTATTGTTCGATTTTACTTTAAAGCACGAAGTTTCAAAACTGCATAGACTGTTTCCCATATTTTGCTCACTGTTCTACGAAGCTCATATAGAGTTGCATATATCTATTCATTTGTAACTCAATTCGAAATCTGATTCAATAGCTTGTGAGCTATCAGATCGCCAGCATTCACTTTGCATTTTATTGAAAGATAACTTTGGAAAGACTTGGACAAACAAACGCTATTTTTATATATTTAGCCGAGTTTATCAAATCTTTGGACAAAGACGTTATATCTAGACAAGGACATCGTTTGGACAACCACGCAATATAAAAAAACTGCCTATTATTTGGCGTAGCTCACAGCTGCCTAATAGCAAGGCAATATAAAAGGGCATGTGGTATTGCCTAATGCAGTGGTTATCAACCGAGTACGAACTTTTTAAACGAGTAAAAGTTTTACACTTTTATATTTAGAATTGCCTTATTTAATGGTTTACAAATGAGGAGATTCACATTGTTTTGATTTGCTACATTTAATGAAACATTTATGTTTCAGCATTTAAGTCGTCACAAATACTAGTGACCAATGAGATAATGGCAAAGTTAAATCTTATATTTCAAAGATTTTATTGCTGCCCGAGAGGCAAATGGGCCTGCGACGTAAAATTCTATGGTCTGCGAAGGGATTTTGTGGCAAGCAGTAACTGTCACATCTACCAATTTGATTTTTAAGTAATAAATCTTAAATGTTTGAATTAATAACATGTAAAATATTGCTTTGAAAGTATTCATTTCCAAAGAAATGGTCTTCGCCTCCATTTTGGCTAAAAATGCAACCACCCAGTGCTTCAAGGCTCATTTATGGCTACAAACAGTTGGATTACAAATTCAGCTAGCCCGAATAATTTTCAACTGGTTTTAATTTGGCTCGCTTGCAAAAAAGCATGCACATCCCTGCTTTGGTGTACCGATTTACAATAGCCACTATTGACAGGTTGTAAAAACTAGCAATTTAGTAAAGAACACTACAATGATTGGCAAAGCAAAACAAATAAACTATGATCTGAATATCTTCCTAGGGGTCTTAGAACAATGGCCTCATGCATGTCGCCTACGCTGTTTCCTTGTAAATGAAGCAACAAACAAACAATCTATTCAGTTTCCACGAACTAACGCGGAAACTGGAACGTCTACTAAAACGTTTGTGGCCTGAATTCAAGCAGAAAATTTTGTATTGTTTGCTGTGCAAAAAATTCTTGATTGTTTGCTCGCTTCTGCAGTTGCACTGAATTTGTGAGCGATCAGAGCTATCTGAGCTATCAGATCGCCAGTATTCATTTTGCTTATTGTGAAGAAAAACTTTGAAAAATTTCGACAAACAGCGCTATTTTTATATATTTAGCCAAGTTTATCAAATCTTTGGACAAAAATGTTATATCTGGACAGAATCACGATTTGGTTAACGATGTTGCAAAAAACCTACAAGCGAGGCAATATATAAGGGCATTTTGTATTGCCTAATGCAGGGGTTGCCAACTGGGTACGAACTCTTAGACGGGTAGGAATTTTAAAGTTTCAGGGTAGGAAGTGCCTTATTTCATGGCTTACAAACGAGAGGATTCACATTATTTTAGTTTGATTCATTTAATGAAACATTTGTGTTTCAATATTATTTCATGCATCTGTTTAGCATGGTTGCCTTGCAACGTGACGTCATCAATACAATCAAACTCACAGCGGTGCTAAACATTTCAAAAGCAGGGCAAGCTTGGATAAAACGGGCTTTTTTATTTTTTCAAGAGGCACATTTACTTATGATGACGACAATAATTAGGAGATGAAATAATAGCCTACATCACAAGCTCATCTTTACAAAGAATGTCATCTTTGCAAAAGAAAGAACTAATGGCCCTTCGACGCATGAATTTTTTTAAAGGAAGAATGACTTTTGTTGTCATCTAGTTGCAATAACAACCAGTCCAAAATATTTCTACAAAACTTCGAAAAATTTACAACAATTTAGGAAATTTAAATTAAGTTTTGATGAACCAGACAAAAAACTTTATTTAACCTAACTAAATTAACACAACAGAATACATTGAAACTTTTGGTCCCCTCTCGGGGACATCATCGGGGCTAAATAAATAAACTTGTAAGTCCAAGATTAAATTTAATTGGGTATTATGGTACTGGACACTATTTACTAAATTACTTACGTTTTAGCACTGCACCTCTCAATGAAACACATGCAGAAACAACTTCGATCTTTGTGAATGACCAAGTTTTATATTTATGGATGGCTGAAGGCGTTTGTTTAGCAGCGCTTCCATTAGTTCAGTTTCAGTGTTGAAACAGCACTTTATTAATAATGTGAAGTTTTGTTCTGTTGGCGTTGTTTCTCTACAGGCTTTGCCCTGACCGCTATGAAATTTGATGGCGGAGTTAGATGAACTTAGATTATTGGAAACATGGCTTTCAATTCTGATGAATAGTCGTCTAGTCGTCACACAAATGTATGATGTGTTCTTGTCATCAGAACAAGTATATTGATAGACAACATTCAAGCAGAAAAGAGCGGGTAGAGGAAATTTAAGGTTGAAATACGAGATTATTTCAAAAGTTTGATAGGCAATTTTTATATCAGTGCCCAGTCTGTTGCGAAACAATGCAGCAATGCGTCTGCCAAATTTGATGGATGGGGTACCAATATACGAGAGGGTTGAAGAAGGATTTAAATTAAGGGTATTGTTAGAGGAGTCAGCAAGTGATTGGCGGTTATGATTTTGAAATTTATTCTTAAACTTGTTTGTCACATCTAGGGTGAAGGATATTGGGTAGCCCTTCCGTTTAAATAAAGAGAAAAAAAAAGTTAATTTCAGTTTTCTGTCACGAATCATTTGAAGCATATATATAAGCACAATCTAATAAGCAAGTAATAATGTCTCGCTTCCATGACAAAGATGCTATGCTGTTAAATTGTAAGAGTACATCAACAAAAATTGGGTTGAATTGAATTTTCTGTTGCAAATCGTTGGTTCGACATGAAGAAATGGTAGTGAGAAACCTGAGGCCTCCTCACATATGAAACGAAGGTTGGAATGCTGGTTGTTAAGCACATTTAAGAACAAATGAACATCGGTTGATGAACTAAAGATGGCAAACACATCGTCCACATAACGTACATAAAATGATAGATGAAACAAAAGATGTTGATCGAAAATTTACTTTGGATCATTCCAAAACACCTATTGGATAACGTAGCCCTTAAGAGGTTATCCATAGCTACTCCCTCAATTTCCGAAAATAATTTACCGTTATGAATGAGCATATCTTCAATACTAAGTCTTAAAAGTTTTTTAAAGATGTTTTGCGTAATTGGTTTTTGAAATGTAGAAAATGTAACTCAGGGGCGACATCACTTGAGAATAATTCATTCACAATGTCATCTATTCTAAGATCAACTGAAACGTAGGTTAAGAGGCTAGTGACATCGAAACTTAGTAGTTTTACATCATTTGTAGGTTTAACTTCTTTAATCTTGTTAATAAAACTTGAAGTTGAAGATAAGGAATAGCTATCGGGGATATAAAATTTATTAAAGAATCGAGCCATTTTGCAAGATTATGTTCAGGCGATTAAACCGTGAAAGTGACTGAGTAAACATTTGGTTTTATGAGTTTTGGCTGTACCATAAAGACGGCCAGGCACACTGCCTGAAGGTAACAGATGTAAGAAGTGACAGGATCAACGATTGGTTTAATATACGTTGTAAGGTAATATTTAATACTATTAGTTTTTTGATCCAAGGGCAGATTTGCATTCTTCGAGTGGATTATTATCAAGATTGATTTCTTTGAATTTGTATGGGCCATCAACCGTTGAGTCTAACTTTTTAAAGTAACATTCAGAATTTAATACAGCTACGCCATTGCCTTTATCAATTGGCAAATTTTAAGAGCTTGATTCCGGGAGAGTTTTGAGAGGCAGTTGTGTAAGGCTTGGTTGTATCTTGGTCGTCATCGACTTGTTAAAGCTCTTAAAAAAGCTGAAATTGCAAATTTTAGTTCATCTTTAAATTCATTGTCTGGTGAGACTTTATGGGCCTTAAGTAACTTACTAGTACAGCTTTGGACTGTAAAATTCAATTTTAAAGTATCAACTTCTTTCTGGAGAACATGGTGTTTTAAGTCGAGGTATATGTTTGGATCATCAAAACTCAGAAGTAAAGTTTCTTCTCATCCGAAAAAAAATTTAAATAAAAAAAAAAAAATTCAAAATCTAATGTTTAAAGAATCTTTCTACTCCCTGCGTGCAATCACAAACACAACACAATAAAACACTAAGTAAAAAATTGCAAATTAAACAACAGAAACAGGCGCAAAACTTTACCGGCACACATCCCTTTTGCGCTCCCCCATCACAAAAAACATATATGTAGTTCCGAAACTATTAACCACCGTTTATTGTTTCTTGACTACTTAATTAAAAAGTTTTTTTATGATTATATTTAGTTTAATATGCTACAGAAAACTCTAAGTGAAACTGTTTTCAATTTTAAAAACGAGATAATTAATGTCAAATTAAATGAAAAAGTTCTGAACTATTCATGGTGAAGTTTTACTGCTGAGAATTTTGTTGTTATGGTTTAGTTTTTCATACAAAAACATAAATAATTTCAAAAAAAAGTAAATTTTGTCATAATTTAGAGGTAATTTTGTCACCAAGATATAAAGCAATGGTTTTAGAAAACTATGCAGAACTGGTAGTGTAATTTTTATTTTAATGGTCAAACAAGTTTTGTGGTTCGAGTGGCTTTAAATGTAGTGGAAACGGGATTTTACATCATTTTTATAAGTAGCAGTTCTTGACCTGTGACCTTAGTCTAAATCAAGTATTTAACCTTAAATAATTATCATGTAATATCAATGCAGCATTTTGAGAAAACGTTAAAATTTTCAACCTGTTACACCGACTACGGCTAGCCTAGACTGAGTAAAACCTCTTCAGACTCATTACCCCAGTGATTCTCATACGTAGGATTATTGGTGGGACGTGAGGAATTTCCAAAGAGACCGCAAACAACTGTAGTTTTTGAGATAGAGACTAACTTCAAGAGTGCCAATTACTTATCACCAAAAAAAGGCCATTATCATAATCAAAGAGACAAAAGGATGAGACTCTTAAATCACCCCAAAAAAGCAAAATAGATCCACTAGTCAAAAAGCTTTAAAACCTCTAAATAACTGAGGTTTTATGAGCTATCCTTGTATTATCACTCACGAGTCGCCATTCCATTTTAATTTAAAATTTTGATGCCTTGGCACTTGATGGCGCAACATACTGAAGGTATAGGAAAAGATGACGTAAGTCGAGCCACTTTTAAAACAAGATTTTACAAAAAAGAAAACTTTAATGAATTAAATCAAATATAAAGCCGGGTTTTTTTTGGTTTGTTTTACCTGCTCTGTGGGGTAAGTTGATCCTGAATGTGAAGTAAGTTGAGCGACATTGGGACAAGTTGAACCACATGACTTTCAGTAGTTGGGCAACTAACAAACTTTACGAACAATGATTGGTTTCGCTAATGTAGAAACATAGAAAACGACAGTTACAAGAATTGATCTTTGGAAAATGTTATTGTGTCTAACTCGCAAGTGTCACTAAAATAAGTCAACCTGTTAATTTACAGTAACCTACACCTGCGAATAGCTTTCAACAGTGCAAATCAAACTGTTTACTTGAAGTTATGCTTTTTAAATAAGCGCGGAAACACACATTTTTAGCGTAGCCGAAATTCGCCTCAATTCGTAAAGACAAGAAAAGTTTTTGACAATGTTTTTTCTCAAAAAGAAAATTATTAACAGGGATTACTTATCAAATCTGCTGTAATGGTAGTCATCATTTTTATCTTTTATATATAAATTACTACTCTCTATTACTACACATCGGGTGAAAACTGGACATGAAATAAAGTGATTTGAAGAACGATCGATGCTACTAAACTATAATATTGAAAAAGGCAGCTGTGCTACTTGGACGGTGGACAAAAAAATAAAGATATTTCAAAAAAGTGTCAAAGTTTAAAATTTTTCCTGTGTTTTCTATTTTCAACATCAAATGTTATTTTCTTCAGATTTCAGTAAATCAGTAGATGACAATACTAACTGAAAAATAAATTTTTTTTTACCTCAGAAGAAAATCATTTTATTCTGATATGACGAAAAACCTTATATTCGGGTCCGTCGTCGATTCTGTCAAGAGTTTAATGTCAACACACGTGATGCATCTCGCCGTAAAGCCTTGTTGAGAAATGTGAACTGCAACTTTATCAATGACTCAATGAAGCATACTTCCACATCAATGACTCAATTAACAACTACAGCAACATCTTCTGGGCAACTGAAACAACGGAGGAGATCACACAGAAAGGCAACTGTCTGAGGCAGTGAAAATAAATAGATTCCGATCCACGCTCAGATGGCTGAGACCAGTAAAGAATGACTCTAATATTAATATTGCTGAACTGAAAGAAGTCGTGGGAATTGAGAGTTGTGGAAAGGGACGATTTATATGCGTAAAAAATCACAAAAATTGTGTATTAGATATTGCTGCCATTTCTGTGTCACTATCCAGAATTATGTAAATTATTCCAAAACGGTAAATAGTGCGATTAAGTTTCCTAAATCAGATTCGATGACGGTTTCAATTTTACTTGTGTGAAAATTGGTCTTGCTGCTGGAAATAAGATTTTAATTGTTTGAACATCTCTCCAGAGAAAAAACTGATTGCCTGTTCTTTTATAGTGAATCTCTCCTATTATTTTAATTTTAATCTAAAGTCTTTAGACTGCGAATGATCTTTGAATTACAGAATTACCCCTTTATTGGCATTTTCTAGATTTTGTTTGAAATGCTTGTTTTGTTTGCATTGTGAAATTCTACCTTTTTTCTTTATGACCACGTGACTTGGTGTGCTATATACTAGTTGGTTGCCCAAGTTCCGAATCCATTTTGAAGTTAGCTATCGCAAAGTAAAGTTGGGTTTGAGAGTTGTTCCCCTAGATTTAACTTGGATAAGTTATATATTATATTTTTACGGTTTTCTCTGGTCTCGCTTTTTCTGGATGAAGCTTTAATAAGATATGCAATCGATAAGTGAGAACTGAATTTGGCTGCTGCAATCTCAACATAATCTAGTTCTTTTGCTCCCGCTATCATTACATGATAATTTTTTCATAAGTTGAAAAAATCGCTTTACTTTAAAATTGATTTGGACTTCATTTCGCAACCAATTTTATCATTTTTTGTTTACATTTAAGTTTATTTTAAGACATTTCTGATAAAGTTTTACTTATGCCTTGACTATTTCTTTTTATACTAAAAAACTTAACCTATATTACCTGTAGTCGAATTTTTAGCCTCTAAAAATTTGTAACTTAATATAAAAAGTTAAATTTGATATATATACAATGTAATAATCTGCCAACTGTTAATATCATTAAAAATCTTAGGAAATTAGCTTTCTAGCAATATATAATTCTAAATAGTAAAGGCTTAGAATTATTTTATAATAGCGGATAAAACTGGTAGGCATACACATTTTTCAGTTTTTGTTGAAAAAATTTCCGATGGTATTTCAGAAAATTGTAATTCGTAACAAAACCAAGTTCTTTGGTAATTTAGAGCTGTTTCTCCTGAAATCCATGATTATTTTGCTGTCTGTATTTAAGTTTTCAAAAAGATTAAACAAAAAATGAAGTCTTTGAAATTTTTGATAGATGGCGAATAACAAGCAAAAAATCTGGTAATTTCTTTACCAAAAATAAGGGAGTCAAAATGGTTTTGTATTACCTTTAGCAACAAAATATTTCTCTCCAGCTACGTATTATCTAAAAGTTTAAGAAATTTGCTTTACAAAAATATAAATTGTTGCATCGTTTAGGCTGAGAGTTATTCTATAGTGATTGATGAAATTGGTAAATTTCTTAGGCCTAATCTGCTTTCGATACCAGTCAAAAACACTCAAAATTTGGTTTTTTGGACTTCACAAAAATCTAATTTCTAGGAAAACTAATTACTCTGGTAAGTTTTTGCTGTTTTTCTTAAGATCCATGGATATTTAGCAATCCATATCTTAGTTTTCAAAAACATAAATCAAAAATGAAATCTCTGGAATCTTTGATAGATAGCCGATTCTAAAAATATTGAAAGCAAAAAAGTTGGTAATTTTCTTACAAAACGGTAGGAGGGTCAACATGGTTCTGTATCATGTTTAGCGACTAAATATTTCTTTCGAACTGCATATCATCTAAAAGTTTAAGAAATTTGTTTTCCAAAAATATAAGTTGTTGCATGGTTTAGGCTGAGAGTTATTCTATAGTGATTGATGAAACATGATATCGGTAGTTCTCTTTAGTACCGGCTTAAAACACTCCAAAATTCAGAGCTAGACCTCAAAAATTGCAAAGTACAGAAAAAATATTCTCTTTCTAAATTTGAATTCATGTTTATGCGTTTACACAGCTCTTTTTCTCGCCCTGTATCAAGTTTCCGCGGAGCTGGTGTATATCAAATACTTTTTATAGATTTTGTGAGATGGGGTACGGTAGGTGAGAATCTGGTACCCCCAACAAATAGCAGGGGTTCTGTTTCATCTTTAAAAATCAATAATTAGTTTTAAGCTTTTTATCATCTGAAAGTTAAAGTAGTTTTCTTTTCAAAATATATCACAATACATATTTTAGGCTTGGCTTTGTTTGATAAAAAGACTAGTCTACATGATAAACCCTAAATGATCTTTGGCACCGGCCAAAAACCCCCCATATTTTGGTGCTAGACCTCCTAAAATTTCTCCTAAAAAGCAATAAAATAATCTTTTTAAACCGAATTTTATTTGAATCAGGAAAAAACAGTTTTTTCAAAGAGAAGCAATATTAGATGGTATAAGCAAAGAGTTATTTTATACCAATTGATGAAAAGAGTCGATGCAGTAGCTTTCAGAACCCCCTGAAAGACCAAAAATTTGGCTGCTGGGCTTCAAAAAATTGTAAACTGTACCAAAGTTTTGTTCTTCGGCAATTTTTATCTGGTTTTCATTGAAAGAATGATTCTTTTGAATCATCTAGCAGTCATTTTCAAAAAAATTATCGACAAGTGAAGCCTGTAATACTTTTTGAGCTTGGGGTAACATGGGTCTTCCCAAACAAAAAGAAGGGAGTAAAGATGTTTTTGTTTTATTTTGAGTTAAAAAACATTGTTTTCAGAATACACATCACGCAAATTGGGATGAAATTTCCATTTCAAAAATATGTTACACTACGTAGTTTGATTTAATCTTCATTTCATTTTGATCGATCAAAAACGCACTTCCAATACACATCTTTTTGTTTTGGCCCAAAAAAGTCTTAAAATATCTGTGGCTCTGTGTCTCAGAAAGGTAACAATTGTAGATAAAACTAAGTAACCTTGGTACATTTTCACTCTTTTTTCTTAAAAGCACGGTTGTTTTGTATGATGTGTCTAAATTTTTTGAGAAATACATCAATAAACGAAGTCTTTAGGATTTCTTAAAGCTAAGGTACTTTATTTTGAATGTAATTTACTCTCCTTAAAAGAGGGGGTCAATTTGTGCGCATTTTTGGACAATAACATTTTTTGAGATCAGCAAAATCTAAATCAAAATAAAACTTTCTTTACAGCGATAGCCAATGACCTAAGATCAGTGAATGATAAAAGTAGAGATCATTAATTGTTTTTTGATGCAAATTGGCCGTTTTTTCGAATGGTTCCAATGATTTAACGAATGCTTCGTGGGAGCAAACGAGCTACACTAGAACTGGTTGCAAGAGAGTCGTAAGGCATTTTGTCAATTCAAAATGGCAGATCCGATCATTCTGATGATAATTGCCGGTGAGAGCCAGACAAAAACGTTGTAGTTTTACCACCCATTGCTTTAAAAAAAATGCAATGAATCCGACCTAAAAAGCTTTTTCAAAACTTTCTTTTAAGTGTTATGCATTTCTTTTTATCTTTTTATGCACTCATTAATTTGCTCACATGCTAGCTGCCACTTTTGTCAAGGCAGCTGCCGGAAGAGCAAAAACGGTAATCACCCTCTCAAAAGACATAAAAAACAGTTATCGTGTAAACTTATTATATCAGCAAATATTCCTTGAGTCTGATATATAAAGTCCAATTCTGTCTTTGCGTCCGTCTGATTTAACTCCTCCGAAATTGCTAGGCGTACAAACATCAAGCTTGACATGATTGATCATCTCCTCGGGATGAATGGTTTTTGGCATAAACGCAATTCAGTTCCCGATTTACCAACTTCAACAACTTTCATGTCTTTACAATGTCACATGACGTCATAATTAACAATTAGTTTTAAAATTGTTTACTTAATTTACTCAAAACATACTGATTCTAGAAACACGACTAAAAGCTTTTTTTGGAGACCTTAGCTAGGTGATTTGAATAAAATCAACTCTACAACAATTTAAGCTCAATTGGCAATGCAACAACAGATTTTTCATATAAGCATTTTTAATTCTTCTAAACATGCTTTTTGCTTGTTTTCTGGGCTCTTCAACTTGCTCTATGAAGTCATAATGCTGTCTGGCACAACTAACATAGTCTTTTGCTTCCAGAAATCATCAGTTGATGATTTTTTTCCAAAATTGCAACGTGTTTACAAAATTAATTTAATTAAAAAAAGATTTGTGATCTCATTTCTTGATTCATTTTCAATGTTTTTAAAAGTTGGAAGGATATTTCAAGCCAATTTCAATGTTATGTGAGAAGTACAGTTACTATTAGTTTTTATACAATAAAAGCCGAACTTTACGACTGGTAGTGTAGCTTATTTTATTCTCCCAAAACAATAATAACTGGTAAACCGACTAAAAACAGGTAAGTTTTATGTATAAAGATTATTTTGATAAGATACTAACAATCAGTCTTGCTTGAAACTGCAAAAATTTGCTTTTTAGCAATATATTACTCCAATTAGATAAGGCTAAGAATTAGTTTGTAATGGCTGAGTAGTAATTGGTTGCCATAGATTATGTTAGGCTTTTAGTTGAACAATTTTCCTACTAAACCCAAGAAACTTGCAGTTTTTAAAAAAATGTTAGTTTCTTGAACAATTTTGACTATTTTTGCTTGCAAACGTGGTTCGGTGGCATCATTTATCTAAATTTGCTAACACGTTTATCAAAAGGTAAAGATTTTAAATCTTGTAAAATGTAGCCTACCGGTTAAAAACATTATAAATTGTGGTACCTTGACTTCACAAAATTGCAATTTCTACAAAAAGTTATTTTGTGTGGTACATTAAGTTGTGTGGTTCTATGGCAAGTTTTGACCATTCTTTTTCAATTTGCGAAAAGATTCATCCACAAATGAAGTTGAAAAAGTGTTGGGTGTTTGTTTATTTATTAAAATAAAGAGATAATGTGGTAGATTTCGGTTTTTAGTGATAATGTTTTCGATGAATACGAATAAGCACTATGCAATAAACATGTGATAAAGACTCGTTTCCAGGATAAAGGCGCTATGATGTTGAAATGCAAGAGTACACTGGGAAACGTTCGCTTGTGATGCATTCTGATATTAAACTTCCGGTCACGATTCGTTGCTTCAACATCAAAAAATGGTAATAAGATGACTGGGGTCTTCTTGCATGCAAAACGAAGGTTGGTGTGATGGTTATTAAACAATTAAAACTTGATGTTGTTTGATATAGCCAGTTCTTGCTTTCAAAATGGAAGGTAAAATTATTCAATTAATTAACATTTTTCGGTTGGCTCATTGCTGCTATCTTGTCCTAAAATTTCTATTTCCGGCATGAACGTACGTAAGGATTGAGCTTGCTTGCAATTGAAATAGAAAATAATTTGACACACGTTATCTATATATTTCGTTGGAACGCATGGAAGCATAATCTCAAAGTTGTGGGATGGCGATGCAGTTATTGATTTGTTTGTACATGTATGAATTATTAAATATTGGGCCCATTACTTACGACTTTTGGCAACAGTTGGTCTACATGTATTTTTGTGACCTAAACCTCTGGTTGCGCATATATTGCCTAGTCATGGTATAGGCCCACACATAGGTAAGTGTACTCTTTTGAAAGCAGAAGTACAATTTTTAAAAACAAATTGAGTAAAAAATTTTATGGAGCGTTGCCCATAGCCTCTATATTTTCCCGAATTTTATTTTTTTCCCGAGCTATATTTTCCATAGACTTTAAATCTCTGGCACCGTGTTATTTGCCCCATTTTCAACACATGTATTTGTAAATCCCCTCATCTGTCAAGTAAAAGAAGTACTTAAGCAAAGTTTAGGTATTTGGATTTGCCACAATCCGTTTCCTAAAAGGATTGAAGGTTTAATTGTGTTTACATCTTAGGACAGGGGTAACCACACTTGGTGTCCTAAAAAGTCTAAAATCATAAAGGTCATAATTTAAATTGACTTTGATTTAGATTTAATTTGACTTTAAATTCAAATTGACAAAATTAAATCTACGCTATTCTAAATTTAAATTGACGACATTTTTCGCTCAAATAGATGGATGATATTTTTTAGGCGATCACCATTTTCAAACTCCAAAATTACGCAAATGCATTCTTTCACCTGCCACATAACTTTAGGTGTAGCACCGCAGGTTGCATAACCCTACACCACATTACTGCTCATATAAACAACATGAGTCAAAAGAGCCGAATTTGAAGATCTAAAAACCGCATGTAGCTCGCGAATTGCTGTTGTTAGGCCGGTAACAGCATGCTGGTCATATCACGATATCTCTCGTTCCTCCTATATGACACAATTATGACGATTTTGCTTTCACTTCCACCTTTGGAAGCATCATATGATATTTAAAGGTTCATTAACTAATTTCACGCGATAATTCACACGAGAAGTGGCTGATTTGTTCGATTTTGCCACATTCTACTTTACAGTCAGCAACCGATAAAGCTTTTAATCGCATTCATAAAGCAAAGCAGTTTTTGAGAAAATAAAGAAAAGAAAACAAACAAATTAGCGTGAATTGTGACGTTATCTTACACTTCATAGAGGTGCAGGTAGCATCAGGGGGAAAATATTGATTCAGGCGGCTGCGCCGGCTGCATGCAATAATTAGTTCTAAGTACAGCAACAAACTTAATGTGTTTTGGCAGTGGCTATATTGTCGGCACTGGCTTTTTAGCTGCCAATCTTAAAATACTAGTCAACAAATATTCTTGGTAAGTGCAAACATTTAATCTTCATTTTACACCCTCTATACGTTTTCATTACCCAGGCTCACCAACAGTCTACACTTTTTTATGTAATTCAAAAAAATTACTGTAAAGCATCCTTCAAACAATCTTATCCCAACTCGAGCAAAAGAAAAATAACCCAGTCTAGAATCGAACCTATGACTATGTCGTTCAGAATTTTCTTGCATTCTTTCTCAACTCAAAGCACAGGTTTTAGTAATATGATAGCGTTCTACATCGAGACGTCAACAAGCTTCATTTTGTCGTTCAAGCATGTCAGCATGCAAAAAGTTGCTTGCAATTAATCATTATGGTAACGTCACAGAGCAAAGAAAAGCTTCATAAAAGAGTCAAAGCAAAGGTTGCCAAATATTTTAGCTTTCTAAGAAAGTAATTACTTGTATACGTATTAATATTAGGCCTACGACTTTTTCGTAACGGTTGGCTTTGTAATATTTGTGTGACGTAAACCTGTGTAAACAGTAATAACAAATTAATGTTTTTTTGGCATAGGCATTCATGCATAGGCTCTTATGCTCTAAAGAGAGGATAATTTGACTGACTGTTCATGTCAATTAGCGTATGGAAGCACATAAAATATTTCCCTTGATTTGAAAGTGTGGAAAACTTTTGTGCTATTAAGCTATTTTGACGCAAAAAACAGAAATGTCTGCCATGTGGTGCTATTTGACACAGTGACATTGTTTTCTTTGACTTGTAGTTGATCTTCCACAAGGTCCTGCTGTCTACGCTTTATGTTCGATGCTTTCTTTTTCCTGCATAGACGTGCCCATGGCAGTGTAAATATAAGGACCTTGCTATTTCCCAATGGTGGTTATAATTTCTGAATACGTATCCAAATGGTAACCATCTTAGATTGTTGCCTTCAAAATGCATGATTTTACAAACTATCATTTGTACTTTCAAAAAGAGTAAGATTGGGGAGCGTACTCAAAAATGATGGTTGCGCCAAAATAATGGCCGTTTTGTAAACAAAAGAAATGAGATATGTAGGAATAGACCTGCTTCATAATTTGGTGCGCCCCTTTCACATTTGCAGTTATGACAGTAAGTTATTTGGGTTGAGAAGATTTTGGTTGCGTATATATCGCTTAGTCATGGCATTGGCTCACACAAAAGTAAGTGTACACTTTCGAAAGCAAAAGTACAATTTTTTAAAACAAATCGAGTAACCAAGAACTTTAAGTCTCTGGCACGGTGTCATTTGCCATATTTTCAACACACATATTTGTAAATCCCCTCTCTTGTTATATGACTCGTCATATAGAAAGTACTTAAGCAAAGTTTAGGTATTTGGAATCGCCACTATCCGTTTCCTCGAACGGTTGAAAACTTTAATTATTTTAATATCATATCACAGGTGTGGCCACACTTGATGTTATAAAGAGCCAAAAATTATGTAGGTCAACACTATACTAAAAGAGCAACTACTTTATTCTAAATTTAAATTGACGACATTTTTTTGTAAAATAAATGGATGATATTTTTTTGGCGATCATCATTTTCAAACTTTTTTTTGCCGCCCTCAGGTTTTTCATTGGTCAAAATTTTCATTTGTCGCACCGCACGTTGCACAACCCTACATCACATCACAGCTCACAAAAACAACATGAGTCATAAGACCCGCATTCAAAGACCCAAAAACCCGAATTATGTAGTAATTTCTGGATACGTATCCAAATGGTAAAACCATCTTAGTTTATTGCCTTCGAAATGTATGATTTTACAAATTATCATTTGTACTTTCAAAAAGTGTAAGATTTGGGAGAACGCACTCAAAAATGATGGTTGCGCCAAAACAATGGTTGTTTTGAAAACGAAAAATATGAGATATGTAGTAATAGGCCTGCTTCCCAATTCGGTCCTTCCCCTTCGACATTTGTAATTGTGATAGTAAGTCATTTGGCTTGAGAAGATTTTAGACTTACATTTTAGTCGCATCTAACTGTTTAGTTGTGAAATGGATTTGTGGTAAATGGTTACAAATGATGAACGTCCTTAGTTAAGTCGGCATAGCGAGTTAATGAAATGAAAGTCTTAAGCCCTGTTTACATCGATATTTAACAAATTGTATTCTTTGTTTTTTAAATTATTTTTTCATCGTTACGATCCGTTAAGCAACTTACAAATGCGCTTAAAAATTTATACGCGCCGTTGCGTGCGAGATTGAGTTCTTGCAAATATCAAAAAATTAAATGGCAGTATAGTGCAACATGAAACATTAAGCGCACCTGCAAAAATGGCCTTCACGAATCGCAACAATATAACCACAATAAAACAAACAAACAAGGAATACGAATTGGTAATTATTGCTGTAAAAGGAACTTTACTCGCCTGCTGGGAGTGCTAAATAAAATCGATACCAGAGAGTTCGAACAAAAAACTTTGTTAAAAAGGCATGCTTACAATGCTTTAAATGATGGCCAAGGAAATAATCTCTGAATTCATCGTGAATTCAGCTCAAATCAATTTCTGATTTGTTTTATGGAAAGCACATAGTTACTACCTCCCAAAAAATCTTTTAATAGGAAGGTTGCATATGACGTCACACATTTGGCTCCAAAAAAAGTGGCTGACCAAAAGCTATAATTCAAGCTAAAAAGGTATTGGGCGAACACCAACTTTTGTAGTTATTTTGAAAATTAATGAGAGATTATTTTAAAATTGGAATGAATTATTGCTAGTTGGATCCTCAGAAAAAAATAAATTTAATCAGAAGCAATTTGGTTGAGATTAGGTCTTTTAGTTGGCTAGTCTAAGCTTAGTACTGTGTGTCAATTAAAAAAAGTTGCCATTATGAGAAGTGCTACCTAAATACCATTTGCTCCTCAGTTGCACCAATTAGATACTCGTCGATACATCAGGAAAAACAAACATTATTTGATCATTACTACCAGTATCGTAAGCTTGCCGGCAAGCTTGCTTGTTGTGTCCATGGGTAAGGGCAAGCCTACATCTTTATGTGGCAAACGGGTGCTGGGGCCAAGCAGTCTACCCGTCGTGGTGGCCCAGTCTGACGAAAGACATGCAAACAGAGCATGAGCTAATGCGCATAAATAAATGAATCGGTACCGTGAGTTTTTAAATTACCCTTGTTTCAGCAGCTTAGGCAATAGTCCAAAAAATTGTTTGCGAAGTGTTCAGGTCACACAATTACATCTGAAATATCAATACAACTGATCTGTAAGCAATATTGACAAAAAATTACTGATTTTATCCATCAACATCTAATCCATTATATGACAAACGGCACAGAAGTCTGCTATGTCATTTAGGCTACAGTATAATATAAGTTTACAACTTTTCAGTATGCTTATGCAACTAAATATACTGTATAAGTTGCACATTGCAATTAACTTAAACTCAGTGCCTGCATGTTTGGACCATAAAGTTAGCCGAACTATTAGCAAAAACAAGCAAACCTTAGCACCGCCTATCTTACTTTGACTTCAAATTCATTTGTTAACATCAGTAAAACAAAATATTTTACGTTCATTTAACAACTATCACGTTTATTCATTTGACTCGCAAAAAAACAATATCACTTCTATTCAATTCAATGCAAAAATACTGAAAGTGGTCAGCCACTTTTTTTGAAAGCGCATTTTGATGACGTTTGATCATGTGCGTGCAACCATCCTATTTCGTTTATACTATAAGTAATTTTTGAAAAAATTAATAAAACAAAATGTGCAGTCAAGCGTTGAACGTGACGTCATATCTACCTTTAGATAGGTAAAGGTATTCCCACTTGCTAAATTGGGGACTGGCTTTTGTTTGAGCAAAAAATTTTTTCTCCCCCTCAAAAATTGAAAATTTAAAAACAATTTAATTTTTGTTATGACGTCATCGTGACGTCAAAAATACTCACCCCAAGGCAATGATCAATCGCGTCAAATTAACTACCATGAAGTTTACCTATTTTTGTTTAGAAATAAAAAACTTTAGTCGCATCGAGCCATTCAAGTTTTAACGACTCTTAACGCTCTTTTTGAGAGCTTTCTAAAAGCAGTAAAATTCTCTGACACAATGCCTCTCGGAAAGGACCCTTTTTTATGTAGATGCCATTGTTTACACCATACACTTGAACCTTAACTTGTTCAATAATGGCCCTTAACAATATCACATCATGCTTTCAAAGGGGGCAGAGGGGAAGATGAAAACGGTCACATTGGTGTTATTTTGAGAGAAATGGGATAAGGGACATTGTTATATGACAAGCTTTCTACTGTATCTGAAAAAATTAAAGTTTTCCATTGTTTGATTGAACAAGATTTGTGACGAATCCGAATAATTGAAGTTTTCTGGAGCACTTTTTTGATATGACGCGTCCATGAGGGGTTGGAGGTGAACAAAAACGTCATAATTCGTCACATGGAGGAAAGGGAAATTTTAAATCAGACAAAAAGCGTCATATGATTCTGAACAGCATCTAACGTAAATTAAGCTAGAAATTAGGAGAAATGCTGGCAACTTCAAACATCTCTTCTCGCATTTCATGGAGTGCGAACGCTTCAAACTCAGAAACATTGGTTTAGAAAAATGTAAAAAAACTGCTCAAACTAATAAAAATACTGTACTTTCCATTCTTACTATCTACGAGGCATGTTATTTGATTCGCGACTACTTTTTTACTTTTACTCAAAAAAATACCTGACACTACTGTTTACTTTAACTTGAGTATTGTTTTGACTAAGTGAGCAAACTTTTACTAAGGATAGATTATTAGGTTAGTTTGACCACCTCTGCTCATCTTCAATCCGTGCAACAGCTCAATCATCCCCATGCCCGCCGTCAAAAGTTAACTAAACTCCTTCTTCTGTCACAGTTCAAAGTTCATTGAATATTTGTGAACTTATTGAACCAGCAGTTTGTCAGTATCCAGAATAAAGGGCGAGATTTCGATAAGCGCAGCGTTATTTTTTCTCAACGTGTTGTTCCATAGTCCGAACATTTCCAAACTTTTAATTTATGACCTACTATTCAAAAAATAAATTTTTGAGTCCACCTAACTCTAAACGTACTTTGAAGTACTTGCAAAAAAGCGCAGTCAAAACAAAACAGATATTCGAAATGTTAAAAATTTGAGACAAGACATGCAGTAAATTAAATTTTGAATGAATTTAGTGATCCACTGAAAATACGTTCAAAACCCATTACAGTGGGTCACAATCCACCGTTTAACAACTGGTGCCATACTCAAAAAATCTGCGTTCTAAAATTTGCTGCAGCAGGTTGCTGTTGCAAAAATCTTGTTTGCTCATCTGCTTTTTTTTCTGCTTTTTTCAAAACGAAACAAACTCATACCCAATGAGTAAATGAAGGTGACACTTTTGTCAAGTGGCATTAATAATTGATCTCACTCCATAATTTTCCATTTAAAAAGGATTGCTTAACATACAGTAGCACTGGCTCAACTTGCTTTATCTTTCCGCTTATTTCAGAACAATCTTATGACCAAATCTGCAATCTAGACAGAATTCAAGAAATATTTTTATTTCAGTTTTTGGAAATTTTTGCCACTGACTCGCTGAATTATTTTCTGTATTTATATCAGCTAGACTTTCTACTTCGGAAAAGAGTTTTCTCTTCCATGTCTTTTAATAACCAAATTAGATCATATTTTTTGCTTAGATTGTATTTATAAACATTTTTTGTAAGCAAGTTCAAATATACGTAGAGCAACGAATACCAAGTTCAAAAATGTTATCAAAAATATTCAAATTGTAACATTGACGAAATACCAGATTGTCAATGTAACATTGTGTAAACGTTTTGCACCTGATGCCAGTTGGCCTTTCAAGCTACTTTCATGTAAAACCGTTTGTTTTGAGTGCGTTTCACAGAATGGTAGGCCTACTGCTTGCTTAGGTTTCTTTTTATATAGCTTTACCTTTAGTAATTTTATTATCTATGCCTCTCATTCTGACCTCCCTACTTTGATATCAGAATTACTCTTACGAACAGTTTATCGGTTTACAACTATCTATTCTTTGTTTTCTCCTTGCCTGGGGAGGGCGGAACAAATTAAAAGCTGTGGCTGACGGTCAAGAGTGTTGCATGAAAATATTTTGGGGGTCAAACATACTGCATATTTATGGTTTTTGGTGACTCAACTTCAGTTTATGGTATTTTTCGAAGAAGTTAAACAAGTTGTAGTTGTCGTTTTAATCGTTTATGTATAGTCTCTGTGAAATGTAATTTTGTATGTGTGTGTGTGTGTGTGTGTGTGTTTATGTTTGTGAGTGTATATGCTTTATCTTTTCTAAATTTACTAGACGGAAAAACACGAAATTGATGCGATTGACTATGACTTTGAGTTGTCATAAGAGGATTGGTGGCATCATGATGATGTAGGAACTGAACTCCGGATCAATTTATCTACTGATATACTTTACCTACTGATATTCGGGTATAAACATTTCTACTCTACCTCTTCGCTGGCTGCACTACATTGGGACCAAAAACCTTGCACATCCTGAAACGCAATGTTACAAAGAAATCACGAAAAGATTGTGAGTGGGTCTTCCGCTTAATCGCCTTTAGCCGCTTAATTAATCTGCAAAAAAATCTTTTGCTCTGGCAGTATACCACAACTCTGATTTTGTGAGTATTCTCTGAGTATGCTCCCTCCCCCTCATACTTATTTAAAGAAAAAAATAAATTTGGTAAAATGATGTGACTTATTGAGTAAAACTATTTTTGATCTATGGACTAAGGCAGGGGTGGGCAAACTACGGCCCGCGGGACACATGCAGCCCGCCAACACTTGCAAAAGTTTTTATTCTTTACTAATTTAATATGACAGGGGTGGCCACACTTTTCTTACTAAAGAGTCAAAAACGATAAAAGCCATCATTGGAAGAGCTGCTACGCAATTCTTAGTTTGAATTAAAGCATTTTCCGTCCAAATAGAGTTCATGACTGTCGTATTTCAGTAAAACTTTTGTTCTATCTCAATCTTAATTTACTTCTTAAAATTGAGGCAACGTATAGTATCGCTCAAATGATTGAGTCTGGTTGCAATTAAATAGCTAGGAAAAGATTAGCTTTTACTAAGATACAGGTACTTTAACCCACGCACTTCTCAATCACAAACAGAACAAATATATTCACAAACCACTTAAAAACTTCAAATTCCTTGGCTTGTCAAATAGAGAAACTACAGCACTTTAATATATAAATATCAGACTAACCAAAACTAAAACCACCAAAATAATAGCTTGATTCCTGCCACAAAAATCACCACAGAACAACGCCTTTTTACTACACTCGACTATCCCTACTGACTACACTCTAAATTACACACACACACACACTCTCTCTCTCTCTCTCTATATATATATATATATATATGAATGAATGAAAAATCTCGCCGCCTTACATATACAACTGGAAAATAATCTAGAAAGGGCTAAAACATCACGTGGCACAGGAAAAAAATACCGTTAATAAAGTACTTAATCTGAAGTAATAAAAAAAAGAAAAATCTTTGAGAAGAAACAAGAATTATTAAAATACACTGGAACTATTCACGTGGTCAGCCATTGTGATGTCAGAAGAGGCTGTGAAGTGCAAATCTATTATTAACTGCGAAAGAAAAATAGGTCTTTTTTGAAAACAGTTTGGCAAGTTTAGGGCTTCATACAATTCAATTTTACAAATAAAACGAACACTGCAAAAAAAAAAACAGATCACAATAACTATACAAACATAAAACTATTCTTTTAACGCAAATTTACTTATTCGTGACAATGACCTTTTTATATTTTTTAGAAACCAATATTTTCATAGCTTTGAAATAAGATATGGCGAGAAGTTATTGCAAGATTTTTAGTGCTGACCCTCGGCCAACTCTTGAATGGTCAACATGGCTCACCCCTGGACTAAGGAGACCTGGATTATGGTCACTTTGGCGCCCACTTTCTACTTTGAAATAATTTATCCAGTCCAATTATTTGAAAAAGGGGACGATTGAATATTTGTAAAATGATCGGCTTCTTGGGAGTATGAAGATCGGGATTCGGGAAATAGTTAATGAAATACAAAATTTAATAAAAAATCAAAATCAATAGGCCTGCAAATATCTAAAAATAGAGGAAATATATTTGTTTAAAGTAGCAAATTAGACGTACTGGGATCGAATGCAAAACATTTGTTTTTGATATTTCTCCCAAAGCAGGAACCATGGCACATAGATACGGCCAAAGAATTTGATGTCATAAAAACATAGTTACATAAGGTCCTGCATCAAATTGAGAAAAACATGTATATCTAAAACTAAATAGTTCATTTCTGTAATTGTAAAAATGACCGCCATTTAGGCGATCATCCCTAAAGTTTTGCCCTCCCTCTCTAACTTATCGGAGAAAACGCACAAAAGCTTGAAAAATAGTATTTTGTATATAAGTCAGATCAGTTTGAGAAAGAGTTTTATATGATCAGAATTTGGATCACAAAAGTTTTCCTTCTATAAATAACAACTATTAGTTACTGTCTTCACAAATTATCTTGGTAAATCCGGGACTAGTGGGCAGCCTGCCAGTCAACAACGGCTGAGCCAGCTAGGAGTAGGAATTTATAAATTTAGAAAGATCAACAAAAAAAATATATTGCCAAGCTTGCAGAAGAAGCAAAGCCATAAGATCATTAGTTATGTTGAGTTATGAGAATTATGTTGGCTTTTAATGAAAATTACCCGTCCGTGTAATAGCCTAAATGTAAAAACTGTTTTGTTAGACCCCTTCTCAGTTCTGATGAAAACATCTATGCCAATCAACCATCTTTTTTCATGAAAAGGTTGCGATAAGCCAACTTGTAGTTTGATTGTAATCAACGCTATTTTACTTTAAACCATCATTGAAACAACATTGCAATATTCTAGCTGAGGTGGATTATCCTCGACGCTTCATCCTTGTGAGCAACCATCAAGCATTTAAAACGCAGCAGTAGCAGTTTTTCTTTTTTCCAAATTGAGCTAAAAGTAGTTGCGCCTACTACAAAGGCAACTGATCTTGTTAAATTTATCATTGTAGAATCTGCATCGTATTTCTGATTAAAGTCTTTAATGTTTGTGAACACGATGAACATGCTGAGCACATGCATGATGGCGATGCTTTTGATTGCTCCTTTGGCCGTCTCCCAACAATGTCGTCAAGTGACTGTTTGCAACGAAGAAACTCCCAACTTGATGAAGGGGAATAAGGGCGATGTCGGATCTCCTGGTAAGGCCGGTCCAGTCGGAAGTAGAGGTCCAAAAGGAGAAGTTGGAGGAGTTGGTCAAAAAGGAATGCAAGGGGAGTCCTGCGCTTTGGGCTCATTCGAAAGTACATTGATGAGTAAACTTGCAGGTAAATTTATTTGATCAAAGAATGTGCAAACAGCTCTTCAATCTTAATTTAGCTTAATAATGAAACATTTGCCATGAGTTGAATGCATGAATCAAATAAATATGCATTTCGTAAGTGATGACATGACGTTTCTTGGCGATAAATTGCTCACCATTATTGTTAACAATTTATTAGTGTGGTTTTGTTAAGTTTCTGTCGTATTTAACCATATAGTCCGCTACATTTTATTCATGACAAAATCACTTGACCAGTGTTTATTTTCAGTGTTGGAAACAATGTTGGAAACAAAGTTAGAAACAAAGTTAGAAACAAAGTTGGAAACAATGTCGAATTCATCATCTTGTCGTTTTTCGTCAGTTTACGGGAGGCAGACTCTTCCAACAGGCGAGGAAGCATTTTGCGACAACGGTTGGACTGTAAATAGTTTCTTCAATTTATATCTACCAATATCTACCAATCTAGCAGAAGTCATTAATGAAACTGCTGTTGCTCAATTATCCATCTTGGTCTATCGTTTCTGTGTAATGCTCGTCCTTCAAAAATTTTCTGAATCTATTCTTGTATGAACAATGATCTTACTTGTTACATTGTACCTGGCTCAGTAAAAAAAGCTTCCCCTATCTAATAGAAGAAAATAAATAATTAGTGGTTTTTGCATATTTTTTTCTCCTATATCCAAACATATGAAGTAAATTTTAGACTTATGACAAAAAAAAAATTAAAAATAGACACAACATTTTGACTAGAAAAGTCAGTAGTCCAATTGTGGCTACAAGCCAAGGATTTCACTGGGAGAAGAGGTAGGAATAGAGCTTGTCCAATTATTATCCTAATCTATTAATTGCAGCATGGCTTGCTATCACCTAATAAATTAATTTAAAATTCCTTTGATTTTCAAGATTTCAAAAATTTAGAAAATATAGAGCATAGTGTTATGAACACACAAACTACATTCATAGTCGGATAATTTTTTTCTATCCACGATACTTTCATAATATTAAAGATATCCACGCGTTTCGACGTGTTTTGAAAAAGATAAAATACAATACCATACACCAAATAAAACTGAGTAGAAATTGGCATACCCGGGTTTTAACTGATACTCTAGAACACAACAGACCGTCACATGATCAAAGTGAAAACAAAACTTTACAAAACCTTGAAATTAAAAAATTAAAACCTAAAATCCAGACGGCAGTTGGTACGCGATTCAGGTTCTTAAACCAGTGATTGGATGATGATACAATCAACTCCGATTTATCGGCCCAAGTTCAATCAAAACACCAGTCTAATCAGAAAGTAGATAACCGGTTCTAAATCTATTTCTCTAAAATTTTACCTGCTTTTTTCCATCACTACTAGTTAAGACGGATTATATTATTTTTCGGATATGTCATTGAAAGGCAATCCAATTACAGCAGATAATATGTAAGTGTGATTTGTTTTAGCAATGAAAGATTTCCTTTGCTTTTATTAGTAATAGGCAGCGCTGAAAGTCTTCTGTATGTCCTTTCAATAGTGATGCCATGATCGCAGTAACTACCCGTACCATTTACTTGAAAGCCATCTGCGTTTTATGTTCTAATTGTGCTGCTGCTTTTCGTGATTTTATCCACAAGGCAGTTCAAAGACATAGCATGTATTGCTTCTTCGGCTCTTCTGATACTTGTTTCATTTGATGCTATGTCTAAATGGATACTTTCACAATTTTCATTGTGATATTTCAAGTTTTTGCATGATACGATCTATTTCTACAATAGCAGTTATAGCTTGTTCTATAAAACAGTGCTATTTGCTCATTGAAATATCCAATAAAGCTCATAACTACCCGATATTATTATGCTAAATTAACAAATTACAGATAGAATGAGGGCAGTGGATCTGTCATACTATAAAAGCACTAACTAGCTTAACTCTGCAGAGAAATGAACAGTAAGGCTAACTTTTACATTGTTACATGATAATTGTGTGGGGCGAAATTCTAAACTGATGCAGGTTTAAATTGTTTGTATCACTTAATACTAGCTCTTTATTTTGAATTATTGATATTGTTCAGTTTAAACAAAGAGCTAATTTGTAGTTTCATACCCCAGACGAAAATAGTTTCCAGCATATTATGAGTGGCGGTCATAACAGTCTAAGCAATAGCTTGATATTACGTTTGTTTTTTTCTTGCTGTTTAGGGCTTAGCCGATGCTGGTTCAGTGTTTGTGTTACCCACTATTCGCTAGCATTCGAACCAGAATTTCTTGGAGCAACGTTATAGATTACGAATGTATTCCCTGACAAATTTCAGCCATGCTTTAACCGAGATTTAATCTATCAATTTTCTGTTCCAATGTTGGAAATGCTTACCTTTGCACTAAGGCAGCTTCTTAACTGCTGTCCGTTAAATCATGGCAGTTGCTGACTTACCACTACTGTACACCCGACAAATTGCATTCTCGATACTAGTGGCATGGCCAGAAAACAATTTAAAAAACATCCAACTAGAAATCATTTAATGTGGAACCAAAACTGAAAAAAGTAAATGTTCTTTGTTGTTTTCAAAGTAATTTATGAGTTTCTGTAATTTTGATAGATATTTGGGGTATGATCCCTGTGACACCCCACCCCTGGATACACCTTTATCCTAAACTTCTAACATTAAACTGAGGTAAAGGAAAATATCATTGTGTGTCATTTGACTACCTTAATCTCTTGCAATAATAATTATTTAAGTAACATGTAAAAACATATATTTTAATTTACGTCACCCTCCCCCCTAATTATTGATTTTCCATTTGGTGATAGGTTTATCAAGAATTTCAAAACAATAGAATCTTAGAATGACCTATCGCGTAAAATTTGCTGTCCTCACAATTTAAGCTTTTACCCAGAAATTTGAACCCCATTCTATTTACTTCAGTATTCTATTAGTTAGAAAATTTATTTTATCAGTTAACATACCAGTTACATATGATATTTTGTTGGTTGTGTTAATACTTACTTATTATAAGGTGTTTCAAAAACGTTTCACTGGAGATGTCGATTTCAACCAGAATTGGGATGAATACAAACAAGGCTTCGGTGATTTAGACGGGGATTTTTGGCTGGGTGAGCTGTCACTATTACGTTGTTAGTGTGACTGAGTGTAAGTTCGTATGGCGACAGTAATTGTGAGTTTGATTCTCACAAAGAATTGGTTAAAATGACCTTTATGAGACCAATCCATCCTAGCATTTGTGTTGTTGAGTTTATGGTGCTTGTATCAAGTTATGGCTTGATTTCAACTTCTTTCTTTTAATAGCGAAAGTAGAAAGCAAACCTAAAGATCTCGATAATATGCGAAAAACTGACAGAGCGAAATGCAGTTGATGACCTACAATTGGCCAGGAGCTTTAGATAAAGCGTAGATGCTAGCATACTGCTAAAACAATGGTGTTGCCATTTTGTTTAGCATTGCACCTAAAATCCAAGCCCCTAGACTCACCATTTTTTAGTGACCATATACTTCCCCAAAAGATATCCATGCATATCCACGATTTTCGAAAAAGAGCAACAGCAAATAAAACGGAGTAGAAATTGGCATACCCGGGTTTTAACTGATACTCTAGAACACAACAGACCGTCAGATTATCAAAGGGAAAAACAAAACTTTACAAAACCTTGAAATTAAAATCAAAATCCAAACGGCAGTTAGTACGCGATTCAGGTTCTTAAACCAGTGATTGGATGATGATACAATCAACTCCGATTTATCGGCCCAAGTTCAATCAAAATACCAGCCTAATCAGAAAGTACAGTAGATGACCGGTTCTAAATCTATTTCTCTAAAATTTTACCTGCTTTTTTCCATCACTACTGCGTTTAAAATGATCGTGCCATTCCTACAGCTTTTATTTGCCAATGTTTTTTTGTTTGTTTATTTGTTTTCTTTCTCATTATCGGTACAACTTTAATATGCGATATGGTGCATCAATAGAAGATGCGGACATTCTACTACATTATTGCTAAGCTATCTTAAAGATATAGGCTACAGAAAAACAAACGCTTCGATGCGTCGTCGCATCTAATGACAATAATTAGCTTCCAAATCTTCGAAATCTTCAAAACACTTTAGACGCTTGTTCCGGAGAATCGCTTGGTAGAGTTTTTTCAAATTGTCTATCCAAGTCTTAAAGTCATTAGCCAGCTTTTCCCACCGGCTGATATCAAAGTGAAACAGTTTCATATGCCATTTTATTAATCTTGGAAAAGTAGTGAAGGTGGTCCAAACAAGCTTAGCCAACGGAATACTTTTTGGACACCTGCATTGGGAACCCTGTGGACACGTTTAAACGATCTGAAACATCAACTGTTATAAACATTATCCAAAACAAAAATTACTGCTATTTTTGAAAATTTGCTACCCACATTTTATGAATCTACCTATCAAATCGGATCAAAAGCTTTGTTCCTAAAATGATCAGTTTAAGCAGAATCAGGTACATTTGCAAACTTCCGGAATTAAACAACAAAGATGACGTTGACTGGTCAATGTATTTAGTTGATGAAGTACGTGATCAAAGGAGGTAATTTTGTCGTTGTCTTGTTGAAACGAAAACTGTAACGTAATTCTACATCAGCTGCATTGATAAAATCGACGAAAACGAGCATTCAGCAAAATCTGACAAAAGAGGAATTAGGCTTAAAATAAAACAGAATGACTGCTACTCATTTTTCCAAAACGACACCATAAAAAAGCTTCCAGCTGTATTGAAGCTAGAGCACTGCTATAGAAAAGATGTTTGTATGTGCATGAATTTCTAGTAAATAGTCGATAGAGTAGTCGAATGATTTTCTAGAAGCTTTTTTTTGACTACAGAAACGGTTGATTGAAACGTTGTGTTCAAAAAGACTATTTGATGTTCTTTTAAATACCTAGTCATGCGAAACATTTATTAAACATATTTCCTTTAGAATACAATGGTGCTATTTGACTTGTTTATGTCGTGTAAAGACATACTTGTTCAAAACGATTATTGCTTTATTTATTCAAGCGCAACAAACATTATGTTTAGCAAAACAAAGCAATATCACTCTATGATTATACTTCAGATATCTGTGGGTTTATCTTCTACAGCAGGGGTGCTCAAAGCTTTTACGTCTTGACGGGCCGCAAAAGAGCTTTGTTTCTGAGGCTCAACTGACCTAAATTAGGACTACCATATTGCGCTTTTAACTCATAAGTTTTGAAAAAATTAAGTAACTATTGGTTCACAATTTCATCATTATGCTTTTGTGTATCAGCAAGCAACTGTTTCGTATTTTTTCATAGCCAAGAAATTTGAAAATAGTTACTAATTTAAACAACTTGAAACTAAGTATAAATATAAAATGAAAATAGATAATAAATTATACAATTTAAGCTCATAGAAATTTCAGAGTTTATTAGTTTTCCAGCATTTCTATTTTGTAGAGATATCCGCCGAGAGCAATACATGTTGCTGAATATGTTTGTGTAAATTATTACGAAGACTTATAAAAAAAAAAGGATTTCAATCATAATAAATGGAGGGATGCTTTTAGCAATTATATGCTTATCATATATGTTTATTTAAAGTTTGCCTTTATTAGGAGAGCAAGCAATAACTTATTGTTTAGCTCTAAATCAACTACTATCTAAATCTAGCTGTGTTCTACATCATTTACGCTCCCTCACTTCTCAGCGCTTTTATTTGACGTAAAACTAACGATTATGTCAATAATTCTCTTGCAATATTAAAGGTCTTGACAAGATTCACAACCTCACCAAAGGCCGAGGATGCAAACTGCGAGTGGATATATGGAAAACAGGAAATGTTTTTTCGTACGCCATATTCAGGTACAAACTTACAATAAATGTCCTAGGCCTTTATTCAATGACATATGCAGGGTGTGTAATAAGTAGTTACATAATTAAATAACAACATTATCAATGTAACGAAGAAGAAATAATCAATTGAAACACAGAAACTAACAAAGGGTACGGTTAAGTTTTTCGCAACACACAAACTAATGGTTATTGAAGCTCCGTGTGCTTTTCGTAGAGTTCAATGCACTGTCCTAATCTTTCAGGGACTGTTCCGTCGGAAAAAGAGTGGGCCAACGATACTTTTTGATGAAATAGCCCGCTAAACACAAACGCGCTCAAGATTTACGCGATTAACAATAGTATCCTTCAGATTCTCAAACACTCAGTAAACACAATTACGCTGATTAATACCTCCGTTCAGTTTAAAAATTGCCTCATCAGACCACAAAACGCAGTCGATATCCAACTGCCCTCGGTCGACCATCTAAAAACCTGCTCACCAAATTCCCCCTTTTTGTCCTGGTCGCCATGACTAAGGGCGTGGTGGAGGCAGGGTTGGTACGGCCGATAATTCACTTGCCTCAGCATACCTCACTTTTGTTTGTGACACGCCAAGTTCCGTGCATAGTCTTTAAAGATGACTTCTGAAAGCACTTTGCCATCAAGGCCACTAGTTCGATACGATGCTCAGCCATTTCTTGCCATAACTGGCCAATCTGAGTGTGAAAAATTTTTCACTGGCCAATCGCATTGGAATGGGGAACAGGGAGCAATTGCCGTTTTTTTAATTATAAAAAACTATCAATTATAAGAATGTATTATGACCAAGCAGTGGCTTGACTTTCATGAAAGAATCTAAGCAAATTTTCCATTTGATGAACACCCGCTCTAGCTAGTAATACATTTACCCAGCTTTATTGCGTTTTGTCAGCCCTGCGGTAAATTTTCTGCATTGGCTTTATTGAAGGAAAAATGGCGGGCAGTCCCCTAGTAAAAATTTTACGCACACCTCTCAAAGTGGGGAAGTCATGCAACCCTTGAAAAACTTTAAGGTTTTGTGCGGGTTCCTAAAAATTCAGTTTATGAAGTAAATACAAAATAAAGTGCAATTTCATTTAATAGTTCACATTTTTTCATCGCTAAATACTGAAATAAATTTTATTGCTCAGGCAGGCAATTTTATTGAAGAATAAATTATGGATCAATATCTTTACTGCATCATAAATGTTCATTGTTCAACATTATTACTGCTGGGGCTACAACACAAGAAATCAGTTCTGGATTTTCAAGAAGATTGTTTTTCAAAGTTACATTTGCTCTCTAATTACGCGAGGATATTCAAGCCTAACCATGAATGCAAATGGATTAATTATTATCTTACTTCTATTGATAAAGCAAAAGATTTGCGAAGCTCTAAGATATCTCTCACACGCCAAGTTTGAAAAGCACTGTTTTGGAAGATTCAGTTCTATAATTGTCACTCGGTCGTTATAGAAACATTCTATTCCCAACAGTCTGTTTCACACAAAAATGCGATCATTAGGAGATCTGACACACACTACGCAACGATTACAAACAAGTAATTACCAAAACAATAATACAACAAAGCTCGAAAAATTGAGGACAACAATTCAATATGAAACCAGTTATTTTCACAAATCTGACGTAAAGGAACCGAACTGCTGATATGCGTATGACAATAAACCATGATTGGTGATTGTGACGTAATAGACAGAAGTAATGAAAGTTAAAACACATTAAAATTAAGACAAAAGTATTAAGGTTTAAAGCTACGTAATTTGGATTTGGCTGTACGTCTGCATTTTGAATGAATTTCAGAAGGTTTATTTAAGATGGTATCTTTGTTGTCTTGTAATCTGGCCAACTTTTCTGCAAAGCATAGATCATATATTTTACCACAGCACTGGTATATGAAGAGTTTTGTTTCAAAAGTCAACGCAGCTATGGCTTGATTGCCGGCATCGAGAGATTTCCAATCAAATTTCGAAAGCTCGGTAGAATTTAATTTGTTTGGGTATCGGAAAGTGTGCTTACGAAGAATACACAACTGGTTTCAAATTCAGTTTTAGAGCAGCCATAATAGATTATTTTGGTCGTGTTTTTGCTATTAATTAATGTAGCCGGTAGTGGCTTGTTGCCATTTGCTCCGTTGCTTTGAGTCACTGTAGCTTGATACACTATTGGCGTTAATCACCAGAACAACAACACAGCAAGGCTCGCAAAATCGATGACAACAATTTAATATAAAACCAGTTACTTTCACAAATCTAATATATAGGAACCGAACTGCAGGTATGCGTATGATGATACGCTATATATGATTGATGATTGTGATATAATTCATTAGAGTCACGTACACATTAAAATTAAGACAAAAGTATTAAGGTTTAAAGCACGGGTGGGCAACTTTTGTAGCCGGAGGGCCGCATTGATCACTAAAAAGTTGGCCAAGGGCCAGTGCTCATGCAAGTGCCCAAAAAAAGGTCCCACCTTCTTGCATTGTCGTATTACAGAACGTGGACATGATGGTCTCCAAAAAAAAGGTCATCACCCTCTGAATGGAGGGAAAATGCGTCTGTGCAAACTGACAAATGCCTTTTTCATCATGGCATGTAAAGTTTTTGGCTCTTTAATACGGCAATTGTTTCCCCTCTTATCATCATCACTCAGGTTTACTGAACTTTCAAAAGTGCTCGCGGGCCGCACAAAATGCTCTCGGGGGCCACATGCGGCCCGCGGGCCGTAGGTTGCCCACTCCTGGTTTAAAGCTACGTAACTTGAATTTGGCTTTACGTCTGCATTTTAAAAGGATTTGCGAATGCCAATTAATGTAAACTAAGGAACTGACAACGTCAGACCCATTTAATTTATCAGAAGTCAAATGCACTGTACCTCACCAACTGAATCTAAAACTAGATGTACAGTGTTCCCTCGCTTATAGCGGTTAATGCGTTTCAAACCCCACCGCGATAAGTGAAAAACCGCGAAGTGGCGGTACTATAGAATTCCCGGCGCCTTTGGGCTAATACAGGTGTACGGTACATGAACGCTTACTTTTCGACACATATTCATGCACATCAGTATTAATGAACGCTTACTCTTCTGAAAACTGAAGGATAAAGAACACGGAAAATTAGAAATGTTTTCTCTTTTGTTTAATCTGAACACAATCCGATACTGCCATTGTAAGGGTTAACAGTACAGTACTGTAATCGCAAATAATGTACTGTACAACAATTACAATCCTAAGATACACGAGACACAGTTAACAAGGTGAACGGAAATGGCATGATTATGCGCAGGCAATCAGCGATGTGATACGAAGCCAATCCAAAAATAATTTTGTTTTAAAATACTGCGATGCACTGAAGCCGCGAAACTTGGACCGTGAAGTAGCGAGGGAACACTGTAATCGCGATAAGTACACTTTTCGATACCCGAACAAATCAAATTCAACCGAGCTATTGAAATTTGATCGAAAATTTCTTCATGCCGGCAATCAACTCATAGTTTGGTAGATTTTGAAACAAAATTTTTCTTTACCAGTGCAGTGGTAAAAATGTGACCTATGTTTTGCAGAAAAGTTGGCCAGTTTACAAGTCAACAAAGATACCACCTCAAACAAACGTTCAGAAGTTCTTTTCAAAATGCAGACGTAAAACCAAATTCAAATTACGTAGCTTTACACCTAAACACTTTTGTCTTGATTCCAATGTGTGCATAACTTTCACTACTTCTGTCTGTTACGGCACAGTCATCAATCATAGTTTGTTTATCATCATACAAATATCAGCAGTTCGGTTCCTATATATTAAATTTGTGAAAATAACTGGTTTCATATTGAATTGTTGTCATCAATTTTTCGAGCTTTGCTGTATTGTTGTTTTGATGAGTACCTGTTTGTAATCGTTGCGTAGTGTGTGTCTGATCTCCTGATGATCACATTTTTGTGTGAAACAGACTGTTGAGAATAGAATGTTTTATAACGACCGATTCAAGTTTTTTGTTTAATGCACCCACTATAGTGGAAAAAATGAGCTTGAGTGGTGTTTACTGCAAAAACGATGAGATGGTTATTATATGAACACAACTGAATATTTATGTTTTTGGATCAATCAATAACAATTTGAAGCAGTGAGTTTGCGTTTCAATGATTATCGAGAATAAATGGCAAAAGCATCGCACGTTCAATTGACCAACAGTAGTCAGCTAGCATGGCAGTATCCCACGGCCCTCAATACCTTACTTGCATTTCACTAACATCCTGACTTGCTCATTGCACAGATCACCCAAATTTGCGGAGAAGCGGTCAAGATTCGGGTATAAAGGGTGAAGCTTGATACTGATGTTAGCACTCATACCTCGTAAACTGCTCCGTAACTCGGTCACAATCTCTTTGTATTTGACTGCTTTTCTATTTTCCAAAACATTCTTGACTGCTCCTACAAAAGCACACCAAGCACTAGATTCTTTTTCATTTATGGAATTTGGATGCGCACGATCGTTTATTAGTTTTCTTATCTGAGGCCATCAAAAATACCAGCTTTTAATTTTTCTATCATTGATCCCGGAAATTTGGTGCAAATATTTTTGAAACAGTCCCCATTGTTGCTGAGTGGTTTAGAAACTGTTTCCTGATACCCAACTTGATATGAAGAAAAAGTGAAATAATTTTAGATCTTTCCACTGGAGGGTAAGCTTGAACATTTTTCTCACCAGGTATTGATGATTCTCTTGCAGTCCAATCTTGTTTATCCAGTGCTGGGCTCTAGCTATGCTATCCCACATACACAGAAAGCATTGAAACTTCATATAACCACACTATATTTCAAACAGAAATTCAACCATTTTTAAATGAGCTCAAATGATCCAGCTGTGTTTGTAATATGAAATTGTTTCCAGTACGAATTTAAATTTGCTATGTTTTAATATGAAAGCTATTGAATCCTCACGAGTAATAGATTCAAAAGCGTTACCATTATGCAAAAGAAAATATTTTTAACTTATTTTACAGCTATCAATAAAAAGTCACCAATTGTTAAGATTATATTCAAAGACTACAAGCTTTTTTAGGAGACCTTAAACGTTGTTGCAGTAAAAAAATATCATTCTCTTAAGTGAAATATGACAAGAATACCTCATGACGTTTCCGATGAAAGTACCCAGTTTTAAAAGATTTTTTTCTTTAAGCCTTGAAGCCAGTAACTCAGAAGACTCTTATAAAAGATTCAGATCTCTTTCCAAGTCATTCAGCTCTCGTTGGAAAGAGTTGAGGGGAAAAAATAGGGGAAAAATGATATTGCAGAGCAGCTTGATTGAATTTTGAGTTGAACACTCAAGGGGGTCATGTACTAACAAAATCTATTGATTGATTGCCGAATCAAATATATTTTGGTCATCATTATTTTTTCTTGGTTGTAATAAAAAGTTCTCATTAAATTTATGAAGTGGACAACAAGTGAATTAGCTGATCTAAATTTTCTTTTATCAAACTGCGTTGTCGTAGTGTCAGTAACGTTCTACGTATGTTCTTTTGTTCATTTTCTGATGACAGTATCTATCTATTAATATAAGAAAATTCTGTTTCTCTTATGTCTATCATTAAGCTACTGAACAATCCACAACAAATATTTCCAATATTTGTGTGATTAACTGACTTCTTTATTTGTATTCAATCGGTCTAATGAGTACCTTTACATTAGAACGGTATAGATTTAAACTATTTCTAATTCGGCTAATGCAAGTCATTGCACCAGCTTAAGACAATGAAGTATAGCTGACTTATAAAGTATTTCAAAAGTTGGTTTTGCAAGAATTTACGTATTATTTTCACTTCTACTTCTACAATAGCTAAAAAAAATAAAATAGTTTTATAGCTTGCTAAATCTATTGAAAACTACGTTCAACTAATACACCAAAAATTATAAAACCGGCGCGATGGTGTAGTGGTTAGAGCGTCTGCTTCGCAGTCGGTAGACTTGGGATTAATTTCCCTTGTCGGGTCATACCACAAGACTTTAAAAAATGGTATTCACAGCTTTCCTGCTTGGCGCTCAGCACATAAGGGATAGTGTGGAGAACAAGCTGGCAAGCTTGCTTGTTGTGTCCTTGGGCAAGGCACTTAACGGGACGCCTCCGTCTTTATGTGGCAGACAGATGGTGGGGCCAAGCAGTCTACCCGTCGTGGTAGCCCAGTCTGACGAAAGACATGCAAACCGAGCATGAGCTCATACGCGTGAATGAATGAACCAAAAATTATGTAAATTGCTTTATATTTTATACTTTTTTGTGCAGGCTTCTGGGTATTTAGTATTGTCAATTTCGGACGTGCTATAAAACTGCTCGAGAGATAAGCTCACATCAATGCATTTTTAGGCGTTTTGCACTTCTCCATTTCTAACTGCTACTGCTGTTATCTAGTTTAGCAAAGTGAAAATACTAGTGGCAGTTTTGCAGAGTGAATCAGTTCACAAAATTCTGTGGCTATTGTCTTTCGATATCGAAAAACAATATTCAAGCCTTACGATACTTTACCCCTAATTAGTGGCGTACGCAGAGGCTCCTATTTGCGCGACTCCCTTTAGGAAGACTTAAACATCATTTTCAGCCATTATTTTGTAACGGTAACGCGCCATCCTCTAATTCAGAACTTAGAATACTAATCTCCAAAAAAAGTCTTTGTACGGCCACCGTCCTGTGAAATTTGCATAAAGTCATTCTTGCGCACGTCCTCTCAATAATTTTTTGCATACGTCCCGGCTCTGATTCAAGGTAACAAACTAAATATAGTTTTTCTCACTGTTTAAAGACCTACAGGTGAATTTTCGAATAATTTTTCCAACCAAGCCAAGAATAGTTGCGTGTAGATGAATTCAGTCAAACGGGAAAAAACTGAAGCAAATTGAAAAAATATATTGACGACAATTGCACAAGATTTTTAGCACCATGCACTCAACATTGTATTTCGTCGAGTTTATTTTTGGCCGAAAGCCGAGCTTTGTAAACAGGTTTAGTCTGATTTGAGATCGGCCGAGAGCTGTGCTCGTGTGAACACAGCTTAACAACAAAATGATTCTTACTGTTAATTTTAGTGATTTCTACGTCGAAGATCAAAGCGACAACTACCGACTTCAAGTGGGCGCATACAACGGCACAGCTGGAGAGTGGCTGAGATCTCACAATGGCGTGCAGTTTTCAACAAAAGATCGGGACAATGATAAGTCGCCTGGGTAAGAAATAACAATGAATTATTATCAATTTTTTCTTCTAAACCCCTAAAACAATACTTTTGATATTTAAATAATTTAGAGCATATTTTGTGAACAAAACAGACAATAATTTGTCGTTGTTCTTATTGCTGAAAAAAGACGTATTGGAGCAGCTCATATGGCCACAATATAGTGTGCTAGATTGCATAACTTAATGCGCTTGGTGTGTTTTTAAAGTTGCTATTAAAATTGATTGTAAAAACATATGGAAAGTAAATATTTGTCTGAAGTTGAAAAATATAATTACGTTGAGAGCTAGAGGTTTTGTGAGGGTCACGGTCTATGAAAGAAATCATTGCCATCATCAACTTTTTAATTTTGTGTATGAGCAAATCACAGTTTCTCATTCTAATTTTATGCTGGTTGTTCAAACAAAACAGTGAACAAGAAAAAAAATGAGAAAAAAGTTCAGTGACTAAATATCTACTTTATTTACTCATTCCGTTGATCTTGTGTTGCATCGATAGCATCCATGCCCGTGAACAAGTCAACGACTTTCCACTTAATTGCTTGATATTGCTTCCGAGAAATCCACTACTTGTTAGAATCCACTAATCAGAGGAAACCATAGGAACGTGATTGTTATGTTGTTATCATTTCACTGGAGCGACATCATCACACAAAACCCTCGATGGTTCGAGCGGGTCACTACGGGGTTACCATAAAACGATGTTACCACCACGAACCCATTTTACTACGTTGCAGATCAAAACATTTTGCTCAAAAAAACTTTGTAGTTGACTGAAATGTAAATTCCGCTATTTTGCAGGAATTGTGCGGCCACTTACAAAGGAGGATGGTGGTATATCAGGGGTTGTTGGAACGTAATCTTAAACAACAAACCAGCATCGATGTCATGGGGTGGTAACGTTATAAAATCGCTGATGAAAGTTCGTTGTGACTAGCTTGCATACTGTAGTACTTGTTTGCATTGATTCTTACGACGATGTTGTGTAAATAAACTACATCGCACATATATATTTGTTGTTATAGTAAATGTTCCGGAACATTCCAAGATAGTTTAGAGAAAAGCAATAAATTAGTGATCGGTTGTTTTAATCCATTTTTTCCCAGTGTTCCCAAAAGGGAACATCACTTGTATTTGTAATAAATTTTGTTATTAAACTAATTTTGTGAATTCAGGTATTTTTACTAGCTAAATATAGTGTTAGGTAGAAGTTGACTTTGTTTGTTCTAAAGTTTTTCATTCCTGCTGTGAATTATGTAAAGATGTGTGATAAACCTTTTACATCACGTGACCTACAGTTAAAAAGGTAAATTTTTGGCCAGGTGTTAGTATATTTTTTTGCATAACCAATGTTGTAATTATATGACAATGGACTATAGTTCCAGGCAGAAAGGATTAATTTTGAATTTGAGTTCGAGGTGGTGTGATATGTTTGTTTTCATAATGATGTTCCCTTTTGGGAACACTGGGCATGAGCCGGTATGTAAAAAATCTTTTTGTAAAAATCAATCTGTACGCATTTCAAGATAAAGGTGATGCCTCGTTCTCGACCAACCCAGAGGAAATTTAGTGCTGGCTGGGTATACTGATGCTATCGGGGTACATGTCATTTCCCAGATGGCGTATGATGTGGGAGTATCACTCCAAATTGTACTTGCCATCTGTATCTAATGCAATGCGTAGAAATAGATTTGAAATCTTGAAGGCATATGCTCTTTTTTCTGACAACACAAAACTTACTAAAGACGATAAATTCACTGGTGTCAGTGGTTCATCCCGTCATGCCTATCCTGAAAGCCACTCGCTAGATTGCCAAAGATGCACAGAAAAAACAAGTGGATCAACCTTTCACGGTGTCCCAGTCCAACCAATTTATTTATTTCGACCATACGTCTATGTTGCAAAACCAAGTAAAAAGTCCTTTTGTAGTGTAAGAATACCATGATTTACTTGTTCCTTGCAAAAAAACAATTGAAAAATTTTTCTCTCTGATGACCCCCATTCAAGCCTGGTGTTCCCGTTTGGGACACAACAAAAATACATTATAATAAACAAACAAAGAAAAAATAAACAAAAATAACACCGAAATATGTCCTTTGGCATGAAAACACAACTTTTTATGGACAAAATTTTAAAAAATAAAATTCGGGCAATAATGGGTTAAAAATCTCGGTTTTAAAGTTTTTTAAATTTTTTAAAGTCTACAGCGCTCCAAAAATCTAGTTCTTTTTAAAACATTTCGGACTGTGTCCTTGGACACAAGTCCTTGGATATATCCCTAGTTCCTCTTAATCGTATTTATATTTTTTAAACCATTCCAAAAACTTCTGTGTTTCCATGATGCTGTCTGGTAACATTATAATGAAAACAACTGCGATTGTTATCCACAGTCATTTTGAAAGCAAACGTAAATGTTATAACCTATTATAGATATGCTGCGTGTTACAGTAGAGTGATGCAGTACTATACCGACACACCGGTGGGCCAAATAACCTGCTTTATAATGGCAAGTTTGAAGAACTTTGTACAGTCGTGTCGTGCGCTCGACTAATCTTAATCTCAAAGTAATATTAGACTAATCACGTGTAGCAAAATTTAAAAAAATGTCCATTTGTTATTGTTAAAATATGCAGGAATTGCAAAACACAGTCTTCCTGTTTGGCACGAAAACGTTGTCAATGGATTATACTTTTAAGCCATTACTTAATCTATTGTAATAATTCAAGTGTAAGTAATTGACTACGGGCCACTTGGCTCGATATGCCAGGATCAAGTCTGATACGGCAGCCAGAGGCATTAGATAATTAATATACATAAGCCTACAATTACGAAAAGTTCGCAATGAGTGAGACTACTATTTCTGGGATTATTTCTGTAAGTAAGCTACATATTGGCAATTTAGCACCTTCCCCAACTATTTATTCACGTTCACAACTTTTTGTTTATACCCCAATGCTCTTAGGGCCATAAACGTATGAAAATCTGTGAAGTTATTGACTGTTTCAATAGTGAGCAAACCAAGTCCTAAAGTGGGCATATACTGGAAACAGACCACAAAAACATAGCCTCAGACTTTAAAAAGTATCGGGGATAACAAAAAACAACACTCCCGTTCAAAACTGCACTCCACGCGAGAAAGACTTTTGCTAATTTGCTTAGAAACACTTTATTATTTTTAGGGGATAAACATTTGGGATGAAACATGGCTTCTAATAAGGCTTTTGGTTAGGTTTTACCAGGAAACAGTTCAAGAAAGAAAAACCAGGGCCATGAGATCACTAATCTTAATGTAAAATAAAGCGCACCAAGTGGTGAAAAAAGCCTTCCGTTTTATATCCAACGACAACTTCTTTGGCGCTGCCTTTTTATTTAAATAAATGGTACTCATTTAAAGAAGCAAGATGGAACACAATGAGGGAAACAGAGCGGCTATGAATTCTTCACCTAACGTTTTTGATTAAATTCCCTTTTAAAAACGTTAGTTTTGATGTTGCAACGAGAATTAATGACGTCTAAAACATATTAACTTTTTGTTATTCACAACTACTCAATAAGTGAAGCCGGCGCAGCTGGCTGAGCCAATATTTTCAACTCTGACATTACTGATGGGATCCTGGGAGCCACCTTGGTAAAGCCGGCTGGTTTTCCGTAAAATCTTTCAAATGTCTTTGTTTTTATTAAATATTTTGTGTATGTTGGTAACGTAGTAAATTCATTTCACCAATATGTTATATTATATCATTGTATATTATGCACTGCTAGATAAAAATAAAACTGGTGAATTTGTACAAAGATGAGTAATATCTGTTCAATTTGTTTCCTATTTTCTTCTGCCGGTCTTGACATCTTACGTTGTGTTACGTCTTTCTTTTCTTGAAACTCGACGGCGCCGTTTTTGATTGTTTTAACACGTTGACTGCCACGTGACACGCCGGCGCGTCACGCTGCATTTTCAACTAGGTGCCGTGTGACCCGCCGGCGTGTCACAGTGACTATATTTTTAAACGTTGTCAGCGAGCTATATGCTTTTGGACAAGGCTCTGTTTTCAGAGGTTTGGCACCTCAGTTATGGCAAACCACTATCCGAATACTTTGGATTCGAAAATCACATTATAAAACTGAATAAAAGCGAGAAAAAAGCAACGTGGCAAAACGAATCACGAAAACGAAATAGAACCAAAAATAAAAGTCAAGTTGCACTCAAAAATAAAGTCTAATGATGTTTTGCAAAGCATTCAAGGCAATAAGCAGGCTGGCCATCACAGTCTTTGCAGAATGTTGATACTCTCTTGGCTTTTTTGCTTGCTTCTTCTCGATTTGTGCTCTTTTTCAATTCTTCGTAGCATTTGCAGCACCTTTTCCTTTTTCGGCGATTCCTGTTGTTCCTCTCCATGGATTCCTCCAGCCGATGGACGGACACATTTGGTGGTCGTACTGGTCGTGTTGATATTGCAGGGGCAAGTCTTCTAGTTTCGGCTTCGTCGACATTGGCAAGCGAGTATATGAGATCGTGCCTAAACTGTGCAATCTTTACATTATGGCCTTTTATTTCCTGGTAAATTATCAGAGCATTGATTACAGCAGTGTTGAGAAGATATTCGAAAGCAATTTTGTGGTACCATCTAAGTGTTTTTCGAAGAGGGGTGAAGTAGCTGGCCATTTGGTCTGAGATATCTATTCCTTGTTTTGCTTTGTTGTAAGATATTATTATCTCTGGTTTCATTATGTCTTCATTGAGCTTGTTCTTTTTTCCAGTGGCAACTATCTCCAAATCATGTTTGGTTGAAAGCATAAGGACATCCCATTTACTCCGCCACTTTGCCACCACAACTCCATCAACATTTTCCTTGCCGACAATTTCTCCTTTATCCAGCCTTGCTTCAGTTACATCTTTAGGATTTCCTACCCGACTTTTTCGAAGTGTTCCAACTAGGCGTGTCTCGTTCTCTAATAAAATGTTTGCCAAAGCCAACGATGTGTAGAAATTATCAGTAGTCACCGTTTAGGTATTTTTCTGCTAAATCCAATACGATTTGTGTGCTGTGGGAGGTAGTTGCAGTAGGCTGACCTCTGTGTGCCAGTGCATTTTTGCCAATATACACGCTGCTGGTATATGTGTAGCCCTGTGGGTCGCACAACTTGTATATTTTTACTCCATACTTGTTTGCTTTACCAGGGTTATATTGCCTAAAAACCAAACGACCACGCCAAGGCACCATCGTTTCATCGACAGCAATAGTATTCCCAGGGGTTTTGCTTTTGGTGAAGTTTTCCTCCAGAATTTCAAGCAGTTTCCGTAGTTTCAATAGTCGATCTTCATTTGTCTGGTCTCGGTTCTCAGCAAAATGCATAAATCTTAACAATAGCTGGAATCTGTTGCGACTCATTAGTGGTGGAACAAAGTTGTTTTTGTAGAAAGGATCCCGACTCCAATATAAGTCTATGCTTGGGTACTTCACAACACCCATGTACATGACTATCGAAAAAAACTTTTTGATCTCTTCTTCATCTGTATCTTTCCAACTTTTCAAACGGGATTTGCGGCTAATTCGTCGATTCATTATAACTTGCTGTGCATTTATATTAGTTTGTTCAACAACAAGGTTATACACATCATCATTTACAAGAATAGAATAGACATCTATGGGTTTGATATCTGATGCTGAAATTCCATTCAGTCCATGGATTCCGGGAACTTCAGAAAACACGAACTGCTTCCGATGAGTTCCATCGACAGGAAACCACGATGCTCCGAGCCCATTAATGCTTTGCTCATCATCGCTATCACTGCTAGTATCTCTATCAGGTGCATTATCAATATCTGATTCACTGGATTCACTAGATGAAGAGTGTGACGGCCTGTAAGAACCATCGGATTCACTAATGGATATATCTTCTTCAGAATCGCTACCTGAATGCTCTCCTCCAGCTGCTGCTCCATAAAATCTTCTGGGGTTTAACATTATGCACTTATACTAATAAATTTAGCAAAAATAAGTCACTAACTTCTAAAACAAAAACAAAAAATATTGTTATAAACGTGACACGCCGGCGTGTCACGCGGCACCTTAGTAACCTTGCATTAGTAGAGTGCCGCGTGACACGCCGGTGGTCACAAGGTTTAGAGAAAAAAAAGTTACGACATTACGTCATAATTACCCTAGCAGTAACAATACGACAGTTATTGAGAAAGGAAACTATCTCAGTACCAATGGCACATGGGAGATGGACGCAAAGTAGGCAAAAATGTACGTTGGCAGTCAACGTGTTAATGCCATAGATCAGTGCTACTCAACTGGGATACCATTGTCCCAATTGAGATTTTTTGAATGTTTAAACTGAACCTCAAGCTTTAAAATGAGTAACCATAGGTGTAGCCACGGCAACAAAAAAATGATCTCCCTACTGTCAAATTTTATTGACTTATTCTCTGTATTAAGTTTATTTTTAAATAAAATAAAAAAGGTTTTCCGGTGCGAACTGCTCATTTCTAGCATTGACTAACGGCACCTTTGAGAAAAAATAGATAAACAGCATGATCAGCACGTAAAACACAAAACCACTTCAATCTGGAAATCTTCCTCTGACGAAGGTCTGATGTCTATGGTTTTCTCATCCACATAACCTGTCTTACAAGTTTTCTCCATATAAACTGTTTGAGCAGTTAACCTTATTCGTCCCAAGCGGGGCAATAATTGCCCGAGCAATTTCTTCTTAACACTTTAATTACGGGAAGTACTTCTAGACATTAATAAAACGTGAGATTTAGATATAGCGATACAATTCGCTTTCTCGTGAATGGAGGATAAATATCGCAAATAAAACAATAAAACAAAAACAATATGTTGCTTTTTTAGCCATAAATAAGACTTACCAACCCTTGAAAACAAAATTTTTGCTCATTTTTTATGTTTTTTCTTATGTTCCCAAAATGGGAACGTTGGTAACTACTGCCACCGAATATTTGAAATCACGTTAGTAGCGCAACAGCATGTGAAACAAACACGTAAGCACAAAGATAAATAATTTTCTTTCAATTACTTGTCTGGCTTTTGTTTTATAATTAGCGGTTTCAAAAGTGCTAATTAAATGTCTAAGTTTAACAACAATCCGTCTTCTAAACACCTGCATGGCAGTCGGAAAGTTCATTAGATTTTCATACTACAGTATAAAACAGTAGCTTTGCATTTGGTGAAGTCGAGTAAGTCTGCAGTAATGACAACAAGTTCTTTCTACGGAGCTGGTCGGTCTAGACCTCGAATAAGATTTCTAGCATCCGCTAAAGACATTGTTGAATCTCAAAAATCTGATGATTTAGAAATAGTGCTGCTTCCTCCAGAATCGACCAATCAGGGAATTGAAAGTGATGTGGAAGGTAGCGATAACATTTTGAATGAAGAATGCTTACCAAATGAAGTTTCCGGAGAAGTTGAAATACACGGAGAAGCTTTCGAAGACAAAATGACAGAAAAAGAATCCAGGCTCAATGTATGGCGTTAAAGTGATAAAGTAAGTCTTTGTGATGCAAAGGAACTGCAGAAATCAGATGAGGTTATGATGCATGGAGGAGAGAGTATGTACCAAACTTTTTCTCTGTTTTTTCTGATTCTATGATTTCTCTACTAGTAGAATAAACAAACTTATATGCTACTAGAGACAAAAATGTGCAGACTTTCAAAACTGATGATGCAGAGATGAGAAAATTTTTGGGTCTATAGCTAATAAGTGGGTACAATCTTCCTTCAAAAGCAGACTACTGGAGCACAGCTGAAGATCTGTAAGCTCTTATCTTTTCAAATATTAGGGCGAGAGATCGTTTTCGTGTTATAAAATCATGTTTGCATATTGCTGACAACCACAACCTTGCACAATCTAATGTAGCAGAAGTATTGCCCCTATTGGAACTTTTGCGAACTAATTGCCAGCAGTTTGGTGTGTTTCACAAAAACCTCAGTATAGACGAATTCATAGTGCCATATCGCGATCTGCATAGTGCAAAGCAGTATATCAAGGGTAAGCCCGTCAAGTTTGGCTACAAGCAATGGTTGCTTTGCAGCAGTGATGGATATTCATATAACTTCGAAATATATTGTGGCAAAGATGAGAGCAGAATAAACCCTCTAGGAACTCATGTTGTAAAAAAAATGTTGAGCCCTGTAACAACCCCAAGTCAACACGCGGTCTTTTTTGATAATTTTTTTACTAGCCATACGCTGCTCACCAATTTTGCTGGAGAAAATGTTAGAGTTTGTGGTACAATTTGGGATAACAGAACAAACCATTGCCCTTTGATCTCTAAAAAAGATTGCAAAAAACAACCCAGAGGGACATTTGATTTTCAATCTGATGGTTCAGTTGTTTGCCTACAATGGAACGACAAATGCCCGGTTACTGTAGCATGTAATTATTATGGTGTGTACCCGATTCAAAAAGTCGAAAGAAGAGTAAAACACGAACAAAAGAAAACTGTAGACCAACCCTTCCTTATCAAAATGTACAACAAAGGAATGGGAGGTGTGGATGTTTGTGGCAGGTTGTTGTCGTCATACAGACCACGGCTTCGTTCTAGAAAATGGTGGTGGAACTTGTTTTCGCATATGCTAAAGCTTTATGTTGTGGCTGCTTACAAGTTCTATAACCATGTAAACTTAAACGGCGTGGGTCATATTCAATTTCAAAGAGAAATAACAAGAGCCCTGGTAAAAGTGGACTGTCCCAGAAAGCGTCTCGGCGGACCAACTGCTTCCCCAAGCAAAGCAGTAAGGTTCGACAGAAGCAATCACAACCTCGAATCCGTTACCCAAGAAAAATGTGCGCTTTGTCAAAAAAATACCAGATTGTGTTGCGCTAAGTGCGGAAAACGTTTGCATAAGTTGTGCAGGGATCAATATCACAGAAAGTAATTTGCATTCCAATATAAGCAACTGAACATTGCCGTAGTGTGCTATTATTTCCGCTTGTGTATTTTGTATGTTTATTAAAAGGTCAAGAAACTTCACATTTGCAAGCATTTCGTCAATTGTGCATGCAAGGTTGTGCGTTATGTAACGTAATTTTGCCTAATAATTACCACAACACTTTTTGCAAAGAAAAGATTTTTTGGACCCATAAGTTACCTACGTTCCCTTTTTCGGAACGTCGGAGCATAAACGTTATAAGTGGTAAAATAAACGTACAACCATATAATTTTTAAGTTAAAAAAGCTTAACGTTTGAAGTTTAAGTTGCCGACGCGATGGCGTAGTGGTTAGAGCGTCCGCTTCGCAGTCGGTAGACTTGGGGTTCATTACCGTTGTCGAGTCAACCGAAAGACTATAAAAGTGGTATCTATAGCTTCCCTATTGGCGCTCGGCATTTATGGGAGGTTGTGGAGAACAAGCCGGCAAGTTCGCTTGTAGTGTTCTTGGGCAAGGCACTTAACGGGACGCCCCACCTTTATGTGGAAGACAAGTGACCCAGAAATAGCAACTCCCCAGCGAGTGCGGACTTACCGCCCAAAACATAGCGATACGTCGCTTTCTCGTGATTGGAGAATAAATATGGCAAAATAAAAAAAAATAAAATAAAAGTGGTTTATATGACTAGTTCTTGCTAATGTATAGTGCTAGCACAAAAAACCTTTTTTGGTTTGTTTACAATAAGCTTACATATAATAAACAAAAAGCACAATAGAAACATTTGTTCAAAAATGATCACCAGCATCATGCGGTACCATACAGCAATCTATTACATCATGTCAATAACCCGCGACCGGTTTCGACCTTATGGCCCTACTGGTGATCATTTTTGAGCAAATTTTTCTATTGTGCTTTGATGCTGGAGGCAGATCCCTCTTGATAGGAGATCGCTTTGAAAATTGCTGGCTAGCAACTAGCAACTCATGTATTAATGATAAGTCTTGACAATGATCCTGCACCCCTATTGATGCTTACCGATGTGACTTGTTGTCCATGTCATGTGTGTGTGTCCTTGAATGTGACCCCCATGATATAGGTATTGCTGTATCATATTGTTTTGTACTGCATTTTTTTTTTTTTTGCACCCAATGGCAGATTTGTTTTTTTAGCATATTTATTATTAAGTGTTTTTTACACCCGCTTGATGAGACCCAATAAGGTCGAAACCGGTCGCGGGTTATTGACATGATGTAATAGATTGCTGTATGGTACCGTATGATGCTGGTGATCATTTTTGAACAAATGTTTCTATTGTACGTTGATGCTGGAGGCAAATCCCTCTTGATAGGAGATTGCTTTGAAAATTGCTGGCTAGCAACTAGCAACTCATGTAATAAACAAAAAGGTAATTTTTGAGTTTTTTCTATCAATCTTTGGCTTTTTTTGAAATTACGCCCGAAAAACTTTTGAGAGTGAAGATAATACTCTAAAAAAACGTAATAAAACAGGAAAATGTCACAAGCTGGCTGTAAAAAATGATTTAATTGTTTTTAAAGCTATGTTCCCATTTTGGAAACGTTGGACTCTAAAGGGTCAAGTACAGCTTTGTCCACGATGGCCCTACAGTATTAAGATTTTATGACTTTTTCTAAAAATAATTCAATTTATTTTTGACAAAATTTGAGTTGACTGTTGGTCGTAGATCAAAAGTTATTAGCAAATTTATACACACGATTGCTAAAATATGCACACATATAGCTAAAAGATAAAAAAAAAGATGGTAACCTCACTCTGCGCTCGTTGTAGCTGCCAGAGAACAAAACAGACAGTCGTAAACTAAAGGTAACTAAAGTTCACAAAAAACTATTTAGGTTTAATTGCCATGTATAGTATGTGCATTTCCTGGAGAAAGTAAGTTATTGTTTTGGCTGTGACTTGAGAAAATAGATGAAACTCATTTTTTGCGAATAGAGAACGCATTTGTTCTTGAATTGTATCACAAGCAAAGTGACTGTTGATGAGTGAAGAACAATATCACTTTTCCATCGCATTGCTTACTTTATAGAGTAAATCTTTGTCATACATAATTACAATTCCATATCATCTGTTGTCATCGGTACTGTTTCTACTGCGCAGCTATACAGATATAAAAGTATGGTTGTATTTATGTAGTTTTCAGGAAAAACGTCACGCAGTAATGGACTGTCGAACATTCGAAAACCCGTTCTGCGGGATGCTTTGAACAATTAATGCCCGCGTGAAAATATACATAGTAACAAAGGCAATATATGAAAAAAAGCCTGTTCTATAATTTGAAACCATAACAAAAGTTTTCAAATTGTGACCTACATTTGTGGCTCCATGTAATTTTCCGGGACTTGAACTAAAAAATAATATTTTAAGAGTTAAAAAAGCAGAGAATATTTTTCAGAAAGCTTTCTCTAGATCACAGAAATGTTAGTACGCAATTTTGGCTTAATTATCATAAAATATCATTTTGCAAGTAATATTTATTGCTAAAATGTTTCATGGAAAAAGAATAAGGAAATTTAAAAAGAAGCTTGAATCGCAAATTTACGAGCTATTTTTAATGTTTCAGAGATATTCAGAATTGACGTTTTGTCAAAGAAATAAAACTTCGCGATGAATAGCCGACGCAGCTCAAGGTCCCACTCGCGCAGTGGTCTTGTCGACAATCATATTTGCTCACTGTTAACACAGCGCTCCATGCTTTTTTTTGCACTGTATTATCCTATTTACTAATTTCATTGACTCAGCACTCAGTCGGGTAGTTCGTTTTGTTTTTAAATGCAAATATGTTGTCGGAAAGTTATTTTATTTCAGTATTGCATGAGCATAGGCCGTCATGGATTGAATTATACTAGTAGTTTGCTTAAAAATGGTATAACGCCAAATGCGTATCCACATATGTGAAATGCAGCAGCTTATGCTAACAGCAAGCAGCTGAAAAACGAGACTCACTGAAAACGCAACACACACCGCATTTCTTCTACTGCGAATGACAAACAAAAATCGCCGTTTCGCCAGCAAACTAGATATACCTTCCCATAGAGCCCACTTGACACAAATCACCAGCGCAACTACATCCAACGATCAAAACACTCTGCAGATAAACAGGGTTGCAGGTTGGAAACTAAGCTAACTACTGAAAACTTTCTCGTTTGGTCAATATTCAATTTTTTGTTGTGATCATTCTTCCATGCGCATCAGCTCTCTACATGATACTCTATATTTTAATCTACAAGTAAGGTTGCGAATTTTCTCAACTAAAAATATAGGACAAATAATATTGATGAAATATGCTTGTGAAATACGAGTATGGGAGGGTAGCCAGCTTGCCGAGAGCGGGGGCCCAAGCCAAAATTGGGGGCTAATGTAAAAAGTTAGATTTGCATTTACCTAAATTTGAATACCTGATAATGCCCCAGCACATTTGCCAATCTGGATCATAAATGTTTCCCCCCCCTCCCCATAAAAAAAGATCATCACTTTTCAGACACAGAAGATAAATGGTTTTCTTTTCAATCTGCAATGATTTCCTAAACTTTTTAGTGCGATCTCTAAAAAAAAGTCATCACTTTTCCACACGCATAAATTTTCATCTCTAAAAATTCAAAAAATTTGTAGGATTGATTTCAAAATAAAGAATAGAAAGGACAAGGGCAACAACAGAATTGAAAAATGAAGGACGATTGCTACCCTATCTACAAGGCTTTCAAAATTATTTCGAAAATGGCACTAAAAGCAGAGATTACTTGTAAAACAATGTTTTGCTGGCTGATCTTTTTTCGCAAAGAAGAGAGGGCAGAACTATTTTGAGTCATCATCACCATCATAAAACAATCTCTTTGATTCAGCGGGTAAAACCGCCGCCTACGTACTTATTTTCTGTAAGCATGTTTTAGTGACTCTGTTATTGGCGAGTGGTTGACAGATTTTCAGGAAAATGTTTCTTTGATATGCTACTAGCTTCAAAAATCTAATTTTTACTTCAAAATGTCAGTTGTGTTTCTCTGTAAATGCAAAATATGTGGCAGTCACCGCGTTAGATGAACTGGCAATCTGCTCTTGAGAAAACAACTTGTTAAACTTTTCTCTCTAATAACTTTGTACCTAAAAGTAGTTTTCTTGTAAGCATTTACCTTTGGTATGCATGTAAACAGGGTATTACTAATTTGTTTTTTTGGTAATAAATCGCTATCTACCGACATACCGATTCCATATTTCGCGCAAAATTTCTTTAGAGAGCCGTTGAGGCCTTGACTATTTTATAGATTGTAAAAAGTTGCGATATTTTAGAAAACTGATGCAGCTCGTAGCCAAGCAATAGATTAAAGCACGCTATACAAATTGAAAGAATTTTTAAGGTTCACAATAGATCATGGAATTCGTAGAATTGTTTGATGGAAAATGTTTGACTACCTACAGTTTTAGTTCAATGGATCGACTTGCTGTTGTTGTTGTTTTTACCTGACCCCTTCCCAAGCATGGGGGCATCGCGGAAAACCATGGAGCCTCAGAAGCCGGGCAACTACCAAGGGCCTGGAACAGAAGTCGGATAGAGACAGAGAGTTCTCAGAGAGCGAGTGCCGCGAAGATTCCGTAGCTGGACAATGCAGAATGGGATGGGAAGTGTCCTGAGACGGTGTCCGCAGGCGCTGCAGGAAAGATTCTCGATTCTACCAATCCTAGAGAAATAAGAGCTTAACAGTAGGCCGTGTCCGTTGCTTGCGTACACGAGAGAGAACACAGCAAGCGTGACGAGGGAGCATAAGTTCCTCAGTGGAAAACGAGAGAACCTGTGTGTTGAAGAATTTCGATGAGACAGTACGCCTCCAGTCCGAGAAAAGACACGAGTTGATACGAGAGATAAGAGAAGAGAGACTACAAGGGATTACAAAGGGCACCAGTAGCGCTCCCCGTCTGGCCAGCTCATCAACAGCGTCGTTCCCGGGGAGAAACGACTATCCGGGAACCCATTGTAGCCTGATAGAACAAGAGGAGAGAGAAGACAGTTGCTGCCAGATGCCAGAGATATTGCGGTAAAAGGAAAGATGGAGAAGAGAACAGAGCGGGATTGAGATAGGAGGAAAAGAGAAGTGGCAGACTTGTTGGTGCTGCCCAGACCAGCAAAGAGCTTGCAGAATCCCGCAGACTTCAGCGGAAAAACTTGAACATACTAAGCCTGCTGAAAATGAAAAAGTGGCCTCAGTGCCAGAAAGCAGTTGGCAGGTACGCCAAAGCCGCCTTTGCCAAAAGGAAAAGGAACAGAGCCGTCTGCCCAGAGTACCAGATCGTAAGGTGGGAGAGAGTCAAGATGAGCGAGTGCCGCACCTTGGCGAGAAAGAGAGGGATCAGGGCGGGAGCATGGAGAGGAAAGAGAGGGCAAACAAGAAGAGTCTCCCTGGGGGAAGTACAAAGAAGCATGAGTTGTTTGAGTGGACGCAAAAGCTCTCCGGGACAATCTGCAGAGTCTTGGTTTCACCCCAAGTCTGGCCAAACCTGAAATAGGAAAGGAGGTTGGGAGACAAAGTGCCCACTCATAAGATAAAAGAGCGAAATGAGTCGGGGACACTCGTAGGGTAGATAAAGAAGCCTCAGAGAGGAGAACTGGGATAGGGGAGAACGAGTGGCAGCCGGAGATGACGCGACTAGCCGCTCGGTGGAGGCGTTCCAATTTTGTGATATTGATAACGCTTAGAAAAGGAAACCATCCGGTTGAAGTATATGTAAGGAGCGGCTGAAGAAAGCTTTATAGGGAAAAGGGATGGACTCCTTAGTCGGGCCCCATGAGGAATCAAAGATACAGCGTAAGGCCTTGAGACGAGGGAAAAACCTTGGCCTTTAGCGAAGATGCATGTTTAGAAAAGGAAAGAGTGCGGTCGAAGATGACTCTAAGAAAAGTTGGAGTGAGATTAAAACGGCGGCGAAAGTTGAATAAGAGGAGGTTAAAGTGGAGGTTAGCTTGGTGGAGATCCACTGAACAGAAAGAGGCCTCACATTTGCTCGTATAAAGAAGAAAATACCAGTACTCAGACCAGCGCTCCTATCGAAACAGAGCCCCTTGTGTGGCCACCACCGCAGTAGGAACCGATGGGAAGGAGGAACAAATAGCCAGATCGTCAGCATAAAGAGAGCAGCTGACGGAAGGCAGAGAAGCAGGCAGATCATTGATGAAAAGAGAGAAAAGTATAGGGCCAAGAACGAATCCTTGTGGAACACTTCGACGGACTTGAAAAGAGCGGCTTTTGTGATTTTGATAAACCACGCAAGCGCACCTATCACAAAGGAAATGGAAAAACTTGGTCTTCAGCGAAGACACATGTTTAGAAAAGGAAAGAGTGTGGTGAAAGGTGACGCCAAGAAAAGTTGAAGTGGGATTGAAACGGAAGCGGGTGTTGAATAAGCAGAGGTTGGGCTGGAGGTTAGCTTGGTGGGAATCCACTGAGAAGAAAGAGGCCTTATATTTGCCGGGATTGAGAGGAAGACACCAGTACTCAGACGAGCGCTCCAATCGAATCAGAGCTCCTTGCCTTACATCTTTCACTAACCGCATCTTTCACATCAGCGGACCACCAGGCTTTAGGATGAGGTTTCATGCGGGCGAAAGGAATGGAAGATTTGGTCGCATTTAGTGTCAGAGAAGTAAAGAGAGCAGCAGCAGAGGAAAGAGAAAGAAACGAGTATTCCTCTGCAGAAGGACTGTGAGAGTCAAAGTAAAAAGTTATCCCAACGAGCTTTCTGAAAATTGAAGGAAGGGTGACGTTGGTTGTGGCGGAATAGCAAAGAAAAAGGGACAGTCAGTAGAATTGGTAGGTGATCAGAACCCAGGTACTGAAGCATCTCCCAAGAACAAGAGAGGGCGAGATAGGAAGGAGCAAAGAAGATATCAGGGGAATAGCGACTGCCAGAGAAGCGACGGGGAAGACTAGTTATGTCAGAATTATTGAGAGGAAGGAGGTCAGAAAAGATGACCCAATCAAATACTTCCTCCCCGTGGGGGTCGGAACTACCTCTTGAGTCCCATAGGGGGTGATAACAATTGACGTTTTTTAGAATAAAGAGGTTTCTTGAGGAGTAAAAGATGGAGGGAGAAAAGGAATCGGTTCTGCTATTCGCCGGAGAAGAGCGAATAGCTGAAGCATAAACACCAAGAAATGAGAGCGAGGAATTTTGAAATAGCTGAGCACAGCAGTTTGATGTTGTTGACCTCAAACAAGCGAAAGAATTTCCGCGCCCTCCATGGTATCGCATTCATGTGCTACGTAAATTGCGTCAAATCCGTTTCTGAACAGCAAAATACTTTCGTGTGAAAACGATATTAATCCTTTCGGTACTGACGGGTACTGTAGATCCCACCAACTCTTACTTAACATTATGGTGCATTCGCAACAAAAAATCAAACCAAAAACCTACCTGGCTCATTGAGATCCTTCACTCTAGCAATGTCATTTTTGTTTTAGGTTTTACGTTTTGTTAGGTTGTCATGATTCATAATTAAATAATAGATCAGGTAATATTTTTGACTTTTTTTATTTCTTTTTTCATATAAACTTGACATGTTTCTTTTAGTTTGCTGACCAAAGTTTTTCGTAAACTTCTGGAGAGTATTTTACAATGATTTTATTGATATGTATTTTGCCAATTCAAATTCACATTGGGAGGAGTAGGAAGTTGCTACCTTCCTGGGACTCATAGTTTCCATCAGAACTGTAGTATACTTGGTCAGAATATATTTTTCAAAATTTTGGCAATTTTCTTGGATCAAAAAGCAACTAACTTTGACAATTTTTTGATAAAGGTAATATAATCGCGAATCGGTGTGATGTTAATTTAGAGTTGCAGTTTAAACTTTGAGATCCAGCTTGAAGTAGGCTACAATATTGTATTGTTAATGAGAAATAAAATACTTCAGTGCAGAAGAGCTGGGGAAGTAGGATATGTTTTTCCAAGCCAAGTATCGTTAGACCTAGCTAGCCATGTAGTTTACTCTTATTTCACTTACGAGTATAATACTAGAAGTCTAAGCAACAGTTCGTAGCACTTTTTCTTTTGGGTGTAGATAAAATGCATGGTAAGCATTAATTCTCCTGAGCTAGCCAGCTAGTATAGTAGGTTTGCAAGTCATAGTAGCATTGTTGCTTTTAAACCTGAAAAACGTGCGAATTTGCGAAAACATGTCGGCGGATTCGCAGTTTAAATTCAACGATGAGTAAAAAAAATCCGGCGGTATTTGGTAATTTTTTTCAGTTAGTTAAAATTTTAGCAATTTGCTAGCAAAATTTTCAACCAACCGTTCAATGTGTGGCAAACGGTGAATAGGAATCCAAGATTGGACCAACGCATTTTTAGGGCAGTGCAACGCCTCACGTAATCAGCACGTGGCTGTGACGCAATAGTGAGCAATAGCGATTTAAATATCACTTGTATAACAAACTGTCTCTCAAGCAATTATGATAAAGTAAATGAAAAAGTTTTTTTTTTACTTTTCCCGGCTAATTTCAATCGTAGCTAAAAAGCAATAATTAGTGGTAAGATGGGCACTGGGAGTGACAAGAATGGACAAGATAAGAAACGAATACGTGAGAGGGACTGCAAAGATCGCAAAGCTAGGAGACAAACTTTGGAATGCAATGCTACGCTGGTATGGCCACGTGAAAAAGAGAGAAGAAAGCTACGTGGGAAAAGCGATGATGGAGATTGCGGTGCCAGGTAGAAGGAAAAGAGGAAGGCCAAGGAGAAGGTGGATGGATTTGGCGAGAGAAGACATGGAAAGGGTTGGAGCTAAGGAAGGAGACGAAGTAGACCGGGAGAAGTGGAAAATACTTTCGCGCTGTGGCGACCCCGAATAGGGAGAAGCCGAAAGAAGAAGAAGAAAGAGCAATAATTTCAGTAAAAAGAGCTCTCAAACTTTAGCTTCACACAAGGAGACAAGACATCATTTTTTGAGGAAAGTTGGAAACCGGAAGTGGTTAAAATGAATATTTTTTATTTACCCTTCAACTCCAATTTCAATCGCCTTTGATAAAATAATAAAAAGCACATAGATCTCGGTTTCAGTTTGGCATGAAAAACACCATTTTTTGAGGGAATGGTTCAGTTTTTATTAATTACAAATAAATAACCTTCTCACGTTTGTGAGTTATGAAAACTATAAGTAAAAAAAAATACGACTTCTAACCAATTTTAGTTTTACATACAACCCCAAAATGTTGGTTTTTAAATGAAATGTAGCTGACAGCTATGTGCGATGATAGCTTACCAATCATGATTGAAATAAGCTCTGAAAGGTAAAAACAAAAATGTGGATTCCAGTCTCTATCTTTTTGAAAACTTTTGTATTAAAATGTGGCCTATTTATGTCAATTGCTTGAAAGGTAATGTGTAGTACAGTAAAATTTGCCTATAACTATAGCGTATTGGAAAAAACTATGGTTCAGAATTGGCTCTTCCAAAACTGTTTTATGATTCAACATCAAAGTGTATCATCTAATCACCTTTAGCAGTATAAGAAATTAAGAATTATTGGAATTAGGAAAGTTCATGTATCAGAAATTTAATGGTAACATTCCACAAAAAAATTGACAAGGAGTTTATAAAACTCAGTTCTGTACATAAACATTATACCAGATATACCATCAATAAATTCCACTTACCCCGAGTAAATACTTGCTATGGTCATAAAATGCTGTCATTTGCTGGAGTTAGGCTTTGGTCCAAACTAGACCTTGAATTAAAAAGTCTTGGCTGGCTGTCCTTTAAAAAATATAATATTTCAAAAGAAAATATCTGGAAAAGTATGATAATTAGAGCTTGCTTTAATTTTCATCTCTAATCTTATCTTCAATTTCCTGATTCGGATCATACCTTTTACTGCAATCATTGTTTTTTGTCACTGTAGCTGTCATTTTACCTGCTCGAAATAGCTTTTGGTTTCATGCAATAAATATCTTCTTTGTTTGTTTTTGTACTTCTTTACCTTTTCTCTCTTTTCAATTTTTTATTGCCTTTGCAAATTGCTTATGTCTGCTTACGCTCGTATGTATGATATTTTCAGAAGATACCTGACTTGACAACTTGGCGGTTTTTTCAGTATCTCCTGGTCTGTAAATAGTTTTGTTTGTGTGCGCATTTTCATAATTCTTGTATTGTATTGCATCCTCTTTCTTACAGACGAAGCAAATAATAAACTAAACTAAAAAACTAAACTAAATAGGAAAAAATCACTAAATAGTCAAAACTCACAGAAAGTTGTGCACTGCTCAAATAAACCTTCCTTTAATGCGCGCGCGCGGCTATTGCTGTCTTTTAGATCTGCCTGTAGTCAGTGGTGCCGAGTAAAGTAGGCGGGGTCACCCCAAAAATATTTTCCGGAAGGGCAGCCTCTTCACAAATGCTTTGGATAAAGTGCCTCTAAATGAAACCGTGTAGTTTTATGCGTAGCTACAAATATCAGCTTTTCAATTTTTTGCTCGACCAAAAAGCTTCGTTTACCAAACTCGCGGATATTCGCGTCCATGAATTTTCTTGTTTCCTTTATATCGGTCAAGTTTCGAACGCTTTTCAACAAAAACAGAACTTCGGGTCAAATTTTAAATACTTTCAACAAAGATAGAACTTCGGTCAAGTTTCCAATGCTTTTCATAAAAATAGAATTCCATCTATCAAGTTTTTGCGATCTCTTTTCTCACATTCGTTCAATGGTTAATTAAATCATAGAATTAGCTTAATTTTATTTACATGCACTGTTGATTTGATATTCTGAAATGTTTACAAATTACTGTTGCTCAGGTCGCAGAGTTTGAGTGATCAAATGTAACTTATCAAACAGAAATAACCAGGTATTTCGCCGCGGCCGATTAGTAACCGATAGGTTACTTGTTTGTGAACCTTTTTTGGGACCGATGTAATCACGCGAATTATTACATCACCGAAGCTTATTGTCACAGTTTTACCTCTTCTCCAGCAGAAATTTTGAAAACTGCCTTTACGCCCATACAATTGTTGTTTGGACTTGCTTTTAGTTCATCTTTGAAGACCTTGACACACAGTTAACTCCAGTTCTTGCTGCGAAAGAAGTGGCAGAGTAAACAAGCTACAACTCGCAAGCTGGCGTCTTCAAAGATCATTAGTGAGAGATGATGATGGCCTAGATCAGATATTTTTAGTAGGCGGGCCACAGTCTTCACTGGGCCACTACTTTATTTACCCTTCACATAGAGTGTAATTGGAAAATTTGCTTGACCATTTGTTTATATATTTTCTTTGGACAATATCCCTGAAATTTAGTATGATAACTTTTTTGAGGTCGCTTGTAAAATTAGAAAAAATATTTAATCGGCCACGAGCCACCGAGCGTTTCGAAAATGAGCCACATGTCAAAAACAGTTAAAAAGCTCTGAACTAGGTTGAAAATGTCATGATCAAAAAAATACGTCTGAGGGAAAACAAAGAGTGTGGTTATACGCAAAGCAATGTTGCAGGCAAACTTTAAAGTATTTGAAATATTGAAATTCTGCCGGGACTGAGAGAATGTTACGTTATTATAGGCAAGTTGACGTCATAAATAAAGCCTTTGAACTATTTCTACTGTACTGTACAATAAATGGGTGGAAACAGTTTGTGTAAACTTGCAAATCGCTGTTACGTTGCTGTCACGTTACGTCAGACGCTTAGCTGCCTTTGAAGAAATTTTGGACGAAGGAGTCAAGGTGTCAATCAGGACAAAGCGACATCTTTTTTAGCGCCTTTATATGGAAGACAGGTGGCCCATACGCCTCGGAAATGTCCACTCCAAAGCGAGTGCGGACGTCCCGTCCAAAATTCGCTTTCTCGAGAATAGACAATAGGAAGATAAAGATGGACAATAAAAAAAAGCTTAGCGTATACGCTGAACTTAGTAGGCTACGAAAAACAACTTTGTTTACAACTTTACAATACGGTACTTAGGTTGATGTAGCGGTTTGTTCAGCAATGTTTGCTTAAATTGTCCGGCGGTCTTTGTACATTTGCTAGCAATTTCGCACTTGGGCCGGCGACGAAGCACTGACTGAAATCTAGAGGGAACACTGCATAGTAGTTTAGCAAATCTTGTTCCTATACACTTAGTTATAGTTTACCATGTGTTTATACTGATGTAGATGAGAGGTTTGCGTGAAATAATGTGCAGGCAGTTGTCAAATCTGCTCTTTTCTTGATATTTGTTATGAATTCTGCACCTTGGCAAGCAATTGGTGTATAGGTTGTCTACTGGTACCACAAAGCTAATAAGGAATCGATAGTGCACTAACTACACCTGTATTGTATTGCAAGCAGCAGAAAACCTCATGATACATGCATTTATTTTAACATCTCACCAGGTTGTTGATTTTCATTAATTTTTGAAAATGTAAACAAAGCTACGTTTGAATAAATCTAATGTCCTAGCTTTGCTAAAAGAGATACCATGTGATTATGACTCTGATACCGATGTTGATGAAAATTTTGATAAAAACTTAGACATCACGTAAAAAAACAGATCCACTTTCATTTTCACAAGGTAATGATGAAATAGAAAGTCAATCATCTACAAACCACAATAGAGTCACTTTATGTACAGATGCTAAAAATGGTAATGATGCTACTAGGGCTAGTAGTACCAATACACAAAGTCGATGCTGGAGAAAGAAGTCATTAACAATCAATCCCTTTAATTTTATGTCTCATCGCACAAGTGAAACTTTTACAGCAACCCCTATTCATGCATTTCAAATTGTTTTTGATGAGGAGATGATAGAAAGCTTGCATTTTCAAACAAACTTATGTTGCATCCAAAGAGGTAGAGCGGGAAGCATTACAAAAGATGAATTTTATGCATTTTTTGAGATAAATATTTTGATGTCATAACATAAACTCCCAACGCTGAAGTGCTATTGGATGAAAGCTAATGACATGGGTATTTCTCCCATCTAGAAAGCGATGAATGGTGACTGTTATCTGTATATATAAAACTCAAAGTTTGTCTGTCTGTATGTCCGCTATAGAAATAAAACTGGAGACATTTAGATACAAACAAACATATGAATCTTATATAACTTTTTCCAGGGAAGCCAAGTACGATATTTTGATTTCGATCAGAATCGTCTATGGAGGGCTACGAGCCTATATTTATTCAACCTATATTAAAATACTAGAGTTGTCTAAAGTTTTTGTTAGGTGCCACAAACAGAAAAAAATTTGTGACAAATAAAAATCCAAATTTGATGGTTATGAGCAAGACTGTACTTTTAGGGATCACTAGCAGATTTACCAGTCGTTGATCGGGTAAAATGTAAAGACTGATTAAATTTTTACATTGAATTACCATATTTTAATGTGTTGTCATGATTTTTATTTTACGATATTTTGATTTCGATCAGAATCGTCTATGGGGGGCTACGAGCTTATGGGGCTCTACTAGAGGCCTATTTGTACTGTTGTACGATGAAATAAAAATCATGAAAACACACTAAAATATGGTTATTCAATGTAAAAATTTAATCAGTCTTTACATACGTCTATGGGGGGCTACAAGCCTATATTTATTCAACCTATATTAAAATATGGTTACTCAATGTAAAAATTCAATTACAAACCACAAACAGAATGTTAGAAAGGTTTATATATAAACGTTTTTGCTTGAACGAGATGTACGCAAACAATTGCGCGCATGTCCGCCATTTCTGTTATTTCCGGTATATATACCGTTGCGGGAGCGTACGCATTTAGATCGCTTGCCGGTAATTATACCCGCGCGGGATCGAAAGAGTTAAAATATGGTTATTAAATGTAAAAATTTAATCAGTCTTTACATTTTACCCGATCAACGACGGGGAAATCTGCTAGTTTTACATATTGAGCAATCTTCATCTCAACGACAATAGCAAAATTGATTCATCGCAAAGCGACAAAATTTTTAAAATTCGTCCTCTAGAGCAGCGACCAAATCATCGTTTTGTACAAAAACATTCACCAAGTGAACATGTCAGTGTTGATGAATCGATGATTCGCTTCAAGGAAACGACCTCACTAAAACAGTACAATCCTATGAAACCAATTAGGCATGAATATAAACTGTGGTGCGTGGCAGACAATGATGTCTATGTTTACAAATTTGAAGTGTATACAGGTAAAAAATATTTCAAAAGATAGCTCTGCTCAAAATCTTGGTTTGACAGGCAATGTTGTTATCAGTTAACCGACTGGTTGCAAGGAAAATACCGCAAAGTTATTTTTGATATTTTCTTCTCATCAGTTCCTTTGTTAAAAGAACTAAAATGAAAAAATATTTTGGCTTATGGAACTATATGACCAAAGCGGAAAGATTTGCCGGTTATAGCTGATGAAAAGTCACTCGAAAGAGGTGACTTTGACTTTAAGTGCACTTCAGATGCACTCAGTCTCTATAAATGAAAAGATAGCAAACCAGTGCACCTGATATCAAATTATCACAAAATTGAAACTGCTGCAGTGCAAAGAAAGCAGAAAGTCCGGGCAAAAGTAACTATCACCTGCCCCCAGGTTGTAAAACACTACAATCAAAACATGGGTAGGGTGGACAAACACGACATGCAACGCCAGCTTTATGAAATAAACAGGAAAAGCATGAAGTAGTGGCATAGACTTCTTTTTGGTTCACTTGACATGGCAGTTGATAATACTTATGTTGTTCACAGTGCAAGCAAGGAGCAACACCTTTTATTCCTAGAGTTTCGAAGAGACCTTGCAATGGGACCTGCTTACTCGTACATTTGCTAGAGGCTGCAGATCTTCTGGTGTTTCAAAAAAGTGTAAAATAGCATAGAGTGTCTCACTTCCTGTAAGGCTGAGTAACGTTGAGGTTCGCCTGCCTCAATTCATACACAAAAAATGCAGATGAGAAGTGTGTTCGGAAAAAGGAGCTGAAGCTAGACCTTCTTGCATCTGTGCTAATTGTAACGTCCATCTTTGCTGCAAGGCTTCAAAAAACTGCTTTGTTGTGTATCACTTGTTTGTTTGTTTGTTTGTTTATCCCTCCTCTTCCTCGGGATGGAGGTACGGCATGCCGTCAACCTAATTGAAATTAGGCTAGGGAATAGTTGGCAGCCCATTTCGAACCAGTCTTGAGTGACTGGTAGCCCCACCACCAACAAGGCGGACTGCCACTGGTGAGTTCCCAAGAGTCGCCTTTTACGACATGCTGGGTTAGCAGCTTCACAATTGTAACCCCGTGAAGTACGGGAGGGCCACCTGTCTGGCACATAAAGGTGGATGCGTCCCGTTAAGTGTCTTGCCCAAGGACACAACAAGCAAGCTTACACCCCTAAAGAGCACAAAACAATTTTTGGTATTTTTGTGATTACGACAGTCTAATCAAATAAAATCTAGCACTGAAAATACTTTTTTGAGAATTTTTTAATTCAGGGCTAAAAGGGTTAAACTTAGTTCTAAAAAATTGATACGGCCCGCGTCCAAATTTTAAAATTTCGTATTTGGTATACCAGTGATTAATGTTACAGATGCCTACTATAATGTTATAAACTGTTCATCGGGGATCTATTGTTGGGTTTCATAGTTTGCCAAAGTTCGCTGACCTTACATGACTAAGCCAGGCGCAACTGGGCTAAGTAGTCGATTTGTCTTGCTGTCAAGAGTGGAGAAGTGAATGTGAAATATTTGTTTCTTTTAAATGAGAACCAAGGGCAACTATCAAAATTTGACTTGCCTTCAGATTATTTGTTTTCTCTTCTACAGGCAATACTTTCAGAAACATGTTAAACACAAATACAAAATAACATAAAATTTTCTTCCGTTTGCAGGTTTAATCGTTTTTGTGCGTGGTGTAGTTCAAAAGATATAATGCTTTAAACTTTCGGGGCAAAAACTACCTCACGTTAGACTTAGCACGACGCGAATTTCTTGGGCCGAATAGGGTTAAACTGATCAAATTTGTTGGAGAACTCAAAGTCAACACAATGCCCCGCCATATAGTTTTGAAGCCACGCAAGACATGTGGCGGCCCCAAATGTCTTGCGTGGCTTCAAAATTATACACAGCCTGCATGACTTACCAAGCAATGCCCGCAATATGGCAACCGGCCACAGCCGTCGCGGTACCAATACCTGGGAAACTAGCTGATGATTGGAAGAGCTACCAGCTCATATCACTGCTGTGCTTTCCTTGCCGGCTTTGCGAGCAGCTACTCTTGAGATGTCTAGAGCATGCTGTTTGCGTTTAACTTGTTGACCAATAAGCTGGCTTTAAACATGATCGATGCATAACTAATCAAGTAGTCAAATTAATGATGCAATTACAACGAGCCAATCTTTGAAGAAAATAATAAATCAGGCTTTCCTTTAGTAGATCTTACTGTCACATACGCTACTGTTTGACGTAGTACGCATAATTCGAGATATGAACATATCGCGTTTCCTATTTACTATATTTGCAAACCGAAAGCTCATCTTCAAGACTGGTGATTACCAAATTAGCCCCCTCCGTCGGTTAAGGATTAGCGTACCACAAGAATCACGCCTAGTTTCACTACTCTTTAATGTGTACATCAGTGATCTACCAAATCAGCGTCATAGCAATAGGCTACGACGAAGCAGATAACTTAGCACTCCAGTCAGAGACGTAGCAGCCGCCCCCCAAACCCCCCAATTGGGGGGGCCCAGGCCAACTTTGGGGGCCCAAGTTAGTCTGAAATTGCTTTTTGGCTACGTGACTATTTTCAGTTCAGCAAACTTGTTTACAACCGATTTAAACTGTAGGAAGAAATTGGCATGTGACATCATAAGTGAATGCAACGTCATTTTATCTCGCAGAATCTAGAATATTTCGATTGATTTTCTGGTAGAATCTTGAATATTCGATTGACGTAACAATGCCGTTGTTACGCAACAATCATAGAATGGTCTGGAATTCTGTTTGGCTATAAATACCGGGACAATATATATACACTGCAGAGTGCAGATAAAGTATTTTATTGACATTGTATAGAATGAAACGTTCAAAAAGTGGTGCTCAAAAGAGAAAAGAAGCAGCCACTGCTCGAGATGCTGTAGCGAAATTGCCCAAGATGACAGATTTTTTCAAGATTACTGAGCAGAGTAGACCTGGCACTAGTACCGAGAGGGATGAAGAAAACTATAGTGTACAAGAAAAAGAAGACTATGACGATCAGCATCAAAGTGATTGTGAATTTCCAGAAAATGTAAGTTGTGATTTACCTGCCAATACGCAACCTTCAATATCAAAAATAACTGAATCTCAATTTACCCCTATCCCCGATGACCCATGTAAATGGCCTGAAAGTATTTCTGATGCTCAACGATGTGATATAGTAAAGCGTGGACCACATCAACTAATAATGAATTTTCCATATAATAACACAACTCCAAGGCGACGTTTTTCCTCCAACCCATATAAACGTGTGTTACCTAATGGTGAAAGTGTTTCACGGTCGTGGCTAGTTTATTCTGGGGAATCAGATCAAGTTTTTTGCTTTTGTTGTAAGCTATTTGGAAAAACACTAAGCCCCTTTTGCAGTGGTATAAATACATGGGAGGGTTTTTTGAAAAAGCTGAAAGACCATGAAAACGGCATTTCCCACCAAGAATGCTGCAGTCAATGGATGTTGCTAGCTGAAGGGATAAGAAATTCATCCACTATCGACAAACGCGAGATGAATATTTTTTTCAATGAAAGACGTTTTTGGAGAAATGTTTTAGAGAGACTTATCGACATTGCCTTGTTTCTATCGGAAAGGAATCTTGCTTTTAGAGGATCTGAAGAAGTCTTAGGATCTCCTCACAATGGAAATTTTCTGGGTATATTTGAGCTTTTGGCAAGAAGAGATCCGATCCTAAAAGAGCTTCAAGACAGAATCAAGAATAAAAACACTAAAGATCACTATTTGAGTCCTACCATACAAAATGAACTAATTGAATTGCTAGCGACAGAAGTTGAAAAAGAAAATTTACAGCAATTGAAATTGGCAAAATATTTTTCTATAATTTTGGACTGCACTCCAGATATGTCACATCATGAACAAATGTCTGTCATTCTCCGTTATGTACTATGTAATGAAGAAGCTGCTGTTGTTAAAGAAACATTTTTTGGCTACTTGAGAATAAGTGACAGTACTGGGAAAGGCTTGTTGAACGCTTTCTTAGAAAAAGCGACCAAACTGCAACTCGAATTGTCTGATTGTCGAGGTCAGTCATATGATAATGGTGCTAACATGAAAGGAAAACATTCTGGGGTCCAAGCAAGAATGCTAGACATCAATCCCAAAGCTGTTTACGTGCCCTGTGCAAACCATACCCTTAACTTAGTTGTTGTTGACAGTGCTAATTGATCGACGGAAGCATTGACATTTTTTGGAGTACTTACAAGGTTGTATGTGCTGTTTTCTTCCTCTGCTCAGCGTTGGGAAATTTTGAAGAAACATGTGGAGCTGTCCATAAAGTCACAATCTGATACTCGTTGGGAAAGCAGAATTAAATGCATCAAACCTCTTCGATACAATTTAAAAGAGGTGTTGCTGGCACTGAAAGACTTGGAAGCCATTTCCATAGAAAGAAAAGATGGAAGAGCTGCGGCCTCAGAAACAAAATCGTTGATAGCTCATTTATCAAAATGGAGTTTTCTTTTGTCGGCGTTTATTTGGTACGATATCCTATTCCAAGTCAATAAAGCAAGCAAGATTCTTCAATCGTATGGAGTCTCTCTTCATACAATGGAAACGGAAATCCAGGCAACTGAAAAGTTTTTGCAAAACTATCGCACAACGGGTTATGACAGTGCCGCAACATCTGCTGTTGAAATAGCACAGGAGTTGGATATTGATCCTTCTTTTCCTCCGTCAAGAAGTGGAAAGAAAAGAAAATTGTTTGATTACCAAGGTGAAGAGGAACAACGAGCTACTCCTGAACTGAAATTTAAAAGCAACTTTTTCTATCCATTAGTAGACCAGGCTATTATGTCAATAAAGGAGCGCTTTAATTTGTTACGTGAGGTTTCTTCCGCCTTTTCGTTTTTGTACACACGAGACAAACTTTTGCTTGTGCAACAAGAAAATGCTCTTCTTACTTGCTGTAAAGAGTTCCAAAAAAAGTTCGGTGACATTGATTCTGATGAAATGAGCGCTGAGCTACAGCGGTTTGTTTTAATTTTACAAAAAAAACGCAATCTCAATACGGCTCAAGACTTTCTGAACTATCTTCTAAAGACTCATTTATTTGAATTGTATCCGAATGTGTACATCGCACTTCGAATCTTACTAACTTGCCCCGTGACTGTTGCCAGCGCTGAAAGAAGCTTCAGCAAATTGAAACTGATCAAAACTTTTAATAGAACGTCTATGACAGACAGTAGACTATCTTCATTAGCCATGTTGTCAATCGAAAATGACTGAGCCCGATCTCTTGATTATGACAATGTCATAACAGCATTTGCGAACAAAAAGATTCGCTCCAGACTATTTAAATGATACTGTGTTTTTATAACTTTTTCATGTTTTTCAGTGTCATTGCTTTCGTTTCGCAGTGTCTGCATAAATGTCCTACTGAACTCTGGCATCGGTGCCGAATTTTTTATGACTTGCACCTTCGGTATCGTCATGCTTTATTCTGACATTAGCCTGTTTACTTATGTACAAATTGTGGTGCATTTTCTTAATGCAGCTTTTCAATTTTACACCTCTAAAGTGATATGACCTGTGCGCAGGGGCTCTTGCGCTTACTTTGGGGGGGGCCCGAAGTTGGAGTGCTACGGGACTGACTCCAGTTTGCCCTTGACCTCTGGACTACTGCCAAAGTTGAAAGAACCATAACTTCAGAAATGCTGGAAATATCTTGCTATTTGAGGAAATGTAAAGTGAAGTTCTGTCTGTCGAAAACGACAGCACAGCTTTCCATCTCAATAGAAATTGAGCGAATCGTCCAAGACCAATTATGCACAACGATTTTCTACTTCCCAATAGTCCTCACCTAATATAATTAAACGTAATGTTGGACCGCCAGCTCACTTGCAGGAATCATATTGAGTGTGTCGAAGCTAAAATAAGTACAAGAAAAAACCTTCTTAAGTGTCGGGCAAGATCAATGTGGGTGGCCTATTTACAGTGCAGGTGAAGATGCCTCCCCAGAATTCATAAACGTAGTCTTCTCATCAAAAACAATCACCAAAGTATGGCACCGTTTCAAGGTTGTCGCGATGCCAAAATCAGGCAATAACGCCATCTCTCCTGAAGGTATCAACCAATCTTCCTTTTTAGTTCATTATTCAAGTTTTGCTAAGAATAATGCTCTAACAAATCTTTACAGCGATCGACTTTCTTTTTCCTAACGAAAAGTAAGGCTTCCGCAGTGGCAAATTCACGGTTGATCATGTTACTAAACTCGCACAAAGCGATTGTTATGCATTCAATAATGAGCAAGTTTGCAAAACTGCTTTTAAGGATTTTATAATTAAACTAAATGCGCTCCCAAATTCTAGGACTCTCAATCTACTCTATCTTGACTAATTTAAGAGCAACGTTCTATTCCAAAGTTCCCCTTATTAATCGACAAATCGGTATTAAGTGAGAAGCCTATCACAGATTTCTGCAAGCATCGATATTAGCATTTGTGTATGCCCCCTTTGAATATTATGTCCCTGTTGAGAGCCGTAGTTTTCACTCTCAGAAGATTGATATCCCACTCAACAAAGCAATGCAGACAGTTTCAGTTTGCTTACGAAGCACCATTAATAACTTATTATCATCTGTATTTGGTATCGATCCCGCGAGCTACAGAGGTAACGACTTCTTTTCGCTCGTATACAGCCAAGCAGAAAACAAGAATTTCTTTCTCTACTGCCTGCTCTAAACATAACCGACTTTTACCCGATTGACATTTATACGGGTTCCATGCCTTCAGGGCAGGGTATCTGTCCCGTACAAATCCTACCCTCCCTTCCAGCACCACTGACACAGATGGTTTCAAATTCGCCTTGATCCAACTTCCACAAAAGCATGGATACAACTCAATTGTTTGCATCTTTGACTTGGACGCTTTGCGTCGAACAAATTTGAAATACAACTCTCTGACACAAACCTTTGCAAATTTAGCTAGTTGCAGACACTGATTATGTTCTACTTGTCTGGCCAATTCTGCAAACACCCAATTCTGCAGCTATTTCCAGGGACTTTTCTTTTAATTATGTGCTACGAGTATGCCAAATAATAACAAGTAGTTTTTTTCCATGAAAGTGTTGAGACAATCCACTTTCTTATAGAAAGTGCCTTCCCGCATAAATATCTATGCTGCCAGCCCCTCTGAAATATTTTTCTGATCAATGCACACTTCCATTTTTTAAAATATTATTTATGAAGCAAATCAAAAACACAGAGCACCTTTGCATAATTACGTAGTCATATTCTATAACAAGAGATGCATTTTATCGAAATACCCGACTTCTTGTAATAATGGTGAAGTAGCCTATATTGTTCTTATTTGCATTGCAGAACTCAGCACGTTTGGTAAATTGTCATTAGAAAATACTGAAACATATCTAGTATAGTTCATGTTATTTTATATCAATAAATTATAAATCTGGCAATTATAAATAAAAAAGTTATTAAACTACTCATAGCATCACCATATCAATTACCACATCACGAATTAATTTAATATACAAACAAGAGATTCGTGATTATAAATTTAATCATGAAGATACATTTTTGAAGTATTTCTGCGTTAAAAATGTTTATAGAAATTTCTGAAATTGCAAATGTTGAAAATTGTCCGATATTTCACGAACAGCTACAAATGCTCTGATCATTGTGGCCTGTGTTAACAGTAAACGAAAGTTGGGACACATGATGTTGTAACAAAAAGTGGTCAGCTGCCGGTCTCTGCACTTTTGCGATAACATAGTAAAATCAAAATTTTATTAGCACAATATCATAATTTTACGGAGCCTTGTTTTTCAAGAAGATGTTACACGTATTCTACGCTTATATGCACAGCCACTCTTGTCTTCAGGCTTCAATTCGCTCAACGCCTCTGTAAAAGAATTCATATTCAAAATTTAATGTATGCTTCAGCATTACGCCTGCGTCGAAAAGATAAGCATACTTAGTGCAATGCACAAAAGGGGGTTGTAATTATTCGAGTGTACCGCGCGTGCACTACGCTTATTCAATATGACAAAAACCTATTTCCTCGCAGCCAAAATGAAGAAAGGCCCAAAAAACAAAAATGACCAACTTCAAGTTGAAACGCCTGTTCAGCAACATATGCAACGAAATCGTGCGTCCCACAGCATTGCTTCAGTCCACAGTACGTTTTGTCATAAACGTTAAACCTCTTTTCTGGGAATGCAATATCTTCAGTAAATCACTACAGCTCGGGGCGCAAATTTTAGCACCACCCACGAGAAACCACTGCTGTCTAGCTATGCCACTGATATTAATACCGAAACATGTAATACTTCTATCTTTAGCATCTTTTGCTTTTAGTTCTTTTCTTCTTTTTGGAAATTGTGCTCGCGATAGCCGTTTTTTCACAGCCTGTCTTTTTCAGTCGCTACTTAACCAAATACTTAAGCTACGACCTACCAGTCTACAATTGATCTGACCATGCCTCGCCAATAACACCAATACTAATTATTCTGCAACTATACTATTATCATTCAAAGCTGGTAGTTTTTTTTATGTAGTGCAATTACCTGTGGAGAGCAAAACACAACGTCAAAACCAACAGCAGTATTATATTAAGAAAAGGTAACATGTTGTTGATGATTGTAATAATTTTTACTTGTAAACGGGAAGCAAAATCAAGGTTGAAATTTTGCGCTCTTGTAAATGACGCCATCGAAGACCGCTCACACCTATGTATGGCCCTGTTTACAAAAACGTCATACTGCGTCACATTGGGGAAAGGGGATTAACAATCGGATGAAAGAGTGCTATGGTTTGTGAACAGCCTCTAACTAATAGTTTTAGGAATATTTGTAACCAGATGGAAAAGAGTGCTAATATGCGTTTTTATCACATTAACTCTTTCGCTCCCGCGATCATCGATTGATGATCTCGTGTTTTCAGTGTTTCCCTCAATTTTTTTTAAATTGAGTTACAAAATTAGTTTACTAAAAAATCGATTTGTGACTTTATTTTTCATCCGATTTTCATAAAATTTTCAAAAGATCACGCTTATTTCCTCACGCATCGGAACATGTACAATTTGTGCCCTAATTCTTGGATTTTTATACCCAAAACGATTAAAAAGACCAAGAACCCAGTTGCAGACGACAAAATTGGCCAAATTCTCAGCACGTGCCAACTACATTAAAATCAAATTGAGATTACATCTTTACCACAATACCAAACCCTTCATCATTAACACAGTCTGAAAACTACTCTTTTGGGGCATCATTTGACAAAATTTCAAGCGATAATAATAAATTTTACGTTTTTGAATTTCCAAATTTTTTAGGGGTCTCAAAACCCCCCAAACAAATTTGAATGGTAAGTAGATAAAAGTAAATTTAGTGCGTAAAAAATATGATATGTTGCTAAATACCGGTCTCATTTAAAAGCTTAGAAAATTTGCTTTCCAGCAATATATAACTTTAAATAGTTTAGACTAAGTGGTATATGATATTTACTGATCAAAAATGAGTACTGTACATCATATCAGTTCAAAACCCGCCAAAATTTTTTGACTTACCTTCACTAAATTATAACTTTTAGAAAAACTACACCCTATAAAAAGATAAAATAAATTGCAAATATTTTACCAATAAAGTCATCATTTTGTATCAAGTTTCCAAGTAGACAAGAAGCGAAATACAAGTTTAAAAGCTGACAGAAGTTTGCCTTCTCTAAATCAAAGTTTGCTGAATACCCCTTTGTTTCTCAAGAAATGGGAAGGGTGTAAACAAGCGGCTGTTTCATTGTCAGTGACAGCATATTCTATTAAAACTTGATATTTTCTGAATCTTGAAGAAATTCCCTGTTCAAAAATATCTAATGTTACATGGTTTAGGCTAACCTCTAGCAGATAAAAACTGATCATATTTTAGGTACTGAATTTAAGGTATTTGTGGGTTATCTGTCACCACTTTTTTTCACCAGGTGTTAAATTACTATTGTACCCTGTTGTACCCCCACCCTGTACACTCTCTTCCAGTGTACACTGCCCCGTACATTTACATACCAGGCCTGCCCCTTCAGTGTACACTGCCTTTCTTTTAAAGCCTTGGCCAGCTGAGGTTCAAACCTGGTGAAAAAAAGTGGTGACAGATAACCCACAAGTACCGAATTGAACTACCAAAATTTGGTACCGTTCGGTACCGGTCAAAAAAAGGTCATGTGCCTCAGAATATTGCAAATTGTAGAAAACCTAGGCTTTTAGATAAGTTTTGATTGATGTACCTTGAAAGCTTATTTCCTTAGCATCATTTTGCGACCATTTCTAAAAAAATTGGTAGAAAATTAAATCTGTAGTGATCTTTGAGGTGAGGGTACCTCTTTAATTTTGAAGACAACTACCCCCCAGTTGGGGGGGTTCATTTGCATAAAATTTGCATATTCAAAAAAATTTTTTTTCTATTTGAAATCGTCAAGAAATGTAGATTTCAACGATATATCACACTTAATGTAGAAGTAGACAGCTGAGTAATGATTTACAAACAAACTTGAGGTACATAATTATGATTAATTATGATTGATTATGACAGTTTTTCGCGCTGCCACATTACGGACATTTTTTTTCGCTTTTCACACGGGAGCAAAAGAGTTAAAAGGCAATGAACTTTGCGTTCGTGTGCGATGTATGACAATAAAACTAAGCCGCGCCAAACAAATTACAAGAACACGTTTTGCAACTGTCAGTATAAAACATAGATTCTCAATCTTTTTGTTTTCCTCTATACTGGGAGAGCTGACAAATATAAATTTACCTTTTTTTCTTTTAATGCTGTTCCAGCAACAGCTTACTATGACTATTGTTGCGAAGCACATAAACTATATGCTATAATTTTCAGCATGACATGACTAGCCTACTTCATTGAATGGGTTACAAAGCCAAAAGCTCGAGAATTGAAAAAAACAGTAAATAGGGAACGGAAAACCTCAGACCAACAGGATGTACTGAAAAGACACGGCACATGCAAACCGTCAGAACGTTTTATTGTTGTTGTGGATTTTTTTTTGACGATCGATAACTAGGCTCTTGCCAATTGACTGAGACCCTAAAAAGGGCGATACAGCAGTCAAGATTGAAGGAAGCACGACGGTAATTCTTCTTGAACCTTTTTATTGCATTAATGTTGAAAAAGTAGAATCCGGCACACTACCTATGCAGTGATGATAGACAAAACAAAACACAATTGTCCGTCAAGATTTTTAGCGAGGAAAGAAACTAGATAATTTCCTACCGCATGGTCGGTAACAAAATTGCTGCACACGTTACGATAAACGTAAGTCGCTGCACACGTCACGATGAATACAAATTATCAAGCAACAGACAAAAAAAATGGCGACGGGAAAGGCAAGCCGATCAACGAGCTACCATGAAAAGACGAGAAATAAACATTATATCTAGCCCAACGTAAAATAAGAGAATTATATCTGTGTGATTTTAGACTTAGAAAATAATCATACACGATGCAATGCTAATCGGAGGATCAATTCTGCCACACCATTACGGGTGGATAAAAATAATCTTTAACTTCACGCTGCTGTAATTCACTTATCCCCTACGTAGGTGACCTCGCGCTAATATATGATTAGCCTAAGCGAGCAATTGCTCCAGTCGCAATGTATGCAAACCGAGTAAAACTCTATGGCTCGTAAACACCAACAACCACAAGTACTTTGACAATTAGGTCAATCATCATAAGCAATATACAGTAGTAGATGTGTTTTCAAGGTAAGATTGCCAGAAAGCCAGACAAGCTAAGATTCATGGCGTAATTAGATTGCCAGGCGTGCAAACTATAAGCGCACGATACTATTGAACAGCAATGGCCGAGCGGCTACAAACCTGACGGTAGATCACTTCGTCGGGTGAACGAGCAGTGCTCATTAGCAAGTTATAGTAAAATCGTCTAATATAAGCATCTATCAGCAGCGGTAAACTGGCTGGACGTCGAATCAGGGATGCACGACGTTGCAAAATAGCAATACACAGCACGAACAGCAAAAACTAGAATCACACAGAGCAATGAGAACAAGGTGCTGAGCCGCCGAAAGCAGGTTAACAGAAAAAAAATATAAAAAATACGCACAAAAAAAGATGTTTAGCATGGCAGCTCAATGAAGTGTAAGGCGAGACACGCTACACTTTGATCTGCCTCTTGATCGTTGTCGTTGCCCATGAATTGCGCGTGGTATGCAATGCTGGCTAGAGGTAAGTTTGGAGCAAGGACCACACGTTCATACCAACTTAGTCACTGCTCACGCATCTTTTCGGTGATCAGAGTTATCCCGATTTGTTTTCTCATCGCTTAATTCATTATATGATCAACTTAATGTTCTCATTTCTATAACACGAAAATGTTGTTCCGCCGTTTTGTGATAGGCCAACATTCAACACCATAAAGTGCAACAGGAAGCATTGCTGTCTTGTAGGTGAGTGAGTTCAGGCGTTTTTGCATGTGTTTGACACAAAGGACATTGGTGACGTTTTATCCATCAGTTTCACAACACTTTGATTTTTGTTCACACCCCTCTTTCAATCCTCCGTCACCGCTTAAGTGTGATTTGAGACAGTGAAAACAGCTGGCATTAATTGTGTTTGTTAGGAGTTGATTTTTGAATTCAGGTACCTGCAAGGTAATATGGCCACCGTAACTAACTTTCTCAAATTTCTTAAGAACTACTTGAAAGTTCCAGGTCAAACTGTGCATGGAAGTAGAGTAAGTTGTTACACATCATATATCAAACGTTGAAAGTCGGATGAAGTTTAGGGTTTCCATGAGGTTATTTAAAAAAAATATTTTTGGGCCATATTAGATGTACATGCAAGTAATAAGGCCCATAATTTTCAAGCTATTTAAGAAATTTTGTTGACAAGTTTTCGTTGTGTTTGAAGCATGAGGATTCTCAAGAATATCAACAGGAGGTCTGAATATTCTTTGTAGTTACTAGGTTAAATCTTAGGGATCAAAAAACATGCTGGCAAACGTACTCTAAATTTAGCTCATTACTATGCTGTACGCAACTAAAGTCAAAATTAAGGAATCACATTTTAGTTGAAAGAAAGCAGGTGTACTCTCTAAATGCTCACAACCAAATGGTGTACTCAAAATCAGTATAGCGTAGATGCAATCACAGGTATGTTCAACTGCTAAGTGTTAAACCACTTAGCTTTTCAATGCAATTACTTTTGGCACCTACGCTACAAATAGGACTTGGGCCTTATTACCAGCAAAGGCTCTCCAACAATTTTGTATCAATTAAGCTAATGCTTGAATTTTTTAACGAAACAAAACTGCTTTATTTAAGTGAAACAATCCTTCCCTTCCCTGCTAAAAAAAATTGAAGTTTCCGCAACTATACATCTCATTTTTGGAGGGTGAAAAATCCTAGATTTTATAAAAACGTTCCATTCCAAGATCGCAAAATTATGTTTCGCTGTATCGATCTCATTACCGTACGGAACTAACGCCAACTGCGCGAATCAATACAAGTATGGATCCACTCCAACTTCATGCAAATTGAAAAATATTTCTTCACTTAGATCCGGAGATCAGAGCAGTGGGCCATATTACCAGCATGGCCATATTATCTGCAGGTGCCTTATTTGTTGCAATTGTCAAAAATCCCTTCTCCCAATATTACTGCTAGAAATTAGGGTAATAGTAGGTATTTATCTTTCCGTTCACTTATGACCGTTAATTGTTTTGCAGATAATCTTTAACTGGCATTGTACACTGTTTTGCAGGTCATACAGCTTTACAGTTGAAATGAATTAATTGATTGATTTTATATTTGTGCTGCTTACTCACTGTATCAAAAATGTTATATCTTACAGCTCTCGAACATTAATGATTTTTTGCATGCCGCCTATGCATGAAATAGCCAACTTTGGCCAATGCTAGTGGAGAACTTAGTTTTTGTTTGTCTCCTTGAATTTTTAAATGTTTACTTCCTTGCACTAATTAAAAGATCATCATATTTTCCTATACGAATTTTTCTAGTTTTTCTGGCGTTCTGATTTCAAACAAGGCTCTGGTGACAGCTGGCGAAAAGATTGTGTTAGCATCTTAGTTATTCGGCCAACTTACCCAATCAGAGCAAACTTTGACTCGTCCAATCATAGTCTTCTCTTTGCTATCGAAGCACAGTTTACTTCTTTTTATTTTTTATTAGTATTTTCCCAAAAGAGCCAATGATGGTATCCCTTGGTGGTCGGACAACCGGTCTCCAATTTACATTCATGTCTGGTGCGAAATAAACTCTTGCTTTTCCTTAGCCCAATCTTGATAGGAATTGCACTGTGTATCTGTCGTTTTGTAACGAGCGCGGATTTGTAGTATTTGCAGAGTCCGCGTTTCAGTCGGTAGACATGTGTCAAATTCCCTAATAGAGTCATACCCAACACTTCAAAAACGATAGTTGCAGGTTCACTGCTTGACGCTCTACACAAAAAGAATAGTGCTTACAAAAGCTGGCAATAGTGATCTTGATGTGTTTTTGAGTAATGCGCTTAACGGAATAACAGTATCTCAAATTTAGTGATTCTTTGGTGGGACAAATCAGTCTATTTTTGCAGTGACTCAACCTGACAGAAAACTAGCATAAATATCATGAGGCTATGCGCATGTATAAAACGCTTATAGCCTACCTGTCTCTATGCACTGGAAGACATGATTGCCAACCGCATTGGGCAACTTTTCAAAATATTTAGATTTTCAAAACATTACACAAAACGTTTAGAAAAATATTTGTGCATCGCTGCAAGTATGGGACACCAAATTTTCAAGAGAAACATCAATCGGAAGTATAGATTAACAGGAAAATCCTTGAAAAACGCAATATTTAAGCAAGATTTTTGTTATTCTGATTAGCGGTTTTTGACGGGCCACCACAAAACTTAGCTATATGATAACAAAGTTATATTTGTGTTAATTGTAAAGGTTGTTTTGAAATTTTTCAATGGGAAAGCTCTTTAATTTGGCATTGAATGACTGTACAAGTCGGCAATCATGTTGTTTCTCCCACGTCTACAGCCATCGATCATTGTTATTCAGGGTGCTACACATGCCCTTATCAATCATGTTAGTAGTAAATCCAATCAGCTGCTTTTGATGAATAACTCACGACACTTAGCATGTTGGCAAATTTGCATTTGCGTTGATTGTCTAAGTTGTTCTAAACTTAGCTGTTGGAAAAGCTATTTGATTTGGCGTTGAATGGCTGCTTGTTTCTCCTAAGTCGGCCGACATTGATCATTTTTGTTTAGCGTAAAATAAACCCAATTTTTAATGAAGTTTATAGTTGTTGTGATGAGCGGTTTATAATGATCAACCCATGAAACTCCGCATTAAGTAAGCAAATTTACAACTGCGTCGTTGCAAGACAGTTATTGCAGTGCATGAACGAGCGAGCATTTTGGATATTTATTTCTTGTCGCAGATGTTTTTATCATGTAATTTTTTGTGAACGTAAAAGCAGCGTTATTATTTCTGGCAGAATGGCAGTGGTAAAGTTATGTACCGTAATTCGTGCGGAAACTTAGGAGCTTGATCTTGATTAGTAGACCGGTTACAGGTTGCGTGACAGTATGCATTTATTTGGCCAACATTTATATAGGCCTATGTCGCATAGAATTAGTTATCTGTTGCAAGATGAAATATAAGCTATTGTACAAAACATAAAACGGTAAAAACAAGATTTTTTTGGACTAACTTAGTAGTCCTAATTCGTTTTAAAGTGTGATCGCATCATGTTAATAGAAAGTGATGAGTGACCAGTTGTAGTATAGAAAATCAATAATAAAACTTCAACTTATTGTCTCATAGAAAGAAGTTGAAGCGCAGAGATAATGAGTTGAAGCTATAGTTTCCAACTTGAATAGAATCCAACCCAAGAAGAAATATTACGCTTTTAGAAAAGGAATTTCCACATTTTATGGATAAGAGTTCTACAGTATTTTGTTTTGCTGCATGTAATGGAGCATTTCCAGGATTATTGCATTCTCTTATCTCAGTTGTTCAGCAGTTCAGCCATTAGACGTATTCAAAACAGAGATGTGTTAAAGGGTATGACTAAACATGAGGAAAGCTTTGCTGAAAAAGAAGCTTTTCTTTTTTGACAGGCACTTTTACTAAACATAAAGACAATTTTTGAAAAATATTTAATGGCCTCGATTGCAAGTGCCTTTTCTAAAAAATACAATAATCATTTTAAAAAAGGGATAAATAATCTTTTGACGGAAGAAAATTTTCAAAGGGAAAAGGACTTCATCTTGATTAGGATACAAAAGTGACAATTCAAAAATTTTCCCTCAAAAGTTTTCCATAATTTCTACAAATCACAAAGTTTGATAAAAATTAACTTCCATAATCCATTATTTTTAGAAAAGTATTTTTGTCCCCTTTTATGCACAAGCACCTATCAAACATTTTATTCTCCAAATTTTGCATTACATTATTTTGCTTAGTTGTTTATCAAGTAGCAGAGTAGCATAACATCTTTTCGTTTTTTCCTTTAAGAAGTCTTCTGTTGTTTGCTCATTGTTGCAAGCATTGTTGTGTAAGTGTATTGACAGTGCCAGATCTTCAATTGTATATGATGTGAGTAATTTAGCAGGTGAGAAGATGGTAAATGTCTTTAGGTGCAACCACATTTGCATGTGTTTAAGGTTGTAGAATAGCCCCACTTTTTCATGGCTACATTGTTGCAACCTGTTCAGACCAACGCGATGGCGTAGTGGTTAGAGCGCCCGCTTTGCAGTCGGTAGACCAGGGGTTCATTCCCCTTGTCGAGTCATACCAAAAGACTTTAAAAAATGGCATCTGCAGCTTCCCTGCTTGGCGCTTGGCATTTTAGGGAAGGTTGTGGAGAACAAGCCGGCAAGTTTGCTTGTTGTGTCCTTGGGCAAGGCACTTAATGGGACGCCCCACTTTTATGTGGAAGACAGGTGGCCCATAAACCTCGAAAAAGGCAACTCCCAAGCGAGTGCGGACTTCCCGTTCAAAGTATAGCAATACAATTTGCTTTCTCGTCAATGGAGGATAAATATGGCAAATAAAACAAAAACTACTTCACCTCAGAGGCAATATAAGCATTTTCATGTGCCCTGAATAGAACCATTTGATGAGGCAGTAAGAAATTAGATAAAGGAATTAAAATGTTATTGTTCAGAGATTTTTACACAATAGTTTGTTTGCAAACCACCTGTCTTTCTGCATAAAGTGATTTATTCAAGGCAGTTGGCATAATTTTAGAAAACTCTTGAATCTTGATTTCAGTTGTTGTCTCACTGCACTTTGTGCATACTAAAACTGTTTGTCATCACCAGTTTCTTTTCAACATTCCTCAGTTCCACTTGACTGGTAAATTGCCTTCTTGGGTGGAGCAAAGCTGGCAAGGAAATTTGCATTGCTAGTAGGCTTGAGGTCATGAGGCTACTGTGTTGTTGAGGGTTGAGTTGAGTTGGTGGCAAGATCTTTTCCACACTAGGCAGGCAGATCCCACAGTAAAATAGCACAAAGTGGGGCCATTTTATATATCTAGAGATGGTTAAACATTTCATTTTATTATTGTAAATCTCAACGTATTGTTTGTACTAACCTTTGCTTTGTTGTTAGCAATATGTTGTTTGTAAGTCTGGCTGTTATCCAGTGTACATGATGGTATATTATGTTGAATTGGGACAGCATGAGAAAGAAGTAATAAAATAAAAAAGACAAGATATGGTTTTAGTATTGAGATGCATTTGAAGCAAAGTTTTCTGTTTTTTTTTTATTTTAGTTCAAAAAGGAAGGAGTAAAAGGTTTCCAAAACATGTAAAGGAGGAATACATTAAAAATGGTTAGGAACCACTGGACTAAAGCTACAGGACTGATACTGTGAAAACAATGACATAATAGGTATGACAGTTTATTGGTGTTTGGCTGGTATTAACCTACTTTTCCTGCTTAATTACATTGCTAGTGACAGAAATTTTTATGCCAGCAGCATTGGTAGCTATGAAGTGGATCTACAGACAAATTCGTTTTAGTATTGCTGATAAAAAGTTTTCCAATTCTTCAAAGTAAAGATAATATAACCTAACTCAATTTTGCTTTGTGTGTACAATGACTTCGTGTACAAAAATTGCACCAAAAATAATATTTCCATTGTTGATGATGGCAATGCATGTATACTTCACATAAAACTGCTTTGTAAACTTTGATTTTGAATCGCTTAAATTAAAAAAATAGTGTACTTTCTTTCACCAATATGCTTTGCAGTGTATTGGGTATATGTCTTATGCATTGGGTTGAACTTGTAATTGTGTGATGTGATCTTTGTGAGAAGTAAACTGAGTAACTTCTCCACTCAGTAAGCTACTATTGCCAGAAATTATGTTTGTTGTTACTAATTCCTCTTAAAAGTCGTATTTCCCTACTAATTAAACTAAATATAGCAGTAAATATTAAACCTTAAAATGTGTATTCTAGGAAAGATTTAAAGCTGAAACTTTTTAGTGCTGCAATATACAGGGTGGGCCGTAAATAACGCACCAAAGATTTAAAATAAATTGTGATGTGAAATAATGTAAATATCTTTTTTTTGGGTATCTGTTAAATTTAATTTCAATATCAGTTACTATAACTGTTAAATTTAATTTCAATCAAAGTTTTTTAGTTATGATTTGCCTTTTAAAAAAAATTTATATCATTTTTAGGGTATGCACTTAACAATTAAAGAACGAGTTGAATTAGTGTTAATGTCTGGTGCCGATGGCGCCACTAATCGATCTGTTGCTAAGAAGTTTAATCGGATTTATCTTGCTAAGAAGTTTTGTTTTAATAAAAACGTTTGTTATTATTATCTGAATTGTTTTATATGCTTTGGTGCGTTATTTATGGCCCAAAACGTTTGTTATTATTATCTGAATTGTTTTATATGCTTTGGTGCGATATTTATGGCCCACCCTGTATTTTTATAAACATTTGAAAATTGTTTTTCAACAGCAGTTTGGGTTGCAAGACAATTTTAAGACCTAAAGATTCTGCTATACAATTACTATAGAAAATTGAAAGAGACTCACCTCCAGCTTTGAGCTGGAGGTATAGTCCAGGCCTGTAATAAAGATTGCTTTGGGCTGTACTCAGAATTTCAAGCTTTTTTAATGATGCCCTTGCCAGTTTAAGAAGAAGCCTTGGAAAAACTAAGAAAAAATGGAGAAAGAAACAGAAAATACTTGATAAAGAGGATTATTTGTTATTTAGCTTTGACATCACCAGAGCATGCAGGTTCTTGTGGTCTTGCCTCTGGAATCTAGATCTTTAAAAAGATCAAGAAAGTCATCAAGCAATCAATTGATTCTGATCTCTAACTTTCCACAGAAACGCAGTCAGACTGCTGATGATTACTGAATGCAGGAAAGGCAACTATGTCAGCATTGAAGTGGAGAAGATTACACCCAAGTCAGTGTGCAAGAATAGTAAAATCTATAAGTTTTTCTTATTTATTGAACTAAATATAGCAGTAAGCAATAAACTTCAGAATGTTTACCAAAGCAGGATTTGATGCTGGAACCCTTTAGTGTTGCCCTGCATCTTCATAAACATGTCGTATAAAAACAACTGTTGGGGTTAAAAAAAACTTAGAAGCTAAAAGTAGTGCTTTGCAACAACTAGTTAAAATTTAAAAACTCACCTCCAATTTTTGGAGTTTGGAACTGGAGGTGCGTGGTGCCCAGGCCTGTTAAACAGATTGCTTAGCAACATCTCTACTAGTCAGAAGTAGGGATGAACAAAGTAGAATAATGAAGTATTCTACAATTATCCTATTTAAGTTTTCAGAATCTAGAATTTCAAATCCTATTCTAGAACTCAAATTAGCGAACTAAAAAAACACACCAATGCATTAGCTTAAAAGATGTATTCAACAAACTTTTTACAATTTTAAAATCGCAGAATTGTAATGCACTACATTTAGTGTCTCCAGGTGCTCGCCAGTTAGCCTGGTTCTAAGTTTTCCAACTGTCAAATCAGCTGAGAAAAAAAGAGCATTCTGAAGCAGTGGAGATGGCTGGGATTGCCAGGTACTTGACAGGCAAAGCAGAAAGAGCTTGGAAATCTGTTTACTTGTCAGATTATTTTGGAATCCAGTTGCCTGATAAAAACTCTCAATTAAGATTCGAATATCTCAGAGATTGAAATCTAAAGATATGAAATTCACTTTGTTCATCCCTAGTCAGAAGTTATCAATCTGTCAGTAGTCTTTACTATCTGATAATACATTTATTTCTTTAGATGGTTGATAGTTTCAAAAAATTGTTTTAAAATGTAGGCACTGATAACACTGCTGCGTATGTTGTATTGTTTGGTTTGTCTTACACTTTGAGATGCTGGGAAGAACATGGTTGGGAGGTCCAAAGCCTCCAAAAAATCTCCATTCGCTGGGAAACCTCAGGTAAAAAACTTTTTCTGTGATTGAAGCTTAATTTTACACAACTCGGAGTCTTGAGTTTTTTGTTTCATTTCATCAAAAATTAGATGGTTTTATTTTAGCTTAACTCTTTAAACACAAGAAAAATGGAGAGTTTGAGCTACTTGGAAGTTAGTTGTTAGACTTGAGTCAGCTGTCACTCTTGCTCGTAAACGTCATTGCAGGTTTTACCGTTGATGCAAATGCAGTTTTTGCTCAATTATGCCACAATATAATGATCTGTCTTGTGATGTTTGTTTTGTAACAGCATTGGTAATATTGCAGCACTATGGCGTACAGTGGTTGGAATATCCTTTTTGCAGGCAGTAGACCTGGGTTCAATTCCCTTGTTTAGTCATATCGAAAGGCTTTAAGAAATGATATTCACAGCTCTTTTGCTTGGGCCTTGGCACGTGAGAAATAGCGTTTCAAAAAAGTTGTTAAGTTCACTTGTGGTGTCGTTGAAAAGGCACTAAACAGAATACTTCCATCTTTATGTGGCAGACAGTTGGGTGGGCTGATCTGTCTATCTGTTGTGGTTGCTCAGTCTGACTAACGACGTACAAGCAGAGCATGAACTCACATGTGTAAATGAATGACGTGCCATTGGTGATGTTTGCAGAATTTTTTAAGCATAAGGTGATTTTTTGAGCCAAAGAAGTAACTATTACACAAGCTCATGCAACTTGTTTCAAATGTAGGGATGATGTATTTTTTTACTTCAATATTTTTTAGATATCTTCATCATGTTTTGATTAAAAACCACACAATAACGGAAAACAATAATAAGTCAATGATTGTTGAAGCATTGCGATCAATGTAAGAAATATTAATATTGGGAGATCAAAATGATAGTTCTGTTTTTGAGTAAGTACTGAGTAATATTCAATGCTATGGTTTTGAACTGTTTTAATTGTAAAAATTTTGAAAGCACCCTGCAAAAGAGGTAATAGTTTTGCAACTCCTAGTGAAATCACTTAATTTGAAGTGTATTGTCTCTGCTCTGTCCTACCTATTTTGAGATACGAGAAGCGTCAAGTGTAGCATGGTTGTTCTAATGTCGGTATTGATATAAACTTAGTTTTTCTTGTTAATTACATCAATATCTTTGACCACTTGTATCCATGTCCTTGCTTCTTTCACAAGTGTAAGCAGTCTGTTTTATGGTTTTGATTTCTCTGAGATAATTCGCCCCAGTTCCCCCACCTCTGATCTCTTCAATCTTTTCAATATCTTTAAACATCACGTGACCTACTTTCTACCATCCTGACATTACATCATAAACTAATCACCACAGAGGATGCTGATAAACAATTTCCAGCTAAAAAAGTTTCAGTTGGTATGTGTTCACTATGTCTGCAATAGAGGATTGGGATCAGGGTTAGTTCACAGTCCAAAACATTGTGGATATCGCAAACATGTACTATTAAGAAGGACCCATTAGAACATACTACATTAGATTTACTATAGATCTTCTCCAGTGTTCCCTCTAAGATTTTAGTAAATGCGTAACTGCCGGCGCAAGTGCAAAATTGCCAACAAATGTATGAAAACCGCCGCCGGACAAGTTTTGACGGACATTGCTGAAGAAACGGTTACACCAGCCTTAGTAACATATTTTGAAGGTGTGGAAAAAGATACTTTCACTAGCTTACTGCTATTTAGTCAGTGTACACGCCAAGCTAACTTTGCATAGCTTACAGTATGCCGATTGAGTTGGTTGGTATATAACGGCATCCTTCATTTTTCCCTCAGACATATTTTGTTCAATTATGACACTCTTTATCTGGTTCAGTGCTTTTCAATCGAGTTTGGCATTCGGCCCATTTTCGAAATGCGCGTACGCATGGGGCCCTGCTTATACATTTTTCTCGTTTTCATGAGCATTTTTTGGCTTCACACTGTTTTTGGGATTTGGCCCATTTTCGAAATGCACAAACGCATGTGGCCCGGTTTTATTTTTTTCTCGTTTTCATGTGCGACCTCAAAGTTATATATGTAAATTTCAGAAGTGTTGTCCAACTAAAAAAAATAGGTTTTTCATGAAAAAGTTTTCCAATTTCACTCGATGTGAAGGCAAAATAAAATACTGGCCCAGTGAAGACCATGACCCACCGATTGAAAATCACTGATGTAGGCCATCATCTCTGTCACGAATGATCATTATTTTTTAATCCAATCAAGACACCAGCCTACGAGTTGTATCTTGCTTACTATGCTACATGTTTCGCAGCAGGAACTCGCGTTAACAGCGCATCAAAGATTTTTCGAAGATGATCTAAAATTAAGTCCGAACAGCAATTGTATGGGCGTAAGAGCCGAGTTTTCAAAATTTGCTAGGAGAAAGAAGCAAAACCGTGATGATGCGCTTCGGTGACGTTATTATTAGGGTGATTATGTGATCCCTAAGAAGTTCAAAAACAAGTAGCCTATCGTTTATTAAAAGGCGGCGGCGAAACACTTTGCTATTTCTGTTTATTAGGTTAATTTGAGTTAAATGTGGTCACTCAATATTTGCGACCCTTGCAAGAGTAATTTGTAAGCATTTCAGAATGTCTGGCTAACAGGGCATCTAAATAAAATTAATCCTTTGCCGAAGCCCAACAAGAGCATGAGAAATATCACTGTTATGAAATAATGAGATGCTAGGCAGGTTGCCACGACTATGACACAAGAACAAAATTACTTGCGAACTTCAATTGTTCAATGATGGTGAATAATTTAACTAGTTACATTTCTCAATCGTAATCATTAAACAACAGAATTTTGCAGCTGCAAGTAAACTTCTGATCTAAAATTGGAGAGTATTTAATGGAAAAACTACGCAATTTGAAAGAAGAAAATCAAGATTTTTTAGTACGATGCAGTAGTCATTGTATGTGCGTCTTGCTCCAAAAAACGTATCTCAGAAAGCAATGTTATTGATAAACGATAACAACTTTACCCGAGTCTTGTCAACTAATTTCACAAACTACGCAGGAAAACAAATGAATTCATTTTTATGAAGTTTTGACCCAGATGCGAAAAAACAGCGCAACGCTTTTATCTGACCAGGTAATGTGACGAAAGTAATGGTAGGTTTGAAACATTTCTGAAGCTTGTTTACGAAACCCTTGATGATAGTTGCAATATCATAGCTAGCTATTTATTTTGCTCTTATTAAGTATCATCAACCGTTTACCGAATGTGTGAAAAGAGGTCGCAAATATTTGATATGTGAAATTTTTTGTTTGTAAAAAGCATTCAAAACTTGACCGAAGCGAAGGAAATGGAGAAATTCATGGACGCGAATATGCGCGAGTTTGGTAAACGCAGCTTTTAACTCTTTCGCCCCCGCGATCATCGATTGATGATCTCGTGTTTTCAGTGTTTCCCTCAAACTTTGTTAAATTAAGTTACAAAGTTAGTTTACTAAAAAATCGATTTGTGACTTTATTTTTCATCCGATTTTCGTAGAATTTTCAAACGATCACGCTTATTTCCTCGCGCATCGGAAGTTGTATAATTTGTGCCCTAATTCTTGGATATATATACCCAAAAACGGTTAAAAAGACCAAAAACCCAGTTGCAGACGACAAAATCGGCCAAATTCTCAGCACGTGCCAACTACACTAAAACAAATTCAGATTACATTATTACCACAATACCAAACCCTTCATCATTAACACAGTCTGAAAACTACTCTTTTGGGGCATCATTTCACAAAATTTCAAGCAATAATTATAAATTTTACGTTTTTAAATTTCCAAATTTTTAGGGGTCTCAAAACCCCCCAAACAAATTTGAGTGATAAGTAGATAAAACCAAATTTAGTGCGTAAAAAATATGATATGTTGCTAAACACCAGTCTCATTTAAAAGCTTAGAAAATTTGTTTTCCAGCAATATATAACTTTAAATAGTTTAGACTAAGTGGTATATGATATTTACTGATCAAAAATGAGTACTGTACATCATATCAGTTCAAAACCCCCCAAAATTTTTTGACTTACCTTCACTAAATTATAATTTTTACAAAAACTACACCCTATAAAAAGATTAAATAAATTGCAAATGTTTCACCACTAAAGTCGTCATTTTGTATCAAATTTGCAAGGAGACAAGAAGTGAAATGCAAGTTTAAAAGCTAGCAGAAGTTGGCTTTGGTAAATCAAAGTTTGCTGTATCCTCCTTGTTTCTCAACAAATGGGAAGGGTGTAAACAAGCGGCTGTTTCATTGTCAGTGACAGCATATTTTATTTAAACTTGATATTTTCTGAATCTTGAAGAAATTCCCTGTTCAAAAATACATAATGTTACATGGTTTAGGCTAACCTCTAGCAGATAATAACTGATCATATTTTAGGTACTAAATTTAAGTACCAAAATTTGGTACCGGTCGGTACCGGTCAAAAAAAAGGTCATTTGTCTCAGAAAATTGCAAATTGTAGAAAACCTAGGCTTTTAGGTAAGTTTTGATTGATGTACCTTGAAAGCTTATTTCCTTAGCATCATTTTGCGACCATTTCTAAAAAAATTGGTAGAAAATAAAATCTGTAGTGATCTTTGAGGTGAGGGTACCTCTTTAATTTTGAAGACAACTACCCCCCAGTTGGGGGGATTAATTTGCATAAAATTTGCATATTCAAAAAAAAATGTTTTTTTTTTATTTGAAATCCTCAAGAAATGTAGATTTCAACGATATATCACACTTAATGTAGAAGTAGACAGCTGAGTAATGATTTACAAACAAACTTGAGGTACATAATTATGATTAATTATGATTGATTATGACAGTTTTTTGCGCTGCCACCTTACGGACATTTTTTTTCGCTTTTCACGCGGGAGCAAAAGAGTCAAATCTAATAAAAAAATTTGAAATGCTAATATTTGAAAATACACATTAAAACCACAGGGTTTCACTGAGGCGCTCACTGCAAAAAATATTAAGGCGTAGTGTTCATGATAACCCCGTAGTTTTACTGCGTTTTCGAGGGGGCTGCCCTCCCTGAAATAAATTTCCGGTTACCCTGCCTACTTTACCCGGCGCCACTGTGTAAAGGTGAAGACTGCAATAGCTGCGCGCGCACAATTACTCTTCACAAAGTTTTTTTACGCAATACACAACCTTCCGTTAGTTTCTGCTCTTTAATAATTTTTCTTTACACTGGTAAACCAGATTAGATAGCACACCTTAGTGTTGGATCAAAATACAATTTTGAAACGGTACATAGTGAACGGCAATTTTTTTAAATGCCGTAAAGTTATAGGCAGATTTTGCTGTATTACAAACTACCTTTTCAGTAATTAAGAAAAACCTAGATTTCAACATAAAACGTGTTTAAAGAAATTAAAACAGCACTTTATATTTTTTCTTTTAGTTTCCAGGCTTATTTCAACCATGACTGATAAGCTATCGCAGCACATGGCAGCCAGCTGCATTTTATTTAAAAAAATTCTGGAGATTTAAAACTAAAATTGGTTAGAAATCATACTCTCTTTTTTCTTTTTAATTTTTATAAATATCAAGGAGAGGTTTTTTATTTCTAGTTTACGTAATAGCGTTTGCAATGCTAAAGTGAAACCGAGAGCTATGCGCTTTTTTATCTTAACAAGCACGATTGAAATTAGTATTGAAACGTAAAGAAAACAAAGAAGTTAAGCAATTCCAGTTTCAAACGTCCCTCGAAGACTAATGTCTTGTGTTAAAGTGAAGTTTGAAAGCTACTTGCTATTACTGCTCTTTAGCTACGATAGAAATTGGCCGGGTTACTTTATGTTACTTGCTTTGGGGTTGATTTGTGATACAAAAGAAGTTTGGTAGGGTCATGCACTCGCTGTTGCGTCATAGCCGGGCGATGTTTACGCGAGACGTTGCATCGCCCTAGAAAAGCGGCGGTCCAACCTTTCATTCTTATTCATTATCTCCCACGCTTTAAACAGTTGGGTTGAAAATTGCAAGAATTTTAAAAAACGAAAAAAGTTACGAAAAACCGCCGGACTTTATTATGCACTGTGCAAATCCGCCGGACATAATTTCGCAAATTCGCACTTTTTTCGCGTTTAAAGAGAAGAATTTCTTCTCGCTTATTGTCAAGGATTACACAAAATTACTTTGATGTTTTGTTTTTTATTGCTATACAATTTTTGTCAGTTATACAACGACGTAGAGCAACTTGGTGTTCACCCCTTCATCGTTGTTAATATAGCTGGCCCATCACAGTTGTACCACGAGCAAGGAGACTTGCCATAAGCCGTCTGTTTCCAATGATGTAACTGCAGCTATTACAAAGAGTAAATGCACTACCATTTAGTTATCATAGCTGAAGCTTTTAATGCTCTTTCCCACATTATTGACTTTCTGTGGTTTATCATAGTCCAACTTTGTGAAATACAAACTGGAATCTTTAAATCCTTCATATAATTTTTGAAAAGTTTTTCCTTGAATTTTTTATGTATAATAATTGTCAAACCACTGTCGTTTATCTATTTAAAGAAAAACTTTTTTGTACTCTATAATGCCATGGGTTGAGGTTTGGGTAAGGTATGGTGTTAAAAACTGATTTTACTCGAATAGTAAGCAGGTGTCTTCATCGGTTACTAGGGAGTAGTAGCTGATATATATTTGGCCTAATTCGAAGCATCACGTAAGTTATCAGAATATATATATTAAACTACAAGCTACTAATACGATAGTACAAGCATACGAGAGAAAGATAAAGACGTTGTGACTACTCCTAAACATTATTAAGTCAATGAATATAGATAGATTCCAGTCACAGCAATTACTGGTAAGCAGAACAAAAAAAAACAATGTGCTTTCAATATGGAAGTAGGATAACGGAACTAGGATCCAATATTAATACAATTTGGTAAGGAGTGGATCTGGGTCCGCATTTTTAACATATAGAGATACTAAAAGTAAAACATAAATGGCAAGTTTGTGCCTTGTACAATATTGAGCTTGCTCTACGATAAAATGATGGTTATTGCTTTTTTGCAGCCAAAAATTGTAATAGATCTTGAAAACTTGTAAAATGATTTTTAGAATCCTCGTTTCTTAAGCCTTCTATGACTCATCCATCATTGACAGTGTCAGGTCAAAAGGAAAAAATCTTGAGCAACACGTCAATTTTCATTGAATGGCTGCTCTTACACATTTGTATAATGAGGTATCACCAGTGCTTTACGAAAAACTCTTGGCAAAACAACTTCTTTAAAATAATGTCAAAACTGTTTTTCGTTAACGATGTGTATATTTCTTGTTTTAGATTTGATCTCGAAAACAGTATGTTTTTATTTGTTTTGAATATTTTACAACAAAATGCTCGAAATTACGTATGCGTGCAAGTTCTTCAAACTTTGAACATCTTGTTTGAAAACCTTCAACACGAAACATCCTTATGTGAGTGATAAAAAAGGCATCGCAGCTTTATCGTGTTTTTGTTTTTTCAATGCCAAAGTGGAGAAATTTATTGAGAACTATTTTTTCGGGGAGTGAAGAGGAAAGGTATCGCTCATAGAAAGGCTCATTTTGAAGTGATAGCAAACGCTGGTAAACAGCATGATCTGTGATTTGCTTGTGTTCGTCCAGTCGTTTTACTAAATGCGTTGTGTGTAAAGACTATGTTTTGTAACTTTTGTTTCTTTGTGAATATTGCATTTTGTGGAAACGCTGATGCTTTAATTAGACAAAATGTATTTGATTGGTGGTAGTCTACAGAGTTTTTTGACTTCAAAAATGGCCTATGGTTTGAAAACACTGAAAAGTTTTATGTAGACAGTAGTGCTTGATGATTTATGTTGTTCCCAGATTATCTTCTTTCAAACAACCACGTAAATGATGTTATTTGCCACAAATTTGATTTTTCCAACGAAGAGGTCATGGCTTACTACATTTCATTTCTTAAAACGTTATCACTTCGTTTGAACCAGCATACAATTCACTTCTACAACGTGGTAAGCCCGGAACTTGAATTTTCTACATGAATATCTCAAAAATTAACGCCGTTTGTGTGGGTTAACTTCTATGTTTCTCTTGTAAGGAGGAGGGAATTCAACCCAACATTCTCCGTTATTCTTTATTAGCCCCTTGTAAGCCATTTCTTTTTTTGAAATAACTGTTGCGTTAAATCCTCGCACTCTTGTTGCGATTTTGAAACACAGCTGTTGGTGTCCAAGAGCCAATGGTTAAAGGTTCAAAACCCCATTAGTGCCATAGTTTTAATGCCTGTCACGGAAAGCAAAATTTATAATGCTTTCTAGCTTAAAGCCTGTGTATGCAAGTGTTAATGGTGAACATACATGTTGTTTGCATGTACCAATGAAATAAAGGCAACTTGTTTGACTCATTAAAATGGAGAGTTTGGGAGAGTGAGAAATGACCTCGCATTCTTCTAGTCATCAGTTCATGCTGTTAGAGTAGCAAAGATTAGAAAAAGAAAGTCAAATGTAAAATTAGAATATACTAACGTCAACGCTGCAGTGTATTTTCTTGCCAATGCAATAAAATTTGGTGATCATCTCGTTTTCAAGTAAACAGCGTTTAGTTTATTTAAATAAAAATGCTTGCTCCGTGTTTGGGAGCCAAATGGAGGGAGGACAGGGGCACGAACTCAAGAACCCTCGTAGTTCGCTAACGATCGCATTTTAGTCAAACAAGAGTTTGGTAAGAGTTATTAGATGTAGCTTGAGATCTTAAAGGGGGAATATGGGGAATTTGCAAAAGAGACGCGTTTAGCATGCTAAGATCGATGTTATGTGACAGGCTGAATACTCGCGCAAAAATAAATCTGACACAATTTTTTTCTTTTTTTTGTTGCCATGGTAACCAAGATGTTTCCTTTGCCATGGCAACAGACGAGGAAACTTTGGCATGCATATCTCGGCCCCTGCACGATGGAATTGAAGGGTTTTGTTGCAACATGATCGTCGAACACTACTCTACGCAATCACGTAGCAACTTGTACATAAATTCAAGCTGTCATAATATACTGGGGTTTGTCAAAAATACTATTTTTTTCAGTGAAATTTTCACATATTTTCCAACAAAAATATTTATAGCAAAAAAAGTACAATAGTTAGTCCATTTTCACTTCGTCATTGCATTTATAAGTCTATTAGCTAGCTCTATGCGAAATTTCATAAAGATTGACCGTAAGAATTCAGAATTACAAATGCCAGAAAGTTTATAGTCATTATAAAATCGCGATTTTGAGAAAATCCATCTAAAAGTGCACATTTACACCGATTTACACTTCTAACCTGAAGAATTATTCATTTTTTAGCAATGTTTCACGTTGAAATGCGACTTTTCATGGCAACAATCTTAAAGATGAAGGATTAAAGATACAATTTTTGTTAAAAAAATATTATGGCCAAAATTTTCGAAAAATAATCAAACGAACCCCATATTCCCTCTCAAGATTTATATAGGAAACTTCAGAGCTTATTCTTTTGCCATTCTCGTGAAAAAAAAGCATGTTTAGGCCTAATGTGTGCTTTTGCGTAAACATGCTGCTGCAGACATACATTTTACGCTTTGTTCTCAGCACACTGATGATTTTGCCGTGTACGCTGCAGCGATCATGTTTTTCAATCATTTCGTAACGTTGGTTCGAATTGCTGTGAGAACACTTACTCTCAATGTATACAAAGGTATGTGTTGCACTGTGTCCAATTGAAATCATACATTATTGCAATATGCCACATTCATAATCGCAAAACGTTGCTCAGCTAAATTATGCGGCAGATAGTTGTGAATTTTTTTGGTGCAAAAATGCTCAACTCTTGGCCGTGGATGCTGGGTTGTGTGACGTACAAATATCTCCAATAGAAGGTCTTCACCTGTACGTAACAAAAATTTCGAAGTTTTTCATTCAAAAAGTGATCTCCAAAAAAGAAAGCCTTTATCGAAATCCTGTTCTTCATCTGTTTATCCTGGTTTACACTAAGACCAGGCTTTACGCAAACAGTGAAACAATCTCATTATGACTCACTGAAGCAGTGCGCTGAAGGTATCTGTGATGCGACCTTCAATAGTAAAAACTTTGGGCAACCCTGCTTTGACCGAACTAGTAGCCATATTTATTTGATTGAAAATGCTTTTGAAGTAAAAGCGAAGCGTAATTTTAAAAAGTCTTGACAGTATTTTTGGCTTTATTCTATGTGCTAATTATAGTGTCGAAATTCTTTTTTTTGCGTTGTTTGGTTCTTCCTTAGGAGTTGATCATTCACTGGTCATAGTTGACATATAGATTGGTATTAGATTTTTCAAAGCGCATTCGTCCTGTGTTGACTTTTGTCAATCAATTTGTTCCAAAATTGAATATTGCAGTTGATTTCACCACTCGAGCAAATTGTTGGTTTATGAGCGCATCGTATGTCTATACCGCTAACCATCTGGTTTTGCATTAGACTTTGATTAGCAACCTTGCTTTGAATTATGTGGATGTACATTAGATATAGGTTTATCGCTAACCATATGTTGTGATTTGCCAACGAGCTTTGAAGATTAGGCTTAATGTCGGAAGTAATGGTTCCATGAAAGAATGGAAGTTGATGATATTTATTAATTATTTAAACAAAGCGTTGAATAAGAGCTACTTTGAATCTTTAATTCGGTGTTCGATAACCAGATTATCATTTTTGAGTCTGGTGGTTGTGTTACATTATTACTGTATTTTTTAGTGAACGATGTCTCAATGTTGAGGTTCATTTGCGATAAAACTGCGGCGCCGTATTTTTCCAACTTGCTGTGGTTCATTGCAGAGCATGTAAGAGAGGTCGATAAATGTGTTCGGAGATCGGACCAATGAAGAGTAAGTGCGCTGTGTGTTTCTATGTCAATGTGAGCTATTAAGCATTCGGCGCGGTGATGTATTGGTTAGCTTCTGCTTCGCAGCTGGTAGACCTATTTGCAATATCCTTGTCGAAATATACCCAAGACTTTTAAAATACTATTCACAGATCCCCTACTTGACTCTCGGCAAAGCGAGCAATGTGGAGGGTGACATATGAAACTGAGTTTACTTAGTGATGTTTAAGAAATGCAATCAATAGATAAGCATTGGATGAGCATGTGGCCACCGTTGGCGACGCAACTACGAATTAGTGAAGAAACCAAAATATTGTTCTAAAACCAAAACAACGCCACAAATATTGTTCTAACCCAGTGTAGTTGTAATTCTACCTGGATTTTAAGAATGAGTCTCTCTGAATGCAGTTTCAGTCTGTCTCAGTGCTGTTCTACCGCAAGCACTGTAAACGAGCGTGAGGAAAATGCTGCGAAGTACATTTACAGGGAGACAACAGCGCATCACCATCAATACAAGTCATTGCACCAGCTTTAGACAATGAAGTACGGCTGACTTATACCGCATTTTAAAAGTTAGTTTCGCAAAGATTTGCATTTTATTGTCACTTCTACTTCTACAAATGCTAAAAGAAATAAAATAGTTATATTGCTTGATAAATCTACTGAAAACCACTTGAACAGTGCTACTCAAACTTTTTAGTATAGTGTACCGGCAGCGCACTTTCTGTCATTCGACGTACCAGTGATGCATTTTAAACAGAAAAAATAGACTAAAGCAAATATCATTTAATAAACAACAACTGCACCATAAACAGGTCAGAAACGCTTTATTTTAATCCTCTGATCCAAGGTATGGGCTTGCTTCTTTTCTATTAGCTTATCCAATTGTGGTTCAATGGAAGACAGTGTTACTCGAAGAAGAGCAAAGATATTGAGTGCATTTCTGCATTTTCCTTTAAGTAAGTCATAGTCGTAAAGCCAACTTCGCAAAAATATGTGGAAGGAAATTGAAGTAGTGTTTTAATGGCCATATCATTTAACCTCGGAAATTCTGCTTTCACTTAAATCCACTCACTTTAATTTAAATTCTAAAAAAAAAACAAAGTGCCAGTGCCTCCAGCATGTTTTTCTAATAAGAGCGTATTATACTTTCTACAAGCTGACTTATTAAATGCTTTTTACCAGCTGATAGAAGACAGGCAAATTAGCTATTATTTTACTAATTATTAACGTTGTTGTTTTTGGTTGGTACGGTTGATATACTACTAAGAAACTTTTACAAGATAAATTAAAATTAGTATCTTCAGAGCTTGCTTTCAACAAAACTACCAACAAACACATTCAACTCACTGCTAAGCAATGCTGTATTCTAAAGTCTACATTAATTTGTTGCGTTTAGCTATAGCTAGCTGTTGGAAGACAAAAGGATAACAGTCGCGGAATAAAACTTTTTTGCGTTTAGCAACAATGGACAATAAATTTAACAATAGATTTTGCATCTTAGCCAACGCATTTTTTTTTCACGCTAGTCGGATTCCAGCTGCAAGAGCAGATCGAACGTTGTCCTGTCTTCCAGTAAAGATCGCCATGTCAGTGAATGTAAATGAAATCCAATATAGTCGTGAAAGCCTAAGAAAGTACGTGAAATTACGCTTAGAATAAAAAATACTCAGACCACTGTGTGAAAACATGCTCCGATCAATGTAAATAATACTCAGCATACTCATTTTCTAACTGACCGCGTACCGGTAGTCATCTGCTTGCGTACCGCCACCGGTACACGTACCACAATTTGCGTAGCACTGAACTAGAATATAAAAAGTTTGTCAATCGCTTTATTTTTTACACTGTTTTATGCAACATTCTGGATATTTAATATTGCTAATTTCGGACATGCTATAAAGCTGTTTAATAAATAACCTCATATCGATGCATGTTTTGCATATTTGCACTTCTTGATTTTTTACCGCTAGTTTAGCAGAGTGAAAACGCTACTGGCAGTTTCGCAGAGTGAATCAATTCTTAAAGATCTAGGGCTATTGTTTTTTAGTTATCGGAAAAAAAATTATTCAAACGTTACTACGCCTTAGCTCTGATTCAAAATAAAAATTTAAAATCGTTTTTCTCACTGTTTATCGGCCTTCTGGTGGATTTTTGAAAAATTTTCCCCACCAAACCAAGAATAGTAGTTGTTGTTGTGATTACCCCTCCTCTTTTTCGGGATGAAGGTAAAGCACTAACGGAAAATAAGGTTCGTGCCGTCAACCTAATTGAAATTAGGCTACGGAAAAGATGGCAGCCCATTTCGAACCAGTCATGAGTGACTGGTAGCCCCAACACCAACAAGACGGACTGCTACTGTTGGATACCCAAGAGTCGCCTTTAGCAACATGCTGGATTAGCAATTTCACAATTGTTACCTGGTACAGTACGAGCAGGTCATCTGTCTGCCACATAATACTACGTCATCGCGCCGGTAAGAATAGTAGTCGTGTAAATGAATTTAGTCAAACGGGAGAAAAGTTTGGCAAATTGACAAATAACATATTGCCCGAAAACTGCACAAGGTTTTTGGCATTATTTACTCAACACTGTATTTTGTCAAATGTAGTTTCGGCCAAAAGCCGAGCTTTGTAAACAGGTTTAGTCTGATTTGAGATCGGCCGAGAGCTGTGCTTGTGTGAATGCAACTTAACAACAACTTCCTTTAAAAAGTCTTGGTTTGGTTCTTTAAAAAACACCTTTTAAAAGGTGTTGGATAATCCCGTAGCCCCCTTAACTCTACTTGTATTTTCCTAAATGATTCCAAAAACCTGTGATTCCATGATGCTTTCTGTTAACATTATAATAAAATTATAAGTAAAGATCGCCATGTCAGTGAATATAAATGAAATGCCATGTGGTCGTGAAAGCCTAAGAAAAGTATGTGAAATTACGCTTAGAACAAAAAATACTCAGGCTACTGTGAAAACATGCTCGGATCTATCTAATAATCAATAATACTCGGCATACTCATTTTCTAACTGACCGCGTACCGGCAGTCATCTGCTTGCGTACCGCCACCGGTACGCATACCACAATTTGGGTAGCACTAAACTAGAATATAAAAAATGACTGTTTTATGTAGCGTTCTGGATATTTAATATTGTTAATTTCGAACATGCTAAAAGCTGTTCGATAGATAAGCTCATATCGATGCATGTTTTAGATATTTGCTCTTCTTGATTCTTTACTTACTGCTGGTTAGCAGAATGAAAACGCTACTGGCAGTTCCGCAGAGTGAATCAATTCTTAAAAATTTAGGGCTATTGTTCTTTAGTTATCGGAAAAAAATTATTCAAACGTTACTACGCCTTAGCTATGATTCAAAGTAAAAACTTAAAATCGTTTTTCTCATTGTTTATCGGCCTACTGGCAATTCAGGTTTATGCCGTCAACCTAATTGAAATTAGGCTAGGGGAAAGATGGCAGCCCATTTGGAACTAGTCATAAGTGATTGGTAGCCCCAACACCAACAAGGCCGACTGCAACTGGTGGGTACCCAAGAGTCGCCTTTTACGACATGCTGGGTCAGCAGCTTCACAATTGAAGTCGGGCAGGCCACCTGTCTGCCACATAAAGGTGGAAGCGTCCCGTTAAGTGCCTTGCCCAAGGACACAAGCAAGCTTGCTGGCTTGTTCTCCACACTGTTTTTTAGTGCTGTACGCCAACCAGGGAAGCTGTGAATACCTGTTTTTAAAGTCTTTTGGTATGACTCGACTAAAGGAATGAACTCCAGGTCTACCGACTACGAAGCACACGCTCTAACCACTACGTCATCGCGCCGGCAAGAATAGTAGTCGTGTAGATGAATTCAGTCAAACGGGAGAAAAGTTAGGCAAATTGACAAAAACATATTGCCCCAAAACTGCTCTAGGTTTTTGGCACCATTTACTCAACACTGTATTTTGCCCAATCTAGTTTTGGCCGAAGCCGAGGTTTGTAAACAGGTTTAGTTTAATTTGAGATTGGCCGAGAGCTGTGCTCGTGTGAATGCAGTTTCACAATAAAAAGACAATAAAAAGGTTATCACGTCAAAAATGAAGCGAAAATTACAGACTTCAAGTGAGCAGACACCACGGCACAACTGGTGACTGGCTGAGCTATCATAAGGGCGTGTAGTTTTCAACAAAAGATCATGACAATCACAAATGACCATCGGGGTAAGAAATAAGGGAAGGGTCACCGTTGTCAAGTTTTTAGGCTAAACTCTTATAACAATACTTTTAATATTGAACTCTTGTCGAGTTTTTAGACTAAACTCTTATAACAATACTTTTAATATCTAAGTAATTGAGAGCTTATTTTGTGAACAAAACTGACAATACTTTGTCATTGTTCTTACTGCTGAAAAAAGACGTATAGAGACTGCTCATATGGCCACAATATAGTGTACTAGGTTTCATACCTCAGTGCGTTTCGTGTGTTTTTTGAGTTGCTTTTGAAATTGATTGTAAAAACATATGGAAAGTAAATATTTTTTGAGGTTGAAAACCTAATTATTTTGAAGAGCTTGAGGTTTTGGGAGGGTTACGATCTATGAAAAAAATTACTGCCATCATCACCTTTTTGTTTTTGTATGTTAGCAAATCACAGTTTCTCATTCTAATTTCTTGCTGGTTGCTCAAACAAAACAGTAAGCAAGACAAAAATGAGTATAAAGTTCAGCCACTACGTATCTAGTTTATTTTAATGTATCTATAGAATCAATGCCCGTGAACAGGTCAACGACTTTCCACTTCATTGCTTGACGTTGCTTCCGAGAAATCCACTACTTGTTAGAATCTACTAATCAGAGGAAACCATAGGAACGTGATTTTTATGTGATATCCTGTCACTGGAGCGACATCATCACACAAACCACTCGATCATTCGAGCGGGGTCACTACTGAGTTACGACCACGAACTCACTTAACACTTTCAGTGTGTTAGGACGTTCAGAAACGTCTTTAGAGAAAATGCACAGGGAGCGTTCGGACGTTCCAGAACGTCTTTGTAATAGCTGCAATGCGTTCCGTGCTAAAAACGTTTTAAAACGCCTATTTAGCAAAAGACTTTGAAGCTTTGTGTAAAAAATGCTCTCTTGTTGTACAAAGCAAAGACTGGAAGTCAAAGTATGACTTTTTGTGATTTTCAATTGGCACTTATTTAACGATTATGCCAAACATCCCAAGATATTAGTGATGATGAAAATGATGACGCTTCACCACCATGCTCATCAGCATGAGTCGATGCTCCAAACCGACTTCGTGGTGGCTTCATATCTCATAGTTTGGAAGAATTGCCTCCAACAGCAAAAAAGCAAAAGCCACAGAGGAAGTGCAAGTTGTGCTCTAAAAAAAGCAGACGTCGAGATACTCGTTATTATTGCAAAGAATGCAAAGTTGCATTATGCCGAGTGAATACCATTCTCAGAAAACATTTTGATTGCATTTTCTTTGAGAATAAAATTTGATCATGAAAACTTTGTTTTATTGTTTCTTTTCAAACATAGTCTACTCTACTCTCTACACATGTTTTGAAAAAGTTATTTGCTGATAGTATGCTGCAAAGACAGTACAAGTGACGAAAAAAGAAAAACAGCACCGCCCCGAGCGGTCGCTTTATGCGTGACTAGCATAGCACTGAACGTGTTAACTACGTTGCAAAACAAAACATTTTGCTCAAAAAAACTTTGTAGCTGACTGAAAAGTAAATTCCGCTATTTTGCAGTGTTAAATGTGCGGCTCATCACAGAGGAGGATGGTGGTACAAGGATTGTCACAACGCAAATTTGAACCTACCAGAGATGTATTGGCATCCAAATTACGTTGTAAAATCAACCATAAAAGTTTGTTGGACAAGCTTGCATACTGTAGTATCTTGCTTGCATTGAATTGGAATTTTCCTAGCCCCCTTAACTCTACTTGTATTTTCCTAAACCATTCCAAAAACCTCTGTGCTTTCCGGTAACATTATAATAATAACAACTGTGATTGTTATCCATTGTCATTTCGAAAGCAAACGTAAACATTAAACTTATTACAGATATGCTGCGTGTTATCAGTAGAATGATGCAGTACCGTACTGTACTAACACACTGGTGAGCCAAATACTCAGCTTTGTAATGGCAAATTTGAATAACTCTTTTCGGTCGACTAATTTAATATTAGACTAATCAATTGTAGCAAAAACAAACAAAATGTTTATTTGTTATTTGTAAAATTACCCAGGAATTGCAAATAAATCCTGTTTGTTATCCATGGATTATATTCTTAAGCCATAACTAACTTATCGTAATAATTCAATTGTAAGAGCTTGACCTCAGGCTACTTGGCTTGTTTTGCCAGGATTAAGCCTCAAGCAGCACTCAGAGGTATTAGATCATATAAATAAGATTACAATCACAAAAAGTCCGCAAGAAGTGAGCCTATTATTTCACAGCTTATTTCTGTAAGTAAGCTACATATTCATGATTTGACACCCTCTCACAACTTTCCACTTATGTTAACAGCTTTCCATTTATACCCTTATGCTCTCAGTAAAATTACCGTATAATAGTCTTTGAAATTACTCGCTGCTTCAATAGTGAGCAAGCCAAGTCCTAAAATACGCGTGTACTGGCAACAGACCACACATACGTAGCCACTGACTTTAAATACTATCGGGTATACAACAAACAACACTCCTGTATGAAACTGCACCAAACGCAGAAAAGACTTTTGCTGTTTTGCTTAGAAACACCTTAGTATTTCTATTGAGGTTTGGGATAAACATTTGGGGTGAAACATGGCTTCTATAAGCGCTTTTTGCAACTCTTGACCGGCAAACAGAGCACATAGAGCGTAGTAGAGCCCGAGGTCACCAATTTGCATATGTAAAAAAGCGTACCATGTATTGAACAAGTCTACCACTTCATGTCCTATTTTTGGGATAACGATAATTACTGTGGTGCTACCCTCTTGCTTTAACATGCGGCTCTGTACTCATTTGAAGAAGCAATAGAGGGAACACAATGCAGGAAATTATATCGGCTATAATTTTTGTACCATAACGTTTTTGACTCAATTCCCTTTTCAAAACTGTATTAATTTTGCAACAAAAATTGGCTTCGTCCAAAACATACTAACTTTTATAGGTGTATTCACAACTACTCAATGGGTGAAGCCGGCGCAGCTGGTTGAACCGATATTCTTAACGCTAATATTACTGATAGGAGACCAGTAAGTCCCGCCGTCAAAACCCGCTGGTTTTTCCGTAAAATCTTTCAATCTTTATTTTTTTTAAATATTTTATCTATGATGTTAATGTATTCAATTTATTATTTCACCAATATGTCATTTCATCTCATTGTATACTATACACTGGTCCATAACAACAAAATATGATGGATTTATACGATGTTGAGTAAATAGATGTTAAAATTGTTTCAATTTCCTTCTGCGAGTATTATCAGCTTTTGCTGTGTTGTGTCTTTCTTTTCTTGAAACCCCACTGCATTGTTTTTGATTTTTTATTGCCATGGATTGGGGCCACTCAACTGGCGGACCGCGATCCGAATTGAGACCTTTTGACTGTTGAAACCGGACCTTAAGCTTCAGGATGAGTAACCATAGGTGTAGCTACGGAAACAAAGCAAGTCATCAGTTTACTGTCAATTTCCATTGATTTGTTCTCTGTACTAAGTTACTTTCAAACAAAATTGCAAACATTTTTCGGTGCTAACTGTACGTTCTTAGCTTTGACTAACGGTACCTTTAAAAAAGATGCAAAAAACATCATGATCAGCATCTAAACCAAAAAGCAACCTCAATCTAAAAATTTCCCGTTGATGAAGGTCTGTTGTCTATGCCTTTTTCCTCCAACAAATCTATCTGAACGATTAAAGTGATCAAGCCAATGCCAAAGTTGAGAGAACCCTAACTTCAGAAAAGTTGAAAATATCTTGCTATTTGAGGAAATGGAAACTGAAGTTTAGTTTAGCGAAAACGAAAACCACAGCTTTGCACCTCAATACAAATTAATCAAATTGCCAACAATAAATCATGCTCAATAATTTTCTACCTCCTGATAATCCTTATCTATTATGATCAGACATGAAGTTACACTGCCTGCTCACCTTCAGGAAGCATATTGAGTATGTTAATGCTAAAATAAGTGCAAGAAGCAACTTTATTAAGTCTCTGGCAAGATCAAGGTGGGGGGCAAAGACAAGCATTTTGGGAACAGGAGTTTATTTACTTGTTTACAGTGCAGATGAATATGCTTCTCTAGTCAAAACGAGTTTTTAAAAAATCTGAAAAAAACTGGTTGACAGGATTGATCAATGTGGTCTTCTCAACAAAAAGCATCCCCAAAATTTGGCGCCGAATCAAGGTTGTCGAGAGGCCAAACTTAGGCGAAAACACCATTTTCTCCAAAGATACCAACCAATCTCAGGTTTTAATTCATTCTTAGTATTTTGGAAAAAAGGATATTCTGACAAATCTTCACAGCCTTCGACTTTCTTCTTCGTAACGAAAAGTTGGGTTTTTGCAGTGGGAATTCCACGGTTGATTGGGTTATCAAAATCACGTAAAACAATTACTATGCATTCAATAATATGCAGATTGACTAAATTGTTTTCAGGATTTTATAATTTGGCTAAATCCGCACCGAAAACTCAAAGAGTCTCAATCTGCACAGTTTTGACCAACTAAAAGGAAAACGTTTTTTTTTCATAGCTGTCCTTATTAAACGCCAGTTGGTAGGCTATCAAGCAAGAAGCATCTCACAGGACTCTGCGAGCATTTACATTGGCACTTGTGTATGCCCCCCAAAAATACTATGACTTTGTTAAATTCCGTATTGTCGACTATAGCAACACTGATATTTCACTCAATAGAACAATGAAACAATTTCAGTTTGCTTACTAAGCACTCCAAACAACTTATTATCCTTTGTATTTGATATCGATCCCGCGAGCTACTGAGGCAGCAACTTCTTTTTGCTCCTATACAACGAAGCATAAAACAGGAATTTCTTTCTCTACCGCCTGCTCTACACATAACCTACTTCTACCAGATTGATATCCATATTGCCTTCAACTGTTGCTGCTTGTTCCGGTTGGGCTAAGAAACTGATGCTTTCAAATATTACATAAAAAGTCTAATAATATTTGGTCAACCGCTAACTTGCCTAAAGTTACATATGTGAGGCCTACTTCCCACCAGGGATTCGTTAGCAATGCAGTAATTTTACGCAGCACTGCCGTTTATGATCACCAGAAAAAAAAATTGAATAGCTATCTTATATTATATAGACAATTGCGATATTAAAAAAGGGCCATGCCTCGCCGGAAACAGAGTTCATTTTTGAGATATGCCAAAAAGATAAATTCAAAAAAGGTTACAAATGTACATAATATCTCCCTTCATTCTGATATGCATGGCAACGTAAATGGGTTGAAAATAAAAACCCTAGGCATAAGCTAGCACTATAAAATTCGATGTTCTCCTTCTGTTTGCACTTGTTTTCCCAAGACTGCCGTGTGCCACCCCTTTAAGGCAGTCATTGTTCCAAATAATTGTCGCAGTATAAATCGTTTGCGCGAGAAGCATTTGGCCACTTATCGCACTCGTTCTTCTACAGACCCTTCGTGCGCCAGTTTTGTCACCAAAAGCACCGATATTATCAGCAAAACTTTTAACAACCTAAATGCTGAAATCCATTTCCCTGAGTGCCGAATCCTCTTTATCACTTCTATCATGAATCCCATTTTCGGTAAATAATTTCCCGTCTCTGGTCGTAGTTGTACGGGAGGTATAGAGCTTCAGTTCTCCAAGGAAGTCCCAATTGGTAGTGACACTCCACTACAATCTTTGTTAGTTGCATTTTCCGTATAACATATCTGTCTTCCTCAAGACAGAGAAATATTGTAATCACAAGTAGAAACTTGATTTAAACGCCATAAAAATTGAATTTGAGAATCCAACAAATCTTGCCTAGATGCGCTTAAAAAGTTTATTGCTATTGTAGACGCACCAAGATTCTCGGAAGCATCGTGCACTCGAGCTATCGAACTCACTAATGACTATCCCAAAGTACTTCTGATTGCATAGGGTTCTCCAGCATTTCCACGACGTTCATCCATCACCCAAAATGCCTCGGGCGTGTCTACACCTATCGACAGAAAAGCCTCGCCATCAACTTCAGGCAAATGCAAATCTTGTAGATGTTACCGAGAGGATATCTCTGAAGTAGTAAGTGCTGGGTTAGGTTCCAGCGGAAACTTACAAACAGAAATCACGTTCTGCAAAAACAATTTTTTCCCGCTATCAAACGAACTGTTAAACTTACGCTTTTGCTATTTCAAGATACCGATTGCTTAATAATTGTGGAGAGAGAAAACCTTATCTTCTCCCCCGCAACGTCCAAGATGTCCAAAAGTCAATCAACACACAGAGAGGTCATAGAACCTTGGTCCAGAAATGCATACACCAGCACGAATTTTGAATTGAACTCGAGGTACACTGGAATAGCATTCGAAAACACTTTGCCGCTAGGTGACACAATGGAGACTCTTAGAAAACTTGCACCGTTAGGCTGTGAATTAACAGAATGATCATTGGATGAATTATTACCTTTTGAAGAGTTGGCGTTTGTTCGTTCATCACGGTGTAAAAGCAGATGTTGATTCTGATTGCCACCGACCTTGGTACATTCTGCTTTGGAATGACAATATTTAGGGACGTGACCTACTTTTCCACAATTATCGCATGAACAACGTAGCTGCATAAACTACAATCGCTTTTTAATAGTAATTTGCAAGAAACCCGAGCATTTCCAACGAACGTGTTTAGTAGAGTGGCAAAACAACCATTTTGGAACGGTAGCATTTTTCCTTTGGTCCGATACTAATGTGGAGTGAGGGACCACCCTGGGAATTGAACACCATTTTAACTTTTAACAAAGTAGCAAATAAAAACTGGCACTTAAAGACTTCGAACACTATGTGCATACCATATGTCTTCATATGCGCTAACATGTGAAGACTTTGCTACGTCGGCTACGAATGGCAGCCTTTGCACGATTTTTGTTATGTTTTGAAAACAATTGAAGTCCGAAAAGTAATTTAAGTGCTCCAGCGTGGTATCTTCTAGTTTTTGCGCTAATTCAAACAATGCCTTGGAATTGTCATTTTGACAGGCGGGCCTTCGAGTAAATTAGTTCTGTACGATCTAGATATAACATTTCTTTTGCCAAAAGTTTCATTTAAAATCGTTTGGTTTTGGCAAAACCATGAGTGGGTTCAAACAGCAGACAATGTTCTATTATCGACTTAGCCTTACCAGTGCAGTGTTAAATATGGTAAAGAAGTTTTACCTCTTCATTGCTTTCGACGGTCTTTATAGAACAAAGGTTACCAGGGGTAAAGACTTGGTCCGAAAAGGCTATGACGTTATTTAAAAGTCTATTATCAAACGATGAGGCGTGCAAGAAACAATACCAAATAAGGAAACATCGTATAAAGTAAACATAAAGCTAGGCAACAAACAAGAGAAACCAGATTCAAACTCATGACGATTTGAAAGATAATGCTTGCTGTAACACCAGGATTGGTCAAGTAAAATATTGGATGACAAATTTCGTAATGGATATTTGACTTATTTTTTGATTGTATCATTTTTACGTAGTTCTCTGCCTAGCTTAGAAGCTCCCTTGATCTTTGGTTTGCTAATTCAGTTATTTGTGAAGAATACATCAGCAGACCAAAAGTCAGGCTTTCCCCGTTGTTCATCAGCCGGAGTAGAATAGTGAAGCCGTCTACCTAGCTAGACGTAAAGGGAGAACAATGGGTACTCGCCAAGCACCAATGACAAATCGCTTAGTTGAAACGGAATTTGGTGATATTTGAAAGTTCATATTTGCATTAACATGTCAACTGTCATATTGTTAGCACATAGGAATATATAATACAAAACTAAATGAGTCCATTAACAGTACTAATTTTGCTGAAACAAAACGAACGTGGACCAGTGCTTTTTTTAATTTGTCATAGGTGTTAGTACTGAAAAACAATTCGGTACAAAAGTAATTTGCTACTGCCCGTCTTTGATTAAACTTTGCTGGTAACTTCTTTGTTATGCAAATTTGATGTGATTCTTTTCAAAAAACATCATAATTGATCTTTTCGACTTCTATTGCATTTTTTTAATCGTTTTTATAATGATCCGTTCATTTTTAGTTTATACATATAGTGAGCTGCAGGACACCATCATTAACTGCTAGTTTCTTTAAAATTTTCTCCATGTTCTGTTCTTTTCAAAACCAAAATTGAAAAACAAGCCTTTAAAGACTAATTAAGGCAAAACCAGTATGGGAACGTCGATTCAATTTATGGATATAGGGTTTAGTAATCTCTGCATTTCATGTGTATATGAATAGGTTTTACGCAAAAAACAAAGACAGTCATTTCTTAGATTTGCGCTTATTTTAAAAGAACAATGACTATTAAAATAATATTGTTGTACTTGATTTTTAAAAAGTAAAAATTTTTCCATGAGTTCTTATTTTCAATGCTGATATAAACGTTATACTACATTTTGATAATATTTATGCGTATCCTCGTAACTAAACTGAGCAGCAGAACTTGAAAATGTTTAAACAATCGTTTCCTCGTATTTTTCTCGAATCGAAGTCTTCAAACAAGAGCTGGCAACAACAATGGATAATAATATTTTGCGAAAACAACCAACTTCCTGCAAAATGAGCAACTCTATCAAAAGCGACACAAATGAACAAATAGTTGAGCAGAGTCGCTCAGAGATGTGAAGGGAAACGTAACAAGAGCGCAATAGTCAAATTTGATCCAAAAACCATTTTGGCAAAGCCGCATTGTCTAGTTTAATAAAACTTTCAAAGGTATTTTCGTCTCAATAGAACCGTGTTGTGGGTCTATTTGACGATATTATTTTAATTGTTGTTAATGTGTTTCAGGATTCAAGTCGTCACACATACCGGTGGCCAATGAAATAATGGCATAGTTTAATCCTATAGTTTGGGGGCGTGCAAACTGCTGTCCGAGAAGGAAATGGGGCTCGCGACATAAAATTCTATAGCCCACGAAGAGATTTTGTGGCAAGCAGCAGATGTCACATCTACCAGTTTGATTTTTAAATAATACGGTAAGTCTTAAATGTTTGAACCAATAACATGTGAAATTTCACTTTCAAAGTATTCATTTCCAAAGACATGGTCTTCGCCTTCTTTTTGGCTGAAAAATGTAACCACCCACTGCTTCAAGACTCATTTATGCCTACAAACATTTGGGATTACAAACTCAGCTAGCCCGAATAATTTTCAACTAGGGGTCTTGTTTGAAATTCGGACTGCTCCGGATTTTACTGAAAACTTGATATTTTATTTACTTTAGCGCGGTAAATTATTTAAGCTGAAAGGGCAGTGTACACTGTAGGGCCAGGCCCGGTATATAAATGTACGGGGCAGTGTACACTGGAAGGGAGTGTACAGGGTGGGGGAGTATACCAAATTCGGAGCAGTCCGAATTTCAAACAAGATCCTCAACTAGTTTCAATTTGGCTCGCTTACGAAAAACCATGCACGTCCCTGCTTTACAGTAGTGTATCGATTTTACAAAGGCCATTATTGGCAGATTGTAAAAAGTAGCAATTTATTAAAGAACACTACAATGATTGGCAAAGCAAAACAAATAAACTATAGTCTGAAAATTTTCCGAGTGGTATCAGAACAATGGCTTTATGCATGTCGCCTACACTGTTTCCTTGTGATTATAGCTACAAACAATCTATTCAGTTTCCACAAAATAACGCGGAAACGGGAACGTCTACTAAATCGCATTCGGCCTGAGTTCAAGCAGAAAACTTTGTATTTCTTCTTCCTTGTTTGCTCGCTTCTTCAGTTGCAATGAATTTGCTACCAAAGTTTTACAAAGCTAGACTTCTGACTATTTCATTGTCTGGGAATTTAATAAAAGAACCAAAAAACATATATCATTTATTTGGATTGCAATGAAAGCCACTACCAAGTCATTGAAAATGTCAAAACGTATGTTGTCATCACTAAGACAGCATCGCCATACTGTCATATTGCAGCCTACTATCGTGACTTCGTCTGTTGGAAAAACAATATACCGATTTCGTCCTTGCTGAGGGAAATCGGAACGAAAAAAACCGCACAGACTGTTTCACATATTTTGCTCACTGTTCTACAAAGCTCATATACAGTTGAACATATGTTTTCATCTGTGCAGCGAATCGAAACCCGGTTCAATAGCTTGTGAGCAATCAGATTGCCAGTATTCACTTTGCATTTTTTGGAAAGATAACTTTGGAAAAATTTAGACAAAAAACGCTATTTCTATATATTTAGCAACGCTTATACAAACTTTGGACTCATTACATTATATACAGAAAAAGACACCGTTTGAACAACCACGCTATATATAAAAAAAAAAACGACCAATTATTTGTCGTAGTTCATAGCTGCGTAAGAGCGAGGCAGTGTAAAAGTGCATTTGGTATTGCCTATACAGTGGTTACCAACCGGGTACGAAATCTTACACGAGTAGGAAATTGTTCACGTTTATGTAAGGAATTGCCTTACTTTATGGTTTACAAATAAAAAGTTTCACATTATTTTGGTTTGCTTCATTTGATGGAACATTTGTGTTTCAGCTTTCAAGTCACATATACTAGTGGCCAATGAAATAATGGCATAGTTTAATCCTATAGTTTAGGGGTGTGCAAACTGCTGGTCAAAAAAGAACTGGGGCTCGCCACGTAAAATTCTATATCCAGCAAATGGATTTTGTGGCAAACATTTACCAATTTGATTTTTAAATAATTTAGTCCGAAATGTTTGAACCAATAACATGTGAAATTTTGCTTTCAAAGTATTCATTTCCAAAGACATGGTCTTCGCATTCTTTTTGGCTGAAAAATGCAACCACCCACTGCTTCAAGACTTATTTATGCCTACAAACATTTGGGATTACAAACTCAGCTAGCCCGAATAATTTTCAACTAAGTTAGTTTCAATTTGGCTCGCTTGCGAAAAACCATGCACGTTCCTGCTTTGGTGTATCACTTTTACAAGAGCCGTTATTGGCAGATTGTAAAAAGTAGCAATTTATTAAAGAACACTACAATGATTGGCAAAGCAAAACAAATAAACTATAGTTTGAAAATTTTCCGAGTGATATCAGAACAATGGCTTTATGCATGTCGCCTACACTGTTTCCTTGTGATTATAGCTACAAACAATCTATTCAGTTTCCACAAAATAACGCGGAAACGGGAACGCCTACTAAATCGCATTCGGCCTGAGTTCAAGCAGAAAACTTTGTATTTCTTCTTCCTTGTTTGCTCGCTTCTACAGTTACAGTAAATTTGCTATTTCATCGTGTGAGAATTTAATAAAAGAACCAAAAATATATCATCTATTTGGATTCCAATGAAACACCACTACCAAATCATTGAAAATGTCAAAACGTATGTTGTCAACACTAAGACAGCATCGTGATACTGTTATATTGCAGCCTACTATCCTGACTTCGTCTGTTGAAAACAACAATATACCGATTTCGTCCTTGCTGAGGCAAATCGGAGGTTAGTTGTTGGCAGTGATGCAGTGCAGATTTGCTGATGACATTCATCAAACAATGAACCTGGTAGACGTTTGCAGCTCGTTCACGAACAACTTTATGAATGAGAAACTCCTCAACTTTACTGCTTGCAATGATTTTTTGTTCCATTTCCAATGTCAAACAAGGTATCTTTAGCCCCTTCAGACCAATAAGACTAATCAGTCCCATTTGGAATTTTTGCCTACTGCTAGGTGCATGTTCCTGTTAGATATTTTTAATTATTAAATATTTTTTTCAAACTAATTTGGCAATTCAGAAAATGCTTTTAAAGTTTTGAAAATTCTCAGTCATAAATTTTAAAGCTTAGTGAAATTTGTGAAATTGGTCTTCAATATTGTGTATCTTTAGACATACCTAAATTTACGTAAAGCCTATTTTTGAACGTAAAGTAGTTGTTGCTATATGTAAAATGTATTTTAGTTACACTCTCAACCATGGTTTGATAGATTGCAAGTTTTATGCAATTTTCATACTGTTTTAGAAAGTGGGACTATTAAGTCCCAATCGGTTTCACGTGTACTTTTCACTTACCACTATATTTTATGCAGATGTCAAACAAGCAAATTGGATTAAGGGAATTCATTGTAGGCATTGATCAAGTAGCCCAGCTAACTACAGCCAATAATTCTGATTTATCTGGTGGAGATGATCCTATTGATGAAGACATTGTTTAACTTGAAGAAGTTACTCCAGCAGCAGGCTCTGAAAATGAGGTTTTGATTACTATTGATGATGCTAGAGCAGACACACAAATTCCAATTGATCCTTCCCCGTTCGACTATATATTTTCTTGGCAAAAATAACTTCTGGGAGTAATACTGTTGATATTCCTGTCTGTAATTTATCTGGTGCTGTCAATTTAGAATATGATCATGAGCCACAACCTGCAGATGTGTTTTAGAATGTGACAGATCTCAATACTTTATTGGAGTTTGTGACTGTGCAAACTCAGTTGTACATGCAACAAAAAGGAAAAGTCTTCCAGATTGATTTGGAGGAGATGAAGGCATTTATTGGCATTGCCTCATTTACGGGTTATCATATTGTTCCATGCCTGCGGGATTACTGGAGTCAAGATCCTGGTCTTGGGATAAATGTGGTTGCTGATGATCGCTTTTTTTGAGATCGCCTCGTGATCGCTTTTTTGAGATACGAACAGCATTGCACTTTGCTCACAATGAACAGCCACATGATACAAAAGATAAAACCTGAAAGATGAGACCTGTAATAAAGCATTTTAACAATTCTTTTTCACATGCTATGAGCCCAACTGCCCAGAAGGCTATAGATGAGCATATGGCAAAATTTAAAGGGCAGCATGCTATGAAGCAATACATGCCCATGAAGTCTATCAAACGAGGACTCACAATGTGGTGTCGCAATGACTCTGCTACTGGATATCTTTTTCAGTTTGATATGTATGGCGGTAAGCAGGAAAGCAATGTGGGAAGTTTGGGTGAAAATGTCATAATCCAACTTTCAAGGTCATTGGTGGGTACAAATGTGAGGTTGTTCTTTGACAACTTTTTTTACATCACCCCACCCTTGTACACAAGCTAAAACAAGAAAAAATATTTTTCTGTGGAATTGTTCGGCAAAACAGAAAAGGCATGCCGAAAGATTTAAAAAAAGACAAAGACATGGCAAGAGGAGAAATCAACCGAAGAAAATCTCAAGGTCTACACCTTGTAAAGTGGATGGACACTAAAGGTGTTGTTCTGCTTTCCACTATAGACTCATGTGTGCCTACAGTGAATCTAAAGCCACGGGTCAAAGGACAAAAAAAGAAAGTCACTGCACCATGTCCCCTTATTGTAAAAGCGTACAATCAGGAATGAAAGGAGCTGATGCTGCGGATCAGTTAAAAGTAACATATGAGATTGATCGAAGGTACCGCCAAAATTCTATTTTTGCCTGTTTTTTGACCTTATTGGCATTGGGTTTGTGAATGCTTTTATTGTGTATACAAAACTGATAAAGGAAAACTTTCCACACAGCAGGCGTTTGAAGCACTCAAGGACTTTAAGCATAGTGTGGTTATGGATTTGATAGGAAGCTTTTCATGTCGCAAACGACTAAAGAAATCTTCATCCTTGAGACTGTCTATCCAAAACTCTGGTGAGCATCATATAACCAGAGTTTCATTCAAAGAAACAGAGGACGGTACAAGCTTTCCACCAAACGTAAGATTGACTCTCGTACTTGCATTCGTTGCAACAGTTGCAACTTTTACCTGTGCCAAACAAGCAAGAAAGACTGCTGTGTATGATTTTTGATATTTTTATGACATTTATTCTTTACTTTTGTTAGATTTTTGTGCTGTTAGAAACACACCATTATGTAGCCAAAGCGAAAATACGCTGTAGTTTTATTTTGAAAATAAAGTAAAACTTTGGCAGAGAGGTAAAGCATTTTAAAATCCACACTGTTGATATAGCAAGTAACTTTAATAAATTAAAAATCATTTTAATTCGTATAACATCTTAAATTCGAACGTTTTCGACTTTCATAAAGCCCTTTTCAAGAATTAAATCTGTAAATGTGACGTAATAAATTAAAATAATCAACGATAATTTCAAATAATACACATTATGAAGATATAGTACTTCTAATGGCTGTAAAAACGTAGCCAACTTTAAAATAAATAACAGCTGGGAGAGATTGGATGCAAAAACTTTTAAGCTCATCAAAACCAGGATCAAAGTCTTCCAGAAATGGCAAGATTCCCAAACTTATGCGAAAATCCAATATGGAATGTCATGTTACGATTACGTGCAGTAAGTAAAGTTGTTGTAAAATTCTGCTATTATATGTTTAGCAAAAAAGAAGCTCCACTTGCATAGCATTGTTTATTAAGGCTAGGGCTATGCTGTTTTATAAGCAAAGCTTCATGAATTTTTGCTTCATAATCTGAGTTACATTTTTTCAATATATTTCAGTATCTACAATATAATATTAATTCTTTCACTATATTGAAAAAATGTAACTCAGATTATGAAGCAAAAATTCATGAAGCTTTGCTTATAAAACAGCATAGCCCTAGCCTTAATAAACAATGCTATGCAAGTGGAGCTTCTTTTTTGCTAAACATATATTAGCAGAATTTTACAACAACTTTACTTACTGCACGTAATCGTAACATGACATTCCATATTGGATTTTCGCATAAGTTTGGGAATCTTGCCATTTCTGGAAGACTTTGATCCTGGTTTTGATGAGCTTAAAAGTTTTTGCATCCAATCTCTCCCAGCTGTTATTTATTTTAAAGTTGGCTACGTTTTTACAGCCATTAGAAGTACTATATCTTCATAATGTGTATTATTTGAAATTATCGTTGATTATTTTAATTTATTACGTCACATTTACAGATTTAATTCTTGAAAAGGGCTTTATGAAAGTCGAAAACGTTCGAATTTAAGATGTTATACGAATTAAAATGATTTTTAATTTATTAAAGTTACTTGCTATATCAACAGTGTGGATTTTAAAGTAAAACTGTTCTCAAAGCTGGTTTTGCTTACGTCATAATCATGAAAAACCAATGCATGAGTGTGCCTAGATGCTGTTTATGATAGATGCTGATCTACTGACGTCAAAGTAAAAACAAATATTCCAGTTTGCATAAAACGTCGTTGAAGTACAGCTAAGGCAAAATGACGTAGGGCCTAGCACCAATATTATAGATTTTGCTGCATGTAAAAGCATTGCATCTCATTTGTGAACTATTTCGCATATATGATTGTGACCCATTATTGATTATGTTGCAAATCACAATCATACAAGCGAAATAATTGACAAATGAGATGTAACTTTTTCATTCAACAGTGCTAGCTTCTAAGTCATTTAGCGCCAGGTGAGGATAATTTATGTGCAAATTTTCAGTACACTTTTTACACCAAGTAGCTTTTGGCAACCAGTGTTAATCTTTGAGCTGATTTCTTTTAGATAAAATAACACAATTGAAAATAAAAGCTTGCAAATTTGAGTTTTGAAACATAAGACAATGGATTGCGTATTTTTTGTCCGAGAATTCTTGCATCAAAAGAGAAAAGATTCAGATTTAAATAAAAAGCGAAAAGTACACATGAGACCGGTTGAGACTAATTAGTCCCAATTTTTCCGACGCTTCTCCTACGTCTGTGGATGCATGGAATTTATTTTTTTCTTTCTCAGGTGTTCTTGAGTTGTCAGAAGCTCAATAAAATAAAAAAGTTTCAGTAAATTTCGGCGAAGCAAAAGTACCTGAACCAATCAACAGCCGCCTCAACGTGGTGGTGCGGTTCCCGGCCCCGTTTGGGTTGGGTCGAAATGGCTGTTGGCCTTCCCGAGGGTCCCAGTTACCCCGGGCACTCCCCATTTATTTTTTCGCTATGCTGCCCCCTGAACGACCGCAGAAGGGCAGCACACAGCATCTTTAAAATCGGTCGCCTGTTCTCACTTTTTCTTCTCTCCTGCCCTACTCTTGCCCTCCTTCGTCTCCTCATTCTTCTTCTTCTCCTGATGAGTGGCAACGTTCATCCTAACCCTGGCCCCATCTTTCCTTGCTCTGTGTGCGCTGGAAATGTGACCTAGCGGGGCAAGTCGGTGCAATGCTGCACCTGCTCCAAATGGGTCCATCTAAGGTGCTCACAACTTTCCTTATCTAATTTCAGAGCTCTTGGCAGCTCTCACTCTTGGAGCTGCCTCCCCTGCTGTAACACTGTGACTCCCCCTCCTCGGACTCCTCCGACACGTATACTTCCACTGTGGAATCCGGCACCCCTCTGCTAATGCTGCGCTCTTGCCCCACCCTCGTCTCTAAACTTCTTATCCCCCATCTGCCCATTCTATATCTCCTTCCTCTGCCCTCCCACCACCGTTCCTTGCTCCTGGCTATATTTCTGCACCTCCTGCCTCCTCTCCTCCCCCTGGCTCTCTCAGGGTTCTTCAATGGAATGCTGGAGGTCTCCGAGCCAGGAGCACTGAACTACTTCACTTTCTTTCATCCCATCCTATCGACCTTATCTGCATTCAGGAATCCAATCTTAACTCATCTTCCTCTTTCCGGATTCCGGGAACCTCTGTTCTGCGTTCTGATCGCACCCACTCCCGGTCTGGCATTTTCTCTTGTGATGCCACGCATGCCAGTGGCGGCGTTGTCATTTTTGTCACACAGGGCCTATCCTTTTCTGAACTTTCTACCACCTCTCTTTCTTCGCTCGATCCCTACTCTGATTATGTAGGGGTCAACATTTCTCTAAACAAATCCTCCTCGGTGTCATTTCTTAATGTGTATGTCCCCCCTATTTGCTCCTCCCCAACGGATGGCAGAACCGATTCCTTCTCTTCCTCCATTCTTCCCTCCTCCAGAAATCTCTTCATTCTGGGGGACTTCAATTGCCATCACCCGCTTTGGGACTCAAGAGATACTTCCGACCCCCACGAAGAGGAAGTATTCGACTGGATCATCTCCTCTGACCTCCTCCCCCTCAATGACCCTGACACACCCAACCTTCTCTATCGCTCCTCTGGCAGTCGCTCCTCTCCTGACATCTCCTTTGCTCCTTCTACTCTTGCTTTTTCTTGCTCCTGGGAGGTGCTTCAGGATCTGGGTTCTGACCATCTACCAATTCTTCTACCTATCCCTCTCTCTCCGGTCATTTGCCCCAACGAGCGCCCCCCTTCCTTCAATTTTCAGAAAGCTCGCTGGGATGGCTTTGCCTCCTACTTTGACTCTCACTGTCTTTCTGCAGAGGAATACTCGTCTCTTTCTCTTTCCTCTGCAGCTGCTCTCTTTACCTCTCTGGCACTGAATGCAGCCAAATCTTCCATTCCTTTCGGCCGCATCAAACGCCCTCCTAAAGCCTAGTGGTCTGCTGAGGTGGAACAAGCGGTTGGTGAAAGACGCAGGGCTTTCGCTACTGTTCACAGAAGTGATGAAGATCGCAGGCTTACATCTCCGCTTCGCGACGTGCCTCGTCAGTCATTGCCAAAGCCAAGGCGAAGGCATGGCAGACGACCTGCTTTTCTCTTTCACCTAAATCTAATCCTAAATCTGCACACTCTCTTCTTCGCTCTATCGCTGGCACTCCTTTCTCGTCTACCTCCTCTCCTAACTTTTCTAACTGTTCTTCTCCCAGGGAATCGGCTTCGGTTTATGCCGCTTACCTGAGGTCTCACTGTTCCGTTTCTCAGCCAAAGGCCCTGCGTAGCAGAGCCAGAGGCTACCTCACTGAGCTCCGCCGAGCCACGTGCTCTGTGGAGTCTCACTCGTCCTTTTGCTCTCCCTTCTCTCCCGCTGAATTTCTTGCGGCTGCCTCCAACCTCTCCTCATCCACTGCCACTGGTCCAGACAAAGTTTCCTATCCCATGCTAAAGCACTTTTCTCGCTCTGGCATGGAATTTCTTCTCCACATCTTCAATCTTTCTTGGTCTTCACATTCCTTTCCTTCCATCTGGAAGACACCTTCTATTATTCCCATACATAAGATGGGAAAACCTCTCGACTCTCCTGCTTCCTTCCGGCCTATCTTTCTCACCTCCTGCGTATCAAAGCTTTTTGAACGCATCATTCTATCCCGTCTTCTTTTCTTTCTGGAATCTAAATCCATTCTTTCTCCCCGCCAGGCCGGTTTCCGCCCTGGACGGTCTACACTCGATCAATGTCTGTATCTTTCTCAGTCCATTTTGGATGGGTTTAACAAACCCAGGCCGGGCTCTTGGACGATCCTGTCTACTATCGATTTCTCTAAAGCTTTTGACTCTGTCTGGCATCCCGCCCTTTTCCACAAACTCATTTTGGCTGGCCTCCCTCCTTGCTTTGCTCGTTGGACTCAATTTTTCCTTTCTGATAGGTGCGCTTCTGTGGTCTTTCAAAATCACAAAAGCCGTTCCTTTCGAGTCCGTCGAGGTGTTCTGCAAGGATCCGTTCTTGGCCCTGTACTTTTCTCTCTTTTCATTAATGATCTTCCGGCTTCTCTGCCTTCTTCCGTCAGCTGCTCTCTTTACGCTGACAATCTGGCCATTTGGTCCTACTCCTACTCGGTCCCTACTGCGGTGGAGGCCACACAAGGAGCTCTGTTTCGATTGGAGCACTGGTCTGAGTACTGGTGTCTTCCTCTTATTCCGAGCAAATGTGAGGCCTCCTTCTTCTCAGTGGATCCCCACCAAGCTAACCTCCAGCCCAATCTCCTCTTACTCGGCTCCTGCCTCCGTTTCAACCCCACTCCAACTTTTCTTGGGGTCACCTTCGACCGCACGCTTTCCTTTTCTAAGCATGTATCTTCGCTGAAGGCCAAGTTCTTTCCACGTCTCAAGGCCTTACGCTGTATCTCTGCTTCCTCATGGGGCCCCTCTAAGGAGTCCCTCTCTGTTCTGTATAAATCTTTTCTTCGGTCCCTTCTCACTTACGCTTCACCCGGATGGTTTCCTTTCCTAAGCGCTACCAATATCACCAAATTGGAACGCCTTCACCGAGCGGCCAGTCGCACCATCACCGGCTGCCTCTCGACCTCCCCTATCCCTGTAGTACTCACCGATGCTTCTCTTCCTCCCCTAAGAGTCACCCTGACTCACTTCACCTCTTTTCTTATGAGCGGGCTCTTCGTCTCCCAACCTCCTTTCCCATTTCAAGTTTGGCCAGACTAGAAGTGAAACCAAGACTCTGCAGATCGTCCTGGAGAGCTCTTGCGTCCACTCACCCGCTCATGTTTCCTTCTGTTTGTTCTAGGGAGGCTCTTCTTGCTTGCCCTCCCTGTCCTCCTTGAAATCTGCTTTCCTTCACGGTGAAGTCCACCCTTTTCTCTTCATGCTCCCGCTCTGATCCCCCTTACTCTCGCCAAGGTGCGGCTCTTGCCCACCTTGACTCTCTCCCCCTCATGACCTGGTACTCTGGACAGACGGCTGTGTTCCTGTTCCTTTTGGCAAGGGCGGATCCGGCGCTCTTGCCAACTGCTCTCTCCGTGGCACTGAGGCCACTCTTTCCTTTTCGGCAGGCCCAGTTTGTTCAAGATTTTCCGCTGAAGCCTGCGCCATTCTGCACGCTCTTTGCTGGTCTCGGCAACACCATAAAGTCTGCCATTTTTCTTCTCTTCTTCTCCTGTCTGACTCTCGTTCTGTCCTCGCCACCCTGTCCTCTCCTCCACCTTTCCTGTTATCTCAAACTCTGTGGCAGATCTGGCAGAAACTGTCTTTTTTCTCCTCCTGTTCTATCAGGCTACAATGGGTCCCCAGACATTCGTTTCTCTCGGGGAACGACACAGCTGATGAGCTTGCCAGACCGGGAGCACTGCTTGCACCCTCTGCAATCCCTTGTAGTCTCTCTCCTCTTATCTCTCGTATCCACTCTCGTCTTTTCTCGGACTGGAGGCGTACTGTCTCTTCAAAGTATTTTGACACACAGGTTCCCTCAATGTCCACTGAGGAACTTGTGCTCCCTCGTCATGCTCGCTGTGTCCTCTCTCGTTTTCGCTGCAATGGACACAGCCTTCTATTAGGTTCCTATCTCTCTAGGATTGGCAGAATCGAGAATTCTTCTTGCAGCGCCTGTGGACACTCGTCCCAGGACATCTCTCATCTCATTCTGCACTGTCCAGCTACGGACTCTTTGCGCCGCTCACTCTTTGGCGACCCTCTGTCCCTTTACGACCTCTGGTCCAGACCCTGGGGAGTTGCCCGGCTTCTGGGGCTCCATGGTCTTCCGCCATGCCCCATCCCTCGGAAAGGGTCGGGTAATCAACAACAACAAGCAAAAATACCGGTCTGCTTGGTACTTTTTTTAATTCCAAATGATGAGGATACATATTTGACTTTGACAGACATTATAGTATTGATCAATTTTACTTCAAAACACAAATTTTCAAAACCGCATAAATTGTTTCCCATATTTTGCGCACTCTTCTACGAAGCTCATATACTGTTGCACATATCTATTCATCTGTAACGCAAATCGAAATTCGGTTCAATAGCTTGTGAGCTATCAAATCGCCAGCATTCACTTTGCATTTTATGGCATAAAAACTTTGGAAAATTTTAGACACAAAACGCTGTTTTTATATATTTAGCTAAGTTTATCAAATCTTTGAACACAGACTTCATATCTGGACCAAGACAAGATTTGGTAAGCGATGTTACATAAAACCTATCAAGGCAATATAAAAGGGCATTTGGTTTTGCCTAATGCAATGGTTACTAACCGGGTACGAACTCTTACACCAGTAGTAATTTACGCTTTTATGGTAGGAATTGCCTTATTTCATAGTTTACAAATGAGGAGTTCGACATTATTTTAATTTGCTTCATTTAATGGAACATTTGTGTTTCAATATTATTTCATGCATTTATTTAGCTTGGTTGTCTTGCAACGAGACGTTATCAATACAATCAAGTTCACAGAGGAGCTAAACATTTTAAAAGCCGAGGCAAGCTTGGATAAAACGAGCATTTTTGATTCTTCGACAGGCACTTTTACTTAAGATGAGGACAACATTTAGGAGATTACATAATAGCTTACATCACTAGTTCTCCTTTACAAAGAATGTCATCTTTGCAAAAGAAGGAACTAACGACTCTTCCACGCATGATTCAATTTTTGAAGGATGAATGATTTTTGTTGTCATAAAAATGCAATAGCTTTCAGCCTAAAATGTTACGACAAAAATTTGCAGAAGTTATAGCAATTTAGGAAATTTAAATAAGTTTTGATGATTCAAACAAAAAACTTTATTGAACAAAATTAAATTAACCTAACAGAATACATTGAAGCTTTTGGTCCCCTCTCTGGGACTTCATCAGGGCTAAATAAATAAATCTCAAAGTCCAAGATTAAATTTAATTGGATATTGTGGGACTGGACACTATTGACTAAATTAATTACGTTTTAGCGCTGCACCTTTCAATGAAACGAGTGCAGAGGCGACTTCGCTCTTTGTGAATGACCGAGTTTTATGTTTAAGAATGACTTAAGGCGTTTGATTAGCAGCGCTTCCACTAGTTTAGCTTCAGTGTTTAGATGACACTTTTTTATAATGTGAAATTTTGCTCTGCTTGCATTGTTTCTCTGCAGTCTTTGCACTGATCGCCATGAGATTAAATGGCGGAGTTAGATGAACTTAGATTATTGGAAAGATGGTTTTCAATTTTGACAAATAGTTGTCTAGTCCTCATACCGATGTATGACGTGTACTTATCACAAAAACAGGTATATTGATAGGTGCTACTATAGCGTGAGGTCTACCGACATAAGTCACCTACCGAGATGCAGGGTGAGGTCTACCGCTTGATTCGCATCTACCGAGGTGCAAATCGCGTGAGGTTTGGGTTAGGGTTAGAACCACTGCCCTAACCCTAACCTTAACCCTAACCCTAACCCTAACCCTAACCCTAACCCTAATCCTAACCCTTAACCCTAACCCTAACCCTAACCAATGATTTATTCGTGTTTTTCTTAGAAGATGTACGAACTGTGTATCTACCGAGGTGCAAATCGCGTGAGGTTTGGGTTAGGGTTAGAACCACTGCCCTAACCCTAACCTTAACCCTAACCCTAACCCTAACCCTAACCCTAATCCTAACCCTTAACCCTAACCCTAACCCTAACCAATGATTTATTCGTGTCTTTCTTAGAAGATGTACCAACTGTGTATCGTTAGAATAAATTTACCTTTGTGTGTGGAATGTATGTGTGGTGTTTGGAATTATTATAGCTATAGTAGTAAGTGTGTAGCTATAGTGTAGCTATAGAGGGGTGAGGGATAAATAATTCAGTGGTAGACCTCACGCTATAGTGGTAACCGGAGGTAGATCTCACGCTATAGTGTGGTAGACCTCACGCTATAGTAGCACCTATTGATAGACGGTATTCGGGCAGAAAAGAGTGGGTAGAGTAAATTTATGGCTGAAATACGAAATTATTTCATAAGTTTATTTCTATATCAGTGCCCAGTCGGTCGCGAAACATTGCAGCAATGCTTTTGCCGAATTTGATGAATGGAATACCAATACATAAGAGGATTAAATAAGAATTGAAATTAGTGTTATTGTTGAGGGAGTCAGCAGGGAATTGTCGGTAATGACTGTTAAATTTATTCTTAAACTTTTTTATCACATTTAGAATGAAGGATATTGGGTAGCCTTTCGGTTTAAATAAAGATAATAAAGTTAAGTTCAGTTTTGAATAACGATTCATTTGAAAAATATACATAAGCACAATGTAATTAGCAAGTAATAAGGCATCATTTCCAGGACAGAGGTGCTATGCTGTTAAATGTAAGAGTATACCGGTAAAAGTTGGTTTGCGGTATACACTGACATTGAATTCTCCGTCGCAAATCGTTAGTTCGACATCAAGAAATGGTAGTGAGGGGCCTGAGGCCTCCTCACATGTAAAACAGAGGTTGGGGGGCTGGTTGTTAAGCACATTTAAGAACAAATTAACATCGGTTGATGAATTGAAGATAGCAAGCACATCGTCCACATAACGTACATAAAATGATCAATAAAACAAAAGATGTTGATCGAAAATTTCCTTTTCAATCATTCCAAAACACCAATTGGCTAACGTAGGGCCTAAAGGGTTACGCATAGCTACTCCATCAATTTGAGAAAATAGTTTACCATTATAAACAAACATAGCTTCAATACTAAGGCTAAAAAGTTTTTTTAAGATGTTTAGCGTAATTGGTTTTTGGAATGTAGAAAATGTAACTCAGGGGCGACATCACTTGAGAATAATTTATTCACAATATTATCTATTCTAAGGTCATCTAAAACGTTGGTAAAGAGGCTAGTGACATCGAAACTTACTAGTTTTACATCATTTGTAGGTTTAAGTTCTTTCATCTTGTAAATAAAACTCGAAGTTGAAGGTAAGGAATAGCCATCGGAGATATGAAGTATAACCAAAGAATCGAGCCATTTTGCAAGATTATGTTCAGGCGTATTAACCATGGAAGTGACTGGTCTAAGAGGACTCCCGGTTTTATGAGTTTTGGCTTTACCATAAAAACGGCCAGGCACACTGCCTGAAAGTAACAGATTTAAATAGATCACAGGATCAACGATTGGTTTAACCCTAGATTCATAACCTGGGTAAATATTGCCCTTGCTGTTTTTTTTAATTTTATCTTACGTCTGGTACAATAAGATGAACGTTGCCAGCTTATAAGTATTCTCAGTTGATAAATAGTTGTAATAAGTGGTGGTTCGGTTTTTTTCTCAAAGTAAGTATTTTAAAGTTGAAGGGTAAATTTTACCCATGCTATGAAGCATGTTATTTTTTGTTGGGTAAATTTTACCCATGCTATGAAGCATGTTATTTTTTGTTGGGTAAATTTTACCCATGTTATCACTTATGCTAAGAAATAAAACTTATGTTAGATGAACCACAGCCAATATGTTCAAAAGAGCTGTAAGAGAATAAAATCGAGAAACAGACAAAATGCAGGAAATGTGTAGGGCAAAATAAAGATAGAAAAACTAAAATACTGTACTACGAGTGCAAAACACCTGTTTGCATAGAACACAAAATCAGTTTGTGTTTCGAGTGTGCTAAAAATTTATAGGTAAATTTGCTTATTAAGGTACCCTTTGCGCATGATTATGTTTAGTTATATTTAATAAATAAAAGGAAAAATAAAATTCATTGTTTTAGTTTCACTTACCACCTTTTATTTAAAAAATGTAATTGGGTAATAATTACCCATTGTTATGATTAATGTAACTTTTAAGAGGGTTGTGTAAAAACATTATTTGTATAAGAACCAGTTCCTAACTTATGGCCTTAGTATGAAGCGAGCATTTAATATTTAATAATTACCATTTAATAACAGTGCAGCATTTTGAGAAAACGTTGAAATTGTAAATCTGTTACACCGACTACCACTTACCAAGACTGAGAGAAACTTCTTCAGACTCATTACCCCAGTGATTATCATACCTAAGAATATTGGTGGTTCGTGAGGAATTTCAAAGAGACCGCAACAATCATTAGTTTTTGAAATAGAGACTAACTTCTAGGAGTCTCAATCACTTATCACTAAGAGAAAAAGGTTAATATTATAAATACAGAGACAAAATGGTGAAAGTCTTACATTACCCAAAAAAGCTAAATATATCCATTAGCTAGAAAGTTTTAAAACCATTGACTTAACCAAAGTTTTAAGAGCTATCCATGTGTTATAGATTACGAGTCGCAACTCCACTTTAATTTTTTAAATTTTAATGTTTTGGCACTTGTTGGCACTACATACTGAAACTATAGGAAAAGATTGACGTAAGTCAAGCCACTTTTGGAACAAGATTTTACAAAAAAATAGAACATTGATGGATTAAATCAAATGTAATGCTGGGTTTGTTTTGGCTCATTTCATCTGCTCTTGTGGTAGGTTGATCCTGAACGTAAAGTAAGTTGAGCCACATTGAGATAAGTTGATTCACATGACTTTCGGTACTTGGGCTACTAACGAACTTATTAACAGTAATCGGTTACGCTTATCTAGAAACATCGAAAACTACAATTACAAGAATTTGATTTTTGGCAAATGTTACTGTGTCTAACTCGCAAGTGTCACTAAAACAAGCACAACCTGTTAATTCACAGTAAGCTACACCTGCAAGTAGTTTTCAGCAAAACAAATAAAACTGTTCACTTGATGTTATACTGCTTTAATAAGCTTTTTTTGTAAAAAAGAAACATTTGGGTATAATCTCAAGTGTTAACAGAGATTACTTATTAAATCTGCTGTAATGGTAGTCATAATTTTTGTCTTTGATATATAAATTATTATTCTCTGTTACTACATATGGGGTGGAAACTACAGTAGACATCAAATAAAGTGACTAAAAAAACGATTAATGTTTTTGAACTATAATATTGAATAAGCGAGCTGTGCATGCCTTGACTGCCGATAAAAAAAATGCAGAGTGTTTCAAAACAGTGCCATAGTTTAAGATTTTTCTTGTGTCTTCTATTTTTAACATCAAATGTTACTTTTTTCAGATTTAATTAAATCTGTAGATGACAATACTAGCTGAAAAATAAAATTCCATTAACCTCAGTAGAAAATTATTTAATTCCGGTATGACAAAAAATCTTATACTCTGGTCCGTGTCTGTTTTCTCGAGAGTTTAAGGTCAACACTCGTGATGAGCCTGGCTGTAACGCCTTATGGAGAAATGTAAACTGCAACTTTATCCATACATTACATCGGTAAGACATAATTATCAACGGAAGCAAAAAATTTAGTCATGTATGAATGGCCAAACCCGAAGTTGGAATGCACTCCAGGCTGGATTAACCAAATTTGGTTCTCTGATGACGCATACTTCCACATCAATCACTCAATTATCAACCACAACAACATCTCCTGGGGAACTGAAACAACGGAGGAGATCACGTAGAAAGGCAACTGGTTTAGTCAGTAAAAATAAATAGAACCCGATCTATGCTCAGATGGCTGAGACCAGAAAAGGTTGACTCTAATATTGCTGAACCGAAGGAAGTCGTGGGAATTGAGAGTTGTAGAAAGAGATGATTTATATGCGTTAAAAACACAAAAACTGTGTATTAGATATTGCAGCCATTTCCGTCTTACTATTCAGACTTATGTAAATTATTCGAAACCGTAAATAGTGCGATTAAGTTTCCTAAATTGGATTTGAGAACTATTTCAACTTTACCCGTGTGAAAATCAATCTTGCTGCAGAAAAAAAGATTCTAATTGTTTGAACATTCTCCTGCTAAGAAACTGATTGCCTGTTCTTTTACAGTAAAACTTTCTTATTATTTCGATTTTAATCTAAAGTCTTTGGGCTGGAAAAGGTTCTTGAATTACATAATTACCCCGTTATTGACAAATGTTTACATTTTGTTTAAAATGCTTGTTTTGTTTGTATTGTCAAATTCAACTTTTTTCTTTTATGACCACGTGACTTGGTGTGCTATATAATAGTTGGTTGACAAAGTTCTGAATCCATTTTTGAAGTTAGCTGTGGTGAAGTGAAATGAATTGGTGAGTGGTGCTCCTAAAATCAACTTGGATAAGTTATATATTATGTTTTTACAATTTTTTCTGATCTCGCTTTTTCTGGATGGCACTTTATTCAATTTGGTTGCTGGAATCTCAACATAATCTAGCTCTTTCGCTCCCGCGAGATCATTATATAATAATTTTTTCAATATTTGAAAAAGATTATTGTTATGAAAAATTAATTTGGTCTTTATTTCGCAACCGATTTTAACAATTTTTGTGTAAATAAAAGTTTATTTCAAGGCAATTCCGATAAAGTTTTATTTATTCCTTAACTTTTTGTTTTTATACTGAAAAAATTGACCGATATTACCCGTAGTGGAAATTTTAACCCACTAAAATTTTGTAACCTAGTATAAAAAGTAAAATTTGATACATAGGAGATGTAATAACCTGCCAACTATTAAAATCTTTAAAAAGCTCAGAAAATTTTCTTGCCAGCAATATGTAATTCTAAGTAGTAAAAGCTTAGGTTTACTTTATAATAGCTGATAAAAATTGGTAGCCATACACATTTTTTATTTTTTGTTGAAAAATTTTTGATGGTAAGTTATTTCAGAAAATTGTAATTTGCAACAAAGCTAAGTCCTTTGGTGCTTTTGGGATTTTTTCCTGAGATTCGTGGTTATATAGCTGTCTGTATCTAAGTTTTCAAAAAGATTGATTGAAAAATGAAGTCTCTGGAATATTTGATACATAGCGGATACCAAGCAAAAAATTTGTTGATTCTTACACCGAAAAAAGGGGGAGTCATGATCCTGTATCATGTCAGCATGGTCCTGTATCATTTTTAGCAATTAAATATTCTTCTCAAACTACATATTGTCTCAAAGTTTAGGGCATTTTTTTTCCAAAAATAGAAATTGTTGCGTAGTTTTGGCTTAGAGTTATTGTATAGTGATTGATAAAATTGGTAAATTTTGTCGGCTTAATCGGTTTTCAATACTGACCAAAAACACTCAAAATTTGGTTTTTGGATATCACAAATCTCAAATCTCCATGAAAACTAATTACTCTGGTAAATTTTTGCTGTTCATGAGATTTATGGTTATTTAGCTCTATGTATCTAAGTTTTCAAAAAGATAAATTAAGAAATAAAGTCTCCGGAAGTTTTGATCGATAGCCGACACCGAGCAAAAAAGTTGATGCTTTTCTACAAAAAAAGATGTGGGTAAACATGGTCCTGTATCATCTTTAGCAACTAAATATTCCTCTCAAACTATATATCATTTCAAAGTTTAAGAAATTTGATTTTCAAAAACATAAATTGTTGCACCGGTCAAAAAACATTCAAGATTTGTTTTTTTGGACTTCACAAATCTCTAATTTCTAGGAAAAATAATTACTCAGATAAATTTTTGCTGAGATTCATGGTTATTTAGCTGTATGCGTCTAAGTTTTCATACAAATTGATCAAAAAATGATGTCTCTGGAATTTTTGATATTTAGTCGACTTTAAAAACTATTGAAAGCAAAAATTGGTGATCTTCCTACAAAAATGTAGGGGAGTCAACATTGTCCTGTATCCTCTTTAGCAACAAAATATTTCTCTTAAACTACATATCATCTAAAAGCTTAAGAAATTTTCTTTTCAAAAGAATAAATTGTTGCATGATTTAGGCTGAGAGTTATTTTATAGTGATTGATAAAACATAATGTCTGTAGTTCTCTTTAGTACCGGCTTAAAACCACTTAAAAATTGAGAGCTAGACCTCAGAAAATTCAAATTACAGAAAAAGTGCTCCCTTTCCAAATTTGAAATCATGTTAATGCGTTTACACAGCTCTTGTCCTCACCCTGTATCAAGTTTCCACGGAGCTGTTGTATATTAAACACTTTTTATATTGTTTGTGAGATAGAGTACTGAAGGTGAGAAGCTGGTACCCCTAAATTTCATCTTTAACAAAAAAATATTAGTTTTAAGCTTTATATCATCTAGAAGTTAAGAAATTTCCTTTTTAAAAATATGTCATAGTACATGTTTTAGGATAAGCTTTGTTTGATAAAAAGGCTAGTCTACATGATAAACCCTAAATTATCTTTGGTGTCGGCCAAAAACCCCCCAAATTTTGGTGCTAGACCTCATAACATTCCAGTTTTTAAAAAAAATACTCTTTTAAAATATTAAAACACTTTTTAAAAATTGCCCCTTGCTTTTATTTTGTTGTATCAAGTTACCAAGAAGAAAATTCAAACAAAGCACTTTTTATCCCTTTGAAGATGATAAGATACTAATGTATAAAATTTGAGACAATTCCTTAATTGTTTGGTAACAAAAGAATTACAATAAATTTCACGAAAGTGATTATTACGTCATAATGATAGAACAATTAACACTCATGTAACATATGTGTTACATTATCCCTCAAGGGGTTATTGACATTAACAGGCGGGTTATAATCAATCAAAATTAGCTCTCTCAACAAAAAAAGATGGGGAAGAGTAGCCCATGTTTCACCTCAAGCAGCAAAATAATCTATTTAAACTACCATATCATCTGAATTGAAAAGAACCAGTCTTTTAAAGATAGGCAATATTAGGTGGTATAAGCAAAGAGTTATTTTATAACGATTGATGAAAAGGGTAGACGCAGTAGCTTCCAGAACTCCCAGAAAGGTCAAAAATTTGGCTGCTGGGCTTCAAAATATTGAAAATTGTACCAAAAGTTTGTTCTTTGGTGATATTTAACTGTTTTTCATTGAAAGCATGATTCTTTTGCATCATCTAGCGGTCATTTTTAAAAAATTTATCGACCAGTGAGGCCTGCAATACTTTTTGAGCTTTGGCTAACATTGGTTTCCTCAAACAAAAAAGGAGGTAAAAATGTTTTTGGTTTATTTTGAGCCACAAAATATTGTTTTTAAAACAAACATCACGCAAACTGGGATGAAATTTCCTTGTCAAAAATATATTACACTACGGAGTTTGATTTAACCTTTATTTCATTTTGATCGATCAAAAACGCGGTTTCAATACACATCTTTTTGTTCTGGCCCATAAAAATCTTAAATTATCTGTGACTCTGGGTCTCGGAAAAGTAACAATTGTAGAAAAACTAAGTATTCTTGGTACATTTTGGCTATTTTTTCTTAAGAGCATGGCTGGCTCTCTAGCAGGAGGTTTCTAAATTTTTGAAAACATACATAAAAAAATGAAGTCTCTAGAATTTTTTAAAGCTACGGTACCTTATTTTGAATGTGATTTACTTTCCCAAAAAGGAGGGGGTTAAATTACATAAATCATATTCTTGGTTTTGAGGTTAGCATATTCTAAATCACAATGAAATTCCTTTTAACAGCGATAACATAATTGATATAATAGCCAATGGCCTAAAACCAGTGAATGACAAAAGTGGAGATAATTAATCTTTTTTTTATGTAAATTGGCCGTTTTTTTGCATCTGATACAAAGGATTCAAAGACTGCTTCGCGGGAGCGAAAGAGCTAGACCAGGACTGGTTGCAAGAGAGTTGTAAGGCCATTTTCCAATTCATAATGGCAGATCCGATCATTCTGACGATAATTGCCGGTGAGAGTCAGACAAAAACGTTATAGTTTTACCACTCACTGCTTTAAAAGAATGCAATAAGACCAACCTATAAAGCTTTTTCAAAATCATTTTTTTAGTGTTATGCATTTCTTTTTATCTTTTTATGCACTCATTAGTTTGCTCACGTACCAGCTGCAACTTTTGTCAATGGGCAATCACCCTCTCAAAAGACATATAAAAAGTTTGATTGGACTTAATTTTTTAGTGCTCTCCGGAAAATAGTTATCATTTATAAAAGTTTTGAAATTGCTTATAACCTCAGCAAATATTTCTTAAATGTAATATGTTAAACGCAATTCTGTCTGTGTGTAAGTGTGCATGTCTGTGTTAACTCCTCCAAAATTGCTAGGCGTACAAACATCAAACTCGGCATGAATGATCACCTCCTCAGGGTGAGCGTCCTAAAGGGTATTTATAACGTCATGATGACGTCACAATCAAAGATATTTCTTAAAACTCGCTCTTTGGACTCAGAAAAGCGGTTTTTGGCATAAACAAAACCCCGTACCCGATTTACCAACTTCCATAAATTTCGTATTTTTAAAATCTCACATGACGTCATAACTGACAATTAATTGTAAAAAATGCTCTTTAATTTACTCAAAACATATTGATCGTAGAAAAGCTTTTTTCGGAAATCTTAGCAAAGTGCTTTGAGAATAAAATTAACTCTACAACAATTGGTAATGCAGCAACAAATTTTTATTTGTAAGTATTTCAAGTCTTCTAAGCATGCTTTTTGCTTGTTTTTTACGCACTTTAACTTGCCTTATGATGTCATAATGCTGCCTAGCACAATTAAGCAGTCTTCGCTACCAAAGATCATCATTTGTTGATTTTTTCCAAAATTGTAACAGTTTTACAAAATTAATTTAATTTAAAACTGATTTGTGACCTCATTTCTTGATCGATTTTCAATGTTTTCAAAAATTGAAAGGATATTTCAAGTCAATTCCAATAACATACGAGAGGTACACTTACTATTAGTTTTTATACCAAAATAGCCAAACTTTAAGATCTGTGGTGTAACTTTTTTTATTCTCCCTAAACGGTGGTAAGTGGTAAGTTGAGTAAAAACATGTTAGTTTAATGTATGAAGAATATAATAAGGTACTAACAATTAGTATCTCTTGAAAACCGCAGAAATTTGCTTAACAGCAATATGTTGCTCCAATTACTGTAAGTTAAGGTTAAAGATTACTTGGTAATGGCTGATTGGAAATTGTTGCCATACATCATGTTACATTTTTAGTTGAACAATTTTTCTAATAAACCCAAGAAACTTGCAGTTTTCAAAAATGTTAGTTTCTCACCGGAAAACGTTCGCTTGTGATGCATTCTGATATAAAATTTCTAGTTATGAGTCGTTACTTCAACAGCAAGAAACGGAAAGCATCAAGAAATAATAAGATGCCTTGGGTCTTCTCGCATGTAAAACAAAGATTGGTGTGGTGGTTATTAAGTACATTTGATTCTGCAGGTGTTTTATTGAGAAATGCAATACTAAAACAATAATATCGATTTTTTGAGTTACAAAGGCAATCTATCAAATAGAGCTCGCTTTCTATAAACTCTTCCAGTAGTACACAGCATAAAACAATTGTACTCTCGTCATAAATATTCAGTATTGCAAAATTTAGATTTACCTTCAAACTTTCAAATTTATATTACCTTGACGAATAGCTTTGGTGTTTTTTTGCTAGCTTTATTCGCTTAAACTATCCGGATCTGCCGGCATAACCCGCAGGGCCCACATCAGTAACGTCGGGGTTAAGAATATCGGTTTAGCCGACTAAATCGGCTTCACTCAATAAGTAGTTGAAAAAAAGTAAAAAAACTTGATGTTTTTTGACATAGCCAATTCTTGTTCTCAAAATGGAAGCTAAAATTTTTCAAGTAATAAACATTCTTTGGTTGCTCATAACTGCTATCTTGTCTTAAAATTTCTGTTTCCGGCGTGAACGTACGCAAGAACTGAACTTGCTTGCAATTGAAACAGAAAATGATTTGAAACACGTTATCTAGATATTTCGTTTAGCGCATGGAAGCATAATCTCAAAGTTATGGGATGGCGTTGCAGTTACTGATTTGTTTGTACATGTATGAATTATCAAACAGTAGGTCCATTACTTACAACTTTTAGCAACTGTTGGTCTACTTGTATTTTTGTGACCTAAACCTCTGGTTGCGCATATATTGCCTAGTCATGGTATAGGCCCACACATAGGTAAGTGTACTCTTTTGAAAGCAGAAGTACAATTTTTAATAGGAAGTTGAGTAAAAGAGAATTATGGGGAACTGCCCAAAACCGCTCTATTTTCCCCAAAACTTTTAAGTCCCTGGTACCGTGTCATTTTCCATAGGCCCACACATAGGTAAGTGTACACTTTTTGAAAGCAAAAGTACATTTTTTAAAAGCAAATCTAGTAAAAGAGATTTATGGGGAACTGCCCAAAACCGCTCTATTTTCCCCAAAACTTTTAAGTCCCTGGTACCGTGTCATTTTCCATAGGCCCACACATAGGTAAGTGTACACTTTTTGAAAGCAAAAGTACATTTTTTAAAAGCAAATCTAGTAAAAGAGATTTATGGGGAACTGCCCAAAACCGCTCTATTTTCCCCAAAACTTTTAAGTCCCTGGTACCGTGTCATTTTCCATAGGCCCACACATAGGTAAGTGTACACTTTTTGAAAGCAAAAGTACATTTTTTAAAAGCAAATCTAGTAAAAGAGATTTATGGGGAACTGCCCAAAACCGCTCTATTTTCCCCAAAACTTTTAAGTCCCTGGTACCGTGTCATTTTCCATAGGCCCACACATAGGTAAGTGTACACTTTTTGAAATCAAAAGTACAACTTTTTTTAAAAGATCGAGTAAAAGAGATTTATGGAGTGTTGCTCATAGCTGCTCGATTTCCCAAAAAAATTTTAAGTTCCTGGTACCCTGTCATTTGCCATATTTTCAACAGCGTATTTGTAAATCCCCTTCCCTGTCATTTGACTTGTCTTACAAAAAAGCACTTGAGCAAAGTTTAGATATTTGGATTCGCCACAATCCGTTTCCTCAAACGATTGAAATCTTTAATTACTTTAATATTATAGTACAGGGGTGGCCACACTTGGTGTCCTAAAGAGTAAAAAATGATAAAGATCAAAATTTAAATTCACTTTTGTTCTTAATTTAATTTGACTTTAGATTCAAATTGATAAAATCAAATCTACGCTATTCTAATTTTAAATTGACGACATTTTTTTTTCAAATAGATGGATGATATTTTTTGGGCGATCATCATTTTCAAACTTAAAAAATACGCATATGCATCCTTCCACCTAATTTAACTTGTCGCACCGCAGGTTGCACAACTCTGCATCACACCATTGCTCATAAAAACTACTTGAGTCAAAAGAGCCCCATTCAAAGACCCAAAAAGCCGCCTGCGGCTCCCTAGCCGCTGTTTGGTCAGCCCTGTAATAGCATGTTTGTCATGTAACAACATCTCTTGCTCCTGTCATATGACACAAAAAAGATGACTTTGCTTTCTCCTCCAACCTTTGGAAGCAACATGTAATATTAGAAGGGTCATTAACTGAATTCCTGCAATAATTCACACGAGAAGTGGCGAATTTAATCAATTTTGCGACATTCTACTTTAACTGGCAGCAATAGATAAAGCTTTTAATCGCGTTTTTAAAGTAAGTAGTTTTTGAAACAAATAAAGAAAAAAAGACAAGCAAACCAGCTTGAATTGTGTGTTATTTAACACTCCAAAGGAGTGCAGTGAAAAACATATTGGCTCAAGCGGCTACGTCGGCTTCGTTCTACGATTCAAGCGGCTACGCCGATTTTGTTATAAATAGTTCTAACTGCTGCAACAAAACTTCATGAGTTTTGGCATTGGCTGTATTGTCGGCACTGGCTTGGTCGTCAAGTGTTTTGGTCGTGTTTGGTCGTAAAGCCTTGTGGAGAGATGTGAACTGCAACTTTATCCATACATTACATCGGTAAGACATAATTATCAACGGAAGCAAAAAATTTAGTCATGTATGAATGGCCAAACCCGAAGTTGGAATGCACTCCAGGCTGGATTAACCAAATTTGGTTCTCTGATGATGCATACTTCCACATCAATCACTCAATTATCAACCACAACAACATCTTCTGGGGAACTGAAACAACGGAGGAGATCACGTAGAAAGGCAACTGGTTTAGTCAGTAAAAATAAATAGAACCCGATCTATACTCAGGTGGCTGAGACCAGAAAAGGTTGACTCTAATATTGCTGAACCGAAGGAAGTCGTGGGAATTGAGAGTTGTAGAAAGAGATGATTTATATGCGTTAAAAACACAAAAACTGTGTATTAGATATTGCAGCCATTTCCGTCTTACTATTCAGACTTATGTAAATTATTCGAAACCGCAAATAGTGCGATTAAGTTTCCTAAATGAGGTCTGATAACTATTTCAATTTTATTCCGGCGAAAATCAATCTTGCTGCTGGAAATGAGATTCTAATTCTTTGAATATTCCTCCTGCTAAGAAACTCATGGTCTTTTAATTATGATGAAACTCTCCTATTGTTTCGTTTTTAATCTAAAGTCTTTGAACTCGAGGCAATCTTTGACTCTTTATTGTCAGTTATTTTTCATTTTTTTAACGTGCTTGTTGTCTTTGTTTTGTGAAATTCAACTTTTTTCTTTTATTACCATGTGATCTGGAGTGTTATATAGTTGCTGGTGGCCAAAGTTCTGAATTCATTTTCGAAGTTAGCTGTCGCGAAGTGAAGATGGGTTTTGAGAGTTGTGTACCTAGATTTAACTGAGGTGAATTTCATTTTTGCGATCTATTCTGCCCTCGCTTTTTCTGGATGGCACTTTGATAAAATATATGATCAATAATTGATAACTGAATTTAGCTGCTGCAGCCCCAACATACAGATTTAGACTCGGACTAGTTACCAGAGAGCATTAAGGCATTTTGCCAGATCGCAATGTCAGATCCGATCATTCTAATGATAATCGCCGGTAAGAGCCAGACAAAAATATTGTAGTTTTCAATCATTGCTTTAAAAGAATGCAATGATCCCGTCCTATAAAGCTTTATTCAAACCTATTTTTATAATTTTTTGCATTTTTTTATCTTTTTAATTATACATTAATTTGCTCACACACAAGCTGCTGCTTTTGTCAATATAGTTGCTGGAAGAGCAAAAAGGGCCCTCTTAAAAGACAAACAGTATAAAATGTTTGTTTTGGCTGAATTCTCCAGTGTCCTACGAAAAACAGTTATTGTGTAAAATTATAATTTCAGCAAATATTTCTAAAATTTGCTAAATAACGCTTTTATTAACGACCGTTTCATCATAATCTTTTGCAAAAAATTTCATTTCATCCCCCACATTTCATCATACTCCCACATTGCGAAAAAGTACGATAAAATTGTCGTTAATAAAAGCATTATTGAAGTTTTGCACGGTCGAAGTAATTGATTCGTTTGTACAGATATAAACTATTAAATATTAGGCCCTCTGCTTAGGACTTTTTGCAACTGTTTGGCCATTTTTGTGATCGAAACCTCTCTTTGCGCGTATATTGCTTAGTTGGGGCATAAACCCATACATAGGTAAGTGTACGTTTCGAAAACAAAAGTACGATTTTTTCAAAGCGAATCGAGTAAAAAAGCAATATGGGATGTTGCCCATAGTCGCTGTATTTTTTCCCACAGACTTTTAAGACTCTGGCATCATGTCATTTTCCCTGTTTTCAACACACGTTTTTCTAAATCCCCTTCCTTGTTATATGAGGCTTCATATAAAAAAGTACTTCAGCAAAGTTTAGGTTGGAAGGTTCACACCGACATAAACCACAAACATTATATTGAAAACAATTTAGTGTGTATTGCAAACAATGTACCCAACCCAATTTGACAAGACCATCCCTGGACGCGTTTCGTCCTCTTGGACTCCTCAGCAGGGCCTGTCCCGTTCCCTAAACCAAACCCTTCATTTGCAATAACATAAACTCGTTTTCTCCATATGCAATAGCAAACATGCGTCGGATAAAAATTTTTATAGGCCTATTAATTCAGGCGGCTGCGCCTGCTTCGCAAAAAACAGTTCTAAGCACAGAAACAAAACTTCATGTGTTTTGGCAGTGGCTATATTGTTGGTGCTTGATTTTTAGCGGTCTACACTTATTATCGATTAAAGCAAACATTTAATCTTCAGTGTACGCTCTCCTTACTTTTTTGTTACCCAGACACCCCAGCCGTCTACACTCCTGTTATGTAATTTGAAAAATTCACTGCAATTTTTTCTTCCAAACAATCCAATCTCAATTCGATCAAAACGAAAACAACCCAGCCTAGAATCGAACTTATGACTCTGTCGTTTTAAATTTTCTTGTGTTCGTTCTGAACTCAAAGCACAGGTTTTACTAATACGGCAGCGCTTAACATCGAGAGTTCAGCAAGCTTCATTTTGTCGCTCAAGAATGTCAGCATGTAAAAGTTGCTTGCAATTAATCATTATGGTGACGTCACAAAGAAAAGGAAAGCTTTATGAAAGCGTCAAAACAAAGGTTGCCAACTATTCAAACGTTATTAGGAAGTCATCGCTTGTACACGAGTTAAATTATTGGCCTACGACTTTTTCGTGACTGTTGACCTTGCAATACTTGTGCGACGTAAATCTGTGAAAACAGTAATAACAGGTTAATGCTTTTTTGGCATAGGCATGGCAAGTAATCTTCCAAAATTGAAAGTACTGTTTTTTGAAGGGGAATCTAGTAAAAAAACATTGTGGGCGTTGTCCATAGTTGCTCTATTTTTACGAAAGACCTTGAAGTCACTGGCAATTGAAACAACCAACAATTTCACACACTTTTATCAGTTCTGCTGTGACAGGCAGCTACCGAAAAAGATTTTAATGGCTCTGCTAAGGAAAATAGTATTTGTAAAAATAAAATGAAAAATATATTGATTTACGTGACTGCACCGGCTTCATATCACAAGTAGTTTTGAGAATAGTAATTTAACTTGTTTTTTTGACAATATGATATATCGTTACGATTCGTTGAGTATTTTACAAGTGCGCTTAAAAATTTAAACGCGCCGTTGCGTGCGAGATGGAGTTCTTGCAAGTATCGAAAAGTTAAATGACAGTATGGTGCAACATGTAACATTAAACGCACTTGCAAGTGGGCTTAACGAATCGCAACAATGAAATCACAATGAACAAACAAAGAATACGAGTTGTTAATTATTGCTGTAAACGGGGCTTTGCTCGCCGGCTGAAAGTTATAAATGAAATCGATACTAAAAAGTTCAAACTAAAAATAAAATAACATTTCTTAAAAAGGGTAGGTTTACATTGCGTAAAAAGATAGCCAAAGAAATAATCTCTTGGTGCATTTCAGCAATTAATCATCCAATTAATTTCTTTTGATGCAGAATTCAGCTCAAATCAATTTATGATTTGTTTTATGAAAAGCACATAGTTACTACCTTTCGAAAAATCTTTTAATCTTGTTTATACTGTAAGTAGTTTTTGATTAAATAAATAAAACAAAATGTGCAGTCAAACGTTGATCGTGACGTCATTTTTACATTTAAATAGGTAAATATATTCCCACTTGCTAAGTTGGAAACTGGCTTTTGTTTAAGCGAAAAACTTTTTCTCTCCCTCAAAACCTGCAAATTTAAAAACAATTTAATTTTTGTTATGACGTCGTCTTAAAAACAATTAGTTTTTGTTATGACGTAATTTTTGTTATGACGTTGTTATGACGTTTGCATGCCCACAGACAGAACTCTGCTTTGCGCTATAGATACATGTAAAGTATTGCTTATTGTATTGGTTTGGCTGATAAAAATCTGTGAGGCCTCTAATATAAACAAAAAACGGTCACGAATAAAAATGTAAATCAAGATAAAAACACTTTGGCCCAATGCTCTCACAAATTTTTAGCTGGCTACACCATTTGAATCATGTTTTTTAGATTAAATTTTAAATTCCATAAAGTTTGTGCGTTTTTTTCTTTAAAAATAAAGAACTTCATTCACATCAAGCCACTCAAGTTTTAACGACTTTTAACTATTAACGGACGTTGCATCAAACGCTAAAGGCAACAATCAAAAAATGTGTTCAAACAGAGCTAAAAAAAAGTAATAACTACCAAAGTAATTAACTCAACTTAAACTTATTTTAAACTCTTTTTGAGAGTTTTCCAAAAGCAGTAAAATCCTCTGACATAGCGCCTTCCGGAAAGGACCCTTTTTTATGTAGATACCATTGCTTACACCAGGGGTGTCAAACTTGTGGATTTCTGGAGGTCACATTGCACATATGAGCAATCGTACCGAGGGCCACATCAAGTTTTCGATTTGGAGATCACCACTTCTCTGGGCAACGATCTCTGTAATGTAGCCCAAAGTAAGGTCGATCTCCAAAAAAAGGGTCATCACTTTTCCAGCATCAATTTCTGGAAAGGGCTCGGGCTACATCAAGTTCAACCGAGTAAAGTTATCTCCGAATGAAACAAATCTATACCTATCAAGTGTGGCTTGTGATCATGGGTTCAAACGTTTGTTTGAAGATGATCCGTTACAATACCGTCGAAATTCATTAGGAATTTTAGAATCGTCTCGCGGGCTGCATTGAAAGGCTCAGTGGGCAGCTAGTTTGACACCCCCTGCTTACACCATACACTTAAACCTAAAAGTTATTCAATAATGGTCCTTACCAATGGCATATAATGCTTCGAAAGAGAGCAGAGGGACAATGAAAACCGTCTTATTTGTGTTATATTGGGGAAAATGGGGATAAGGGACATCGTTATATGACAAACTTTCTATTGTAGTTAAAAAAATAAAGTTTTCCGTTCTTTCATTGAACAAGATTTGTGACGAATCCGAATAATTGAAGTTTTCTGGAGCACTTTTTTGATATGACGCGTCCATGAGAGGAGTGGAAGTCTACAAAAATGTCATAATGCGTCACATAAAGGAAAGAAAGTTTAAAAATCAGACAAAAAGCGTCATATAATTGTGAACAGCATCTAACGTAAATTAAGCTAGAAATTAGGAGAAATGTTGGCAACTTCAAACATCTCTTCTCGCATTTCATGGAGTGCGAGCACTTCAAACTCGGAAACACTGGTTTAGAAAGATATAAAAAAAACTGCTTAAATTAATGAAAATACTATTTTCATTATCTACGGAGCATGTTGTTTGATTTGCGACTATTTTTTTACTTTTACTCAAGAAAAATACCTGTCATTAGTCATTACTTTTACTTGAGTATTGTTTTGACTAAGTAACCATGCTTTTACTCACATAGATTATTTAGGCTACTTTGACCACCTCTGTTCATCTTAAATCCATGCAACAGCCCAATCATCCCCATAATCGCCGTTAGAAGTTGATTGAAATCCTTCTTCTGTCATAATACTTGAAATTATTGAACTAGCAGTTTGTCAGTATTCAAAATGAAGGGCGAGATTTCGAAAAGCGCAGCGTTATTTTTTTACATCGTGTTGTTCCATAGTCCAAAGACTCCCAAGTTTTTAAGTTACGACCCACTTTTCAAAATTTAAATATTTGAGTCCGGCATAATTCTACACGAACTTTGAAGCACTTGAAAAAAGCGCAGTCAAAACAAAACAGATATTCTAAATGTTCATTTTTTGAGACAAGACATGCAGTAAATTAAATTTTGAATGAATTTGGTGACCCACTGAAATTACGTCCACAACCCATCAGAGTGGGTCGCGGCTTATAGATTGGGAACAGCTGCCATACTAAAAAAAATCTGTGTTCAAAAATTTGCTGCAACGGATTGTTTTACAAAAATCTTGCTTGCTCATTTGCTCTCTTCAAAACGAAACCAAATCATAGCCAATAAGTAACTCAAGTTAACGCTTCCATCAGATGGCGTTGACAATTAATCTAGCTCTATAGTTTTCCACTTTAAAATAATGGCTTAGCATACGCACCGGATCAAATTACCTCATTTTCCCCCTCACTTCAAAACAATCTTATGACCAAATCTGCATTCTAGACTGAATTAAAAAAATGTTTTTATTTCAGTTTTTGAAAACTTTTGTCACTGACTCGCTGTATTGTTTTCTGTATTTCTATCAGCTAGACCTTCCACTTAGGAAAACAGTTTTCCCTTTCATGTCTTTTATTAACCAAATTAGGTCATACTTTTTGCTTGGGTTTTTATTCATAAATACTTTTTTGTAAGCAAGTGCAAATATAGGTAGAGCAACAAACACCAAGTTTCAGATGTTATCAAAAATATTCAATATGTAACATAGACAAAATACAAGATTGTTGAGGCAACATCTTTGCGACTGTCGAGGCATTAATAGCAAGCTTTTGTAATCACCATTACCTTGCAACTTTATTACAAGTTGATTTATATTCTGTGAGATATTTTATGTTTATATATATATTTTAATATAGCTTTGAAAAAAGCTGTTTGAGCCATAAGCTTTTCGTGACGATCTCATCAGTGGCGGTATCGCGTCAAAAGGGAAGATCTAGAGTGAATAAAAGTGTTATGTGAATAATTTGGACGTTAGGCAATCAAGATAAGCCAATGATAGCGCTAGTATTGCAAAGCGCGTCAAAGAAAGATTTCGCAATTGCGATAGTTGGAGAAGGCGCAGCAGGAGGCCAATGCCACGATTATCGAAGGAGTTTGAGAGTGTAAACAAACTCTTTTTGTCTGCATAACACCGGGCGTCGGGTCTTGATATAAGTAGCCTCTAAAAGATTAAGATGAAAAGAGCTGCGCGCTGCGGCAAGGATTGAAAACCGCTTATCATCATAGCTTAATGCTCATCGATCATTATCTAAAAGATGCTGACCAATGGTGGAGTCACAGTCCGGTTTGGTGTCGGTTCGTTTGCACAATCTGTGTGGTTGAGATCGGCGTGGACGAGTCAATTGCTGTCTTAACCCTCTGTCTACCATGGGGTCCAATGGACCCCAAAGTGAAATTTGCTCTTTTAATACTTAGAACGTATAGCAGATACGGTCTTGAAATTCCTTGACTTTTCTTAAGTTATGTTGATCTGTAGCCAATTGGAATATTGTAAATCTAAGATAATGATATGTTGTATAAAAAAAAAAATAGCACCTTATACCAGTGGGGTCCATTGGATCCCACGCTTGTACCAGACATACATAGCGTAATTTGTAGCATCAATGTTGATCTTTACCTTTTGTTTTGAGAAATGTAATTTTTTTGTTTAGTACCACAAACAAAAATATATTTGCTTTTATATAAATCCATCTGTTCAACTCCAATGTTCAACCTGTATTGCGTTTCAAAACAGTTGAAAGAATTAGACGATATTATAAGAATTCAAGTAAAAGAGTTACTTGGGTGAAAGGAGGGACCGGAAGAATCGCCAGAAGCAGTGAAGATCGAAGAAATGGATAAATATCTGGAAGATGATGAAATACTGAACATACTGGAACAGAGCGAAAGTGGTAGTTGGAGTGCATCATCCGATGGCGGAGAGAGCGACCATCTCAGTGTTGAAGTATTGTCTTCATCTGAAGTGTCAGATACTGATGATGATAGCCAAAACTTGAATGCTTCTTCGAGATGTTTTATTTCACGAAATAAAAAGGAAAATTGGTCATCAACTCCCTGCACAAGTAATACTGGCCGCACTGCTGCTTGCAACATTTTTCGCGAAAGAACAGGCCCTTCACGTTATGCAAAATCTCAATGCGAATCAGAATCTGATTCATTCAAACTATTTTTCAGAAATACACTGCTAACCATTTTTCAGAAATACACTGGACAAATGCCGAAGGTTGCTTGTATACAAAGAAAATTGGACTGCTATAGATCAATCTGAATTTGACAAATTTTTAGATGTAGTACATGTAATTCTTATTGGAGTATACAAATCAAATAGTGAAAATGTTGCCCAACGTTGGAGTAAAGAGGATGGGAGACCAATTTTCAATAAGCTTATGAGCCGAAATAGATATCAGCAAATCCTGCGAGTATTTCGGTTTGACCATGCAAATGCACGGAGAAGCAACCGATCAGCTGACAAATTTCAGACTATTAAATATATTTTCGAAGAATGGGATCTCAATTTGCGGGATGCTTACATTCCAGGATCCTACATGACTGTGGATGAACAATTGGTTTGTTTCAGAGGAAGATGTCCGTTTAGGCAGTATATTCCTTCAAAGCCTTGCAAGTATGAAATAAAAGTATGAGCAATATGTGAAGCCAACACTTCTTATGCATGGAAAATGCAAGTGTACACTGGAAAGGATCCTATGATTGGAAGAGAAGTTAACCAGGGAGCAAGGGTTGTCAAAGATTTGGTGAAAGAAATTGAAAATTTTGGAAGGAATGTTACTTGCAATAACTTTTTAATAGCGTGTCACTTGCACGTGACCTGCTTCAAAAGAAGCTTACTCTTGTTGAAACCATTCGAAGAAACAAACCAGAACTGCCACCAAAATTCACACTTGCGAAAGGACGCGAGGTAACCTCAACTGTTTTTGGATTTCAAAGTGATGCCATGATTGCATCATATTGCCTGAAAAAGGGATGTGTGGTAAATATGCTGTCCACGATGCACGCACTCCCTGACATATCTTCAACCTCTTGCGAAAAGAAGCCTGAAGTAATCTTGTATTACAACAGCACCAAAAGTGGAGTGGACATTCTGGATAGAATGGTGCGGACCTACACTTCCACAAGAATGACAAGAAGATGGCCAGTGGCACTATTTTACAATATGCTTGATGTAAGTGCTGTCAATGTGTATGTGGTATGGCATCAATTACAAGGTGAAAACAGCAGCTGCTTTAGCAAAAAGAAGAGAAGAAAGTTTTTGATTCAGTTGGCAAAAGGGCTAGCTGGAATGTTACCGACATATATAAATCATGCTGCTCTGCCACAAAACAAAAGGAAGGGAGCTGAAACTGAAGATCAGCAGCCGAAACCAAAGAAGGCAAGATGTCATCTTTGTGACAGAAGCAAAGATAGAAAATGTAAGCAAATCTGCATTGCCTGCAAAAAGAATGTTTGCCAAGAGCATTCAAAAATCATATGTATTCAATGCAGGCGTGCATAACCTGAACTCGTCACAGCAGTTTTCTAAGTACTGGTACAGTGTTTATTGCTGTGTAATTGGTTTTATTGTTAACCAATGTATGCATTTTTTATTTTCATGTGTCACACTGCGCAGTAAGCTTGAATACACTCATTTGTGTTCCTGCAAACTGCTCATATAAACCCTAATATGCCGGTACCTCAACTTCTAGTGAAGGCTATGTGCATGAATATGCTCAAAAACGTAAGAGAGTAAAACACTTTTGGGGCCCCACCAATCTGCTTGAAATTAGCATATTTTGCCCAATTTTATAAATTTGCCCGAAATCTTATGAATCTTGCTCAGATTTGTCGGAAATTCTCAAATTTTCTAAATTTGATCAAATATGTCGGAACTTTATCAAACTTTTACAGTATAAACACTGCCCCCCAAAAAAAAATTATTTCGAATTTTGCCAAAATTTTTGAATTCTGCTCATTTTTTTAATTGGTGAAGGGGGGGAGGGTTCGCACCTTTGTCTTCTACCCTCTATGGATAAGCTGACAAATATTTCATGGAATTGAAATAAACTTCTTAACATGTATAGGCCATCCAAGACTGTTTTAGTAAGCTTATTAGTAAATTGCACCATATGCTATTCTGTGACTGCGTGTGTCTACTTTTTGTGTATCGGTATTTTCGTTTTTATGTGTGCTTATTAGCAGATTTTTGAGTGTTAACTGCTTCATTTCCCGTTTAGCCAATAATTTTGAAGATTTCCATTGCATTGCTTGTCCTTAACATGCCTTTCTAAAATTGGGGTCCAACGGACCCCAATGGTATAAGTTGAATGAGTTTTTTTTGGTAGACAGAGGGTTAACCATTGCGGAACATGTTGCTTGATGCGATCCTGTAGTGGTTGAGATGTTCGCCCTACGTACCGACTATTACTGTGGCACTTGTATCCATATATAACAAAACGTTTCTGAATGGCAGGTAAAACATCCTTGCGGGCCACAGGCAGCATGCGCTTAGACGTAAAGACCAAGCGGGTGCTTACGGAACCATAGCAGTTTTCCACGGCAGTTTTGACATCTTTTTCCAAGTTTGTGGATGGCTTACCTATCCAAGGGACCCGCAAGTACATAGGACACTTTTCCGGGACAAATCGCTTAAGGGTAGAGAACTGAGCAATTTTCTTGATGATCTGAGTGTTGATGATGTTTTTGGGATAGCCATTGTCCAGTAATATCTTCTTGATCCGTTCTATTTCTTCATTGAGTCTACGCTTGGTGCAAATCATTAGAGCTCGATGCACCAATGTAGATATTAGACTTATTTTGCGTTTGAGAGGACTAAAGAACTCCCAACGCAAATACTGGCCAGTGAAAGTGGGTTTCCGGTGCACACTGGTCTCCAAGCCAACATCTGTTCTTTCGACGTAGACATCAAGAAACGGTAGACATTTCCCTTTCTCTTTTTCAAAGGTAAACTTGAGGGATGAATGAAGGCAGTTAAGTTTGGTCAGAAATTCATCTGCTTCAGTTTCGTGATCGAAGATGGCAAACGTGTCGTCAACATATCTGAAGTATGTTGGAGGCTTTCGACTGTGACTGTGACTCCGCCATTGGTCAGCATCTTTCAGATAATGATCGATGAGCATTAAACTATGATGATAAGCGGTTTTCAATCCTTGCCGCAGCGCGCAGCTCTTTTCATCTTAATCTTTTAGAGGCTACTTATATCAAGACCCGACGCCCGGTGTTATGCAGACAAAAAGAGTTTGTTTACACTCTCAAACTCCTTCGATAATCGTGGCATTGGCCTCCTGCTGCGCCTTCTCCAACTATCGCAATTGCGAAATCTTTCTTTGACGCGCTTTGCAATACTAGCGCTATCATTGGCTTATCTTGATTGCCTAACGTCCAAATTATTCACATAACACACTTATTCACTCTAGATCTTCCCTTTTGACGCGATACCACCACTGATGAGATCGTCACGAAAAGCTTATGGCTCAAACAGCTTTTTTCAAAGCTATATATATTTTATATATTCTATTTTATGACTAACTAATGTCACATGACAGGAATACTCATCGGCTATGTTAGGTTAAAAGATATTTGTTCAACCAGCTATGCTGGATTTATCTTGACAACATTTGTGAAAGCGGCAATGAAAAATTATTTCAAACGTGATCATTGTCCTGTTGCCTCAGACGGTGACCATCCTTCTCTTCAACCAAAACTCGTCTAACGTACAACCAACCTATCATTTCAAAACCTTTTATCCGTTTTGTTTAGTTGATACGGATTGGGAAATACAAAGCTGGGGGTTGGGGCCAATGTGAAAATGATTTGCAGGATTACAGAAAAACTATAAGTTTTTAGTGATAAGCATATTACCCAATTTGCTTAGCTCCCCTTCCGCAATTATATTTTTGACGTCAAGTTTCTTGATAGTGACTATTTGCCCCGGTCTTGGCACAGCGAGAAAAGGAATCATGCCTCCACTGAATGTTGTGCACCAGATGCCATTTTGTTTTCTCCATGCTCGGTAAAGCTGTGGCTGACCGTCATGAGTTTTGCCTGAAAAATACTTTTTGGGGGTCAAATATATTGTTTACTTATGGATTTTTGTGCCTCTACTTCAGTTTATGGTATTTTCAAAGTAGTGAAACAAGTTATAGTCATTGTTTCATTGTTTACGTATAGTTACTGTGAAGTACAATTCTGTGTGGTGTGTGTGTGTGTGTGTGTGTGTGTGTACTTTAGTTTTTCTCTAGTATATAGACGTAAAAACACGAAATTGACTCAATTGGCTACGACTTTGAGTTGTCGCAATGGGATTAGTGGCATCATGGTGATGTAGAAACTGATTTCCTGATAAGTTTACTTACTGATAATCTTTATTCTTTACTTGCTGATATTCTTTACTATTTCTTCCATTCCCGTTCCCTGGCTGCGCTACCTCGGGACCAAAAACCTTGCACATCCTGAAATGTAAGGTTACAACGAAATTACAAAAATTTGTAAGTGGATCTTGCGCTTAATTGTCTACTTCTGCAAAAGTATATTTTGCTTTGGCACTTTTCCATAACTCTAATTTTTTGCTCCCTCCCCCTCATATTTATTGAAAAAACGAAAAACTCGTAAAATGATAAGACTTCTTGAGTAAAACTATTTTTGATGTGCGGACTAAGGAAATCTGGTTTGCGGTCATTTTGGCGCCCACTTACTACTTTAAAACAGTTTATCTTGTCCTCTTATTTAATAAAGGGAACGATTGAATATTTGTGAAATGATCGGCTGCTTCAAGTAAACCAACTTGATTTCAATATGAAGCTTGGTATTTAAAAAGAGAGTTAATGAAATACAATATTTGAAAAAAATCAAATACAATAAGCCTGTAAATGTCTGAAAATAGAGGAAATATATTTATTTAAAGTAGTGTATTAAATGTACTGAGATCAAGTGCAAAACATTTGGGGTTGATATGGCTCTTTTGGAAAAGCAGAAGTTATGGCACATAGGTTCGGTCAAAGAATTTAATGTCATGAAAACATAATTTCAAAAAGCCCTGCACCAAGTCGACAAATATATCTAAAACTAAAGAGTTTATTTTTGTAATTGTAAAAACGACCGCCACTTTGGTGCTTATTGCCGACGTTTTGCCCTCTCTCTCTCTTACTTATTGGAAAAAAACGAATAAAAATTTTAAAAATAATATTTTGTTTGTGAGTTAGACCGGTTTGGAAAAGAGTTTGATATGATCAGGATTAGCATCAGAGAAGCTTTCTTCCTATAAATAACAGCTTTTCCTTAGTTCCTTCACAAATGTTATTATCGTGAACCTGTGGCAATCGGCTGAATCAATACTTTTTAGCCCAACATAATTAAAGGGCAGCCTGCCTGTCAACGGCGGCTAAGCCAGCTAGGAGAAAGGGGTTTATAAATTTGAAAAGATCAATAAAAGAAGTATATTGCCAAGCTTGCAGAAGAAGCAAAGCCATAACACCATTGGACTTCCGAATTATGTTGGCTCATATATAAAATTGCTGCTCTGTGTAATAGCCTAAATGTAAAAACTGTTTGATATATTGTTGGGCCCCTCCTCCTCAGTTTTGATAAAAGCATCTCGACCAATCAACCACCTTTTTCTCACGGAAAGGTGGCGATGACACAATTTGTAGTTTGGTTGTATTCAACGCTATTTTACTGTAAACCATCATTGAACCATCATCGCAATATTGCTATATTACTTTAGATATAAAAGTTCTAAACAGAGGTGTAAGCCAGAAGTTTCATTCGCGGGAAAATGAATAACACTAATCTTTACCAGAACTTTTGATAAAATGCCAAATATCTTCTCGTTTAAAGGATTTTCTATGAAAAAATTTCAAAAAAATGTTGGAGAACAGCGACATGTCCTCCTTTCCTCTAAAATTATCAACGCTCTTCGTTTCAAACACAGTTTAGAAGTGGCGAGATGACATGAAATAAAATCGTTTCAAAATAGAATGTCACTTGTAGCTGAAGTGGGTATCCTCGACACTTCATCCTTGTAAGTAACCATCAAGCATTTAAAACACAGCGATAGCAGTTTTCTTTTTTCAGGTTGAGCTGCAAAGTAGTTGCGCCTACTACAAAAGCAATTGATCTTGTTAACTCTATCATTGTAGAATTTGCATCATATTTCTGATCATATTTCTGACATTGTATTTCTGATTAAAGTCTTTAATGTTTGTGAAGACAATGAACATGCTGAACACATGGATGGTGGCGATGCTTTTGTTTGCTCCTTTGGCCTTCTCCCAACAATGTCGTCAAGTAACTGTCTGCAACGAAGAAACTCCCAACTTGATGAAGGGGGATAAGGGCGATGTCGGATCGCCTGGTAAGGCCGGCCCAGTTGGAAGTAGAGGTCCAAAAGGAGAAGTTGGAGGAGTTGGTCAAAAAGGAATGCAAGGGGAGTCCTGTGCTTTGGGATCATTTGAAAATACATTGATGAGTAAACTTGCAGGTAAATTTATTTGATTGAAAAATGTGCAAGCAAAACTTCAATCTTGATTTAGCTTAACGGAACATTTGTCATGAGTTTTAATGCATGAATCAGATACACATGCATTTTGTTAATGATGCCTTGACGTTTCTTAGCGATAAATTGCTCATAGATATTGGCAACAGTTGACTAGTGTTGTTTTGTTTAATTCATTTTCTGACGTATTAAAACATATAGTTCGCTACATTTGCAGTCATTACAAAATTACTTAATGAGCGTTTTAATTTCAGTGTTGGAAACAATGTTGGTTCCATCATCTTGTCTTTATTCGTCAGTTTACGGGAGACAGACTCTTCAAACAGGCGAGGAAGCATTTTGCGACAACGGTTGGACTGTAAATAGTTCCTTGAATTTGTCAAATTATGTATTAACAAACTTAATTATCAGGTTTTTTGCTGAAAAATTTATTTTTATTAGCTTGTTAATTTTTACTTTATTTTACATAAACTTGTCAACGCACCCTACGCCTACCAATCTAGCAGAAGTTACTAATGAAACTGCAGTTGCTCAAACATCCATTTTGGTCTATTGTTCCTACGTGATGCCCGTCCATTCTATGGCCGTCTAAAATATAATTGAATCTATTTTCGTTTGAATAATATCTTTAGTTGAAAATATCTTTCGTTTGAATAATATCTTTAGGGTGAGGAGGTAGAAATAGGGCCTGTACAATTGTTTTCCTAACCTATGAATTGCAGCATGGCTTGCTATATCCCATCGCCCAATGCGATATGAAAATTTCGTAGGTGCCCTTCAGAATAAACAAAGTACTTTTAACAAATGTTTTCACAAATTGCTTTGCATATACTCTTAAATTAGTGTTTAATGATATTAGTACTATAACGCAAAGCAAGTACTGTACCATAAAAACAATAAAAAAAGTGCCACCCGGATCCAAGCAAAAGCCCACGCTTCACTTAATTGGTCAATGGCAATCACTCATACTTACGTATTTTCTGCAATTTTTCACCAAATCATCGTAAAAGAACCTTAATGGAGAACAACTAGTTTTGAGCCACTTTTATGGTTATTTTCGCTGAATTCTTATCAAATCCACGTGATAGCCTTTCTTTTGGTGGAAATCAATTATTTCATACAGGCTCCCGCCCCTCAATTTAACAGACACCGACAATCAAATAATGCACATATGTAGATTTTCAAAAATGCGGCCCCCAAACTAGGGCTGCCTGGGGCGGACTGGTCTTCCCCCTCTTTGGTACGCCACTTGTCGTATGGTGGTTGATAATGTAATTGTTGACCAAAACACAATCAAGGAAAGAGAATTATTTGTATACATTTTTATTTTCTAATTAAACCAGTAGTAATTTCATGTGTCTATGTTGTATAATGCTTGACATCAAGTCAGGCTTTACATATACAGCTATTGCAAGATTTTCAGCACTGGCCTATGGCCAACTCTTGAATGGTCAATGCGGCCCTCCGGCTAAAAGTTTTTCCACTCCTCCTCTAGAGTCAAGACTCCATTTCATTACACATACCAGCATAGCCACCCCCAATAAAGATTTTGCCTAACCGATGGGACCCAACGCCACCGGAGGGTATTCAATAACTTCAGAACTTCAGAACTTGCAAATCACACACGTGGCAGCAAATCAATGAGGCCGGCTTGGGGCAAAACGGAGGCAGCAAAATAATTGCTCAGCTTTTCCGGTCTCGTCAGCCTCATGTACGGGGATAACATTTCATGATTATTATATACTGGGATACCATTGAAAATTTGTGTGGTGCCCTCCCTTTTGTTCTAAGCGCGTAGCCAAATTTTGCTCAATGGTTAATCCAGCTCTGCATTAACAGTAGGTGATATAGTAAGTGTGGTTATTTAATCTTAATTTATAGTTTATTTAATCAATAAAAAATTTCCTTGCTTTCACTACAAACGGGCAGAGCTGGAAATTTTCTGTACGTCCCTTCAATAGTGATGCCATGATCGCAGTAACTACCGGCACCATTTACTCGAGAGCCATCTGTGTGGTATGCTGTAAATGTGCTGCTGATATTCATGATTTCATCCACAGGGCAGTTCAAAAACAAAGCATGTATTGCTCCTTCTGCTCTTCTGATACTTCTTTCACTTGTTGCTATGTTCAAATCGATACTCTCATAATTTTCATTACGATATTTGCAGTTATTGCATGATAAGGCCTGTTTCTACAATTGCAGTTATAGCTTGTGCTTTGAACAGTGCTATTTGCTGGTTAACATATCCAATACAACCACTCGATATTATTATGCTAAATTAGCATATTACAGATCGAATGGGGGTAGTGTGTCTGTGGTACCATAAAAGCTCTAACCAGCTTGGCTCTGCCGAGAAATGAACAGTAAGGCTAACTTGCACAATGTTACATAATGATTGTGTTGGACAAAATTATAAACTGATACAGGTTTAAATTATTTGTATCACCTTTTACTAATCCTTTATTTCGATTTATTTATATTGTCCATTTCGAAAAAAGAGTTAATTTGTAGTTTCATTACCTAGACAAAAATGCATGTTTCCAGCATATTATGAGTACCGGCAATTACAACCTAAGCAACAGCTTGATATTACGTTTGTTTCTCCTGCTGTGCAGGGCTTAACCGTTCCTGACTTTCTTGGAGCAATGCTATAAATTTCGGATGTCTTTCCTGACAAATTCCAGCCGTGTTTCTGCCGAGATTTGACCTGTCGATCTTATGTTTCAAAGTTGGAAATGTCTATCACTACACTAAGGCAGCTACTTACCTGTCCTCCACTACACTATGGCGGTTGCTGGCTTACCACTACCGTACACACGACAAATTGCATTCTCCAGATTAGTGGCATGGCCAGAAAACGATTTAAAAAGGCACCCAACAAGAAATTATTTAATGTGGGACTAAAACTGAAAAAGGCTAATGTTTATGCAATTTTATGGGTTTCTGTAATTTTGATAGATATTTGGGAGCATGATCCCTGTGATTCCCAACCCTTTATACGCCTTTATCCTAGACTTCTGAAAATAAACTGAGATAAAAAATTACATTCTGCCTCATTTGATTACAACTTTAACCTTTTGCGATGAAAATACTCTTAGTCATCTGCAATACATAATTTTTGTTTCCCCTCTCCCTTCCCTATATAATATTGGTTTTCCATTTGGTAATGGTTTTTACAAAAAATTTCAAAACGAGATTTTTTAGTCCCTTAGAATGACCTATGACAGAAATCTGTTGTTCTCACAAGAAAATAAAATTTAAACCCCATCCTATTTACACCACCATTTAGGTTGTATGAAATTTATTTTTACTAGCGCTATCATTGGCTTGTCTTGATTGCCTAACGTTCAAATTATTCACATAAAACACTTATTCACTCTAGATCTTCCCTTTTGACGAGATACCGCCACTGATGAGATCGTCACGAAAAACTTATGGCTAAAACAGCTTTTTTCAAAGCTGTATTGAAATTTATTTTATTTGTTAACATACGAGTTCCACATAATATTTTTATTGAATGTGTTAACGTTTTCTTATTCTAAGGTATTTCAAAGACGCTTTAGTGGAGATGTCGATTTCAACCGAAATTGGACTGAATACAAACAAGGCTTTGGTGACTTGGACGAAGAATTTTGGCTGGGTGAGCTGTCACTGTTGGGTCGTTAATGTGACTAAGTGTAAGTTCGTATGGCCGGGGTGATTGTAAGTTTGATCCTCACAAAGAAATGGACAATATGTTTTTGCTAAAGTGACCTTTATGAGATAAAGCCTTTCAAGCAATGGTGGCAAAACTTAATCAATTTGCTGAGTTTAAGGTGATTGTATCAAGTTATGGCTTAATTTCAACTTCTTCCCTTATATAACGGAAGTAAAAGAAGACCTAAAGACCTCAATATTATACGAAAAACTGTCTAAGCAAAATACAGTCGATGACCTACAATTGGCCAGAGGCTTTAGATAAAGCGTAGCTAGAGCTTTTCACATGTTGGATCTAAACTATGACCATGAAAGTGGAAGTTCTGTCAGCACCCTGCATATTCGAGTCACTCGTGAATGTGCAGGGGATAATGCAGGTGCATTGTCTTTAGCATACTGCTAGAACAATAGTGTTGTCATTTTGTATAGCATTGCACTTGAAATCGAGGCCCCAGACCCCCATTTTCTAGTGACCGTATACTTCTCCAAAAGATATCCACGCGTTTCCACGTATTTCGAAAACGAACAACAGCAAATAAAACGGAGTAGAAATTGGCACACCCGTACTGTAACTGATACTCCAAAACATAACAGGCAATTACATGATCAAAGTAAAAATCAAGACATTACTAAACCTTGAAATTAAAAAAATAAAAGCTTAAAATCCAAACGGCAATTTGTCGGCGATTCAGGTTCTTAAACCAGTGATTGAATGATAATACAATCAACTTCGCTTTATCGGCCCAAGTTTAATCGAAATACCAGCCTAATCGAAAAGTAAATAAGCGGTCCCAAATTTATTTCACAAAAATTTTACCTGCGTGTTCCTATCACTACTACGTTTGGACGGATCATGTCATTCCTACCGCTTTTATTTACCAACGTTTTATTGTTTTTTTCATTTGTTTTCTTTCTCATCACCTGTGCAATTTTAATATGCAATATGATGCATCAATAGAAGATGTGGGCAATCTACTACGTTATTGCCAAGCCATCTTAAGCTATAGACTACAGAAAAACAAACGTTTTGAAGCATCGTCAAATCTAATAATAATAATTAGCTTCCAAATCTTCGAAATTTTCAAAAACTTTATGTGCTTGTTCTGGAGAATTGCTTAGTAGATTTCCAGTTCTTCTAAATTGGTCCAATGACTTTCCAGAAACTTTCTTTTGACTATTGTAACAGTTAACTGAAACGCTGCGTTCAAAAAGGTTGCTTGATGCTCCTTTTGATAAGTATTTTTTTCAAAAATTAAGAAATTTCAAAATAGCCACTAACTTAACAACCTGAAACTAAATGTACATATAAAATAGAAATAGATAATAAATTATTCAAGATTATGAAATTTCAGGAGTTTTTTAGTTTTCAAACATTTCCTGTTTGAAGAGATATGCGTCGAGAGCAAAATATGTTGCTAAAAATGTTTGTGTAAATTAATACGTAAACTAGATTTGAAATAATACAAGATTTCAATTATGATAAATAAAGTGGTGCTTTTAGCGATTGAATGCTTATCATAGATGTTTGTTTAAGTGTATCTTTATTAGGAGAGAAAGCCATAACTTTTGTGTTTAGCTCTAAATTAACAACTATCAAAGTCTAACTGTGTTTTACATCATTCATGTCCCCTTCCTTCTCAGCGCTTTTATTTGACATAACTTTAAGTACTATAATAATGATTGTCTTGCAATATTAAAGGTCTTGACAAGATTCACAACCTCACCAAAGACAAAGGATGCAAACTACGAGTTGACATATGGAATACAGATGACCTTCATTCATACGCTATTTACAGGTATCAACTTACAATAAATATTCTAGGCGTTTATTCAATGACATATGCAGGGTCTGCCATAAGTAATTACATGATTTTATTGCATCATTATCAATGTAACATAGAAGAAATAAGCAATTGCCATAAAAAAACTTGCAAAGGGTACAGTTATGTTTTCGCAACACACAACCTGATGTTTGTTGAAGCTCTGTGTGCTTTACATAGAATTCAATGCACTTTGCCAATCTTTTAGAAACTCTTTGCTAATCTGTCAGGGACTATTCCGTCAAAATAAAAGTTGGCCAACACTGCCTTTTGATGAAATAGCCAGCCAAACACAAACGCGCTCAAGGTTTACGCGATTAACAATAGTTTTCTTCAAATTTTCAGTCTCCCAGTAAACACAATTACGCTGATTAATGCCGCCGTTAAGTTTAAAAATTGCCTCATTGGATCACAAAATGCAGTCGAAGTCCAGCTCTCTTTGGTCGACCGTCTAAAGGAACTGCTCACCGAATTCCACCTGTTTGTTCTGGTCGCCATGATCAAGGGTGTGGTTGAGGTGCGGATAGTACGGCCGATAATTCTCTTGCCTCAGCATATCTCACTTTCGTTTGTGACATGCCAAGTTCCGTGCATTGTGCTCAAGATGATTTTTGAAAGCTCTGTGACATCAAGGCCACCAATTTAATTTGATGCTCAGCCATTCTTGCCATAACTGGCCAATCTGACAGGGGGAAATCCTTCACTGGCCAGAGGCATCAGAATCGAGAAACAGGGAGCAAATGTTGTTTTTTTAATTTAAAAAAACTTTCAATCATAAGAATCTATTAAGACCAAGTAGTGGCTTGACTTTTATGAAAGAATCTAAGCAAATTTTTCATTTGATTAACACCCACTTTGGCAAGTAATACTTTTTTCCCAGCTTTATTGCGTTTTGTTAATGTGGCGGTAAATTTTCTGCATTGGCTTTATTGAAGGAAAAACGGAAGGCGGTCCCCTAGTTGAAAATTTTACGCAACACCTCTCAAAGTAGGGAAGTCATGCATCCCTTGAAAGACTCGAAGATTTTATGTGGGTTCCCAAAAATTCAGTTGGTGAAGTAAATACAATATAAAATGCAATCTCATTTAATACTTCACATTTTTTCTTCGCTACATACTGAAATAAATTTAATTGCTCAGGCAGGTAATCTTATTGAAATGTAAATTGTGGATCATTATCGTTATTGCATCATAAATGTTCATTGTTCAACATTATTACTGCTGGAGTACAACACAAAAATGTAGTAAGCGATTTTCAAGAAGATTGTTTTTCGAAGTTACATTTGCTCTCTAATTACGCGAAGGCGTGTCAGCGTATTTAAGACTAGCCATGAATGTAAATGTATCAATTATCTTACTTCTGTGGATAAAGCAAAAGATTTGTGTGACTCTAAGACAGCGTGGTCCAATTACTTTTGACTCACGGGCCACTTTACAAGAACATGACGATTTGCGGGCCACCTCAAACAAAATGTCACAAGATCAAAAATTAAACAAGAAGAGATTCAGATTCACAAGTTCATTATACAAAGAACAGATTCACAAGATTTGAAAAAAACAAACGGCAAAGATAAGCGAGTGCGAAAAATAGCCAATTTATTTCAAATCTATATTAATGGAATGCATTGATAGGGATTTGCATGAAATTGGCTACTTTTCGCACTATAGTTTCTACATTGTATATCAATATCGATGCTAGTGGTAGCAAGTCGGAGACAATTGTCCAGTTGGTTTGCCATTCGATTTCTGTTTCTAGATTTGTTCTGCTTCATGGTAGAAAATGTACTCTCACACACATATGTGCTTTCAAACATTGAGTGCATTTTTAGTGCGAAATTTTTTAATTTGGGAAATTTATCTTTGCTGACTAATTTCTAGAATCTCTCGTAGATTTCGTTTTTTCTTGAAAGCTACAATAGGTCGCACTAAAGCTCATAGAATTCGAGCTAAAATTCTGGTAGCGGTGCCTCCACACTAACATCCATAGGATTGTTATACAAAGAGAGATTAGGTTTTAATCTATAAAAAAATCTTTAAATCTATTCTCTAACTCATGAGATAAAGCTTCAATACGTTCCACAAAACGAAAGCATTCTACTTTTACATCATCTGCCAGAAGCTAGTGTAAAAAATCGAAGCGTGAAAATCATTTTTTTTCAAACATGTAGCAAATAGGCGCAGTTTCATTTGAAAGCTTCAACGTGCCCAACTAAATGTGAAATATTTGATTCAGTGTTATTACTGGTCATCGCTTTTGCGCCATCAATTACATTGCAATACATGAACATTTTTCATAACTTCCATAATCATGAAAAACTGACTCAAGGGCAGCATAAATATTTGAGCCTTTTGTACCTTCATTCAAGAAATACACTTCGACTAGTTTGTCTTGCACAGCAAAATTCTCATCAACAGTGCGTATGAATATAAGTAGCTCACTTGTGTCATTTATATCCGTACTCTCACTCAGTGCCAATGAAAACTATAAACAGTTTTCTACCATACTCTTTAGCTTTAATCGTACATTTTCGCCGAGATCACTGATACTTCTCGTAATAGTCTGATGAGATAGTGATGCAGTTTCAAATTTTCTGGCAACCTTGTCTTACCCAAACACATGTGCCATTTTTATCGCACATTGTTTTATCAACTCGCCATCCATTATTGATTTACTTTTTTTTAACAACATCAGAGCGATTTCATACGCTGCTACTGTACTTGTTGTTTGTGGTTTTATGAAACTACTTAGAACTTTCTTCTGTTTCTGATATTCCCTTTTAAGACGATCAGCAATGTTGCGTTTCATAACGTTGCTTAACATTATATTCCTTCACCAATGTAATTACTTGCTTGCAAACCAGACATAATGGCTTGCCATCATTTTCCATCATAAAATAGTTTTCCAACCACTTTTCATTAAACATTCTGCCTTCATTGGCAAACTTTGTCTTCTTGCTTGTTTCCATTTTAATAGTGTGTATATCTTTTCCAGCAAATTTAGAATATTTTCAAATTATTATTTCGACTCTGGCTAAAACTTTAATTTCCTCTTTCAGATTATTTCACTTGAAACATCAACATACTATTGAACATATTTAGCGTCTCGTGAAGAAAACCAAGTCGCGTCCGTATAGTATTGATTTTGTTTTTTCTCTTTATTGCCATGTGAAAAGCGAGTTATCGCAAAATATTTTATGGCTGGCAATTTTATGAAAAATTGTCTACCTGTAACATAGAGATAATGAATTAAATCAATACTGAGGAAGTTCGTGGGACACAAAAATTCTGTCCGCGGGCCTGTTATTGGACCACGCTGCTCTAAGATATCTCTCACACGCCAAGTTCACAAAGCTCTGATTTGGAAGATTCAATTCTATGATTGTCACTCGGTAGCTATAAAAACATTATATTCTCAACAGTCTGTTTCATGCAAAAATGCGATCGTCAGGAGATCCGGCACACACTACGCAACGATTACAAACAAGTAATTACCAAAACAACAATACAACAAAGATCGAAAATTGACGACAACAATTCAATATGAAACCAATTATTTTCACAAATCTGACATATAGGAACCGAACTGCTGGTATTCGCATGACAATAAACCATGATTGGTGATTGTGACGTAACAGACAGAAGTAATGAAACTTAAAACACATTAAAATTAAGATGAAGGTATTAAGGTTTAAAGTTACATAACTTGGATTTGGCTGTACGTCTGCATTTTGAATGGATTTTCGAAGGTTTGTTTAAGATGGTATCTTTGTTGGCTTGTAATCTGACCAACTATTCTGCAAAGCATAGATCATATTTTTTACCACAGCACTGGTATGTGAAGGATTTTGTTTCAAAAGTCAACGCAACTATGGCTTGATTGCTGGCATCGAGAGATTTCCGATCAAATTTTGAAAGCTCGATAGAATTTGATTTGTTTTGGTATCAGAAAGTGTGCGTATGAAGAATGCACATCTGGTTTTAAATTCAGTTTTAGAGCAGCCATAACAGATTTTTTTGGTCGTGTTTTTGCTATTAATTAATGTAGCCGGTAGTGGCTTGTTGCCATTTGCTCCGTTGCTTTGAGTCACTGTAGCTTGATACACTATTGCCGTTAATCACCAGAACAACAAGACAGCAAGGTTCGTAAAATCGATGACAACAATTTAATATGAAACCAGTTATTTTCACAAATCTCATATACAGGAACCGAACTGCTGGTATGCGTATGATAATAAACTATGATTGATGTTTGTGACATAATTTATGGAAGTAATGAAAGTTAAGTACACATTAAAATTAAGACAAAAGTATTAAGGTTTAAAGCTACGGAACTTTGGCTTTACGTCTGCATTTTGAAAGGATTTGCGAATGCCCAATTAATGTTAACTAAGGAACTGACAACGTCAGACACATTTAATTTATCAGAAGTCAAGTGCAATGTACCTCACCAACTAAATTCAAAACTAGATGTACAGTGTTCCCTCGCTTATCGCGGTCACCCCACCGCGATAAGTAAAAAACCGCGAAGTGACGGTACCATAGAATTCCCTGCGTCTTTGGGTTAATGCAGGTACACAGTACATGAACGCGTACTTTTCGACACATATTCATGCACATCAGTATTCATGAACGCTTACTCTACTGAAAACTGAAGGATACAGAACACGGAAAATTAGAAATGTTTTCTGTTTTGTTTATTCTGAACACAATCCGATACTCTCGTTGTAAGGGTTAACAGTACAGTACTGCAATCACAAATAATGTACTGCACAACACTTACAACCCTAAGATACACGAGACACAGTTAACAAGATAAACGAGAATGACGTGATTATGCGAAGCCAATCAGCGATGTGATACGCAGCCAATCAAAAAAATAATTTTTTGTTTTAAAATACCGCGATGCACTGAAGCCGCGAAACTTGAACTGCGAAGTAGCGAGGGAACACTGTAATCGCCATAAGTACACTTTTCGATACCCAAACAAATCAAAGTCAACCGGGCTTTTGATATTTGATCGAAAATCTCTCGATGCTGGCAATCAACCCATATTTTTGTAGATTTTGAAACAAAATCCTTCACATACCAATGCAGTGGTAAAAAATGTGACCTGTATGTTTTGCAGAAAAGTTGGCCAGTTTACAAGTCAACAAAGATACCACCTCAAACAAATGTTCAGAAGTTCTTTTCAAAATGCAAACATAAAGCCGAATTCAAATTACGTAGTTTTAAACCTAAACACTTTTGTCTTGATGTCAATGTGTGCATAACTTTCACGACTTCTGTCTGTTACGTCACAATCATCAATCATAATTTGTTTATCTTTGTATTAGTACCTTTACATTAGAACGGTATAGATTTAAAATATTTCTATTTCGGCTAATGCAAGTCATTGCACCAGCTTCAGACAATAAAATACGGCTGACTTGTAAAGTATTTTAAAAGTTGTTTCAGCAAGAATTTACATATTATTTTCACTTCTACTTCTACAATAGCTAAAAGAAATAAAAGAGTTTTATAGCTTGCTAAATCCATTGAAAACTACCTTCAACTAATATACCAAAAAAGTATGTAAATTGCTTGATATTTTATACTTTTTTATGCAGGATTCTGGATATTTAGTGTTGTTATTTTCGGACGTGCTATAAAACTGCTGGATAGATAAGCTCACATCAATGCATTTTTAGGCGTTTTGCACTTCTCCATTTCTAACTGCTACTGCTGCTAGCTAGTTTAGCAAAGTGAAAATACTAGTGGCAGTTTTGCAGAGTGAATCAATTGTTAGAAATCTGTGGCTATTGTTTTTTGATACCGGAAAAAAAAATTCCTTCAAGCCTTACTAAACATTACCTCTGATCAGTGGCGTACGCAAGGGGCTCCCATTCGCGCGACCCCCTTTAGGAAGACTTAAACGTCATTTTCAGCCATTATTTTGTAAAGGTAACGCGCCATCCCCTAATTCAGAACTTAGAATACTGATCTCCAAAAAAAGTCTCTACACGACCACCGTCCTGTGAAATTTGCAGAAAGCCATTCTTGCACACCTTCCCCCAAAATATTTCTGCATATGCCCCGGCTCTGATTCAAGGTACAAACTAAATATAGTTTTTTCTCACTGTTTATCGGCCTACTGGTCAATTTTTGAATAATTTTTCCAACCAAGCCAAGAATAGTAGTCGTGTAAATGAATTCAGTCAAACGGGAAAAAACTAAAGCAAATTGAAAAAATATATTGACGAAAATTGCTGAAAGTTTTTGACGCCATAAACTTAACGCTGTATTTTGTCGAGTTTATTTTTGGCCGAAAGCCGAGCTTTGTAAACAGGTTTAGTCTGATTTGAGATCGGCCGAGAGCTGTGCTCGTCTGAATGCAGCTTAACAACAAAAAGACTCTTACTGTTAATTTTAGTGATTTTTACGTCGAAGATCAAAGCGACAACTACCGACTTCAAGTGAGCGCATACAATGGTACAGCTGGAAACCCACTGAGCTATCACAATGGCATGCAGTTTTCAACAAACGATCGGGACAATGACATCGACTCTAGGTAAGAAATGATGTTGAATTGTTGTCAAATTTTTTCTTCTAAACCCTTAAAACAATACTTTTAAATATGTTAGAGGGCATATTTAAATATGTTAGAGGGCAGCTCATATGGCCACAATATAGTGTACTGGATTGCATACCTCAATGCGCTTCGCGTGTTTTTAGAGTTGCTTTCGAAATTGATTGTAAAAACATGTGGAAAGTAAATATTTTTCTGAAGTGGAAAAATATAATTACGTTGAGAGCTAGAGGTTTTGGGAGGGTCACGATCTATGAAAGAAATCACTGCCATCATCAAATCTTTGTTTTTGTTTTTGTATGTCAGCAAATCATAGTTTCTCATTCTGATTTCATGCTGATTGTTCAAACAAAACAGTGAGCAGGAAAAAACATGAAAAAAAGTTTAGTAACTAAATATCTAGTTTGTTTGCTCTTTTCGTTGATCTTGTGATGCATCTATAGCATCAATGCCCGTGAACAAGTCAACGACTTTCCACTTACTTGCTTGATATTGCTTCCGAGAAATCCACTACTTGTTAGAATCCACTAATCAGAGGAAACCATAGGAACGTGATTTTTATGTTGTTATCATTTCACTGGAGCGACATCATCACATCAAACCCTCGATCATTCGAGCGGGGTCATTACGGGGTTACCATAAAACAATGTTATCACCACGAATCCACTTCACTACGTTGCAGAACAAAACATTTTGCTCAAAAACTTTGTAGTTGACTGAAATGTAAATTCCGCTATTTTGCAGAAGGAATTGTGCGGCTCGTTATAAAGGAGGATGGTGGTATAAGCATTGTTACACCGCAAATTTAAACCAACCAGCATTGATGAGATGGACTTACCCAGGTGCACAAAACGTTGTAAAATCGATGATGAAAGTTCGTTGTGACTAGCTTGCATTCTGTAGTACTTGCTTGCATTGATTCTTGCGATGATGTTGTGTAAATAAACTATGTAACGCATTCATATTTGATGTTGTAAATGTTCCAGAACATTCCAAATTAATTTGTACAAAAGCAATAAATTAGTGATGGCTTGTTGACGTTTTAATGTTTTGAGGTCACCAGGGTTTTTAACAAATTGTTTTGAGAACAAAATCAAGATAAAGTATAAATTTATATCAAATTCTTTAAACGGTTTGCAGCGTTACCAAAAATCTAGTCCTTTTGAAAAGTCTCGGACTATGTCTTTGGATATTCTCCTAGCCCCCCTTTAAATCGTATTTATATTTTTTTGAACCATTTGAAAAACTTCTGTATTTCCGTGATGCTGTCTGGTAACGTTATGAAGAAAACCACAACTGCGATTGTTACCCACAGTCATTTCGAAAGCAAGCGCAAATGTTAAAACCTACTAACACTTTCGTTGCTCGTGTTTTCGAAACGTCAAGTTTTCCAAACGTTACTTATACGTGCGCCGCACGATGTGTTGTTGAGATAAAGTGCTCAAAGCAATATCTTATAATTTGCGCGCATGTTTTGCCAGCAGTGTTGCGAGATTTTCTTGAAGTTTCCAGCCCAACCGGAACTTGAAAATAGCCCTAAAATTGCCGAAAAAATGGGCTCAAACGACGTTATATCTAAAGATTCCTACCCGCTTAGGTGTACAAGACACCGTTTGGAAGGTGATGACCTTTTTTTTGAAGGTCAAAAATTGCCGTTGACCTCCAAAGAAAAAGGTCATCACCACCCGGACGTTGCCCTCCAATTAAACAAATATGGTCGTCCACTTCCATACGGTGTTATTTACACATAAATGGGGTGGAATTGTTGGTTGCAATGTCGGTTCAGCCCATTTTCAGACTGTTTTACTTACGAATATAAGCCAGCATCGACCTCCATACAACACACCATTGTTTGACACTTCTACACTTCTGGTCACTCCTAAAACTAGCCCAAAATAGTGAAACGAGACGGCCAAAAATATCCCAAAACCTGCAATCCGTGACTGCTAAATTTTTTCCGCAACGCCTTATTAAATTGTCCCAATTCCACGATAAAACCACGGAACTGGAAATACTGTTTATCAGCGTGATCACAAGGTTTTGACAAACACTGCAAAATATTTATAGTTATTAGCTTTTTATTAGTTCATGAAAAGACAAAGTCACAAACACATAAACAATCAAACAAGTGAGAAAATCAAAAATGTCAATTGTTTTCAATTATAACCATATGCTAATCATGTACCAAACATTCTGACGCTCTTGTTACACCCCACCGGTATGTAGTACCGTACTAACACACCGGTGGAGTGGACCAATTACCCTGCTTTATAATGGCAAGTTTGAATAACTTTGCACAGTCGTGTCGTACACTCGACTAATCTTAATCTCAAGGACATATTAGACTACTCAAGTGTAGCAAAGTCAAACAAAATGTTCGTTTGTTATTGTGAAATTATAAAGGAATTGTAAAAAACAGTCTTCCTGTTCGATTCAAAAACGTTGTCAATGAATTATACTCTTAAGCCATTACATAACTTATTGTAATAATTCAAGTGTAAGCGCTTGACTACAGGCCACTTGGCTCGTTATGCCAGGATCAAGTCTGATACGGCAGCCAGATGCTTTAGATCATATAAATAAGCTTACAATTACGAAAACTCCGCCAAAACTCGTTGCAATTACGAAAACTTGTTATTACAAAGCATTGTGACATGCGCTAAACATGCGTCGATCATGCACAAAATAGAAAGACCTAGATTTACGTCCTGTAGAACCATTTCAATTGATGCCCGCACCCAACTGATGATATTTTTTCTCGGACGTACATCTACGTCCTTTCGCACCCAACGTATTCTTTCTAAGACGTAGATTCACGTCCTTCCGCAACGAAAATTTTAAAGATATGCTGCGTGTTACAGCAGCATGATGCAGTACTGTACTAACACACCGGTAGGGTGGGCCAATTACCCTGCTTTATAATGGCAAGTTTGAATAACTTTGTACAGTCGTGTCGTACACTCGACTAATCTTAATCTCAAGGACATATTAGACTACTCAAGGGTAGCAAAATCAAACAAAATGTCCATTTGTTATTGTGAAATTATCCAGAAATTGCAAAAAAAATAATCTTTCTGTTTGACTCACAAACGATGTCAATGAATTATACTCTTAAGCCATAACGTTATACTCTTAAGCCTGGTTTACAGCGATAATTAACAAAGCTTACTCACGCACAAGAAATCAATTTTTATAAGCGCTGTTACGAATGGTTACGATTTGATCGCCTAATTTTATGCCGCGTTTTTTAGTATCAGTAAGTAAAATACGATCTTGCTTGAGATGAACTTAAAGCCAATATGTTGTTTGCTGTAGAATAACAGTAGGTAGGCAGCTATACAGGCTTACATTAGCATTTTAAGTAGGCCGGTAGTTTAGGATAGGCTATATGTTCTAGCTGATTTACTGCAGTTTCATCTAAAAGATATTTATAACAAGTTTCTACTTATAATTTAGATTATAGGGTAGCCTATTTACAAAAATGTTAAGTCGAAAAATAAGATTGAAATTAGTAATTTTGATAATTTTTTCGTTTTTGTACCAATACAAGAAAACGCAATCCATATTGCTCTTTTCCCCAAGAAGGCGTAGACCTAGGCAATATAGGGTGCATCCTCTGTTGGAAAAAAGAACAAAGAATAATGAAGGTAGGTCTTTGCGTAAGCTAATGTCGGTACGTTAAACTTGTAGCCTACTGATTGGCAGGTTCACCAATGGAGGTCAGACAGGGCGGCCACCCAATACCCATGTTTTTAGGGGTCTACTGGGGCGAGACACGCAGCTCATGAGTTAAGAAAGCCCACTAGCCAAGTGCACAATAAGTACCTAAACATGGCAAACGAATTCAGTAAATCGTGCCTTTCTTGTACGCGTGTTTATTATTTTTAAGTATATAGTATCTTAGCAACAAATAAACTTGACTGATCGATCGTATGTAAATGACAATTTTGTGTAGTGGGTATGCAATTTTTTGTGCAAAAGTTGTTCAAGGTTTCAAGAAAGGGCCCACTATTTTACAGAGCCCTTAATGGATGAAGGTGGAAAACTAAGCAGCCCACTGAGTATTTTTACATGTATTCTTTAGATAAAAATAAATGGTGTACCGTACTTTTAAACTAAGTCGTATTTGAGAAAGAGCACGGGAGACATCGGGAAAAGCAATAAAATGAACAAAAAACAGTTACAACTTGTTGCAGGCGAGTATCATAAATTGGTTAGAGACATGAGAGAGCTTCGCCAGTCGGCGTTTTACACGTCTTTTCGCATGACTCCAGAAATATTTGACAAACTTCTTCTAAAAATTGAACACAAATTGCAAACGTGCGACTTGTACAGGAAGGACACAATATCTCCTGCTGAAAGGTTGGCTGTGACTCTGCGGTAAGTTTGCTGGCTTGCATGGAAGCATATTTTGTAACGTTATTTATAAGGATTATTTTTTCAAAAAAAATAGTAGAAGCATGAAAAACTGAGTGGTCGTCAACTACTTTTTTAATATTCTATGTGATCACTTCCACGACCATTACCACAATCGCAAAGCCACTAAACAAATCAGCTGCGTTTTTTAAATAACATCCTCTCTCATTTTAGGTTTTTGGCAACTGGAGATACATATCATACAATTGCTGCGTCCTACCGAATGAGCAAGTCTGTCGTGTCGAAAGTTGTTCCCCAAACATGCGAAATTCTCTGGAACGTATTACAGCCTGATGTGATGCCACTTCCGGATGAACGCAAATGGAAGCATATTGCTGAGGAATTTGAAGAATTGTGGCAATTTCCACATTGCTTAGGGAGCCTTGATGGGAAGCACATTATGATACAAGCTCCTAAAAACTCCGGATCGTTGTTCTTTAACTATAAAAAACATTTTAGTGTTGTTCTCCTAGCAGTTGTTGATGCAAACTACAAGTTTGTAATCGTGGACATTGGAGCATACGGTCGACAAAGTGACGGTAGTGTTTTTGCCAATTCACTCTTTGGTAGAATGCTGAAGGCACAACAACTTCCCATACCTCCTCCGGAACCATTAGGAGGATCTGCCTCGCCTGACCTGCCTTACGTCTTTGTAGGGGATGAAGCCTTTCCTTTGCTTCAAAATTTAATGAGGCCCTACCCTAGTGGAAATTTAACGCGTGAAAAAATTATTTTCAACTATCTTCTCTCACGGGCGAGGCGTACAGTGGAAAATGCTTTTGGAATTTTGGCCTCTCGTTTCCGTTGTTTTCATCGTCCACTCATGCTGACAACAAAACATGTTGCAGCTGTAGTGAAAGCAGCGGTAGTAATTCATAATTTTTTAAGACGTGAAGTTGGTTCTCAGTACACGGAAATTGCTTCAGAAATTCAGAGCTGTAATAATCAAGCAACGCTACTAACGTCGATGCGGCGTGTTGGTCGTTCGTACAGTTCAACAGCAAGCAATGTCCGGGAAGCTTTTTCTCGCTATTTTTGTTCGCCTGAAGGATCTATTTCTTGGCAAGATAATTTGACACAGAGAGTTGATTAGAAATTTGTTCTGTGGTCTATTAGTTATTTAAACTGCTTGACCGTTTGTTGCTTTCAGTTGCCCTTCTGATTCGTTTTTGGATAACAAAAATACACCTAAAGGCTTATGTTAAATGTGGACTATTGTCGCATAGAGACTAGATTATGGTTGCACAGTTAATAGTTTATGTGGTGTTTTATTGTGAGTGCTATTCCCATGATTTTAAGGTACTAGCGCAAATACATCAAGCTTATGCTTTCGGATAACCAAAAATAGCAGAAATTTGAATTTCAACCACTGCTTGTTATACAATTGACTTGCCACATAATGAATTATAGCTGTTACTTCTTACTTATAACCCACCATATAAAAAACCTCGGATATTTTAGATTTTGAAACCGAAAAACATATGAAACACCCTGCTGCCTCTGCCTTCACTTATTTTGTTACAAGTCTAATTTTGTGGATATTATTTAATAACTCCACGTTTGAAAATTCGTAAGTCAAAAAGGGAAGGTGACGTTAGTTGAGCCGGTTCCATAGCTGACCCATTGCCTTTTCTTTTCTCGTAGTTAAATTACTGAACTATAGCCTTAACATGCATGTCGTATGACGAGGCTTCTTTCGTGCTAGCCTCGTTTCGCTGCCACCTAAGCAAAAAATTCAGCATCAAATTGATTGTTTTTACAGGAAAAATCTAACTTTTTGGAAAAAAAAGTTGATTTGATTATCCTGGAAAGTATAGTAGACGAAGACACGAAATTAGTAGCGTTAACTTGCTTGTTAATTAGTGACTTTATGCAGCTAAAACTTAGTTAACAGGAATGACAAAATTATAATTTTAATGCGAGAGATGCATGATTTTATAGTTGAGCCATGCGGCTCAAATGTGGTTATTATTTTTCATGCAGTTATAGTAAATCTTTTATTCGAAAGGTTACCCAAAATAACATTGATAATCTAATTTAGCAAGTTTCAATGGCAAAGCGATGCAAGGTGCCACTTCTGGTATTTTATAATGCTGCGATAGATATTAGGAAAAACAAACTTCATCAGAAAAGCATGGGATCGATCGAATTTTAAAAAGGTATCTTGAAAAAGTAGCCGATAAGGGCACAGATGATGCCACTATTGGGTTATTCCTCACACAGAAAAATATCTGCTTACACAATTGAAAGCGATTTGGCTCAACATCTCATCGACCTTTGCAACCGATTTTAGGGTTTAACACCCATTTAAGTCAGAATACTAGCATAGAAATACGCCATTAAAAACTACCAAAATGCCCGAAAGTTGTAGTACCGACAAATGGCTGGCAAAAAATGGTTGTGTGAGTTTAAGCATCGCCATAATTTATCATTGAGTACCAGAAGCAACATCTGAGGCAAGAGCAACAGCCTTTAACAAGACAAATGTGTCCATCTACTTCAATAATTTGTACTCTGTTATGGGGAAACACAAATTTGATCCTGGGCAAATATACAATATGGATGAAACTGGCTGCTCTACCGTGCAGACTTTAAAAAAAGTTCTTGCACGTCGTGGTCAAAAACAGGTAAGCCAACTTTACTTAACATTAGATTTGTTAATATATTGTCAAAGCTTCATTGGATAACTAAATATAAAGTTTGGTACCCGTACATTTTGTTGAGGTTTTCAGCTTATCTGAGTTTCAGGACATATTAGCAGTCTACACAATGTTTTAAGCGAATTTTTAATTGTTCATTTTGTCGTCCTATTGCTATTTCTTAGCCAAATTGTTATCCTATTGAACTATAGCCTGTATTCTCACTATCGATTTAGTAAATTTCTTTTTCCACCAGTTGGATCTCTGACACCGCGAGAACGAGGCGAATTAGTGACGATGGCAGCCACAATCAACGCCCTGGGAAATGATACTCTCCCATGTTTGTGTTTCCACGAAAAATATACAAAAATGCGATTTTAAAAATCTTTGCTGAAGCGCAAATCTATTGGGTTAGGCGAGAAGAGTGAAAAGAAAAAAATTGGCTCAACTAATGGCACCTTCCCCTATACAATCTGTAAAAAATTATTGGCATTCGCTTGTTTTTCTTAATGTTGCTTCAAGAATTTCTTGCTGCAGTTCCAGCCTCTTTAACTTCGGAAGAGCTTTGGCTTCAGCGGCCATAGAATGATAAAATTTGTCCACTGCATCTGCTTCACTACCTGACATTACAGAACAGCTTCAGCAACGTCACCAGTTACACAAGCAAAATGGTAGGCCTAAACGAAAAAATGGCTTAAAGCGGTCCAAGAGAAACAGCAGCGACACCTCGTTTTTAGGGGTTCAGGACACTTACCATCTGTCACATACATCCGGTCATATACCCCCTCTCCTAAGCACTCCAACCCAAACCCAAAAGACCGGGGGTAAATGTCCAAGGGATAACTGCCCTGATACCATTTTTAGGTGCCAAAAAATCAAATGTATTTACAAAAAAAACTTTAAATTGCCTTGGTAAACGATCAAAGCAACTGAAAGATTAAATGTCAACGAAGATGATCTAACTGTATGGCAGAAGTCCTGTCTACTGCGTGGCTAAATGGAAGATCGCGTTGATATAGGGTGTTCCATAAAGCCGGCCGAATTCAAATTCGGCGAACGCATTGGGTTACAATTTCAGGACATTTTATCATTTATGCCAAGTATCTTCACTCTGATTAGTTGTTCTTTGTCATATTTTAAAAAATACTTTATGTAAAATTAAGTTCTTTGCAGAATACCAGTACTTGTTTAGTAACTGTGGCATAAGATATGTCATGGAGCGGTTTTCAACTGCGTAACAAGTTCTCATTGTTAAAGACATTTTACGAAAATGGAGAATGTACGACGCACAGTGCGAAAACTCCAAATCATTTTTGGAAGAAATGAAGCACCGTGCGGGTCTATTGGACGCAGAATATTGACAAAGTTTGAAATAATTAGTTCAGTTTTAACGGCGAAATCGCCTGGGCGAAAACATTCTAGTCGATCTGAGGAACAGCTTGTTCTTGTGCAAGACAGTGTCACTGTGAGTCCAAAAAAATCAATTCGTCCCAGTTGGATATCCTGACCACTTCATTGCATCGAATTTTGCGTGGCATAACCTCCATTTTTGCAAATGTCTTAAAAATAAGAATTTGTTGCGCAGTTTAAAACCGCTCCATGACACAATATTCTGTGCAACTGTCGGAACTACTTTCTTTGGATTTATTTGTTAGTTAAGTTATTGGATGTTTTGTTTAAATTTATTCATGCGTTATTTTGCACTTTACCTTTAAGTTAGGTAACATCACCTCATTTGAATTTACGTTGTTGATTATTTTGCCTTTTAAATCGCGTTGTAGTTTCTTGCGCCCCCTTTGACAAATTAGTAGGTAATGTAGTTTAGTTTGGCATTTTTCAATCGATTTAAGATTTTCGTTTTTCAAGTTTGGAGACATATTGGACGTTCAAATTTTTAAGTTATAGTTGGCAAAAGAGTTTTAAAAAATAAATTTGTTTTAATCATTTCGTGGTTTTCTATCTAATGCACGGAGTTATAAGATAGTGTACAGCTACACAACAATTACTAAAAAAGTACCAGTATTCTGCAAAAAATTCAATTTTACATAAAGTATTCTTCAAAATAAAACAAAAAACAACTAAGCGGAGTGAAGACACTTGGAAAAAATAATAAAAGCATGCCCTGAAATTTTAACACACAATATGTTTACCCTTTTTAGCACTGAATGGGACACCATATATCATGAAAGCAGATGCGACAGTACTGATATTCAGCGTACTTTAAGGAGTAAAATACTACATCTTACTTTGTTCTCTTTTAAGCACGCTGACCACATCCTGTATCGTTTCACCAATTAGTTGCATCTCACCTTTCTTGGCTTTTTTTGTTGCAAAAGGTTCTAAAAAATAAAAAAAAATTAAAGAAATATGTAAATCATAGCATACCAAAACGATTAACGTTTTTTCACACAATCATACTTAAATCAATGCAATCGCTTTTTTGTTCGAGTTTCGATGAATTTGAACTTGTGGATGGAGATATACTTTTATGGCTATCATCTATCAAGATGTTGAAGCTGTCTTGATCGTTATCAACCGCTGTATGCAACACCGTACTCAGAAGCGGCTTCTCTTCTTCCCACATGTTGGAGATAGTCCTTAACATCAACAAAATAAAACCAGATTATAAGCAGGCATACCGACAGAAGCGGACCCAAAAATTTTTAAGAGAGATGGGCACGCTGGTTGTACATATTTGGGGAGTGCCACGTAGCCTAGATAATTACACACAGTTAATAACACGTTCATAACCAAATGGCGGTAAGCTCAACGCTCTGATCCTCCAGTCATATTGCTATGCCCTTCATAAATGCACTTTCTACTAAAGACTTCTCCTGAATGATGGCTTCTAAGTAACAGTAAAAAACTGAAAGCAAACAGCAGAAGTTGTCAATCTCAACGTGGAAAACTGTATACTTTAAATAGGTGGAAGGATTGCCTTACGTATAATGGTCTAGTCTAAATAAAAAACAAAACAAAACGGAATTTAATTGCCTAAGCTCTTACCAAGACCTTTTTTCACTCTCAAGCTTCAAAATTATATGCCAGTTTATTTCTTATACTTGCATATCTTTTTGTGATTCTGCTAAAACCCCTTAATTGACTATCTCCGTTTATTTTGGGTCTCAAAAAATTACAACTCCTGTCAATCAAATGCATAGATGCTTGACTTGCTGAAACAAAATACTTCCATTTTTTGCCAAATAAAAATTTCCGAGCATACTTGGCTTCATTCTTAAACTACTTCAATTATTTGTAAGTTAAACTCAGATGCTAAAATTTATTGCACTGCCACCAATGAGATATATTTCTCATCTGTCAAATTTGTTAAACTACAATAGTAAGAAGAGATCCCTTATTGTCAGCTTAGCAATGTTTTAACTGAAAATGAACGAATGGTTTCTACAATACAAACAAACACTAGGATGCTAAGATATAACATCATGCACTACACATTATGCGAAGCTGCAACGCATAACAATGAATGAAGCACAAGCTAAGCTAACAATAGACCATAATGTTGAAACCCGATAGTAAAAATTAGGTCATAATAGCAAAAGCCAAGCTTAAGCAAATAAAGCTGACCACACATTTCTTCAAATAGACTGAACACAGCTCACTTTCTTCCTGATACAAATGGTTCTAGAAATAACATTGTGCGATATAAGTTCCAGGGTCTTGAGACTGAGCCTGGATCACCAGATTTGGTCTTATTTTTTTCTTTTTCTCGTCTAAACTTTTTCCTCAAAGCTTTCCACTGCTTTTGGCAATCTGCTTCTATATATAAATAAAATATAAAATAATGTATAACCAGGTATAATGTATGGAAACAACATATGACCAAAATGTATCACAATTATTGCAGCAATATCTGTCTTGTATTTGAGGGTGGAAGAAAAGCAAGACAACATGTTTTGTAAAATATGTACTTATATAACCTGGGGTTAATATTGTGATGATGCCCAAACCTCACTTGCTTGCGTTTTGTGTAGTTTGTACACATGTTTCAAAACACATTGAAATCTACAGTAAGATAATGTTACCAATGAAATCCAACAATTAAAAACCAGTAACAACACTTAATTAATAAATTGATAGATTACCTAACGTTATCACGAGATGCAACCATTTGCATAAGCTTTCTTTTTACATTTAGTTAGCAAAGAAAATGTATTGGTAAATTTTACTATGTTAAAGATAAATATAAGGCTATTTTGCCCTCAACAGAATTTTAACCATGGAATGTATTTTGCCATTGAACATTTGTGACAGGTCAATTTCAACAATGTATTAAAAACATGACTCTTGATCGTTTGTGATTGGTCAATTTTAAAGACGTGTTAAACACAAAAAATTTTCCACCAGTGTACACTCCTCCTTACATTCAGATATTGGGCTGCCCCAGTATACACTGCATTAGTCAAGTACCTTGCCTGCCAAGATTCAAACTCAAATTCATCACATTTGAAGGCAGCAGCACTCTCCACCACATCAACACCACGTGCATTGCAGCAAATGTGCTTATTTAAAGACACTTTAATGGTGATGGAAAAATAGATTCAAAGGTAAAATGTAGTCGATGGCAAGGTAGCCATTGTCTAAACATAAATATTTTAGAAAAAGCTTCAATCTATTGTCTAAAATACTTCTAAATCACCAATAATTTGCTGTTCTTGGTTTAAAAAAGCTTTTTCCAAAAGACAGCAGCACATTTTTATGACTGATATCACTGAAATGAGTTGTGGAAACAACCATTTCAAGTTGCAGTACACTGCTCATGAAATGTTAACTTATACCCAAACTTACCTTGACCTGGTTTGTTGCACAAATCAGCAACCTTTGACCATGCAATATTTCTAGCCAAACTTTTTCTGTAAGACTCTTTTGATGGGTCCCAAAGACATGGAAATTCCTCCACTGCCAAAATCAACTTCTCGTTTTCTACATCATCGATAAATGATATAGTGCAAGTTTTTGGCATTGTTTTGTACCTTCTAAAGCTATGCGATCTCCAATAACCAAACTTAAATCTAATGATCTCAAAATCTAAAAAGACCAATTGTAAGACATATCACACAACGGTTGATGGATACTTAACTATATACTCTTTAATAGTTTCTGACAAAGTCTGAGCCCATCAAGACTGGAAATTTATGGTCTGGTACAGCCTGAGTGCATATATGCTTATCGCTACTTATTTTTGAGGTGAAAAATTGCAAGGAAAGGGATGACAGCTATACATAGATTTTAAGCTGATCTCCTCAAATACTGCTATGCCTATTTTTAATATATCTTAATTACTTTGCCCTCTCCCCTAATTCATAAATGTAGACAGTGTGACATCAATGGTGTAAAATTATAAAATACTGCAGTCTGACATATCAATGTATATCTGGGGCTATATCATTTCTATTTTTGTACAGTTACCTGGTCTTAAAAGCAGTGTTTTAACCTGTCAAGCTGATAACAAAAACAAGCAGATGCCAATGAAAAAGCCTATTATTTTGTAGTAGGTCTGATTTACTTAATACAGATTTTCAATGACATGTTAGAAAGGATGTAGTCAACAAGATGTCATGCTTTTTCAATTGAAATCGATACTACAAATTACAATTTTTATGCTAACCAATGAAATATTAATGAAACAACT